>OX419757.1:18817939-20017939 GCA_948567375.1 Lunularia cruciata | reverse complement strand
CACGTTTAAACAATTACGGGAGGACAATAAGCTTTATAAAAAGCAACTAAGTTCAGCCCTCAAGAAAGTAAGGGCGATGACAAAGAAGAACTTGCCCGCAATTTATTGTATTGAATAGGAAGATTTGGGATCTCCCGAGGTAGATGCGGAGATAGCAGGCTGTATGATTACATCCATACCCATTGATTTGGGGTCGGGTGTAAATGTCATGACAGAAGACATTGTACACCGACTGGGGTACACAACCTTTGAACCAACACCTCGGATACTTAAGTTTGCGGATCAAACCAGGCGACGGCCCTTGGGCATGCTGTCAAATATTACCATGATTATCGGAGGGGTGCCTTTTGAATTAAACTACATTGTGTTACGACCTGTAACCAAAACTGGCTACCCTCTCTTGATCGGGAGACCCTGGTTGTACAGTGCCCAGGTTATGGTGGATTGGCACCAGCAAAAATTACGATTTAAAGACATTTTGTCTAAAGAACAAAAGCTGGTGACGGTAAGTTGGACGAAGGTTCCTCATCTTGGAGAAACTACTTTGTCCGAAGATGAGGATGAATCCAAAGATTCATTGTCTTTGTCTTCTGAGGACTCCAAAGCCGACGTCCAAGTAAATTATTTGGAATGCTACAAGGTAGAAGTTGATGATGAAGACCCATACGACATCGCCTTGGGTGAACAAGACTTGGAGGAAGGGGGTTTGACAATAGTACGTCTCGGATTGAGCCGAGTAAGTCACGTAGAAGGTGTCATTAACCCCGATGACTGTCAAGATGTGGTCTTGACTGAAGAATATATTTTTTAAATTTCAAAGATAGTCACCGCCAAGGAGTTGGCAGGATACACTGCCCTATTTATAGAATTCTAGGATGTATTTGCCTGGTCTATTGACTAAATGCCGAGAATTCTACGAGAATCTGGCAAGCACCGGATTGATTTGGTCGAAGGTGCAGTTCCGGTTTGGCAAAGACAATACCACCTGAACCCAAAGTACTCCTTCCTAGTAAAAGATGAAATTGAAAAGTACTTAGGGGCCGGAATAATTTTCCCTATTCTAAGCAGTGAGTGGGTTTCACCCATTGTCATCATTCCAAAGAAGAAGACCGGGAAAATTTGAGTGTGCCAAGATTTTTGCAAATTGAATGCAGTCACCAGAAAGGACCATCATCCTTTACCGTTTACAGATACAATTTTGGACCAAGTAGCTGGGCATCGATGCTATAGTTTTCTCAATGGATTTTCAGGGTACAATCAAGTATTCATTCGAGAAGAAGACAAGGACAAAACCACATTTACAACCAATTGGGGCACTTTTGCTTACAATCAAATGCCCTTTGGGTTGTGTAATGCTCATGCTACTTTCCAGAGGATGATGAACTCAATATTCAAAGATTTTTTGCGTAAATTTGTGGAAGTCTTTATTGATGATTTTTGTGTGTTTGAGCAAAGAGATGTATATATAGATTATCTTCGCCAAATTTTCAAAAGGTGTCGTTTTGCCGGTTTGTCATTACACCCGGAGAAATGCTTCTTTGCTATGAAGGAGGGAATTCTTCTGGGACATCGGGTGTCAAGCCAAGGAATTGAAGTAGATGTTGGGAAGGTTAAAGTAATTGCAGCTTTGGAATCCCCGAAGAACCTCCGGGAGCTGAGAGCCTTCTTAGGACATGTTGGATACTACAGACGCTTCGTGTCAAACTATGCCGTGCTTGCTGCACCACTTACAAAGCTTCTGAAGAAATCCAAAGATTATGTGTGGGAAGCAACTCAGGAAGAAGCTTTCCAGGTATTGAAGAAGAAACTGGTTGAAGCACCAGTCATGAGGGCCCCAAATTGGGACGTCCCTTTTCATGTGTATGTGGACACTTTGTCCATGGCCATTAGAGTTGTCTTAAGTCAGAACGACGAGAAGAAAAAGGACTACCCGGTGTATTATGCCAGTCGACAACTTTCAGTTTCTGAAAAGAACTATTCAACAACTGAAAGAGAAGCCCTCGGGATGGTGTATGCCTGCAAGAAATTTTTTCACTACCTGTTAGGATACAAATTTGTCTTCTATGTGGACCATTATGCACTGCAACACTTGGTCAAGAAGGCGGATTTGTCCGGGCAAATTGCACAATGGATCTTGTTGTTACAAGAATTCACATACACTATACAAGTAAGGAAGGGAGCTTCGCATTCAAATGCGGACTTCTTATCCAGGTTAGAAACTCAAGACCAAGATTTGGAAATTGATGATCGGTTTCCTGATGAAGAGCTATATCATTCAATGGCGGTGCAAAGTACGCGGTATGCGGCAGAATATCATTATTTTCATACGTGCCATTGTCCTGAGGAGCTGGATCCGGAACAAAGGGCAGTCTTCCTTTGGAAAATGGGACCATACCAATTGAAACACAATATTTTGTTTAAAATGGGCAAAGATGAAGTACTTTGGAGATGCCTGGAAGCATACGAAGTAGGAGTCATCAAATCCTTGCACTCGGAAGCATTGGGAGGACACTATGCCTTGAAAAATACGGTGAAGAAAATTCTTTTGGCAGGGTATTGGTGGCCTACAATGTATAAAGATACGCATGCCCATATTTGGAGTTGTGATGCCTGTCAAAGAATAGGGAAACCAACGGCAACTTCCCAATGGCCTTTGAAACCAATTTTGCCTCTGGCCCCATTTGAGAAATGGTGTATTGATTTGGTGGGACCTATTCAACAAGTAACCCGTGTCACAAGGAAGAGGTACATCTTAGTATGTACTGTGAGCCGGCTTGTCTCTCACTCAGGATGAACCTTTGATGGCTATTATGGTAGCGCACTATGGACTAAGAAGGCAAGGAACCCCAACTCCATCATACTCCTCCAAGGCTAACACTCCAAGACTCAAGACATTGCTCACTAGAGAACTCAATGAGAGAGAGATAGTTGCAAATGAAAGGATGATGAGTACCTCCTCACCCCTTGTTTATATAGTGGTGAAATAGTTACGTACCAAAGTTACTAATTACCGTAGTAACTCAAGTTACTAGACTAAAAGTCAAGTAAAGTCAAAAAGCAGAAAGGAATATCCATTCACATGGGCATATTCCCCTAAGCATGTGATCTTATCTTGACCCAACCACTAAGTCAAGGATTCCTTCACATGGGCTATCCTTGGACTAAAGAAGAATCCAAAACAAAAAGGTTTGCGGGCCCAAGAGTTCTCAACTCTTTCCTCAAAGCCAAACACCTAGGAATAATACCAAGTCAACACACTAAAATCCAAAATAGTAGTGCTCATCTTTTCTACTTCCTCTAAAGTAAAGTCCCCTCTATCTTAGCTATGACTAACTTTAGCTAACCATGACTAATATAGAACCATCCTTTATCTCTATATAAATAATATCTCTTAAGTACTTGTAATACCAAGCTTTATATCACAATACCACACACATGCACAAATGGGTGTTACAATACCGATTACGCCACCAAGATGGTGGAAGCAGAGGCAACATGAAGAGATGATGCAGAGACAGTAGCAGAATTTTTCTTCTGAAACATCATTTCCCGTTATGGGTGTCCTCTGGAATTGGTCAATGATCGGGGAACTCATTTTTTGAACTCAATGGTGGAGGCGTTAACCAAATACTTCCAAATTAAGCATTGAAAGACCACGCCTTACAACCCGAAAGCGAATGGACTCACGGAGAAAGCCAATGGTTTGCTGTGTAAAATTTTAAATAAGGTGATAGTCAATTATGCCTATGATTGGGATACAAAGTTACATGCAGTGTTGTGGGCATACCAAACAACGGAAAAAATTACTACCAAGCAAACTCCCTATTTTCTGACATACGGATTGCATCCTATATTACTAGTTGAGTTTGAAGTACCAACATATAGAATACTTTGTGAAGAACGATTGTCGGAGGAAGAAAGTCAAGATCTTTGGATTCATCAATTGATGTGGTTGGAAGAGAAAAGGGATGATGCAATGCAAACTACAAAGGAAATTCAAGAACAACGGAAAGTTTGGCACGATAAAAGAATCAAACCTATGACTGTTCAAGAAGGAGATCTGGTATTATTATATGATAATTGCTGCCTATTTTTTCCAGGAAAATTACATCTGAGGTGGATGGGACCGTATCGTGTGATGCACATTTATGATAATGGTTCTATTCAGCTCGTAGACCTGGATGGCAATCTTTTTGCAACTTGCGTCAATGGTTGGAGGGTTAGAAAATATTGGACCCCAAACCCGACTTTGTATAAAAACCCGGTTGTTGGTGTTTGCGAGGATGCTCACATTTGAGGGAGGGGGTATGTGGTACCCACATTTTTTGTTTTTCTAGGATTGGTAGTGTTTAAGAGACGAAGTAAGCACAGAAAAGTCAAATTGCGGACAAAGAATGGACGGAAGTAACTTCAGAGGAAAGCCGAAGAAGCTGACATTGGATCCAATGATGGAGGTACTCGGAAGAGGAGTATGCCGGGAATAGTCCAAAGATCACCGTCTTTGGGTTGGAAAACACAAGAAAGACGAAGACCGCTTAACAACCTCTGTACGTGGCAAGAAAGTACATTTCAAGAAATGGTGGGGGCAGAAGAATCATGTCCTGACAGTGACCGGGAGTGCATGCAGAAGAGAGAAAATCACCGATGAAATTGACAAAAGAATGATTGCGATTTGGGGCAATATAAAATTGCTACTACGCAGGAGGAATTCAAACACTCGGAGTAAATTCCCAATTCCTTTGAGTAGTCATCCTGCAGAAATGCGTGTCCGAAAGCCCATTGAGAGTGAGATTTTCCGGAACCCTGAGGGAGTTAGAGTGTCTCGTCTAGGAGAGGGTCTTGTTTTCCAACAGCGTAGAACGAGAGAACAAATCATGGCAAAAAAGGTGGCCAACGCGCCGGCGGTGAGAGGCTTTGCAATCCAAAGAGTAGATGTAGTAGCTAGGATCAAAGTCTTGGTAAGACTTCGTATTACATTTTTAGCATGGAACTAGAATTTCAGTTTCCCGGGAGTAATGGCAGAAATTGCTGCCAGTAATTGTGAGGAGGGTCCCGAGGTGGAGGGGAAGAGAGGCAATCCGGCTCGATGGACTGAGTCGGATTGGAAATTAGTATTGGGGAGAGAAGCAGGAGAGCCGATAGGGATCACTTTCTATTGGAAGTGTGATGCTGCCGAGGAGACGGTAAAGATCCGTAACTTGTTTTTCACTTCGAGAACTACGAATGGTTACAAGGTGGAATCTTATCGGGACCTGATCCAAAGAAGTATTGTGGGGGCGATGATGGCCATGTTCAAGCCAAAACGCATGACTTACGTGGCCATGCAACAGGCAGTCTTCTTCCATCAGATGTTTGCAAGAGTACCAGTGAATTGGGCGAAGTGCTTCCATCACCAAACAAGGCAGATGGTGGTGAATTGGAGAACGGGCTCGCCACCGCATTATTTTGCACCGTTTGCAGCTCATTTCTACTTCGGGCTGAACTTGCTGTCCAAAGACGAGTGTCATTGTATGGTCTCGCACATGCACCCTGATTTGAGACAAGAAGCAGATGATGAGGAGTGCCAGGATATGCTGCATCTGCCAGCAAATGACGAGTACTTTGCAAGGACGGGACAGTGGAAGATCAAAGATGTTACCAGTCCAAAGACAAAGAAGCAAAGTAAACCCAAAGAAGCCAAGTCGTCGCCCATACAAAGAAAGACTCGGAGGCTGATGTTAAAGACTGCTAAAGTCGTAAGAAGGGCATCATTGGGATCGGAGTCTGATGAAGAAACTACATCGCAGGAAGAGGACTCGGAAGAAGAAGAGCTCACCTTGAAAAGTGAGGAGTCTAGGAGCAAAAGTAAGGGAGAGCCAGAAGTCCAGCAATCGGTGGTAGTAAGTGAGGCTGGTGAGGCAATGGTGGAGAACAAGCCAAGACCTAAAGCAAAGGAGGAGTAGCTCGCGGAGCCAAGTTCAAAAGGCCAAGACAAAGACAATGCCGACATGATGAAGATACAAAGATCGTGACTTCAGATGAAGGAGCCGATGACGCAGGAGAAGACTCCAAACAAAGGTGGTGATGAAGAAGAACACTTTGGCGAGATAACATATTTGATGAAGGTGGTCACACCATTGCTCAAGCTATTGAAAGAACATTGGAGAGGAATTGCCCAAGATCAAAGGAAAGGGATGAATGAGCTGCAGGTAGTGAAGCATCTGTTGAATGAAGTGCAGGAGCTACAGGAGCATCAAGTCCAAAGAAATAAAGAAATTGAAAATCTTCAGAGGGAGGAAGACTCAAGGAAGAAAACGCTGAGCCGGCTACAAGGAAGTTGCGCAAAGAAGGAGAAGGAATTGCAGAAGCAAGCCAGAGAATTGAAGGAGCAGGCAATGTGGCTGAGCAAGATGAAGGAGGAAGTGAGTGATGTGCGCATCAAGAATGTCCATTTGAAGGTGATGACCATCGTGATGGAGCAGGAGTTGGACAGCTTGAAGAAGAGTGCCGTAGCAAAAGATCAAGCATGGCAGAGAGAGTTGACGTCCAGGCAAGAAGAAGAAGAGCGATTGCAAGAACTTGTCAAAAGCATGGAACAAAAAAATATGCAGTGTGTAGAGGACAAGAAGATGCTTGCTGCAGAATACGAAGACGAGTTGAAGATGTATCGGGAGGAGTTGAAGGTAGAACGCTCTCGAGGATATGAGTCGAAATCAGTAGGAGAAATTGCAGGGAAATTAAGAGCAATCTTAAGCACAGAGGCTGAAGGGAGATTGGAGGAAGCCCGCCTTCATGAGTTGAAGTTGCTTGTGCAGGAAACTCGGAAGCGGAAAGCCAAGGACGTGGACATGAACACATTGCTGATTCGGTTGAGAGAGCGTGTAGATAGGAAAATGTTAGAGGTTGAGAATAATGTTAGTCTTAGGTTGGATTTAGTCAAATTGGAGTTAGAGAAAATTTGGACTAGTGTGATAGTGGAGAAGAGACCCGATGTCACAGACGTAGGAGTTCAAGTGTCATTGGACTTGCAAATTGATACATTAGAGAAGAGTGGGTCAGGAAATAAGAGTGTAGATGGATTACCCATGAGCTCAATTGAAGATTGTGGTGAAGAAGTCATAGAATTAGTGAAGAAATTAGTACCCAAAGAAGGTGAAATAGTAGGAAGATCATCGGATTTGGAAGCCAATGATGAGGTAGACATCGGATCAGAATAAAAATTGATTTTAAGATAAGAAGAGTCAGATATGAAACGATAGCTTGTCCCTTGGGATCTATAGGTAGGAAAAGATGTTAGGGAGCGGTGCCTAGGTAGGCAAATATGCCATTTGCTTCAGTATTTAAGTGGAGCATTTGCAGTACAATGTTATTCAGTATTCAAATTTCTGAAGATAGATAAAGCAAAGTGCTGTTCTCAGTGCTTGTCGCTTAAGCTTAATTCCGATTGTCAATTTCGTGTGTGTTTGTGAGTGTGTGGAGAATTAAAAAGAGCAAGTCAGTGTGTCTATGGATGTTGGAATCTACAGCCTTGATCTTCATTTTGTGTGTTTGATCCTGAGTGAAGTGCATCGGAACAATGCCTTGACAAGATCTGAGAGGAATTGTAGTGTTGTTAGTATTCTACATTTGTGAGTGCAGTACAAAGTTGATGTGAAGCAATTTTGATCAAGGAAGTTGTGACTTTAGTGGAGGGGTGGAACACAATTCTGAGGCAAAATCGGTCTTTGCAATGAAGTGTCGTCTTTGGGAGAATCTAAATCATCACAATCAAGAGTTGTTTGGACAGGATTTGCTATGTTATGATTATGTGTGTGTATTTGTGACAAGTTGTCAAGATTGTGAGCTTGTTACTCTCTTCGGGGTGTAGTTTCTACCTGAGAGATTAAAGAAGCCATCAAGAAGAACTGCAATTGTGATTTTTGACTTTGTATTTGACCAATTCTGGATAGTATCTCTACGAGAACAAACTTTACTTACCCGATTACCGCAAAAGTGATATTTGCCGGGTTGTCACACATCCACCTCATATGTTGGTGATAGAGATGCTTTGGACTTCATGTGTGGAGCAATACAAGTGGATGTATCTGCAACAATGACTAGGAGTGCAATACATGCTTCAGAGCCTAGAGGAGTGTGGTACACACATACTTTTTCTTCTTAATTTTGAAGAAGAAGTGTATAGAAGAAGTCATATTGTGCCTATATCGCAGAAGAAGGTGAAGAAAGGTGTCCTCAGGTTGTAACCCGAGGTAAAGTGACTTTTTGTTAGAAGGTAAAGTACTTAGAATTGCATTGTCAGCATACAACCCGAGGTAAAGAGACTTTGTCTCAAGGGCACTCAACTCAAGGCAAGGACAGTGTATCAACTTTCCTTTGGGGTGAGACATTCAAGAAGGTACCGCTCACAAAAATGGTGGTCATACATGTGAGGGAAAATTGACAGTGATAGGAGTATGCAAGAGGTGTGATTTTTTGGTAGAAACTGAAAGTGAAGAAAGACAGAGGAGGCACGCCACTATAAAAATTGGGCTAGAGACAAATCAGTGACAAGTAATTTTCCATCACCGTTAAGAAGTTGCCCTACAAGAGATTGTGGGAGGGGAAGTATAGTCATAGACGCACTAGTGTGTCGAGAGGAAGTCAAGAGAGTTAATCCGGGAATCAATAGGAAGAATAGCCCCCAATCCAAAGTAGAAGAGAGAAAGATGGGAGGTGGGAAGAAGAACTCCAAATTTTCCATGAGAAATCATGCAATTCAGAGGTTAGATGTGATTGCAAGAATTGAGGTCCTAAGCAAGCTTTTGATCACATTCTTGGCATGGAACTGGAATGTTAGTTTTTCAGGTTTCATGACTGAGATCATCAAGAGTAAGTGTCTTGATGGCCACAAGATGTTTGTAGGAGAGCCAATTAATTGGGTGAAGTGTTTCCATCAGAGGACAAGACAGATGGTGTGGAATTTCCAAGACAAGTCGCATCCACATTACATTGTGCCATTTGCAGCCCACTTCTATCTAGGGCTGAACTTGCTCAATGCAATAGAGAGACACAAGATGGTGTCACATTTCCATCCCAATTTGAGAAGAGAGGTTGATGCGGAGGAACAATAGTACATCTTGCAAATCAGAAGCATTGAAAAGTACTACATGCAGATGGGGCAGAGCGTGCAGGTGAAGGTAAACACTCCAAAGTCAAAGAAGAGGAGTTGACAAGGAAAAGAAGAAGAAGTAGCGACAGCAAGACCTTGTAAAGCTAGAAGGGTGAACCCAATGAGAGAACCGGTGGTAATTGCCTTGTCAAACAAACAATCCAAAGGGGAGACCAAGTGCAAGTCTGAAGACTTGGAGAAAGAAGAAGAACCCAAGTTTACGTTGTAGAGTGGGGACACGAGTAGCGACAACATTGATGGAGTGGAGATGCAGTCGGTACTCAAAGAGGAGGAAGTAAAGATGGATACGGAGGAGAAAGGTAACCCAAAACCTGAAGATGAAGTTCCAGAGTAGGAGGAAAAGAGGGTGACAATTTAGAGAGGAGTCTGTTGTGAAGCAGTGCTTGTTTCTTGAGCTTGATTCCAAGTATCAACATTGTGATTGTGTTTGTGAGTGTGTGGAGAATTTCAAAGTGCAAATCAGTGTGTTTGTTGGATGTTGGATTCCGTAGCCTTGATCTTCATTATGTGTGTTTGATCCTAAGTGAAGTGCAATTGAAGCAATGCCTTGATAGATCTGAGAGGAGTTGTAGTGTTGGTAGTATTCCAAATTTGTGAGTGCAACACGAAGTTGATGTGAAGCAATTTTGATCAAGGAAGTTGTGCCTTAAGTGGAGGGGTAGAACATAATTTTGAGATGAGGTCATTTTGCAATGAAGTGCCATTTTTGGGAGAGCCTAAATCATCACAATCAAGATTGTTTGGAAAGATTTGATGGAGGTGTGATTAAGGAGTGTGAATTTGTGACAAGACTACAAGTCAGTGTTTTTTACTCTCTTTTGGGTGTGGTTTCTACCTGAGAGGTTAAAGATGCAACCAAGAAGAATTGGAATTGTTACTTTGCTTCATATTTGAACAATTTTGACTTGCATCTCTGCAAGAATGAACTTTACTTACCTGATTACCGCAAAAGTGATATTTGTCGGGTTGTCACATGATTTTTGGTGCCATTGCCGGGGATACAAATCTTGGAAGTGGAAGAATACAAAGCCAAACTGGGTGTCAAAGCAATATGAATGTCTGCATCAAGAGAACAACAAGGAAAGAGTGTTCAAAGATGAATGTTGCATTGTGAAGAAGACAAATGCTTGAAGATCCAATCTACTTTTGAAAAAACTGAACGAGAGGCATTGGACTTTCAATTGCTCCACAAAGTGCAAGAAGCCCTGTGAGAACTTGACCAAAAGAAACATGAAGGCGGTTGGCAAGGCTACTTCTCGTCTCCCTCTTCCAAGAAGAAGAAAGACTCAAGCGGGCAGACATATTCATTACGGCCCAGTACACCTACTTCCCCTAGAGATGTAAAGGAAGTTGCATTTCTAAAAAACTTTGTTCAAGAAAAGACAATATAGACACTAACTAAAGGAGAGTGTCAACATTTTCTTCACATGATTCCTCTATTATCTTGAAGGAATTTCAAAGAACACACCAAAGGTGTTGAGCCTGATTCTTCCACTTGGGTTGAAGTTGACACCCTTAAAGAAGAAATTGTCTTAGAAGACCCGACTTTGAACTTGACCAATTGGAACCCTTGGGCTGTCAACATGGCATCAATACCAGCCAGCTCCTCGGTTCCATCAAGTTCAAAGTTAACATAGCCGATTCCACCCAATCAAACAATGGCTTCATTGCTTGTCACCCAACACGCCTATCAAAAATACAAGGGGACAAAACAAGACAAAGACCCCGATGAATTCATAGAGAAGAATTCAAAGTCATCTCCTTTGCCAACAAGGAACATGACTTGGCGGATTGACTACAAATTTTCCCAAGTCTGCTCCAAAAGAAAGCTTGGAGTTGGTACTATGAGCCGGCCTGTCTCTCACTCAGGATGAACCTCTAATAGCTATTATGGTAGCGCACCATGGACTAAGAAGGCAAGGAACCCCAACTCCATCATACTCCTCCAAGGCTAACACTCCAAGACTCAAGACATTGCTTACTAGAGAACTCAATGAAAGAGAGGTAGTTGAAAATGAAAGGATGATGAGTACCTCTTCACCCCTTGTTTATATACTTGTGAAATAGTTACGTACCAAAGTTACTAATTACCATAGTAACTCAAGTTACTAGACTAAAAGTCAAGTCAAGTCAAAAAGTAGAAAGGAATATCCATCACATGGGCATATTCCCCTAAGCATGTGGTCTTATCTTGACCCAACCACTAAGTCAAGGATTCCTTCACATGGGCTATCCTTGGATTAAAGAAGAATCCAAAACAAAAAGGCTTGCGGGCCCAAGCGTTCTCAACTCTTTCCTCAAAGCCAAACACCTAGGAATAATACCAAGTCAACATACTAAAATCCAAAATAGTGGTGCTCATCTTTTCTACTTCCTCTAAAGTAAAGTCCCCTCTATCTTAGCTATGACTAACTTTAGCTAACCATGACTAATATAGAACCATCCTTTATCTCTATATAAATAATATCTCTTAAGTACTTGTAATACCAAGCTTAATATCACAATACCACACACATGCACAAATGGGTGTTACAATACACCCATATAACCCAAAAGAAGTTCGTACCAGCGGATTGGGCAGACTTGAGAAAAAATTTCCAAGAACGCTTCCGAGAAGTTGATTACAACACGAGTATCTTCACGGAACTTAGTGATTTGGACAAAGGCAAGAAGGAGAAGTTGAGAGACTACTCTGAGCGGTTCATGGGGCTTTTGAACCGAGTCCCAAAGAAATCGGGTGTGGTGGGTTACTCCGATGCCCAAGCCATTACTTGGTTCCTGGGAGGACTTTCACTAGAGATTCAGATCTTTGCAAGGGAGAGGAATGTAACTTCCATGGACAAGGTACTCAAACATGTTGCCCAATATGAGGCAGCTCACTCTCACTCTGCTGGTAATCAAAGAAACTGAGAGAAGAAAGGCAAGAAGCCCAAAAGGAGAGCTTCTTGCAGTACATCCCCTTCCTTGGAGGAATCCTCCACGTCTTCAAGTTCTTCTTTGGAGTCCAAGAAGAATCAAAGCCAAGAATAATATTAAGATGTGGGGGTAAGAAACCATTGACACCCCCAGCAAAGAGTGTACATAAGGCTGATACCAAGCTGGATGCCCTCATAAAGGAGTTTTTGGATTTTAAGATCCAAATGATTGGGGCAAAGGATCAAAGGAAGCCTCCATCATTTGGCAGATCCAATGTATGGTGCACCGTGTGTGGCAAGTCAGGCCATGCAAACACGGAATGCAATACTCATAATGCATTCTCGGTGTAGCAGATTGATTGGGTTCCGTGATGGACCAGGAAGAGGAAGAAGAGGCTGTGTACCAAACCCAAGAGGTACAACCTCAGGTGAGCATATTGTATCAAGGTCCGAGCTACGGACCAAGGGAGTATAACCCCAATTCTCCTCCAAGAAGACCACTGATGAGCAACCAAAATCAACCTCAGAATGTTGCACCCAGGGCATGTTACAATTGTGGCTCGATGGGACATTGGTCTGCAACTATCCGGAGCCAAGACGGCAAATTGGGTATGTTCTCTTGTGTGGAAATTGCAAAGGATTAGGTCATACAGGCAACCAATGCCCTCACTCCCCAAACCCAAAGCCGCCTATAAAATATGTATAGACCCCGGCTGAGCATGCGGCACTTCAAGCAAAGGGTGATACTGATGTAAATTGTATAACACTTGAGGAGGAGAGACCTCAAGAGGGAAGCCCGGCCTCAAAAGGAGAATGGCCGTACCTCAAAATTTTGAAGGTTGAGACATGTACAAGTAAGAAGAAGCATGATCCCAAAGAGTTGAGTACAACCTCGTTGTCCTCATGAAAGGCAACGAGGCTACGCCCAAAGTCAATCCTTTCTGCGAAGGAGGAAAAGATCCTCGCAAAAGCCAAAGCTAAAGTCTTGCAGAAAGAACTCAAGGAAGCGGTACTCAGGACCCGTAAACTGAGTTTGGAGGAGGAGATGAAGATGAAGCCTGCAATTTTCCCGGTGGACATCCGATCCAAAGTAAAGGATCTGATCCAAGCCAAGGTGGGCCAACCCAAGGAACCTTGGGTTATGACCACTAGTACCCCCATCACCATCATGAAGCATCTCAAAGTCAAATTTGAACATGGAGAGACTTAAAACCCAAAGTCAAAGGTGAAGATGGTGAAATTAGGGGGAGTATCCCAATATGATATTATAGCGGATTTGGCAACCACAAATGCAAATGTCACATTTAAGCAATTGTGGGAAGACAATAAGTTGTACAAGAGGCAATTGAATTCTGCCCTCAAGAAAGTAAGGGCAATGTCTAAGAAAGACCTGCCTGCCATATATTGGATTAAACAAGAGGATCTAGGATCTCCCGAGGTTGATGCGGAGATTGCAAGGTGCATGATCACATTGATACCCATTGATTCATGTTCCGGTGTGAACGTCATGCCCAAAGATACTGCAAATTGACTAGGGTATCATACGTTTGAGCCAACACCATGAGTCTTGAAATTTGCAGACCAAACTAGGAGACGGCCATTGGGCATGCTATCAAACATTACCATGATCATTGGAGGGGTGCCCTTCAAGTTGAATTACATTGTGTTACAACCAGTGACCAAAACTAGTTATCCACTGTTGATCAAAAGATCCTCGTTGTACAGTGTCCAAGTTGTGGTGGATTGGCACCAACAGAAGCTACGGTTCAAGGACATTTCGTCCAAAGATCAGAAGTTGGTGACTGTGAGTTGGATGAAGGTTCCCCATCTTGGGGAAACAAGTTTGGCAGAAGATGAGGACAAATCCAAAGACACCTCGTCTTTGCTGTCAAAAGACTCCAAAGACAAAGTCCAAGTCAATTAGTTGGAATGTTACGAGGTTGATGTAGAAGACAAAGATCCATATGACCTCACCTCAGGTGAACATTACTTGGAGGAAGGGAGTTTGATGGCAGATTGACTTGGATTAATCTGAGTAAGCCACGTCAAAGGAGTCATCAACCCGGATGACTGTCAAGACGTTGTCTTGATTGAAGGAAATTTTTTGAAAATTTTGGAGACAGTCACTTTGGAGGAGTTGGCAGGATACATTACCCTATTTATAGAATTCAAGGATGTATTTGCCTAGTCTATTGATCAAATGCCGGTTATTCCACAAGAACTCAGAGAACATCAGATTGATCTCATTGAAGGCACAATTCTAGTTTGGCAAAGATAATACCACCTAAACCCAAAGTTCTCGCTTTTGGTGAAAGATAAAATAGACAAGTCCTTGGGGGCCAGAATAATCTTTCTTGTCTTAAGCAGTGAATGGGTTTCACCTATTTTCATTGTACCTAAGAAGAAAATGGGGAAGATCCGAGTGTGCCAAGATTTCCACAAGTTAAATGTAGTCACAAGGAAGGATCATCATCCCTTGCCTTTTATCAATACAATTTTGGATCAAGTAGTTGGTCACTTGTGTTACAGTTTTCTTGATAGATTTTCAAGGTACAATCAAGTATCCATCCAAGAAGAGGACAAGGAAAAAACCACATTCACTACCAAATGGGGCACTTTCACTTACAATCAAATGCCCTTTGGGTTGTGTAATGCTCCCGCTACTTTCTAGCGGATGATGAATTCAATCTTCAAGGATTTCTTATGCAAATTTGTGGAAGTCTTCATTGATTATTTTTGTGTGTTTGGACAAAGAGATGTACATTTGGATTACCTTCGCCAAACTTTTGAAAGGTGTCGTTTTGCTAGTTTGTCATTAAACTTGGAGAAATGATTCTTTGCAAAGAAGGAGGGAATTCTTTTGGAGCATCGGGTGTCAAGCCAAGATATTGAAGTCTATGTCAAGAAGGTTAAAGTAATCTCAGCTGTGGAATCTTTGAAGAACATTTGGGAGCTGCGAGCCTTCTTGGGACATGTCAGATACTACAGACGCTTTGTTTCAAACTATGTGGTGCTTGCTGCACCCCTTACAAAGCTTCTGAAGAAATCCAAAGACTACTTGTGGGAAGCAAATCAAGAAGAAGCTTTCCAGGTATTGAAGAAGAAATTGGTTGAAGCACCAATCATGAGGGCCCCGAATTGGGATGCCCCTTTTCATGTATATGTGGATACTTTTTCCATGGCAATTGGAGTAGTCTCAAGTCAGAAGGATGACAAGAAGAAAGATTACCCCATTTATTACGCCAGTCAACAACTTTCAGTTTCAGAAAAGAACTATTTGACAACTGAAAGAGAAGCACTCGGAATGGTGTTTGCCTGGAAGAAATAATTCCATTACATGTTGGGATACGAGTTTGTCTTCTATGTTGACCATTATGCATTGCAAAATTTGGTCAAGAAGGCAGATTTGTCCGGGAGAATTGCAAGATGGATCTTGTTGTTACAAGAATTCACATATATTGTACAAGTAAGGAAGGTAGCCTCACATTCAATTGCGGACTTCCTGTCTAGGTTGGAAACTCAAGACCAGGAATGGGAGATCGATGATCGGTTCCTTGATGAAGAGTTATATCAATTAACAACAATGAGAAGTGAGGTATGCAGCCAAATATAATTATTTGCATACTCTCCAGTGTCCTGAAGAGCTGGACCCGGAGGAGAGGGCAGTCTTTCTCAAGAAAATGGGGCTGTATCAGCTGAAACACAACATTTTATTTAAGATGAGCAAAGACAAAGTACTTTGGTGATGCTTGGAGTCATACAAAGTCGGAGGTGTAATTGAGTCTTTACACTCCAAAGCATCAGGAGGACACTATGCTCTGAAAAATACTATAAAGAAGATTCTTTCTTTGGGGTGCTTGTGGCCTACGATGTACAAAGACACGCATGCCTATATCCAAAGCTGTGATGCTTGTCAAAGAATGGGAATGCGGATGGCTACTTCCCAATGGCCTTTGGGACCAATTTTACCCTTGGCCCTATTTGACAAATGGGGAATTGATTTTGTGGGACCAATACAACCGGTAACCCAAGTCACGAGAAAATGCTACATTTTGGTTTGCATTGATTATGCTACCAAGATGGTCGAAGCTGAAGCAACTCGTAGGGATGATGCAGAAACAATGGTGGAATTTTTCTTTCAAAACATTATTTCCCAATATGGATGTCCTCTAGAATTGGTCCGTGATAGAGGGACACATTTCTTGAATTATATGATGGAGGTGTTAAAAAAATACTTTCAGATTAAACATCAAAAGATGATTCCTTATAATCCAAAAGCAAATGGCTTAATGGAAAAGGCCAATGGGTTACTTTGAAAAATTCTGACTAAGGTGACTGTCAATTATGTTTATGACTGGGATACAAAGTTACCAACCGTGTTGTGTGCATATCAAACAACAGAAAAGATCACAACCAAGCAAACTCCATACTTCTTGACATATGGCTTGCACCCCATACTACCAGTTGAATTTGAAGTCCCAACATATTGGATTCTTTGCAAAGAACGATTGTTGGAAGAAGAAAGTCAGGATCTTCAAATCCATCAACTGATGTGGTTAGAAGAGAAAAGAGATGATACAATGCAAACCATAAAAGAAGTACAATAATAGAGAAAAGTTAGGCACGATAAGCACATCAAGCCTATGACTGTTTGCAAAGGAGATTTGGTTTTGTTATACAACAATCACCGAATATTTTTTCCAGGCAAATTGCATTTGAGATGGATGGGTTCCTATCAAGTTCTTCATCTTTATGACAATGGGTCCATTCAACTTGCAGATTTGGAAGGGCAACCATTTGCCACTCAAGTGAACAAGTGGAGAGTTTGGAGATATTGGACCATAGACTCGGAAGTCTCTAAGACACGCAAGATCTATGTTTGCAAGGATGCTCACATTTGAGGGAGGGGGTATGTGGTACCCACATTTTTGTTTTTTTCTTAATTTTGAAAAAGAAGTGTACAGAAGAAGTTGTATTTTGCCTGTATGGCATAAGAAGTCAAAGAAAGGTGTCCTTAGGTTGTAACTTGAGGTAAAGTGAATTTGTGTCACAAGGCAAAGTACTTGGAATTGCCCTGTCAGCATACAATCTGAGGTAAGGACACTTTGTCTGGGGGGCGCTCAACTTGAGGCGAGGACAATGTAACAGCTTTCCTTTGGGGTGAGACATTCAAGAAGGTAACACTCACAAAAATAGCGGTCATACGCGTGAGGGAAAATTGACAGTGATAGGAGCATGTAGGAGGTGGATTTCTGGTAGAAACTCAAAGTGAAGAAAGATAGAGGAGGCACGCCACTATAAAATTTGGGCTAGAGACGAAGCAATGACAAGTAATTTTCCATTGCCATTAAGAAGTCTCCCTGTAGGAGATCATGGGAAGGGAAGTGTAATTGTGGATGTGCTGGTGCATTGAGAGGAAGTCGAGAGAGTTAATCCGGGAATTGGTAGGAAGAATAGCCCCCAACCTAGAGTGGAAGAGAGAAAGATGGGAGGTGGGAATAAGAACTCCAAATTTGCCATGAGAAATCATGCAATTTGGAGGTTAGATGTGATCATGAGAATTGAGGTCCTGGGTAGGTTTTGGATCACATTCTTGTTATGGAACTGGAATGTTAGTTTTCCAAGTTTCATGACTAAGATCATCAAGAGTAAGTGTCTCGATGGCCCCGAGGAAGAAAGGAAGAGAGGAAATCTGGCTTGATGGACAAAGTCGGATTAGAGATTAGTACTCGGGAGAGAGGCAAGCATAAAGCATGGTGCCACGTTCTTGGAGAAGGGGGAAGTAGCCAAAGAAACCCAAGAAGTGAGAGATGCCTTCTCTTCGAAGCGCACAAAGAATGGCTACAAAGTGGAGAGCTATAGAGATCCTATAAAGGGAGGGATTGTAAGTGCACTAATGGTGATCTTGAAGCTAGAGAGAACTACCTATGTGATGAAGCATCAAGCGGTGTTTTTCCACAAGATGTTTGCAAGAGAGCCAATTAATTGGGTGAAGTGTTTCCATCAGAGGACAAGACAGATGGTGTGGAATTTGCAAGACAAGTCGCGTCCACATTAGATTGTGCCATTTGTAGCACACTTCTATTTGGGGTTGAACTTGCTCAATGCGGCAGAGATAAACAAGATGGTGTCACATTTCCATCCTAATTTGAGAAGAGAGGTCGATGCGGAGGAACAACAGTACATCTTGCAAATTAGGAGCATCAATGAGTACTATGCACAGACAGAGCAGAGCATGCAAGTGAAGGTAAACACTCCAAAGTCAAAGAAGAGGAGTCGACAAGGAGAAGAAGAAGAAGTAGTGATGGCAAGAACTCGGAAAGCTAGAAGGGTGAACCCAAGGAGAGAATTGGTGGTAATCATATCCTTGGACAAAGAGTTTGAAGGGGAAGCCGAGTGCAAGTCTGAAGACTTGGAGAAGGAGGAAGAACCTGAGTTTATGTTACAAAGTGGGGACACAAGTAGTGATAGTGATGATGGAGTGGAGATGCAATTGGTACCTGAAGAGAAGGAAGTAAAGATGGATACAAAGGAGAAAGGTAACCCAAAACCTAAAGATGAAGTTCTAGAGTAGGAGGAGAAGAGGGTGACAATTCAAAGAGGAGTCCACTCCAGAGTGAAGGCGAAGAATGAAGCAGAGCCAAGTAAGGTAAGAGAAGTGGAGAGTGGAAGTTTGGGGAGCAAAGAATCCATGCCTATAAGGCAATTGAGGCTAAGAAGGCAAGTGTCAAGTGAGGAAGAGGCAAAGAAGGAGACAAGTTTGCAAGTCAGGGTAACTCTGAGTGAAGAAGTAGAGTATCTCTAGGAGATTGTGTGCCCATTGTTACTAAAGTTAGAGCACAAGAAGAAGGAGATGCAGTCAAAGTATCAAGAAGTGAAGACTATATTGTAGGTGTTAGTGCGATTAGAAGAAGAGAACTCAAAATTGAAGAAGAGTGTAATCCAAGGTGAGGAAGAGAGAGAAGTACTATGAGTAGATGCAATAGTACAAAATCAAGTAATCGAGAACTTGAAGAGAGAAGTGGGGAGTAGAGAGAGAATCATAGAGCAGAATGACATAGCAAGAGAAAGGCAAGTAGCAGAGAATGAGATCTTGAAACAATAGTTGGCTGATTCTCGACTTGAGATTATTCATGCTATGGTGAGGGTAGCAGAGAAGGAGCAAGAGCTCAATAGGATGATGGAGAATGTAGAGGAGAAGAAGCAGCTCTGGCAAAGGGAGTTGACTGTGTGATATAGAGAAGAAGAAAGATTGAGAGAGTTACTTTGTAATCTGGAGGAGAAGATTGTGCAGAAGGAGAAGGAAAAAGAGACAGTGAAAGCCGAGTTCAAGGCTGAACTGGCAATGGATAGAGAAGATTGGCTTGTAGATCAGGAACGTGAGAGAAGAATGAGGCTTGAGCCATTGAAGGAGATAGTGATGAAGATGAATGCAATGCTGAGTATAGAAGCCAATATGCAAATTGAAGAGACAAGACTGCATGAGTTGAAGTTGTTGGTGCAGGAGATGAGGAGGAGAAATGCAAAGGATAAAGACTTGAATGCCTTACTTATCAGTCTCAAAACTCGTGTAGATAGGAATATATTAGAAGTAGAAGATAATATCACGATTAGATTAGACTTAGTGAAATTGGAGATAGATAAACTTCAAAAGGATGTGAGAGCGAAGCCCAAAGTAGATGACATAGGAGTACAAATATCTTCGGAATTACCATTGAGATATTAGAGAAGAGTGGGTTGGGAGATAAGGAGTTAGATAGATTATCCACTAGTGCAATTGTAGATCAAAATGAAAAAGTGTTAGAATTGGTACAGGAATTAAGAGTTGTGAAACCTGAGGACAGAGTAGTAAGTGAAGTTACTTCGGGTTTGGAAGCCAAGGAAGAAGTAGACATCGGATCAGAGTAGTAACAGAATTGAAATTTGAAGAGGCAGATATGAAGAGGTGTATTGTCAGTTTGGATCTGCAGGTAGGAAGAGTTGTTAGGGAACGGTATTTTTGTTAGTAACTATTGTTTGCTTCACTATTTAAGAGTGGCATTTGCAAGAAACTATTGTTCAGTGCTCATTATTTTTGAGAATAGATAAAGCAAAGTGCTGTGAAGCAATGCTCGTTGCTTGAGCTTGATTCTGAGTATCAATATTGTGATTGTGTTTGTGGGTGTGTGGAGAATTTCAAAGTGCAAATTAGTGTGTTTGTTGGATGTTGGATTCCATAGCCTTGATCTTGGTTCTGTGTGTTTGATCTTAAGTGAAGTGCAATTGAAGCAATGCCTTGATAGATCTGAGAGGAATTGTAGTGTTGGTAGTATTCCGCATTTGTGAGTGCAACGTGAAGTTGATGTGAAGCAATTTTGATCAAGGAAGTTGTGCCTTCAGTGGAGGGGTGGAACAAAATTTTGAGGCCAGTTGTTGTGTGGTGAAGTGCTATTTTTGGGAGAGCTTGAATCATCACAATCAAGATTGTTTGGAAAGATTTGATGGAGTTGTGATTAAGGAGTGTGAATTTGTGACAAGACTGTGAGTCAGTGCTTGTTACTCTCTTTTGGGTGTGGTTTCTACTTGAGAGATTAAAGACACAACCAAGAAGAAGTGGAATTGTTACTTGCTTGTATTTGACCAATTCTGACTTGTATCTCTGCAGGAACAAACTTTACTTACTTGATTACCGCAAAAGTGATATTTCTTGGGTTGTCACAAGGAGCATTGGTGGAGTTGGACCCACAAAGAGGAGAGGTTGGGAGACAAGTCAGACTTCCCCAGTCTTTCACACTCCTTGAGGCCCTACAGATGTCATCCATGGCTCCTAGACATCCTAATCTAGGTGTGGTAGGTGGTAATGGGATGCATGATAGACTACTTGCTAGTCAACCACCTACTACTACACAAACTAAGTCTAGTATGATGTTGGGGGCTACTTAGTTGATTATGTGCTATCCTTTATTTTTAGCCAATGACATATGTACATTGGGAGTTGATCCAACCCCAATGTTCAGATTGGCTGCCATGCTTTGTTAGAGTAGGGGTGATGTGGTTCTTGCTTCTAGAGTAGAGGTGGTTGATAGTGGAGCTAACTTGGTTGAGGAGCATGGGATCTGCTCAACAACCAATGGTTTATGGCAGGTAGTAGTTGCTAGATTGGAAGAGTTACCAGCTAGACCGGCCTTTGAGAGATTGCGGTTCACACCTAGTGTTGTCCTATTGGATAACTAGAGGGGGATCTTCTGTTTGGTGGGACCTTCAAAAAAAATCTATACACCACAAAGAGTCTTATTAGACTCTGGTCCATAACCCCTTATGTTGGGGAAGGTTGTAGTTGTTGGTCTAGGGTTACGGAAGACCGATGTGGAGAGGTGTCCATTTCAGATCCAAACATCTCTAGGTGATGGTTTCACACAATACATCACATGTGGGGAGCTTGTTGTCTAAATTCAACCTGGTCATCCAACTGATAGCTTGGGGGTGAGAGCTCAAGCTATTGCAACCATAGCTAAGTCATATGATGTGCTAGTTAGTGGAGCATTGTTATACCCTATGGGTTTTAGTATTGACTATTGGGAAGAGACCACCTCCTATAGACCAGGTTGGCAGTCAAGTGAGGGATGAGTATGTCACCTACCAGTATGCTTCAGTGTGGCCAGTAAGCCGGCCTGTCTCTCACTTAGGATGAACCTCTGATGGCTATTATGGTAGTGCACCATGGACTAAGAAGGCAAGGAACCCCAACTCCATCATACTCTTCCAAGGCTAACACTCCAAGATTCAAGACATTGCTCCGTAGAGAACTCAATGAGAGAGATAGTTGCAAATGAAAGGATGGCAAGTACCTCCTCACCCCTTGTTTACATACTTGCAAAATAGTGACGCACTAAAGTTACTGATTACTGGAGTAACTCAAGTTACTAGGCTAAAAGTCAAGTAAAGTCAAAAAGTAGAAAGGAATATCCATTCACATGGGCATATTCCACTAGCATGAGATCTTATCTTGACTCAACCACTAAGTCAAGGATTCCTTCACATGAGCTATCCTTGGACTATAGAAGAATCCAAAACAAAAAGGCTTGCGGGTCCAAGAGTTCTCAACTCTTTCCTCAAAGCCAAACACCTAGGAATAATATCAAGTCAACACACTAGAATCCAAAATAGTGGTGCTCATCTTTTCCACTTCCTCTAAAGTAAGGTCCCCTCTATCTTAGTTATGACTAAATTTAGCTAATTATGACTAATGTAGAACCATCCTTTATCTCTATATAAATAATATCTCTTAAGTACTTGTAATACCAAGCTAAATATCACAATACCACACACATGCATAAATGGGTGTTACATTTACCCCCAGACTAAGTTTTCACTTTGTCCTCAAAGTGAAGGTCTCTCTACCTTCTATGGTACATCTTCAACTTATCAAGGTTAATCTTATCAAAGTGCCTTCCTCCCAACTCCTTGAGATCATAGGTGTAATTGCCCCACACCTTCTCTACTATGAAAGGTCTAAAGTACTTAGGCAAAAACTTCTTTTGCACTCTCTTGAAACAAATGGAATCAAACAACATTACTCAATCACCTTCTTTGAAAGGCTCCACCTTCTTCTTGCCTTGCCTTTTGTCAAAGCTCTCCTTTTGTTTCCTTTGGGCTTGCTCTACTTGAACCATAGTAACTGCTCTTGCCTCTTCCAACTCCATGAGTTGATCCTTCCTTGACTTCTCTACATCACCTCCTTGTGCTTTCTTCAATCTCCTATGAATGCTTTGGAAGGTAGGAAGATCAAAGTGAATAAGTAAGGTAGACTCAATACCATATACCAATTTAAATGGAGAATACCAAGTGGAAGTCTTCATGGTTGTCTTATAATCCCACAAATTGCATGAATCCTCTTGTCCCAATGATGTTTAGCCCCCTCAATTTCTACATCTTTGGCCAACATCATGCACACGGTCTGATTGGTTCTCTTTGCCAAGCCATTGGAATTTGGCTTATAGGATGTAGTTACTCTATTTGTGATAGAGAAATGTCATAGCATGGCTATAGTGATGCTTCCTATAAACTCTTCTCCTTTATCAAAAACCAACTCCAAAGGGCATCCAAATCTAGTGATAATGCGTTCATAAAGAAATCTACCCACTTTATCTTCATTCTTGTCCCTCAATGGTCTAGCCTCAACCCACTTGGTAAGGTTATCAGTAACTACCACAATGTACTGATTGTTCCATGGGGTTCTATTGAGAGGACCTACAAAATCAATTCCCCACTTCTCAAAAGGTCCTAGCAATCGAATTGGTCTAAGTGGTGGAGTGGATGTAGAATTTCTAGCAAAAGCTTGACAAACATGACAAGTTTTGCAATAATCAAGATAATCCTTGAAAATCCCTCTCCAATGATAACCTGCATCTAGAATCTTGAAAGCAGTCACCTTTCTTGCAAAGTGTCCTCCACACACTAAACCTTCATGAAACTCTTTTATAAGTAAGATAGACTCTTCCTTACCCACTGCTCTTTGAAGTAGACCATCTGCTCCTTGGTGAAAAAGAATATCCTCCACCATTGTGTAAGGTCTAGATCTTGCTACAAAGGCCTTCCTCTCCCTAGCATGCATCCCTTTTGGATAGTTACCTCTTGTCACAAAATCCACAATCTCCTTGTACTCCATTAGAACCTCTTGAGTGATCGAGATTATCATGAGCTCCTCTCCATCATGATCATAGGCTCTAGATAACAAATCAGCATTTGCATGTTTCGTTCCTGGCCTATCCTCAATGGTGTAGTCATACTCAGACAAGAGTATCATCCACCTTGCTAATCTCCCTTCAACATTAGGCTTGTTGAAGATGTACTTCAAAGCCTTGTGATCTATGACAATGGTGGCTTTCCCTCCAATCAAGTAGTGTCTAAACTTCTTGAGACCAAAGATCACTGCCAAGCCTTCTCTCTTTGTGATAGAGTAGTTCTTCTCTATTGAAACCATCTGCCTACTAGCATAAGCTATTGGATGATCATGCCCATCTTGGTCTAATTGACTAAGAGTGCATCCATTAGAAGCATCAGTGTAGAGGATAAAAGGTTTACTCCAATCAGGTTTAGCAAGAATTGGAGCTACAAAAAGGGATTGCTTGAGCTCCTCAAAAGCTTTGAGAGCCTCCTTGTCCTCCAAAATCACCATGTAATCTACACCCTTCTTCATGTAGATGGTCAATGCATAAGCCTTGTTGGAAAATGAGAAGATGAATCTCCTATAGTATCCTACCATCCCCAAGAATTGTGTCGTGTGTATATACATTGCTATAGTATATACATCGCTACACAACATACATCGTTGTCAACATCATACACTATAGAAGCACAACTCACACATAAGTCATACATAGACTCTAAAGTGCCACAATAATCTGATTGCTTACCACTCTCAACTCACTCAACTCATATCAGTACTTGATCTGTCACTCTATAAACTGCCAACAATTGGGCACTGATTATAGTCAAGCCACACCCACTCAAGCATAGAGAATCCAAGTGACACTCGCCAGCCTTTGTCCACCATAGCCAAGAACTCAAAGGCTCAACATCAAAGAAGTGAGCTCTCTGGAGCTCACTTCAAAACTATACCCGCTGGACTTGAGCTAGCTCTAAACAGTCCCGCTAATGGCACACTTGATGGTGTGGACGGTGGGCCCCACCATGAAGTCACTACTCTGAACACAAAATCTGACCGTCGGAAAGTAGTCTCTGAGATACTGCTGAAATAATTGTAACTACTATCACTGGAACTCCAGTGTCCGAGCAATCTAGATGCAACACTACAAATGGCGTGACAACTATTGTGCGTATATACATCACTACACAACATACATCGCTGTCAACATCATACACTATAGAAGCAAAACTCACACATAAGTCATACATAGACTCTAAAGTGCCACAATTGCCCCCTAACTGACGGTTAGGTCCTTCTAACTCCAAATAGCCATCTACTCTAAATATATGGTATACCCTCTAATGGGCAATCATCAAGAGGCCGGGTGCTATGGAGCCCCATCGTTAGTTGCCTGTCTGCAATCTATACCATATAAAGAATGAACTAGCTATAGGTCAAGGACATCTAAGACATAAGCACTGTCCCTGAGGAACCACCATGAGGGGAGGAGTCATACATGCCATATGCCATCCTCTCGAACAGCTATCACACACTCACATAGTAACAGCTCCACCAGAAGAGCCACATAAGATACACCTCAAGCCTGCACGTACAAGTGCCAAGCTTGGGTCCATAGTACTATCAATGTTTGGAAGGTGGCATGGCACACAATTGCGCACATGATCCTTCCAAACAACACCATCACGTCTGTGGTGCCCACATGTTTTGTTTTTTTTGGAATAAAAGAGAAGAAGTGTATAGAGAAGTTGGATTGCGCATGTATGGCCAAAGAAGGCGAAGAAAAGAGTCTTTGGGATGAAACCTAAAGTACTTAGAAATGCCCTGTCAGCATACAATACGAAGTAAATTGTCTTTGGATCAGGGGGAGCTCAACCCGAGGCGAAGACAATCTAACAACCTTTTGTCAGGGTGAGAAATTCAAGAAGGGGCCGTTTCAAATTGGCGGCTCATACGCGCGAAGGTTGATTTATAGTGACAGGTGCATGCCGGAGGTGTGATTTCTTGGTAGAAACTCGAAGTGACAAAGAACAAAGAAGTGCAACTCTATAAAAATCAAAACTGCAACGAAAAAATGTCAAGCAATTTTCCTTTGGCATTGAGGAGTCGTCTTGCAGGTGATTGGGGAAAGGGAAATAGAGTTGGACTCGTGTTAGTGCACAAGGGAGAAGTCGCAAGAGTGAAATCGAGAGAAAGTGAGAAAGAAAAAGAGATGGGAGGAGGGAAGAAGAACTCCAAATTTGCAGTGAGAAATCATGCGATTCAGAGATTAGATGTGATAGCAAGGATCAAAGTCTTGAGCTGACTTCGGATCACCTTTCTGGCATGGAACTGGAACATAAATTTTCCAGGATTCATGACAGAAATCATCGAGAGTAAGTGTCTCGATGGACCCAAGGAAGAAGGGAAGAGAGGAAATCCGACTCGCTGGACAGAGTCGGATTGGAGACTCGTACTCGAGAAGGAAGCGGGCTCAGAGCAGGGAGCCACATTCTTGGGGAAAGGAGAGATAGCCCAAGAAACTCAGGAGGTGAGAGATGCCTTCTCATCGAAGAGAACAAAGAATGGGTACAAGGTTGAGAGTTACAAGGATCCAGTGAAGAGAGGGATTGTGAGTGCTCTCATGGCAATTTTGAAGCCGGAGAGAACGACTTATGTGATGAAACACCAAGCGGTGTTCTTCCATAAGTTGTTTGCAGGAGAGCCTATAAATTGGGTGAGGTGTTTTCACGGGAGAATGAGGCAGATGGTGTGGAATCTGCGGGATAAGTTGCCTCCACATTACATTGTGCCGTTTGCAGCACACTTCTACCTCGGGCTCAATTTGTTGAACTTGGCAGAGCGGAATCGGATGGTGTTGCACTTCCATCCTGATGTGCGGAAGGAGGTCGATGTCGAGGAGCAGCAATATATTCTCCAAATCCGGAGCACGGACAACTACTACGCAAAGATAGGGAAAAACGTGGAAGTTGTAGTGAGTACCCCGACAAAGAAGAGGACTCAGCAAGCAGAAGCCAAAGAAAGCAAGAAACCTCGAAAGATGCAGAGAAGTAACCCGAGGCAAGGAATAGTGGTAATTGAGTCAGAAGATGAAGACTCAAAAGGCAAGGCCGAGCTCAAAACGGAGGACTCGGAACATGAGGAGGAACCTGAGCTGACACTACAGAGAAAAGATACGAGCAGTGATAGTGAAGACGGTGGAGAGATGACCTCGGCGCCAGCGGCTAACGAAGAATACAAAGAAGAAGTGCAAGCCGAGGTAGAAGCCGAAGACAACTCACCATTGGAAGACAAAGTACCGGTGCCAGAGGACATGAAGATTGCAGTACAGCAAGGAGTTCACTCGCGATGTAAGGCAAAGTGTGAGGTGTGGCCGAGTAGAGTGAAGGCAAAGGTAGAAGAAAGCTCGAGCAGTGAGGCATCAATCCCGATACGAAGACTCTAGAGAAGAAGGCGAGTATCAGGAGAACACGAGGAGAAAAGAGAGACCACTCCGCGGGAGGAAGAAGTTGCCAGTGATGGAGTGGAGTACCTGCAAGAGGTAGTGTGCCCGTTGTTGGTGAAGTTGGAGCACAAGAAGAAGGAGATGCACTCGACTTGTCCGGAGGTAAAGACTGTATTGCAGGTGGAAGTAAGATTAGAAGAAGAGAACTCGGAGTTGAAGAGGAGTGTAACCCGAGGTGAGGAGGAGAGAGAAGTACTACGAGCAGAGGCAGTAGTGAAGACTCAGGTAATTGAAGACCTGAAAAGAGAAGTGAGCTATCAAGAAGATCTTGCGAGGAAGAGTGACATAGCAAGAGAGAGACAGGTAGCTGAATACAAAATCTTGAAGCAACAGTTTGCTAATTCAAGAGTAGAGCTTATCCATGCTAGGGCGAGGGTAGCAGCAAAGGATCAAGAGCTTGATAGAGTGATAAAGAGTATGGAGGAGAAGAAGCAAATTTGGCAACGAGAGTTGGCTGCGCGGTATAGAGAAGAAGAAAGATTACCAGAGTTACTTCGTAATCAGGAAGAGAAAGTTGTACAGAAGGAGAAGGAGAAGGAGACGGTGAAAGCCGAGTTTGAGGCAGAGTTGGCAATGTACCGAGAGGAATGGCTTGCAGATCAGGAACAAGAAAGGAAGACAAGGTTGGAGCCATTGAAAGAGATAGTCCTTAGGGTGAACACAATGTTAAGTATAGAAGCCAACGTTCGAATTGAAGAAGCGCGTCTACACGAGTTGAAGTTGTTGGTGCTGGAGACGAGGCGAAGACAAGCAAAGGACACTGAGATGAATGCCTTGTTAATCAAATTAAGAACTTGTGTAGACAGAAAGGTTTTGGAGGTAGAAGATAACATTTCAATTAGATTAGACTTAGTGAAAGTAGAGCTAGAAAAACTTTGGAAAGATGTTAGAGCAAAACCCAAAGTAGATAACATAGGAGTCCAAATGTCTTTGGAGTTGCCCTCAAAGACATTAGAGAAGAGTGGGTCGGGAGATAAGGAGTTAGATAGATTACCCACTAGTGAAATTTCAGATCAGGAAAGAGAATTGCTGGATCTGGTAGAAGAAGTAGAAGATTGAAACCCAAGGAAAATGTAGTAGGAAGTAAGATTACTTTGGGTTTGGGTTTGAAAGCCGAAGAAGAAGTAGACATCGGATCGGATTAGTAACCAATTTGAGATTTGAAGGGGCAGATACGAAGAGGTGCATTGTCATTTTGGATCTGTAGGTTAGAATAATTGTGGTAGAACGGTATAGTTGTTAGAACTGTCAATTGCTTCACTACTTAAGAGTGGCATTTGCAATCACATGTTGTTCAATGCTCATTATTACAGAGAATAGATAAAGCAAAGTGCTATGAAGCAGTGCTCGTTGCTTGAGCTTGATTCCGAGTATCAACTTCGTGTCTATGTTTGTGAGTGTGTGAAGAAATTTGAAGTGCAAATCAGAGTGCTTGTTGGATGTTGGATTCCATAGCCTTGATCTTCATTCTGTGTGTTTGATCCTGAGTGAAGTGCAATCGAAGCAATGCCTTAACAGATCTGAGAGGAATTGTAGTGTTGGTAGTATTCTGCATTTGTGAGTGCAATGTGAGGTTGATGTAAAGCAATTTCGATGGAGGAAGTTTTGCCTTCAGTGGAGGGGTGGAACACAATTCTGAGGCGAAGTCGTTTTGCAGTGAAGTGCCATTTTCAGGAGAGCCTAAATCATCACAATCAAGATTGTTTGGAAATATTTGATGGAGTTGTGATTATGGAGTGTTAATTCGTGACAAGACTGCAAGTCAGTGCTTGTTACTCTCTTTTGGGTGTGGTTTCTACCTGAGAGATTAAAGATGCAACCAAGAAGAACTACATTTTACTATTTGACTTTGTATTTGACTAATTCTGACTTGTATCTCTACGGGAACAAACTTTACTTACCCAATTACTGCAAAAGTGATATTTGCCGGGTTGTCACAATGTCCTTCTAACACAAGGACTCCAGATGGCAAAACCTTGCGCACTCTCAAGATAGTGCAGCCTGTAGAAACATCAAGTGTCGTTGGTGTTGTCTGTTATAGATATACATAGTCGCCTGGATGAAATCAACGGATCGAGAGTCTATAACCTCCTCCTCAAATGGTAGCATAACATAAAGTATCTCTATGCTGAGCAATCGCAAAGTTCTCAAAGGCCATCGGCATCACTCTTTGAAAGATCTCTGCCTGCTGAGAACATGCGCTCATCCATACATTGGGGTCATCCAAGTCCAAAACTATAGTAGCATCTCGATGAATAGCTGCAAGTAAATCTGGATCTTGTCCATAGAGTAGAAAGTATGGAGAGAAGGATGCTAAGGAGGCTTGCCGGCTGAATCGATAGCCCATGACCAACCAAGGTAATTGGAGATCCAAATCTCCCAAGTGGCCTCTCTACAAACCATACTTTTGCAATCCTCTCTTCACCGTCTAGACCACTCTCTCTGCTAAGCCATCTGCCTCACGGTGATCTCGGTAGGTAGTACGGTGATCAATCAAAGCCTTGTCACACAAGACCTAAAACTCCCCCAAGAACTCTGTACCCTGATCAATCAAAACCTCAGTTGGTGCACCAAAAGGACTAAGAACTCAATCCAAAAATGAGTAAGTTGTCCCTTCACTAGACTTTTCAGGAAGTGCCACCAACTCAATCCACTTGGAGAAGTGCTCCACCATCACCAAAACATACCAATGATGTCTCACAGTCAGCGGTAAAGGTCCGCCAAAGTCCAAACTCCAATGGTAACCCAATCCCATGATAGGTAATGGGTGTAACTGTGGCGTAGGAGCATTGAATGATGCTCTAACTCAGTCACAAACCACACATCTGGCAACAAATTGTTGTACCTTGGTCTGCATACCGCGCCACCAATAATGACTCTGGAGTAAGCTATACGTATGCTTTACTCCAAAATATCCTAGCTCCTCATGAGCATGACGGACCAACTGTGGTCTCTGAGATGGAAGTGGTACTACTTGCACTCTACCATCCTCTCATACATGCAAAAGGTGTCTACCCTCCAATCTGAACCGTTTGGCTTGCTAAAGAACATGGTCTCTCTCCTTGGCCCCAACTGTACCACCCACAACACCAGTGCAAAGATAGTCCATCACTAAGACATCATCATGAATGTCTCACTGAACTGTACCAATATCTTCACTCTCTGGATCTGTGACCTCAATAACTCCTCTTGTATGCGCTGAGAGAGATACCATCAAAGCCTCTGCAAATATACACAAAGAGGCCGATGCTTGCCAACTTGGCACCATCTCCTCATCTGTCTCACCATGCCAATGTGCTCCGGTCTGATCCTATTGGTTGGGACATGGGTTTCTACTCAACCCATCTGCATCGCGGTTCACCACTCTAGGTCTGTGAACAACCGTGAAATCATACTCCTATAAAATCAGAGCCCATCGTGCAAGCTTCCCTGAAAGCTTGTCGGACTCCAGCAACCACTTCAGTGGCTGATGATCAATGATGAGAGTGAAGGGGTTACCAAATAGGTAACATCAAAAATGTGCTACTGCCCAAACTGCTGCCAAGCACTCTCCCTCATATGAATTATACTTCACCTCTGCTGAATTGTTGGAGTGACTAGCATAGGCCACCACAAACACCTTCTCCTCATCATCATGTTGGGTGAGCACGGCTCCAAGCCCCAACATACTCCAATCAGTATGAACCTGAAATGGTCGTCCCTTGACCGGTCTCCTCAAAATAGGAGCAGATGTCAACCTCTCCTTGAGCTCTACAAACGCTCTCTCCTGCTCATCTCCCCAACACCACTCATGTGTAAGCTTGGTCAGCTTCGTCAAGGCCTTGGCAATGGCACTAAATCCTCTAACATAGTAGCGATAGAAGTTTGCCAACCCAAGGAATGCTCGCACTCTGCTCACATCCGTAGGCCAAGGAATACATGCAATAGCATCCACCTTGGTCTGCTAAACACCAAGTCCTCTGGGGTAGATAGTGTGACCCAAATACTCAACCTACTCGTGGAAAAACCTACACTTCCCAAGATGTAATTTGAGTCCATGAGATCTCAACCTCTCAAACACCTCCAAAAACTGTCTCTCATGCTCCTCCACAGTAGTGCTATAAACCAAAATGTCATCAATATAGCACCAAGCAAAATCCAATCCAGCTAGGATCCTATCCATGACCCTTTGGAACTCAACAGGAGCATTCTTTAACCCAAATGGTAAGAACCTCCACTGATATAACACATCCTTGCCGTGAGGATCAATAGCCCAAAATGTTGTCTTGGACTTATCCTCCTCCTTGATCGGCAACTGATGTGAAGGAACATCAGTTGGATAGCCCATGTGAAGGAATCCTTGACATAGTGGTTGGGTCAAGATAAGACCACATGCTCAGGGGAATATGCCCATGTGAATGGATATTCCTTTCTAATTTTTGACTTTACTTGACTTTTAGTCTAGTAACTTGAGTTACTATGGTAATTAGTAACTTTGGTACGTAACTATTTCACAAGTATATAAACAAGGGGTGAGGAAGTACTCATCATCCTTTCATTTGCAACTATCTCTCTCTCATTGAGTTCTTAGTAAGCAATGTCTTGAGTCTTGGAGTGTTAGCCTTGGAGGAGTATGATGGAGTTCGGGTTCTTTGCCTTCTTAGTCCATGATGCGCTACCATAATAGCCATCAGAGGTTCATCTTGAGTGAGAGACAGGCCGGCTCACAGTCCATAGCCTGACCTAACACCTGATGCCTGGATGCCTTTGACACTACTAGAATAGCGGTAATACCGATGCAAAAACCCATCACCTATTCTCTCTCATCAGGGTTGGGACCCACCAACTATTGTAACTGTGAGTCCCAAACAAGTCCAGGTCCTCCCACTCCAAAAGCATGAGAGCCTGGGAAACTCATGAGTGTGGGAAATGCGGCTCTAGGCTGTCCAACTAGGTTCACTACTGCCATAGGTGACCTATCAGCCACTCCCATTGTCTGAGACTAACGCCCAACATCCAAGATATCATCAACAAGAATGTGGTCAAGTCGCTGAATCCCATCATAAGCATGTTGTAGAACGTCTTTGGGTAAGAGGTTTGTCCACCAAAGACAAAGACGATGAGCCCGTGATCCCACTCTGGCTGCATCTAACAATATGCATGTCCCACCTAAGAATGGACCTGATGTGTACTTGCCACCACTCTAGTGTGAGAATCACCCATCAAAGGAACGTTCTCCAAATGGTAAGCTGGAGAAACAGATTGATAAACCTGGAGATGTCATAGTATCCGTAACATCTCCCAAAACACACCAGAACAAAGATCTTGAAGACCCAATCCTCTACCAGCACATGTATGTCCCTGATATGGCCATCCAGAAATCACCAAGTGAATAGGCCCATGTCTCTCTAGGTCATGCACCCCCAGTAAGGAAATGTCTCCTAGTAAGGCCTTCTGGTAACCTCTGATTGTTGACATCGGTAATAACTCCGGATACTGATAGGCTAAGTGTGCCACATGATGTAGTGAGACTCGCCTAGTAGTCTCATCTCTCTTTACATACAAGTACCTCTATACTTGTGTACCCGCCTATAACACCGCAGCTAGTCCGGTGCTAATCCCACCAAACAACTCCAATAGGCATATCCCCTCTACTAGATATTGCCAAGCAATGAGTGTGGTATCCAAGGAGGTCAAAGCAATTGCCTCTGGAGGCTCATCCTCACACTCATCTCCTGATGGTACGAAGGCTCCATTCCAAGCCTGCTGCACCAACTAATTTGCATGTTACTGCAATGCCTCCTCTGAACTCCACAATGGAACATCCAAGGTGGATGGAACAATCCCACTCGTACTCTAAAGCCGAGTGATCTCCTCTGGTATTGGAGTATCTTCTGCATGGGCTTTCCCTCCAACAAGTCACCAGGCCAAGTAACTGCACCACTGAAAGCTAAAACTGATGTTGCCATGATCCCGGACTATAGTAAGCCAAGACTGCCACTACTGAAGCGTATTGGTAGGTGACATACCCATCCCTCACCAGACTGCCAACCGGGTCTATAAGAGGTTGTCTCCTCCCAATAGTCAATGCTAAAACCCATGGGGTATAACATTGCTCCCCCAACTAGCACATCATATGACTCAGCTATCGTCTCAATAGCCTGAGCTCTCACCACCGTGCTATCAGTCGGATGACTAGGCTGAACCTGGACAACAAGCTCCACACGTGTGATGTATTGTGTCAAACCACCACCTAGAGATGTTTGGATCTGAAATGGACACCTCTCCACATCGGTCTTCCATAACTCTAGACCGACAACTACAGCCTTCCCCAACATAAAGGGCAGCGCACTAGAGTCTAACAAGACTCTGGTGGTATATAGACCTTCCTTGAAGGTCCCACCAAACAAAAAATCCCCCTTTGGTTATCCAATAGGACAACACCAAGTGTGAACCGTGCTCTCTCAAAGGCCGATCTAGCTGGAAACTCCTCTAGTCTAGCCGTTGTTGCTTGCCATAAACCATTGGTCGCTGAATGGATCCCATGCTCCTCAACCAAGTCAGCTCCACTACCAACCACCTCTGCTCTAGTAGTAGGAACTGCACCATCCCTACTCTCACACAATGTGGCAGCCAACCGGAATACTGGGGCTAGGTTAACTCCCAATGTAAACATGTCGCTGGCCAAAAACAAAGGATGTTGCATAATCAGCTAAGCTGCCCCCAACATCATGCTAGACTCAGTTTGTGTAGTAGTAGGTGGTTGACTAGCAGGTAGTCCATCATGTCTCTATCACCACCTACCACACCTACACTAGGACGTCTAGGAACCATGGATGTCGTCTGTAATACCTCAAATAGTGTGAAAGATTGGGGAAGTCTGACCTGTCTCCCAACCTCTCCTCTTTGTGGGTCCAACTCCACTGATCTTCCTCCAGGCTATGGAGCATGTACTGCACTCCTAGTCACTGCTGCAGATGCATCCACCTGTGTTGCTCTGCACATGAAGTCCAAAGCATCTCTATCACCAGCATATGAGGTGGAAGCCTCAGCACCCAAATCTGATCTCCTCTGAGCAATTGCCATACTAGCTAATCTTTGCTCCAACTGCTCAATCCGAGTAGCCATAGCTGTGTCAAAAGTAAGGGTAGGTATTGCACCCCTACTAGGTGTAGATCTTCTACCACCACCTCTACCACCTTGTCCCCCATGAATTGGAGCTCCTCTACTACCAGCCATAGCAGCCCTACCACTCTGTAACTCTGGGTGTAGGTCAAAACACTGGTCACTAGTGTGACCAAATCTGTGGCAGTGCTCACACTGCCTCTGTGCTAGTTGTGATGCACCAGAGGTATCAAGTCTGCTGCCTTGAGTACACTCTCTCCGATGGTGAGGTCCACCACAAGTCCAACAAGCAACACCACTACTCATTGGTTGCTGCTAACCCAAAAATGAAGGTAAGGGTCTAACTCCACTAGGCCTTCTACTCGCTCCATAGGATCTGGGTTGTCCACCCTATCCTCAAAAACCAACTGGGCTTGGTGCACTCTGCTACACTCTAGAAGAAGTCACAACCATGGATGAGGTCTCCCTACCAAATCCAGATGTCATCACTCTCTCCTCCACCATATTGAGCTCAATACGCTCAGCCAAACCAAAGACTACTGCCAAAATGGGCAAAGTAGCCTGCAACAACGTAGCATCACAAACTCTACATTGTAACTCACTATCTAGTATCCCATACCAAAACAGGACTACTTGGGCCTCAATAGCTCCCTGAGTGAAACTAATCAGCCGCCTCATGCAAGTGTATGCCTCACGTAGGCTCTCTCCAACCTTCCATTGGAACTCTTGCAAGCTCCTCAGCTTGTTAGTCCACACTCCCTGGTAGTTCTACCTCAAACACAAGAAGAACTCCACCATGGGGTTAAACCCTGATACCACACCACCTCCTACAGCGGTACCTCCACTAGTAGTAGCACTATCTCCAGCTAGTGCACCTCCACTAGCTCCACCCACACTACTCGAGCTAGAACTCGTAGGTACAACCGATCTACTCCTGGTCACCAAGCTTGAAGTGATGGAGACATAGTGTGGAGACCAATATTGTCTCCATAACTCAATCTCCTCCAAATGAGCTCTCTTGAACTCATGGTAGTCATCCATCAACGGACCCTCCAAATGCTGAAACAACCCTTTCCATGCCATGAAGGGTGTAAACAAAGTCGGGTTCCGCATCTGCTACAGATCATACCAACTATCAAACTCTTGGATGAAGTCATCCAACTCAATGTACCCACTGTACCAGAGTAATTCCTAGGGCCTTTGGAGGCCCCATAAATCTCATCCATGTCCCACAACAACGGTGCGGACACACCGAGTGCACTCTCAACTGAATCAGCTCCTGTGTCGAACTCCAACTCAGAGTCAATTTCCTCCCTCACTGGGACTTGAGATACAGGCTAATATTGAGCACCACTCCGAGTAAACCCATTGTGTACTGCAAGGCTAACTCCTCTGGAATCTCCAAAGAACTCCATCATGACAAAGTAACCACAACAGCAAACCCAAACCACCAATTGCAACCGCAAGTCGCACCCGCAAGTGCCAACACCACCACGTGCCAATACCAACTAAGCACCACCCATTAATGTAACTCTAACCGAGATAACTACACTAGGGGAAAGGGCAACCTGTAACCTGCCATCATAACATGCACTCTCACAATCTGTAGGTCATCACTTCTTGCCTCATCGGAGAGAAACAAAAGTAGTCTGATTGGTCATCACTCTAGCCTCTAAATGTTGAAATTCAGCTAAATGAGACCTTTCTTCTTGCCACTTCAAACCTCCTCCAAAATTGGCAAAACTTCTCCAAATCTACAAAAGTCCTCCAAACTAGCAAAACTCCTCCAAATCTGGCCAAAATTTGACGTAAATCCCAACCAAAATTTGACGTAAACCCTAAAGTTGGATGTCTGCCAAATCCCTTGCTAACTTTCCAATTGAGCCAAATTGACAATACGGGTTTGTCCAAATCACAAATTCATGAGAATAGCTTCACAACTCCACCTTCAATTGACTTTCTCAGCCCAACTCGCAACAAATTGGTCCTGCCTTCACCTCTTGAGCTCAAAATCACAACCATTGCTCGAAATTTGCTCTTTTTTTTTGCTCAAAATTTGGCCAGTGCCTCCCCATACTATCTGCCAAATCTGCATCAATTGAACAAGCTTTTGCACACTAGGGAAACACTGAACTTGAATCAAGCCGGCTTCTGTCCACCATAGCCAGGAACTCAAAGACTCAACATCACAGAAGTGAGCTCTCAGGAGCTCACTTTGAGACTATACCCCCTAGACTTGAGCTAGCTCTGAAACCCTAATGGTCCCACTGATGGCTCACTCGACGGTGTGGACGGTGCAAAGTGACGGTAGGCCCCACTACAAAGTCAATACCCTGAACACAAAATCTTACCGTCGGAAAGTAGTCTCTGAGATACTGCTGAAATTACTCTAACTACTATCACTGGAACTCTAGTGTTTGAGAAATCTAGATGCAACACTACAAATAGCATGACAATTGGCATAACTTGGTCAAGCTTGAAGGGAATGGAAGGTCTGGAAGATTTTCCTCACCTTCTCAAGATCAATTGCTATTCCATCCTTGGAGATGATGTGCCCCAAAAGTAGACCTTCTTCACATCCAAAAATGCACTTCTTTGGGTTGAGTGATGCATTTGCCTCATCCAAGCATTACAAGACCTTGATTAGGTGCTCAAAGTGCTCCTCCTTGCTCCCATAGACACAAAAGTCATCAATGAAGTCTCTCACAAATTTCCCAATGAAATGTTCAAATACCTTGTTCATGAACCATTGGAATGTGGCTGGAGCATTGCAAAGCCCACAAGGCATGACCTTGAAAGTGTAAGTTCCCCAAGGTGTGGTGAATGTGGTGAGTTGTTGGTGCTCTGGTGCAATCTTGATTTGGTTATATCCACAATAACCATCTCCAAAACTGTACCTCTCATGACCTACCACCTCCTCTTGGATCTCATCAATGAATGGCAATAGGTAGTAGTCTTTTTTAGTAACAACATTGAGTTTCTTGTAATCCACACATACCCAAAGCTTGCAATTCTTTTTCTTCACAATGACAGTTGGAGACATCCATTCTGAAGTCTCCACCTCAAAGATAAATCCAGCTTCCTTGAGCTTATCAATCTCCTCCTTCACAACCAAAGATATTGGTGGGCTAATGTGACGTTGCTTTTGGCAGATTGGTCTTGCATGTGACTCCACCTCTATCTTGTGCTCCTCCAAAGTGACTTCCTTCAAATCTTTGTAATTGAAAGCAAAAACATGGATGAACTTGCGGAAAATCTCCTCAAATCTCACCTTCTCCTCCTTGGTAACATTTGGGCCATACTTGAGGGTAGCTAACCTTCTCTCTACCTCCTCAAGTGTCAATGGTGATTTATTTGGGTCCTTCAAAACCTCTGGCTTAGGTGCAAAATCCATAGCACACAAAGGATACACATCTGAATCAGATTCAGATTCATCCTCCTCTGTGGAAGTCTCCTCCTCCATGCTTGTGTCCACACCTGAAGCTCCTTCTTTAGAATCTGATTCCCAATAATCGGAAGATGGTGTATCTGAATGTGAAGTGTTGGTGGTGTTAGTCATAGGAACTGTGAATCTATGGTTTGATGGCCCAATCCTCAAGAACCCTTTGTTCCATCTATCAGTTGTGCGTGCTGCTCTCTACCATGGCCTCCTAAGAAGCAAGTCATAGCTTGAATCCTTCAAGACTTGGAAAGTCATGAGATTTTTAACTCCCATAATTGAAACTACTACCTTATCCATCACCCCTACAGGTCGAACTTGTTGCTTGTTTGCCATGCTCACCACAAATGTTGAAGGTCTTCATCAACCTTTCTGATATGGCATTTACTGCTAAATCCTGCATCAACCAATGCATCCTTGATGTTGTGACCATTCACTCTCAGATCAATCTTGGAGGCATATTCACAAGCCTCCCATGGTGTTGGCTTGGCATCCACCACCCCCATTGATACTAGAGCTTTTGCCTTCTGCTTCCTCTTGCTTCTTGTAGAACTCAAACCACCTCTAAGCTCTTTTCTCAAGGTAGGGTTCAAAGCAATCAATTGGCCCACTGTGATGTTAGCCTTGTAGCTACTAACATCCTCCAACACATTGTAGTTCAACTATTGCTTTGAAATCAAGAAATCCTCCATCCCCAACTTCTTCCTTGGAGTCTTTGTTGTCGATGGTGTTGAGATGCTCCTAGTAGACATAGGAGTATCCTTGCTTGGAGGAGATCCTTGAGAAGAGTGAACATCCTCTACAAAATGAGCTCTCTTCTTCTCTTGTGCCAAAAGCTCCAAATTAAGACCCTTGGAGTTTGAGCACTCTCCCTTCTCATACTTGCTCTCAACCACATCTATGGATCCTATCCCCTTACCTTTGTTTAGATAAGGAGCCACTTGGGTTTCACTACCTCTCTCTTTCCCTCTATTGGCTCCCTCATAACCCCTTCTTCCATGGTAAGTGGAATTTGGGCAATTCCTTTGGCTATGGCCTCTTCCTCTACAACCAAAACAATTTCTATCATTGAAATTGTTGGCCTCCTCTATATGGATAGTTTCCATAACTCCTAGGCCCTCTCTCTACATTCTGATCCACCTCTCTCTTCTCCCATAGTTGCACCACATTGATCTTGAGATCCGCAAGTTGTTCTGTGATGGTTTGAAGTGGATCCTTTGGTGGAGGTGCAAGAATTGGAGCAACTACTACTTGTGGTGCAACCCTTGCCCCCAAAGTATCAAAAGTTCCACCATACTTGTAACCTTGAGGAGGATGCACAACCTCCTTCACCACCAAATCACTCTCATCTCCTTCCAAACTCTCCTCCATACAAATTGCGATCTTGATAGCTTCAACCTTGGAAGAAGGTCTCTCATATCTCACCTTGCTTCTACTTTGTGGTCTCAACACTCCCAAAAAATTCTTGGTGAGCATTGGTGAGCCCCTATGCCAATCATAGTAGTCTCCACATCATCCCCACCGTTCCTCAACACTATACAAAATCTGGACTCTAACTTTTCCACTCTTTCCACATAGACTCTCACTTTCTCTCCATCTCCTTGCTTGAGAAAGGTAACCTCACTCATCAATCTCTCATAACTCTCATCAGGAAGAAAGTTCTCAATGAGTGCTGAAGTCAAACTCTCCCAAGACTCTTCTTCTTCATCTCTCCTCTCTCTCTTTTGGTATTCTAACTCATACCATGTAAGTGCTACATCCTCAAACAAATTTGGTAATAATGAGGCCCAATCATTCTTCCTCCTCTCATTATTTCCTATGAAAGCTCTCTTGAAGTCTCTCACAAAGGCCTCCACATCTTCTTCATCCTTGCAAAAGAAAACCGGAAGTTTCCCCATCTTAACCTCTCACTATCTTTCTTTTCGCTCAATTTTTCTTTTTCTATTTTTTTTCTCTCACTCTATAACTAATAGAGTATGTACAGAACTAACACCATTTGAGAGTAATCCACCCTAGGGAACATAAAAGTCTCAGGTTGCTCCAAGATCTCTATAGCAACATCAAATCCTAGAGTGCATATTAATTGAACCCTCATGGATAGTTTATCCATAAGTTGAAGATTATCTCCATCACTAATCTTGAGAACTAGCTGATGAAGGTGGTAGTATTTCTATAGTTGTACTAAGACTCTCTCCAAGATCCTTCACCAAAGTCTCCAAAAGTGATTTTACTCCTCTACACTCATGTCCTTTTGGAAGTCCTTCAACTCCACAAACCTCACACAACTCCTTGGTCTTAGATCCTCTCCCTCCCAATCTTGGTAAAGAAGGTCCAACATGCAAACCCAAGTCAAGTAAACCTCTCCTTTCCTTCAATCTCTTGCTCTCAAAGGTCAATGGACATGAACTTGCCTTATGTCCCTTCTCTCCACATAGAAAGCACTTAGACTCACTCTTTCCTCCAAGTGGTGTAGGTTTTTGGATCCTCTAAACACTCTCTTCAAATTCTATTGTAAACTCTCTTTCCTCAAATCCACCCCTACAATCACCTCAAACCTTTGGGGAACCTTGTATAGTCTCAATTTCCACTTTTGGTGACCCTCCATGTTCCCAAGATGAATCTAAACACTCAAACATGCTTTTTGTTGTTCTCAAACTCCTCATGCATGAGATCTCCACTCTGTAGAATTGACCCTTCCTCATAATTTCACTCAGATCTCTCAACTTCTATGTCTTAGTCCTCTAAAATTTTTCACACATGATCACAACTCCAGGGTGTTCCTCTCTGCAAAATTTCAAATCTTTTCATTGAGCCATTTGACCTAGAAACCTTTCTATTCAGCACACATATTTCAGATTTGGTTTGAAAACCACCCCCCTCACTTCAAAAACTCATAACTCTCTGCACAAAAAAGGTCTCTCTCTCTAATTTTTGAGGCAGCAAGTAAATATAATGCACTGAATTTTCTTGAAAATTTTCAGGACAATTCATTGAAATTTGAAGAAATGGCAAACTTTGTATAATTTTCCAGAGAGCATGCAGTTGCGGGAGCAATTTACCCTATCAACTTTCAAAAATTCTAGCCCAATGCACATAGTTGCTTTCACAATTATTTCAATTGTGCTAACTGAAGGATAACCCAAGATATCATGTGTAGAAATTTCAAGTCCAGATCTTAAACTTGAGATTTTGCCCAAAATCACCTTAATCTCCAAAATTTGCAATCCACCTCACACAATCTCTCCAATTCCTCTCATGTGTACAAGATGTACAAAATCACTTCAAAGACATCATAATGAACTACAAGGTATACAAATAGCTCTTGGTTCTCTAACATAAGTTCATCCCTCTCCTCTCGTAATATTCTTTCCAAGTGAGCTCTCATAGCCTCCTTTTGCCTAATGTAGAATTGAATGCGGAACATTATCTTGCCTTCTAGAGAGGTCCTGGCAACGGAACCAAAAATATGAGCCGGCCTGTCTCTCACTCAGGATGAACCTCTGATGGCTATTATAGTAGCGCACCATGGACTAAGAAGGCAAGGAGACAAGACTCCAAGACTCCAACTCTCAAGACATTGCTCACTAGAGAACTCAATGAGAGAGATAGTTGCAAATGAAAGGATGATGAGTACCTCCTCACCCCTTGTTATATACTTGTGAAATAGTGACGCACCAAAGTTACTAATTACCGGAGTAACTCAAGTTACTAGGCTAAAAGTCAAGTAAAGTCAAAAGGTAGAAAAGAATATCCATTCACATGGGCATATTCTACTAGCATGTGATTTTATCTTGACCCAACCACTAAGTCAAGGATTCCTTCACATGGGCTATCCTTGGACTATAGAAGAATCCAAAACAAAAAGGCCTGTGGATCCAAGACATCTCAACTCTTTCCTCAAAGCCAAACACCTAGGAATGATACCAAGTCAGCACACTAGAATCCAAAATAGTGGTGCTCATCTTTTCCACTTCCTCTAAAGTAAGGTCCCCTCTATCTTAGCTATGACTAAATTTAGCTAATCATGACTAATGTAGAACTATCCTTTATCTCTATATAAATAATATCTCTCAAGTACTTGTAATACCAAGCTAAATATCACAATACCACACACATGCACAAATGGGTGTTACATGTCGTATTGGCTCCCTACAATCTAGGACCATGGCAACATCAATTTTAGCTTTTAGTGGTGTTGTTACTTAGCATGGTGACTTATTGGAGGGGAATGCCCATGCAGAGGATACTCTAGTACTAAAGGAGATCACTTGTATTTGGAGTACAAGTCGGATTGTTTTATCCACTTTGGATGTTCCATTGTGGAGTTTGGAGGAGGCACTGCAACAACATGTAGATCGGTTGGTGCAACAGGCTTGGAGTGGAGCCTTTGAACCACCAAGAGATGAGTGTGAGGATGAGTCTCTAGATTTTATTACCTTGATACCTCTAGATACCACACTCATTGCTTGGCAGTATCTAGTAGAGGAAGTATGTCTATTGGAGTTGTTTAGTGGGATTAGCATCGTACTAGATACAATACTACAGGTGTGTATACATACATAGAGGTACTTGTATGTGGAGAGAGATGCGACTGCTAGGCGAGTCTCTCTACATCATGTGGCACACTTGGCCTATCGATATCTTGAGTTATTAACAATGTTAGCAAGCATGGGTTACCAGAAGGCCCTACTAGCAGACATTTCCTTAATGGGGGCACATGATCTAGAGAGACATGGGCCTATTCACTTGGTGATTTGTGGATGGCCATGTCAGGGACATACACATGTTGGCCAAGGTTTGGGTCTTCAAGATCTCCTTTCTGGTGTGTTTTGAGAGATGTTACGGATATTACGACATCTCCAGGTTTATCAGTCCATTTCTCCAGCTTACATTTTGGAGAACATTCCTTTGATGGATGATTCTTGCACCAGAGTGGTGGCAAGTACACATCAGATCCATTCTTGGATGGGACCTGCTATTTTGTTAGATGCAGCCAGAGTGGGATCATAGGCTCATCATCTTTGCCTTTGGTGGACCCTAGAGCCGCTTTTCCCACACTTATGAGTTTCCCAAGCTCCCATGCTTTTTGTAGGGGAGGTCTTGGACTTGTTTGGGACTCATTGTTCCAGTAATTGGTAGAGCCCAATGCCAATGAGAGAGAGTAAGCAATGGGTTTTTGCACCAATATTACCGTTGTTCCAAAAGTGTTAGAGGTATCCAAGCATTAGGTGTTAGGTCAGGCTATGGACCTGAACTGTTTGATTGGATTGTGAGTCTTGGCTTGGCAAAGCAACACAGGATGTGCTTGTTAGGCATCACCACTTGGACACTTGTGAGCCTTGTGCCTATTGAGACAATTCAAGCACATGTTAGGGGCAATGGACTAAGTGGATAGGGTATTCTTGAGACGTAGCCAGTGGCTACTAGGGAAAGTGGTCTACTTGGAGTCCATCCAGGTGAGCGTGGGCTACTTGGATTACATCCTTGGTCTACTTGGGAGGCTGCTAAATGATGTGTGGAGCTTACAACCAAAGTGGAGGGATTTTTTCACACAGAGGTTGGGACCTCTAGTAGTCGGGGGCATGATGTTATTGCCCTCAAGGGCCCAATGTAGCAACCAGTCAATACGTCTTCCACTCTTACAACAATAGGAGTGGAAGACGTATTGAATGGATACTTGGGAGCCAAATCTTGGACCCAAGCTTATAGGAGAGGAAAGACAGAGGGTATGGAGGTTCTTCAGGAGCTACACAAGTTGTTTTGCCTTTAGTATGAAGGATTTGGGTACTCTAAAGGGACCTTGTATACGGATTGAGTTGACTAGCGATACACCAATTTTTTGATGTTGTCATACTTTTCTTTTCTCTCTTTAGGAACACACAAGGTGCCTAGCTGTGGAGATTGCAGATAAGAGGCTATAGGTAAACCTATAACTACTTGTTTGAACACGCGTGTTACCTAATAGTCAAAACCCTCCACTCTCGTAACTAGTATTCTTGCTATTGGGTAGGGTAGTGACGGGCAACCTAACCTGTGATCACAACATGCACTCTTGGTCTACTGGTCAACATGGTCAACTTCCAACATTACCAAGGAGAAATACATAGCACTCCTAGAAGGAAAGAACCTAAGTGCAATGCCCTCACACCAATCCAAACCAATTGGGCATACAAACAAGCATGCAAACACAGAGAGGATCCAATCACAAGAATGCGGCGATAACTCTCTGTGCTTTTTCTTGGAAAAGAGCTTCAAAGCCTTCATGCTCTATCATCAAGATAATTTCAACTTTTACTCCAAGTCTCCTCCAAGCTATACTTCAGACCTCAATGAATTCATACTCCATGTGGGGATTTCCTATATCTTCTTAATGGGGAAAACTCTGTGCAGCTCACATGAACATAACTCTTTTTGTACAACTTGGATTCAAGAGTTCTAGGATTCAATGGAAAGATTGTGAGATACTCTTTCCAATAATATAAAAAAGATTTCAATCAAATCACTAAACCTCCCTTGAAAAGCTCTCAAAGTTGGCCAGGTTTTTGCAACTCTCACCCTAATTTTGAAATTCCCTTTTTAGGGTTTTGCCCCTGGTTCTTGCCAACTTTCCCTTGATTTCTAAATCAGATGTACACTTGATCCTCACAAAACATTCTGGAAATCTGAATCTCAATCATAGTCACAAAAGTGAGAAAATTGACATTCAATTAGGATTGAAGAAATAAATGCTCCTCCTAGCTTACGACAGTCTTTTTAGTAAAACTTGTTGCATCAGATCTCACTCTCGATTAGTCCAGGGCCAACTTAATTTTCCACAGTGGTTATTTTTGCTCTTGGTTAACACTTTGCAAATTTTGATGGCCTAATCCAAACCCAATCCCTAGATATGAATCAATTCTTGAGTTGGGCTAACTTGTGAGCTTTGCAGACCCAAGTATACTTGATCCAAGACCCTTAATTCTCTATTTGAATATTCATATGAAACCTTCACACAAAGGTGCACACCTTAACCAATAACAAGACTGGAAATTTTCATAAGGTATCTTGAACCACAACTTGAGGAGTGACCAAAACTCCAAACCTGATCACTAGCTCTTCTCCATCACCTTACACCTCAAGAGCTTGAACTTCAATCAACCAGATCTGATTTGAGATTGATCCAAAACTGAAAGTTCTTGTGCTCAATACTGTAAGCACTTTGTTTTCTCTCCAATCCTACTAACAAATAGTGAAAAGGTTTCAAAAAGCTCTCTCAATTGCCTACTTTGTGCTCTTGGGTATGAATTTAATCCCCCTTGATTTAATCTATCATATCCCTCTTAGAGTCAGCTCAAATTGTGTGATTTTTGTCTTCATATTGTAGCATGTTAGCTCCTCTTTCCAACCATGTCCTTTTTTCTCCAAATGGTCTCCCCAAACTCCTTTGATGGTCAAAAAACTCTAGACTTCTCTCTTGGGACTCAATCTCTTACACATTTGTCCTTTAGTCTTTTTATTTTTGACAAATGGACCCCACAACTCCTCCTTGAAGCTTTTGAGCAAAAATTTAGGCATTCCCCAACTATAGAAGCACATATATTGTGAAGTCCTAGATATGCTTATAAGTAGGCACCGGAAGGATGATAGGATCTGGGTTTCCCATCACCAACTCCATGAATACCGCCCCGAAATGTGCCACCAACCAGTCCCATAAGCCGTCAGGATGCAAAATCTTAAGCTTGATGAGAAAAGGATTTGGGAGTGGCAGATCAGGAGCATGGGACATCTCATGCTTAAATGCTTCCTCTGATGTTCTACCACTTGTGCACTGCTATAACTCTCACTCCCAACGTCCTCCTCTCCCTCAAGACTCCTCAACTAAAACATCTCCCTCGTCTCTCCACTTGCACTCATCTTTATTCATCAAAGCACTCAAACATGATAAGATTGTAACCCATGTGGCCAATCACATACATGTACATAGATTGCTCACATGGCAGCATCTTCTCCATTGGATCTAGCAGACAACCTACCCCACTAATGTGGAGATAAAAATGACAAGTCACTTTTTTACGGGCTATGCAAACCACAACACGACAACGTCCTTACCGATATAGTGATATGGAGAGGACATTGGTTTAGAACCGGAGTAGTGACCTTTTTGAGGCTGGTTTGGTGGAGATTTCACATGGAGAGTATGCATCAATGACAGTGATGCCAGCCAAGAAGGATATGCATAGCAACTACACAAATAGGCAGATGTGTGGAGATTACCATCCTATCAACAACTGTCACGTGGATTGTTTGGTCTTGAGAGTGCGCTAGGCACCTCGCTGCTTGTGCTTAGATTGCTCTACTTGTCAATGTCTCAAAGCATCTTGTAGCCTGATGTTGTACCTACTATTGCTTGGATGCCAGTCTCATTCTTGATGGAGCAACTTATCTATAATAGCTCCCAATAGTAAGCTCTTCTTAAGGGCTTATTGTGTTGAATTCTATGGGTTAAGGTTAATCTTCACAGGTTGCTAGCTACTGTTCATGCTATGTTGTTATTTGGGGTTGTATTCTTTGGATCTGGTGGAGTTTGTATTACAGACCACAAGTTATTTGGCCAGATTCAAACCAATGCCACCAGGCTTGTGGTATGTTCAGTCTACAAGAACTGGACTAGAAACACCTAGGACAAAATTCCCTTTACATGTCACTCCTTACAAAAGAAGTATTGAACTGATTCAATAACACCAAGAACCATGTAATACTTACCAAAGATCAAGCGCCAAAATTGGCAACTCCAATTGAGGAACCCAAATAGCTTCAGACTAGGGTAATGACATCTTTGAAGTTCTCTACAACTTTCTTGCTGGTCCTATCTTTCTCTCCCTCTTTGAACCTTCACCTCCTTCTATTTGGGTTCATAGTCGGCCATTTCTTCTTGGTAATTGAAGTATTTTAGCTCTCTTCCTTCAATGTTGTTCTAACATAGCAACCTTCTCCTGTCTTGGACATCAGAAGCATCTTTCACTAAAGTCACTGTCAAAACCTTTGCTTCTCTCTTCCCTTTCTTCTCCTTTAATTCCCTTCCTCTGCCATTTTGATCCCTTCCTCCTATTTCTCTCTCAATTCCTCCTCAAGTTTTCTCTCAAAAACTCCTTGCTGCTCCTTTTGTTTCTTCTCAGAAAACCCTTCATTTTTTCTCTCAAAACTCCTTGCTGCTCTTTTCAATACTGAACCTTCTACTCTGTTATCATGAATTGCAAAAGAATGTTGGACTTCTCTACAGGTCTCCTCTTTTGCACACTTGGTTCCTTGAAAGTCTCTTGTAGACAAGGTCAAAAGCTGGCCTATCTAGATGCAAAGAAAAGAGAAGAAAGCAATCAAATCCAAAATAAGATTGCTTAGAAGACCACAATTACGACACAAAGGCTAGAGGCTGCCTTTGCAAGCCTCTACAGATCACTTATCTTGCACAAAGAAGAGAAAAAGACACTAATACTTAACACTGATCCACTTTGGCAGCCACATTGCCAAAAAAATAAACTCATTTGCTTTCAAAACGAGAGTGTACTATACTGTAAACTGTTTATGGAGTTGAGCTCATCTACAGGTCATTGACTCTGCCCAACAAATGTTGTAGTATCCGGCAATTCTATTCCCTGAGACAGAGGATCTTCCATCCATTGCACCACAACATCTCTTCCTCATTTTCTATGATCTGATTGGGACAAGGAGCTGCCCATTGCAAAATCTGAACATTCAAGACCTCCCACCCAAATCTTCTCTCTCCTGCACAGCTGGCTGCTATTCATACCCTACTCATTCCCAATACCTTTTCCTGAGAAAGGATCACCAGGTAAACTTCTCCAGTCCTCAATATTGAGGTCGGACGCCCTGTCTCACACCTTGTCTTGACATATTCCTGACTTGCAATATCTCACAATGCCACCCAGCCACCCATCTGCCTCATCTCACACAAGCTTCAAGGCCTGCACACAAATTGTCACCTCCTCAATTGTTGCACCTCCTTGATCCTTCCCTTTGATATTTTCCCATCTCTGTAGCTTCTTTGATACCTCCTATTTTGTTTTGCTCTCCTTCAATAATGCTTGTCCTGTCAAGTCAAAACCTTTTCATCAATTCTCTCCCTCTCTTCTGTTTGTTGGCCTGCAGAAAACCCTTGAGACTTCTCTCTTGCCAAGCACTTCCAAAAAAAATTTCCTTCAATAATTGTCCTTGTCACTTGAGAATCCCTTTCTGATCCTTCCATCCAAACCCTTCTTCCTTTGATACTTCAATTGTCCCCTCAATCTCTTTCAATCCTTACAACTTACTTCTTGTCAACTCTTCCCAAATTCACTTCCTGCCCAAAACCCCCCTATCTCCTTCTTCTCGATGCCCTTTCTCCCTAGTTCCACACCTCTCTCTTTGATATTTTTCCTTGTCACCTTGAACAAGCCTATCTCGTCCCAAAAATCTCTCCTTCTCTAGTTTTTTTCCCCTACTCTTGCACAGCTAGGTCTTCACCTATTCTCCCAGGCCAAAACCGTGCTCCTTCAAATTCTTTCCTTTCCCCAAAACTCACTCCCCTATTTTCTTCATGTTCTCCTTGTCCTTGTTTTCTCTTCTGTCCCGATCACTAAGTCCTTCAATATTTTTCTCCTTCTCAAAAAATATTTTCCTTGGCCAGACTCTCTCGATCCCAACTCTCCATTTATTTTCAGCTGACTGGCCCTCTTGTCCTCTTCCAACTGCTAACCTAAACTTCTAAAGGTCTCATTTATCTGGGTGCTAAATCTCATTTTTCCTTTTCTTCTTTCCCCTTTTGTCATTCTCAAGCTTTCTCTTGGAGCCAAAACTCCTTGTTCTCTTTTTTTTGTACTTCAGTGCACTCTCTCCTAGCCAAAACCCCTTGTTGCCACCAAGAACTAAATACTCCAAAGATCCCAGTAGCATAAACAAAAGTTCCAAAGTCTATGAACAATATACATTTGGGCTTATGAAGAACATATGAAAAAAACTTCCGAGCTCATGAACATAAAGAAAAACTTTTGAGCTTATTCAACTCTCAAAAATTTTCCGAGCTTATGTAACACTCAAATAAGTAACAAGTCTAGTGCAACACAAACAACCTCCAACTTCCCAATGACATAAACAATACTCCCAAGATACAATGACATAAAAAATGTCAAGTTCATTGTAACATAAGAAGAAAAAAAACTCTCACTCCAAATGGCACCAATGGCATGTGTGGATTATTTTCCCAGCAACACCAACAGACTAGGGCTGATTGGTATGCCATGCCTACACCAAAGGAGATCTTTGATGCGATTGGGCATGCAAAGGTCTTCAGTACTTTGGATCTTTGAGCATGATATCATTAGTTGCCGATCAAGGAGGAGGATAAGTCCAAGACAACATTTTGGGCTATCGATACTCACGGCAAGGATGTGTTATATCAATGGAGGTTCTTGCCATTTGGGTTGAAGAATGCTCTTGCTGAGTTCTAGAGGGTCATGGACAAGATACTATCTGGATTGGATTTTGGTTGGTGCTATATTGATGACATTTTGGTCTATAACACTACTGTGGAGGAGTATGAGAGACATTTGTTGGAGGTATTTGAGAAGTTGAGATCTCATGGGCTCAAATTACATCCTAGGAAGTGTAGGTTCTTCCATGAGCAGGTTGAGTATTTGGGTCGCATTATCTACCCGGAGGACTTGGTGTTTAGCAGACCAAGGTGGAGGCTATTGTACGTATTCCTTGACCAATAGATGTGAGCAGAGTGCGAGCACTCCTTGGGTTGGCAAACTTCTATAGCTACTATGTAAGAGGATTTAGTGGCATTGCCAAGGCCTTGACGAAGCTGACCAAGCTTACACAAGAGTGGTGCTGGGGAGATGAGCAGGAGAGAGCTTTTGTAGAGCTCAAGGAGAGGTTGACATCTACTCCTATTTTGAGGAGACCAATCATAGAATGACCATTTCAGGTTCACATTGATTGGAGTATGTTGGAGCTTGGAGCTATAACATCCATTTGTGCATGTGTGTGGTATTGTGATATTTAGCTTAGTATAACAAGTACTTGAGAGATATTATCTATATAGATAGAGGATGGTTCTACATTTATCATGATTAGCTTAAGTTAGTCAAAGCTAAGATAGAAGGGACCTTACTTTAGAGGAAGTAGAAAAGATGAGCATCACTATTTTGGATTCTAGTATGTTGACTTTGTATTATTCATAGATGTTTGGCTTTGAGGAAAGAGTTGAGAACTCTTGCACCCATAAGCCTTTTTGTTTTGGATTATTCTATAGTCCAAGGATAGCCCATGTGAAAGAATCCTTGACTTAGTTGTTGCATCAAGATAAGATCACATGCTTAGTAGAATATGCCCATGTAGATGGATATTCCTTTATACTTTTTGACTTGACTTGACTTTTAGCCTAATAACTTGAGTGCATAACTATTTCACAAGTATATAAACAATGGATGAGGAGGTACTCATCATCCTTTCATTTGCAACTATCTCTCTCTCATTGAGTTTTGTAACGAGTAATGTCTTGAGTTTTGTAGTGTTAGCCTTGGAGGACTATGATGGAGTTGGAGTTCCTTGCCTTCTTAGTCCATGGTGCGCTACAATAATAGACAAATCAAAGGTTCATCCTAAGTGAGAGACAGGCCGGCTCACATTTTTGGTTTTGTTGTCGGGACCTCTCTAGAAAGCAAGATAATGTTCTACGTACAATTCTATATTAGACAGAAGGAGACTATGAGAGCTCACTTGGAGAGAACTTTAGGGGAGAAGAGTGCTGAACTTATGTTAGAAAACTTGGACCCATTTTTATACCCTATAGTTCATTATGATGTCTTTGAGTAGATTTTGTATATAGTGTACACATGAGAGGATTTGGAGAGAGGTGGATTGCAGATTTTGGGGATTAAGGTGATCTTGGGAAAAAATCTGAAGTTTGAGATCTGGACTTGAAAATAATACACATGATAGTGTGGGTTATCTTTCAGTTAGCACACTTGAAATTATTGTGAGAGCTACTATGTGCATTGGGCTAGAAGTTTTGAAAGTTATTAGGGTAAACTGCTCCCGCAACTACATGCTCTCTGGAAAATTGTACAGTCTTTCATTTCTTCAATTTTCTACGGATTTTCCTGAAAAATCCTAAGAAAATTAATTGAATGGTATTCTACCTACTGACTCAAAAATTAGAGAGAGATCATTCTTGCACAAGGAGTTATGAGTTTTTTAAGTGAGGGGGTGGTTTTGAAATATGTGTGTGGAATAGAAGGGTGTCTAGGCCAAATGACTCAATGAAAAGACCTGAAACTTTTTAAGGAGGAATGCCTTGGAGTTTTGATTACATGTGAAAAATTTCAGAGGATTGTGAACTACCAATTGAGAGATTTGAATGACATTGTGAGGAAGGGTCAATTCTGTAGAGTTGAGATCTCATGCATGAGGAGTTTGAGAGTAACAAAAAATATGTTTGAGTGTTCAGATTCATCTTGGGAACAAGGAGGGTCATCAAGAGTGGAAATTGGGACTATGTTATGTTTCCCAAGGGTTTGAGGTGATTGTAGGGTGGATTTGAGGAAAAGAGAGTTTAGAATAAAAATTTGAAGAGAGTGTTGAGAGGATCCAAAAACCTACACCTTGTGGAAAGAGTGAGTCTAAGGGCTTTCTATATGGAGAGAAGGGATATAAGGCAAATTCATGTCCATTTGACCTTTGAGAGCAAGAGATTGAGGGAAAGGAGAGGATTACTTGACTTGGGGGTTTGCATGTTGGACTTTCTTCACCAAGATTGGGAAGGAGAAGATCTAAGACCAAGGAGTTGTGAGGTTTGTGGAGTTGAAAGACTTCCAGAAGGACATGAGTGTAGTGGAGTAAAAGCACTTTTGGAGACTTTGGTGAAGGATCTTGGAGAGAGTCTTAGTATAGCTATAGAAATAATACCACCTTCATCAACTAGTTCTCAAGACTAGTGATGGAGATAATCTTTCAACTTATGGATAAACTATCCATGAGAGTTTGATTAATATGTACTCTAGGATTTGATATTGCTATAGAAATCTTGGAGCAACATGAACCTTTTATGTTCACTAGGGTGGATTAATCTCAAATGGTGTTAGTCATATATATACTCTATTAGTTATAGATTAAGAGAAAAAAATTGAGAGAAAAGAAAGATAGTGAGGAGTTAAGATGGGGAAACTTCCGGTTTTCTTTAAAAAGGATGGAGAAGATGTGGAGGTCTTTGTGAGGACTTCAAGAGAGTTTTCATAGGAAAGAATGAGAGGAGGAAGAATGAGTAGGTCTCATTATCACCAGATTTCTTTGAGGATGCAACACTTACATGGTATGAGTCAGAATACCAAAAGAGAGAGGAGAGATGGGGAAGAAGAGTCTTGGGAGAGTTTGACTTCATCACTCATTGAGAACTTTCTTCCATATGAGAGTTATGAGAGATTGATGAGTGAGGTTACCTTTCTCAAGCAAGGAGATGGAGAGAAAATGAGAGTCTATGTGGAAAGAGTGGAAAAGTTAGAGTCTAGATTTCACATAGTGTTTAGGAAGGGTGGGGATGATGTGGAGACTACTATGATTGGCATAGGGGCCATGCTCACCAAGAATTTTGTGGGAGGGTTGAGACCACAAATAAGAAGCAAGGTGAGATATGAGAAACCTTCTTCCAAGGTTGAAGCTATCAAGATCGCAATTTGTATGGAGGAGAGTTTGGAAGGAGATGAGAGTGATTTGGTGGTGAAGGAGGTTGTGCATCCTCCTCAAGGTTACAAGTATGGTGGAACTTCTGGTATTTTGGGGGCAAGGGTTGCACCACAAATAGTAGTTGCTCCAGTTCTTGCACCTCCACCAAAGGATCCTCTTCAAACCATCACAGAACAACTTACAGATCTTAAGATCAATGTGGTGCAACTATGGGAGAAGAGAAAGGTGAATCAGAATGTGGGGAGAGGCCCTAGGAGTTATGGAAGTTTTCCATATATAGGAGGCCAACCAACCAACAATTTCAATGAGAGAAATTGTTTTGGTTGTGGAGGAATGTGGTCACATCCAAAGGAATTACCCAAATTCCACTTACCATGGAGAAAGGGGTTATGAAGGAGCCAATAGAGGGAAAGAAGGAGGTAGTGAAACCCAAATGGCTCCTAACACAAACAAAGGTAAGAGGATAGCATCTATAGATGTGGTTGAGAGCATGTATGAGAAGGGAGAGTGCTCAAAGTCCAAGGGTCTTAATTTGGATCTTTTGGCACAAGAGAAGAAGAGAGCTCATTTTGCAAAGGATGTGCACTCTTCTCAAGGATTTACTCCTAGCCAAGATACTCCTATGCCTACTAGGAGCACTTGCAAAAGCACTTCAACACCATCAACAACAAAGACTCCAAGGAAGAAGTTGGGGATGGAAGACTTCTTGATCTCAAAGCAACAATGGAACTACAATGTCTTGGAGGATGTTGGTAGTCACAAGGCTAACATCACAATGGGCCAACTGATTGCTTTGAATCCTACTTTGAGAAAGGAGCTTAGAGGTGGTTGAGTTCTACAAGGAGCAAGAGGAAGAAGAAGTCAAAAGGTGGTGGATACTAAACCAGCACCATGGGAGGCTTGTGAATATGCATCCAAGATTGATGTGAGAGTGAATGGTCACAACATCAAGGATGCATTGGTTGATGGAGGATCAGCAGTGAATGCCATATTAGAAAGGTTGATGAAGAAAGTTGGGTATGATACCCTCAAGACCTTCAACATTTGTGGTGAGCATGGCAAACAAGCAACAAGTTAGACCAATAGGGGTGATGGATAAGGTGATAGTTTTAGTTATAGGAGTTCAAAATCGCATGACTTTCCAAGTCTTGAAGGATTCAAGCTATGACTTACTTCTTGGGAGGCCATGGTTGAGTAGCACGCACAACTAATCAATGGCACAAAGTGTACTTGAGGATTGGGTCATCAAACCATAGAGTCACAATTCATGTGACTAACACCACCAACACTTCACATTCAGATACACCATCTTCTTTTATTGGGAATCAAATTTAGAAGAAGGAGCTTTAGGTGAGGATACAAGCATGGAGGAGGAGACTTCCATGGAGGAGGATGAATCTGAATCTGATTTAGATGTGTATTCCTTGTGTGCTACAGATTTTGCACCTAAGCCAAAGGTTTTGAATGACCCAAATAAATCACCATTGACACTTGAGGAGATAGAAAGGAGGTTATCTACTCTCAAGTATGGTCCAAATGTTACCAAGGAGGAGAAGGTGAGATTTGAGGAGATTTTCCACAAGTTCATCCATGTGTTTGCTTTTAGTTACAAGGATCTAAAGGAAGCACCTTGGAGGAGCACAAGAATGAGGTGGAGTCACATGCAAGACCAGTCCGCCAAAAGCAACGTTGCATGAGCCCACAATCATCTTTGGTGGTGAAGGAGGAGATTGATACGCTCAAGGAGGCTAGATTTATCCTTGAGGTAGAGAATTTGAAATGGGTGTCTCCCATTGTGATTGTGAAGAAAAAGAATGGCAAGCTTTGGGTATGTGTGGATTACAAGAAGCTTAATGTTGTTACTAAGAAGGACTATTACCTTTTGCCATTCATTGATGAGATCTTGGAGGAGGTTGCAAGTCATGAGAGGTACAGTTTTGGAGATGGTTATAGTGGGTATAACCAAATCAAGATTGCACTAGAGCATCAACAACTCACCACATTCACCACACCTTGGAGAACTTACGCTTTCAAGGTCATGCCTTTTGGGCTTTGCAATGCTCTAGCCACATTCCAACAGTTCATGAACAAGGTATTTGAATCTTTCATTGGGAAATCTGTGAGAGACTTCATTGATGACTTTTGTGTCTATGGGAGCAAGAAGGAGCACTTTGAGCACCTAATCAAGGTCTTGCAATGCTTGGATGAGGCAAATGCATCACTCAACACAGAGAAGTGAATTTTTGGATGTGAAGAAGGTCTACTTTTGGGGCACATCATCTCTAAGGATGGAATAGAAATTGATCCTAAGAAGGTAAGGAAAATCTCAGACCTTCCATTCCCTTCAAGCTTGACAAAATTATGCCAATTCTTGGGGATGGTTGGGTACTATAGGAGGTTCATCTTCTCATTTTCCAACAAGGCTTATGCATTGACCATCTACATGAAGAAGGGTGTCATCACATGGTGTAGATTACATGGTGATTTTGGAAGACAAGGAGGCTCTCAAAGCTTTTGAGGAGCTCAAGCAATCCCTTGTTGTAGCTCCAATTCTTGCTGAACCTGATTGGAGTAAGCCTTTCATCCTCTACACTGATGCTACTAATGTAGCTATAGGATGCACTCTTAGTCAATTAGACCAAGATAGGCATGATCATCCAATAGTTTATGCTAGTAGGCAAATGGTTTCAACACAAAAGAACTATTCTGTCCTAGAGAGATAAGGGTTGGCAGTGATCTTTGGTCTCAAGAAGTTTAGTCACTACTTGATTGGAGGTAAAACCACAATTGTCACAAATCACAAGGCTTTGAAGTACATCTTCAACAAGCCTAATGTGGAAGGGAGGCTAGCAAGGTGGATGATACCCTTGTTTGAGTATGACTACACCATTGAGGATAGGCTAGGAAAGAAACATGCAAATGTTGATTTGTTATCTAGGGCCTATGATCATGATAGAGATGAGCTAGTAGATGATTCCTTCCCGGATGAGGAGCTTATGACAATCTCAGTCACTCAAGAGGTTCCAATGGAGTATAAGGAGATTGTAGATTTTGTGACAAGAGGTAACTATCCAAAAAGGATGCATGCTAGGGAGAGGAAGGCCTTTGTAGCAAGATCTAGACCTTACACAATGGTGGAGGATATTCTTTTTTACCAAGGAGTAGATGGTCTACTTCAAAGAGCAGTGGGTAAGGAAGAGTCTATTCTACTCATAAAGGACTTTCATGAAGGTTTAGTGTGTGAAGGATGCTTTGCTGGAAAAGTGTCTGCTTTCAAGATTCTAGATGCATGTTACAATTGGAGAGGGATTTTCAAGGATTGTCTTGATTATTGCAAAACTTGTCATGTTTGTCAAGCTTTTTCTAGAAATTCTACATCCACTCCACCATTTAGATCAATTCCATTGCTAGGACCTTTTTAGAAGTGGGGAATTGAATTTTTAGGTCCTCTCAAAAGAACCCCAAGGAACAATCGGTACATTGTGGTAGTTACTGATTACCTAGACCATTGAGGGACAAGAATGAAGATGAATTGGGTAGATTTCTTTATGCACGCATTATAACTAGGTTTGGATGCCCTTTGGAGTTGGTTTTTGATAGAGGAGGAGAGTTTTCAAGAAGCATCACCACAGCCATGCTACAGAAATTTCTCTATCACACATAGAGTAACTACATCCTATAAGCCAAATTCAAATGGCTTGGTAGACAAAACCAATCAGATCTTGTGCATGATGTTGGCCAAAGATGCAGAAATAGAGGGGGCTAAACATCATTGGGACAAGAGGATTCATGTAGTTTTGTGGGAGTATAGTCCTATAGTCAACCATGAAGACTTCCACTAGATATTCTCCATTTCAATTGGTATATGGTATTGAGTCTACCTTATCTATTCACTTTGATCTATTCACTTTGATCTACCTTATCTATTCACTTTGATATATATGGTATTGAGTCTACCTTATCTATTCTATTCACTTTGATCTTCCTACCTTCCAAAGCATTCATAGGAGATTGAAGAAAGCACAAGGAGGTGATGTAGAGAAGTCAAGGAAGGATTAACTCATGGAGTTGGAAGAGGCAACAGCAGTTGCTATGGTTCGAGTGGAGCAAACCCAAAGGAAACAAAAGGAGAGCTATGACAAGAGGCAAGGCAAGAAAGAGGTGAAGCCTTTCAAAGAAGGTGATTGGGTAATGTTGTTTGATTCAATTTGATTCAAGAGAGTGCAAAAGAAGTTTTTGCCTAAGTACTTTGGACCTTTCATAGTGGAGAAGATATGGGGCACTTACACCTATGATCTCAAGGAGTTGGGAGGAAGATACTTTGATAGGATTAACCATGATAAGTTGAAAATGTATCATAGAAGGTATAGAGACCTTCACTTTGAGGACAAAGTGAAAAATTAATGGGGGAGCCTTTTTGTTTTGGATTCTTCTATAGTCCAAGGATAGCCCATGTGAAAGAATCCTTGACTTAGTGAGATAGATAAGATCACATGCTTAATGGAATATGCCCACGTGGATGGATATTCCTTTATACTTTTTGACTTTACTTGACTTTTAGCCTAGTAACTTGAGTTACTTTGGTAAATAGTAACTTTAATGCATAACTATTTCACAAGTATATAAACAAGGGATGAGGAAGTACTCATCATCCTTTCATTTGCAACTATCTCTCTCTCATTGAGTTCTCTAGTGAGCAATGTTTTGAGTCTTGGAGTATTAGCCTTGGAGGAGTATGAAGGAGTTGGATTTCCTTGCCTTCTTAGTCCATGGTGCGCTACCATAATAGCCACATCAAAGGTTCATCCTGAGTGAGGGACAGGCCGGCTCACAGAGCAATGCTCACCAAGCATGATAATGAGAGGAAGAGTTTGTGGTGGCCTATGCTAGTTGCTCCAACAATTCAGCGGAGGCAAAGTATAATTCATATGAGGAGGACCGCTTGGCAGTAGTTTGGGCAGCAACACATTTTTGATAACCTATTTGGTAACCCCTTCACTCTCATCACTGATTTTTAGCCACTAAAGTGGTTGATGGAGTCCGACAATCTTTTAAGGAAGCTTGCATAATGGGCTCTGATTTTATAGGAGTATGATTTCACGGTTATTCATAGACCTGGAGTGGTGAACTGTGATGCAAATGGGTTGAGTAGAAACCCATGTCCCAACCAATAGGATCAGACTGGAGCACATTGGCATGGTGAGACAGATGAGGAGATGGTGCCAAGTTGGCATGCATTTTTCTTTCTTTGTATATTTCTTGAGACTTTGGTGGTATCTCTCTCTCAACCCATACAAGAGGAGTTATTGAGGTCATAAATCCAAAGAGTGAAGATATTTGTATAGTTCAACAAGACATTCATGTTGATGTCTTAATGATGGACTATCTTTGCATTGATGATGTGGGTGGCACAATTGGGGCCAAGGAGAGAGATCATAATCTTCAACAAGCTAAATGGTTCAGATTGGAGAGCATACACCTTTTGTGTGTATGGGAGGATGGTAGAGTGAAAGTAGTACCACTTCCATCTCAAAGACTATAGTTGATCTGTCATGCTCATGAGAAGCTAGGACATTTTGGAGTAAAGCATACATATAGCTTACTCTAGAGTCATTATTGGTGGCGTGGTATGCAGACTGATGTGCAGCGGTTTGTTGCCGGATGTGTGGTTTGTGACCAAGTTTGAGCATCATTTAATACTCATATGCCATAGTTGCACCCATTACCTATCATGGGATTGGGTTATTGTTGGACTTTGTTGGACCTATCTGATTGACTGTGAGACATCATCGGTATGTTTTGGTGATGGTGGAGCATTTCTCCAAGTGGATTGAGTTGGTGGCACTTCCTGACAAGTCCAATGAAGGGACGGCTTACTTGTTCTTGGATCGGGTTCTCAATCATTTTGGTGCACTAGTTGAGGTTTTGACTGATCAGGGTATAGAGTTCTTGGAGAAGTTTTAGGTCTTGTGTGACAAGGCTTTGATTGATCATTGTACTACCTCCCAAGATCACCTTGAGGCAAATGGCTTAGTAGAGAGAATGGTTCAAACAATGAAGAGACGATTGCAAAAGTATGGTTTGCAGAGAGGCCACTTGGGAGATTGGGATCTCTAGTTACCTTGGTTGGCCATGGGCTATTGGTTCAGCTGGCAAGCCTCCTTAGCATCCTTCTCTCCTTACTTTCTACTCTATGGACAAGATCTAGATTTACCTGCAGCCATTTGTCAAGATGTTATTGTAGTTTTGGACTTGGATGATTTAACTGTATGGATGAGTGCATATTCTCTATGGGCAGAGATCTTTTGGGGAGTGATGCTGGTGGCCTTTGAGAACTTGGCAATTGCTCAACATAGGGATACCTTACTTTATGCTAATATTCAAGGAGGAGGTTATAGACACTTGATCCATATATTTCATCTAGGTGATTATGCATATCTATAGTAGAAAACACCTACAACACTTGATGTTTTGATAGGCCATACTATCTTGAGAGAGCATGAGGTTTTTCCATCTAGAGTCCTTGTGTTGGAGGACATGATGGTGTTGTTTGGAAGGATCATGTGCATAATTGTGCACCATGCTACCTCCCAAACATTGATGGTACTATGGATCCAAGCTTGGCACTTGTACATGCAAGCTTGAGGTGTATGTTATGTGGCTCTTTTGGTAGGATTGCTACTATGTTAGTGTGTGATAGTTGTTCAAAAAGATGGCATATGGCATGTATGACTCTTCCTCTCATGGTGGTTCTTTAGGGACAATGATTATGTCCTAGATGTACTTGACCTATAGCTAGTTCAGTTGTTATATGGTATAGATTGTAGACAAGCAACTAACAATGGGGCTCCATAGCACTCAACCTCCTGATCTTTGCCCATCATAGGATATACCATATACTTGGAGTAGATGGCTATCTGGAGTTAGAGGGACCTAACCGCCAACTAGAAGGCAATTGTTGCACTTTAGAGTTCATGTATGACTTATGTGTGAGTTGTGCTTCTATAGTGTATGATGTTGATAGCAATGTATGTTGTGTAGCAATGTATATACGCACAAAAACTATCACGCTATTTGTAGTGTCGCATCTAGATTGCTCAGACACTAGAGTTCTAGTGATAGTAGTTAGAGGTATTTTGGCAGTTACTCAGAGACTACTTTCTAATGGTCAGATTTTGTGTTTGGAATCCTGACTTCATGGTGGGGCCCACCATCACTTGCACCGTCCGTACCATCAGGTGTGCCATCAGTGGGACCATTGGGATGAGACCTAGGTCAAAATCAGGAGTATACCTTGGAAGTGCAGCTCTTAAGAGCTCACTTCTCTAATGTTGAGCCATCGAGTTCTTGGCTAGAGTGGATAGAAAGCCGGCGAGCGTCACCTGGAGTCTCTTAGCTAGAGTGGATGTGGCTTGATTGTAATCAATGCCTTGTTGTTGGCAAGTTGTTGAGGATCAAATCAAGTACTGATCTGATTTGAGTTGAATCGAGTTGTAAACAATCTGATTATTGTGATACTTTAGAGTTCATGTATGACTTATGTGTGAGTTGTGCTTCTATAGTGTATGATATTGACAGCAATGTTTGTAGTGTAGTTGTGTAGTAATGTATATGTGCACAACAAGGCCTCTAAAATTATCTTTGAAGTTTTTAGGTTATTTTTGGCTCTTGCCCTATTAGTAGAAGTCCTCTTTTGGTGACACCTCTATCTAAAATACCTAGCCCATCATGCATAGCATCCTTCTAGATGTTACCAAGCCAATTTCCACCTCTAGATAATATGTCTAGCTTTTGGTATTACAAATTCAAGCTATTTTTGGCTCTTTCTCTATTTGTAGAAGTACTCTTTTGGTGACACCTCTATCTGATATACTCCTAGTCCATCATACATAACATCCTTCCAGATGTTACCAAGCCAATTTTCAACTCTAGATGATATGTATAGCAATTGGTATTACAATAAAGCAGCCATAGAGCAAGCTTTGGAGGAAGATGTTCCTATTTTTGTGGTGTGGATCAAGTCAATTGTGCATAGAGAATCTAATGAGAGCCAAAAATCTCATCAAGCAATGGTTGATCGAATAGTTCAAGAGTTTGCAGATGTGTTTCTAAATGATCTACCAAAGGGATTACCCTTGATCGTGGTATGCCCTTCAAGAGTGAGTTATTGCCAAGCACTACTCTGATGAATAGACCAATCTATTGGCTCTCACCAAAGGAGTTGGAAGAGCTTTGAACAACATTAACAAAGTTGTTGGAGAAAGATTATGCTGTAAGAGAAAGATTATGCTGTAAGAGAAAGATTTTGTACTACATAGTACATCTCCTTGGGGAGCACCAATACTATTTATCCAAGAAGAATGGGAGACTTTGCTTTTGTAGTGATTACCTTGGCCTCAATAAAAAAATAATGAAGAATACATATCACTTGCCTCAAATTGATGACTTACTAGATCAATTGAGTGGAGCACAATACTTCTCCAAGTTAGATCGTTGAAGCAACTATTGGCAAATTCCCATTGATAGGGAGGATGTGAAAAACACTACCTTTCACAAAAAGTATGGGTATTTTGAGCAAAGAGTTCTAACATTTGGGCTCACTAATGCTCTAGTGGTCTTCATGGATCAAAATGCATCAAGTATTGGATGGGCTATTGGATTGGTATGTAGTAGTGTTCTTGGATAATATTTAATTTGTAGCAAGATGGAGGTAGAACATGTGAATCATGTCGAGAAGTCTTAAGATGTCTACATCAATGAAATTTTTACTACAAGAAGTCAAAGTGTACCTTTTGGTAGAAGGAAGTTACTTTCTTAGGTCATAAGGTTTCAAAAAAGGGGATCAAGATAGAAGAGGAGACAATCAAGGTCATTATTGATTTGCTTACTCCAAAGAGTGCAATAAAGGTGCAAGAATTTAATGGATTGGTAAGTTTTTACCAATGATTCATTCATTACAATGCTCATGTAGTTGCACCATTGACTGATCTCTTGGGGAAGACCTCAAGCTTTCAATAGACCACCAAGCACAAAGAAGCATTCCAAAAGTTGAAACATATGGTATCTTCAAGACCCATTCTTAAACCATCTGATCCTCAATTACCTTGTGTGGTTGATTTTGATGCTTCTAACTTTGCCATTGGACCTATGTTGCAATAGGAATTTCCAGATGACTTACATCCCATTACCTTTATGTCTCCCCAAATAAACACCACAAAAATAAATTACTTTGCTTGAGATCAAGAATAACTAGTAATGTTATATGCCACCAAAGTATGGAGGCACTATCTCTTGTGGAAAAAAGTGATCATGCAAACTAATCAAAGACCCTTGTTGTAGACATTATATTTGGAGCACATGAAGAGTTTACATCATCAATGGGAGGAACAGCTATAGTTGTTTGACATCAAACTTGAGTACAAAACCAATAAGTTCCATGTCATCGTTGATGCCCTATCACAACAAACTGATTTAAAGACCTCTCTTCTCATCACAACATCAATTACAGTAGTGTCAATTGACTCAAAAGTCCAAATTGAGTTTAAGATAGCTTTACAACAAGATTCATTCTTTCAAATGGTACAAGGTCATCTTGTAGCACATGATAAGGAATAATACACCTTCTCCTTCAAGGAATGCCTCCTATTCTATGAGAACCAGATCTATGTTCCAACAAAGGGAGATTAATGATTTATGTGTCTTCAAGAAGCCCATGACTTACCAATTATTGGTCACATGGGGGTGGAAAATACCTTAGGTACCCTACAATGCCAATGGTGGTGGAATAACATAGCTTGAGATATTCAAGATTTTGTCCAATCTTGTGAGAGTTTCCAATGCAACAAGGCCACCAACCAAAAACCAAGTTGACTCCTTCAACTACTTCCTACTTCTGCTTGATGGGAACACATGAGCTTAGATCTCATCATAGCTTTGCTCAAGAAAAAGCAAGATCACACAACAATCATGGTGTTTGTCAATAAGCTTAGTAAGAAAAAAAATCCATTTGGCACCAAAATTTGATACAATGGATGCTCAAATATTGGCTTAGATCTACTTTGACAAAATCTTTAAGCATCATGAGATACCTTGTGTACTCATTTCAACCATAATCCTTGTTTCACCAAAAAAAATTAGCTAACATTCTTCCAACTACTTGGCACTAAGCTTGCATTTTCCATAGCCTATCATCCTCAATCTGATGGAAAAAATGAGTATCAAATTGAAGGATATACTTTGTGCTTTTATCAACATTCACTATACAAATTGAGATGAATATCTTGTAGTTGTTGAGTTTATCTATAATAATTCCAAACATGCAAGCACCAGATTCTCTCCCTTCTTCCTTAATTTTGGCCAAGACCCACTTGTTCCATATTTCCTCCTCCATCCCATGTCCCTCATACTTCTATCTTCTTGACCATAATATCCCAATCCCTACAACAAGCCTAATATCATCTCCTTGTTGCTCAAAATTTTCAAAAACAATATGCGGACCAACATCATCATGATCTTACCTTTCAATTCAATGATAAGGTCATGCTTTCTTCTAGTAACCTACTCCTTCTACTTGATACCCAAGTTTTTAATTTTGCTCCAAATTGGATAGGTCCATTTGATTTCATGAAAATTAATTCTCTTGCTGCTTAATGACTTGCCTTGCCTTGCCTTTTCATATGCAAATCCACTCTATCTTTAATATTTCCAAGTTGAAAGCCTTTATTTCTAATCCATCTTCCTAGTCTACTTTTGTCCAGCTCTTTCTTCCTCCCATCCTTACCAATGATCATGAGGAGAATGAAGTTGATCATATCCTTGCATGTCACCACATTCAATGTGACCGCAAACAACATATTGAGTACAAAGTCCTTCGGAAAAGGTAACCTCTTCATGATGCCACTTGGGAGCCTCTTTCTCATCTCTTGAACGTACAAAAACTCCTCCAATAGTTTGAAGCTTCCATGGTGACAAGGACGTCACCAACTACTAACTAGTGGGAAGAGAATATCTAACAATATGAAGTTTACTAATAAGTTTGTAGAATAACAAACTAATAAAGTAGAAAATAGGCCAAATAATCCAAGAATTATAAAAATATTCTAGAAGCATCTAAGAAACTACTTAGTACCTTCCAAGTATTGGGTAATGTGCATGCCAAGTGGTGACTTCTAAGAAGAAGCTTCTTGAGAAGCTTCCCAACTAGCTTAGTTGCACGCTAAGTAGGTAGCTTCTAAAAGGATGCTTCTTGAGAAGCTTTTCAAGAGCTTTCTAGGAGCCTTGTATGTTCCCTTTAAATAGCAAATCTCTAGTTCATGCTAGGCATTTGGAGTTTCACTCATTCAAGAGTCCAAATGTGATCTTTCACTCCGATCTTCCATTCTCCTATTTATCTACTTGGTCTTTAACAAAAGGTATTCAGAAATGAGTGCTTATAGCAGTTGGTTGATTGACTACTCAAGCACACCTCAAAGAAATTCTAGAATTCCATGAAGACACAAATGGATGAGATTTCAAGATACAAATAGAAGATAGATTTGCTAATTAAGGTCCATAAGAGCAAAGGTAGTTCCTTGTAGTAGATTTTGGGATGAAGATATAATAGCTCAAAGGAAATAATAATATGTGAGGTATAGAATGCACCTTTGGTCTAGATCTATCTTTGGCCTTGGAAGGTCTTTGTCTTGCAAAGCCTTTGATCTAAAAGACTTTGGATAATTTTTTAGTTCTATTAATTATAATTATGGATTATGGAACTATAATTGCACTTACAGCAAAAGACAAGTGAGTGGATTGTGATTGGTGGGTGGATGTAGAATCACTTCTTAATTACACTTAGGATAAGATCAGTAGGTAGAATTAGAGATGATCAAAGTACTTGTAATTAAAATATTTTTTAGCATTCCTAGCTATTGATCATCTTCATCTAGAAAGTAGGAAATTACCTATATGTGGGTTGCAACCCAGAGAAGCTATGTTCACTTCTTTCACAATTAAAGTATTGAGCTCAAAGAATTTCCCTAGTCTTTGAGCTGAACTACTTGCACTTACATCTTTGGTTTTATACTTGTGAGTAGAGGTGAGGAATCTTGTAGGAGGAGTATGTATTTGAGTACATGCTTAGGAAATTAGCATTGTATCAAGGAAGTTGCTCTTGACATTCAGCAAGAATGAGTGCTTGACTACCTGCTCAGGAAATTCACTTAGATCAAGGAAGGTACTCTTGACATTCTAAATGAGCAATTTTATGTGAGAAAAGGTTCTAGGAAAGATGTAACATTGAGAGTACCACATAATAGAAAAGCCAAGTAGAGAATCAATTTTAGATTTTTTTAGGATTGTATCTTTTGGGAAGGAGCATACATAATCAATCATTACATCAGGATGAAAGAACCTTTGGCTTTAAAACTGACCTTTGGAATGAAATACATTTTGGAAAGGAACTAATATTTGGAGTAACAAAGCTCTTCCAAGAGAAGAGGCCTTTGGCATGAAGCAAACCACCAAAATCAAGAGTTTATTTGATTAGATATTTTGTTAGAGTGGTTGTTAATTCTTCTTTTCTATAGAATGTCATAGTGGGTGTGTCTACCCTTGGGAGTGGTTCCTACCCAAGAGGTTAAACAAGCAAGAATAAACCACATGTGACATTGTGATGTATTTACATTACTATTAGTATGTCAACATTGGATTATCATATTTTATATTAAAAAATACAAGATTAGAGGTCTTTGGAAATATAAGAACACATAAATATAAGGAATTTGAATATTTATGGGTGGGTTTCTGGAAATAGAAGAAAAAATTAGTGTAAAAAATTTGAATATTTATGTCCATTTTTTATGGAAAGAATGTAATAAGTTTAGTGAAAAAGAATGAATGTGTATAAGGGTATATGGAACAATACCATATTCACTTGATATATATATTATAAACTTAAGGTGATCATGGTATTTAATAGAATATATAAATAAACTTAAGTTGATCAAGGTTTTGAGTGGAAGTTGTTTGGATGTTGCTACACAAAGAGACTTGATCTCTCAATAATTAACAAGATTTTATTACTTCCTCTTGGAGTGGTTGTTGTATGAAATATAGATGATATTTTGTACTATAAGTGAACACCAAGTGACACTTTTCTTCTTGAACCAACTCCCACAAGATAGATAGATATATATCTCTTGGTAGTATAGTAAGCATGAGTTTTTTGAGTTTAGGAACTCAAGCTTTGTTCCCAATTGAATTTTCAGAAAGTGTATGGCCAAGAGGAAAGTGTTGGGAGAAATTGCATTTGGATTAGATTTGAGAGATCAATTGGAATACAAGTGTAGCTATACTATGAAGCAAAATTCATTCATCAATCTGGTCAAGAAAATTATGCATGGAAATTACACCAAATTTCATATGGTCTGGCTACTATTGCTTAAGTTCATTGCTACACAAGATTTTCTATTCACTCTTGAACTATCAATCAAGAACTATCAAACAAGAACTCTTGAAGTAACAGTTGACTACCAACACTGCAAATAAATTATATGCATGCACTTATTTAGTTTTGGAATGTGTGGTGCAAATTTATCGCCTATCTACCCTTGGATTATCTGGTACCAATTAATACACATCACCACATAAAGTTCTACAAGTAGAAGCAATTCTTGTAGCTTCCTATAGAGTACATTCACATTGTCCCATAGGTCCTACAGCCTTCACATAGGTCTCATAATAAAATCCCATAGTGCTTATAGGACTCATTTGTCCCAACCTTCAGGTGGTCATGACTTTTTTTCTAGAGCTCTATTTTTCATAATTTTTGTATTTATAGAAAGCACTTGAGAAGATACTTCAAACAAGATAAGGCTTGCCTCATTTGCGTATGTATTCACAAATAAACCAGTCCTAATATGAACTACCTTTGTTTAAACTTCATAACTAGAATCCCATAGTTGAAGATTTGTTCCATACTTACACTTCTACAATCCCATAGAAGATATTTCTTATATTGACTCTTCAACATTCACATGATTAATCAAACTCCACACTTAATAAAAAGGGGCTCAAAAGTTAGGGAAATTGCAAATTTGAGAGATTTTATGTGCGGGAGGAAGGAGATCAAAGGAGGAAGGGAAAGGGAAAAGGTTTTAGGAAGCAGAGCCAAATATTTCAAAGATCATCATTGTGTGCCCACGCACCATTAGCTGAAGCACACTACAATAGAGAGGAAGGAGTTCTTTGGAGAAAATTCAGAGAGCAAGGGGAGTGAAGGAGCCCATGGCTTGGTCCAAAGCTTTCAAGTTTCAACATGCACGTGCCTTGTTAGCTGAAGCATGTTGTGAGAGGAAGGGGTTCTTTGGAGAGCATTTAGAGAGCAAGAGGATGATGGGGAAGTAAAGGATCATGTGGCCTATTCTAGAGCTTTCAAAGTTCAACCTGTCAAGAGGAAGAAGTTTAGCAAAGAGACTTTAGAGATCAAGGGGAGGAAAGGAGAAGTAAAAGAGCTAGTGGCTAGTGGCTTGAAAGGGTTTTAAGTTCAATGTCTATATGCCTTATTAGCTAAAGCAAGTTGTAGATTTTCAAGTGGTTCTTTGAAGAGAGTTTAGAGAGCAAGGGAAGTTAAGGGTGCCAGTGGCCTATTTCATAGCTTCCAAAGAGCTTTTGAAAGTTCAATGAGCTCATACCCTACTAGTTCAAGCTTATATATCTCCATTTAGAGCCATGGTTGATATTTCTTATTACCAAAAGATGTTTGACATGCCTAACATGGAAGAATTTAGAGAAGTGGAGTGGTTAATTGGCCATCACAATACATATGATAAAATGACTTTTATTACATGGGCTTGGATGAACAAAGAGCAAGTGTGGAATATAGTGGAGAGCATTCTAGAAGTAGACCTTGATAAATTAGAGTTGAGATTGCAATAGGCCTGCACTACCTATTTCCCCATTGTATGATTTATTTCATTCCTCCACTTTGCAATATGATTTGTTCTTTTAGAGAAAAATTCATACAAAATCCATGTGGGATCCTCAAAATCCATGCAAAATCAAAACAAAACCCTAAATTCCATTCTTATATAATGGAACCCAACAAAACCCATTGTTCTATGGGGTGGAGCCCAAACAATACCATCTCTCCATGCATCAAAACTCTTACGATATCCCTTTTGGGCAGGTGTGAACCCCATGTAACTCCATGGAACTTATGTGAGTGGGAAAATTGTAGCAAAACCTTAGCTTGTAGGATCTATCCTAGCAGAACCTTCATAAAACTCAAGCTTGTGGGGCAAAACCGCAACAAAACTCCAATTTGCAGGTCTGTCCTAGCAAAACCTTCATAGAACTTGACTTTGTGAGCCAAAACCATGTTAGAATCTATCATATAGAAATGAGACCCAAGCATAATCAAAGTGGAACCCATGTAGGAGGTTGATTCTTGGTGAAACCCATTAATTTCCATGCTTTTAGTTCATTAGATCTTGTTGCACTTCACCGTTTCACTCTTAACTTACTTGTTTCTATTTTTATTTTGATGAAATGATTTGTTTGGATTTTGAAGCATTAAACTCTAAATCTAACTTTGGTTGTGGTTTGTTTTAAATAAATGCTTGTGTACACAATTTTCTCACACATAATAATGTAGATACTCAAATGAGCATTATTGAAGGTTACACTTCAAATTGACTCTTCATGTTGTAAGGGATGTATTTGCCTTGCCAATTGGAAGTGGAAGGAGGAGGATGGTGCCTTACCATTGCATAATTGGTTCCCCATTCAAGATTTCATTCTAGATGATACTTGACTTGGCAATGTATATACCCAACCTTTAGACCCTTCTTCCATATGATGTTCTTCTTGTCTCAACTAGGAGGCTAAAGGCAATACATTGCCATTTTTCATTGATGTGAAGACCAAGATAGAGAGGTCTAGGGTAGAGCTTGAGCAATCAAGTGATGGTTACAATTAGGTAAAGTTGATGTTACAAGAAATGAGTGCCAAGTTGGATTTCTTGCATAAGCAACTACATTAGCCAAATGGGAGGAGGTTTGAGGTGAACAATGTAGGACAGTTTTTCACACATCTCATCATGAAGGTTTATTTTGAAGGATGAGGTGCATTACAAGAACACAAGTGATATGGTTATGAGGCAAGCCCTAGCTTTAGCAAGATGAGAGTAATGAGAATCTTTGGAGATTCTTTTTAAGAAATTAATTTTTCTCACTTGTACTTACTCTTATCTATTTAATAAAGGTTATTTGCCACTTGTCTTTTTAAAATTTTCTCTACATAAGGTATGTTCAACTTAACACTAGATATGCTCATATGGTATTCCATGTACTCCACCTTGCTTTTTTGGAATATGGTTCTATTTACTCCTTTCCATTCTCTAATAAGTTTTAGTTTCTTATTTTGGTGGTGAATGGTTTCAATATATTTGATAAGAACTTGCCCCTTGCGCATAGGTCATCATCCAAGAATAATCCTTTGTTGATTGTGTAGAGGACCCAACTGTATATATTGCAGCTACTATAGATTTTGCACCAAGAGGAGGTGAGGAAAGCTTTCCATTGCTTGACTCTAGTGGATAGATGATCCATCTACATCCTTTCCATCAAACATGGGATGAGAATATGAGAGTGAGGTGCATACATAAGAACTTGAGGTCCTTGATGAGAGTTTACTATAGGTTAGTGAGTCTAGGAAGATAGATGATCCATTAACTTCCTTTCCATTAGAAATGAGTGAAGATCACGAGATTAAGGTGTATTAGAGAGAGGTTGAGGTGCTTGATGAGAGTTTAGTGTATGCTAGAGGTTGAGAGAGAGGGTTATTTGGGAGATAGAGCAAAGGTTTGGAGATTTAGAGAGGAGAGAGAGATTGTAAGAGAGTGAAGAATGAGAAGTAGCATTTGGTGAGGGATTTAGAGACTAGAGAGAGAGTTAGACATATGAGAGATGGAGGATAGATAGCACATGCTTAGAGAAAGTATGTCAAAGATGGAGGACAGAGAGTGGATGCTTAGAAAGACAAAGTTAGATATGGGAGACATAGAGAGAGCAAGTTTTGAGAGAGAGAGAGCTTACTATTGATGACTTGGTGAGGAGAAAGAGTGATCTTGTATAGAGAAAGGATTCATTTTGGCCATTGCAAGGGAAGAGGGAGATATAATGCAGAGGGTGGCAACATATGATGAGGTATTTGTGGGAAGATCATTGATCAAGGTGGCTAATAAGCATAAGCTTGACTTGTACAGCCAAGAGTTTGTCATCTCCATGGGCAAGTTGGAGAGAACTTAAGTTGTGTTGGAAATTACACATGTCAAGTTGGAGAGGACTCAAGTATTGTTAGCACATGTGAAGACATCTTTAGAAGGGCTTATGATAATGCAAGGCATTTCTTTATAGAGTACCATTTGAGATGAGTATCATTCTTTAGACAGTTTGCTATGCATGAGCACACTCAGATAAAGAGTTTGAATATGATCAGTGATGGGACTCAGACTAGTAGACATGAGAGTATCACTCATGCATCTCATGCTAGTGAGATAGAAACACGGTCCAAGAAAATGCAGATGGATTTTTGGTTGCATGGAGGACCTAGGGGAGAGCCTAGTGTGATAACCTTAGACATTAACATAGTTATTTGGATACCTTTCATATTAGATGATCTTGCACCTCTACTCATTTCACACATACCTACATGTATATTGGTTGGGTAGAAGAGAGGAGCATGACACTCATGGTAGACATTCTATGACGAGAGAGTGGATAAGCTTGACTTGAGAATTTACTCCTTGCTTTGTTTATGCTCATGAGAGGAAGAGGAAGATTTTAGTCTTGGATATTGGTTGCTTGGTTAATATTATGTGGGATAGTAGTAAGCTTTTTGACTAGTAGTCCTTGTTGGTAGAGTAGTAAGGATGGACTCTACATAGAGCAAGGAGTACTTCTAGGTACATACCACGTCATGGTTTTTGAGAGTTCATAGAGTATAGTATGTCTCAGTTTAAGGTTATCTCATGGATATATAGCATTTCATAGGATTTCCAACATCTTTTGAGGGACATGTGGCATCATGGTTTACTACCTAGTAGTGTACCTACCGGTGCTCATCTCATGGGTATTTTGGATAGCATGGATGGATGTAAGGAACAATGTAGAGATTATACCTATAGACCTTATAGTGTATTTAGTACATTGAGTGCATTAGTTTTACCATTAAGATATTTTGATAGTAGATAGTGCATTCTTACCATATTATATGAACCATCCTTATGATATTATCTATCCATGACCATTTACTCATTTCCATTCTAGTGCATTAGATCACTTCTCTTCATCATGCTATCCTTTGAGTGCTTCTTTGGATAGATTTAGGGTACTTTACCATTGAGCCTTATGGAGCAATGGACTTCTAGGTGGCTTATGGAGTATAAAGTGAATCCTTATAATAATTTAGCTTTGAAATTCTAGGACTCTCTTGTGCACAAGGGGGAGTGGGATCTTCTATAAAGATATAGTTTAGTGTATATTCAAAGACCTCTCATTAGGTGCATGGATGCAACATTGTAGCATATCAAACTAGAGCACCTTCTATCTAAGGCCTAGGATATAGGTGAGGCCATGGATAGTAAAGACATGGATACTACATATCTACATGTTATTGAGTCCACTTCCATGTCTTAGTACCATTCATGTATAATATGAGCCCTGATACTCTTCATTGTTGCTTCTCCATTCTTGCACATTTATGTTGCATATATGTATGTTCACTTTTTTCTTTGAGTCCTTTGCTTTCATGAAAAATATATTCACTTCCTTCCCTTGATTCATTGATCTAAGTTCTTAGTTTTTAGGTTAGTCATGCTTTCTATATTGCATATACTTTTTAGTTTAGTCTTTAATATTGCATGTAGTTTTGAGAGCTCACACAAAATCTCCCTAGGAATCATGCATGTACTCCAAGATCCCTTTTTTTTTTAAAGATGTTTCACAAGTCCCCTCTAAAAATCACACATGTTCTCCAAGTCTCCTCCATAGTCTAAATCCACATGAGTAACATTATGGTTTTCATCCCAATAAACCTGCACCAACAAACCTCTGCCAAGAATTTGGGTCTGATGATGTCTAGCAAAACCCCATTGATTTTTGTTGCTTTCCTGCTTATCCCCAGACAATACCTTTTTATAACCTGCTCAAGTGTTGCATTAGTAGAACCTTAGCAAGAACCATGACCCAAAAACCCAAGCAAAACACTTCTTTATTGGAAAAACCTTGCTGGAACACATTATAACTTTGATTGTCTAGTGAAATTAGAGTGAATACACAATAGAACCCCATGGGATTCAGATGAGCTTGATGTGAGAACCATAACTAGAGCAATCATGCAACAAAACAATAGTGTAACTTTGAGTTGGTGCAATTTTGACCTGATCTAGGAGCAAAACCTTAATGTGATTAGAGTGGGACCAAAATGATACCAATGCAAAACACTCAACAATTTGGAGATAACTTGTTCCACAAATATTTTTGTGCCTTCTATAAATTATCCATGTTTATTGAGTTATCCGGTATGGGTGACAATGACACAATACCCTAAACATATTTCATAGTGTGTTTGTGCTTATCATAAAAGCACACTAATAAAGGAAGGAATAAATGAATCAACTAAAATCTACCTCATGTAAGTCAATCACAATATGCAAGTCAATCCCAAAATAATAGATCATAAATCAATCACATACTTAGATATAATAAGTCACAAAATAGGTAACAATTCCATGGTCATGCAAACTCACACAAATTGCCAATTTAAAATAGCTAACATTTCCATGGTCCTCACTCTTACTTGCCACTTCTATGGTCCTGCACTAATCACTCACTTGAACTACCACTTTTATGCACAATTGGATCACTAGTAAAACTCTTCATATGAGTAATAACTAGCTCAAAGAGTATGCTTATTATACTCTTAAATTTTACATGTGCATTCCCCACTTGTGCTTATTCTAGTATCATTGAATCATATCTCTTGGATTGTGCATTCATTTCTTTGATTCTCCTTTTCTCCAACTTGGAACTCAATAAACTTTTTTCTAGTTCTCCCTTCATGCATAACTTTTCCAAATTTTCCATCTTGTGAGCTTCAATTTTGGCAAACTTACACCCTCCTTGGGCTTCCACTACATCACTTTTCAATTTTGAAATATTTGAAAGATTCTCATTAAAATATACATTTATGGAAGAAGACAATGTCTGAACATACAAAAAAATTCTTCTCTTTTGTGACTCATTCTCATATCCTCCATCTTTTTATCTTCTATCTCTTCTCTCTTGGTCTCCCTCTTGTGATCATGGTTCTTCTAGGCTTCCTTTTCATGATCAAGGTTCTTCTTTGGTAGGAGGAAATTCTTTGATCTCACATGCTATAATGATGTTTTTTGAACCAATTTATTGCAAGTTCCTCCATGGATTTATCTAAAATGTTTGGGATTCTCAAGCTAGTCTAAAATATGACAATAATGATGAGATACCATTCTAAACCTATCCTTTTCTTCATCCTTTACTTTGGTATAATCAATAGTAGAAGACCCGCCAAGTGCAAAAGGTATCTTGTTCAAAAGATCCTAAAGTCTTAAAATTGGCCCCGAAGGTGGAATGAAATTGGTAGAAAAGGTGCTTGGAACATTAGTATCAAGACTAATTGCACTTTGTTGGTGAAAAGATGTACTCTCTATATTTGCTACCACACACAAAATTGCCAAGCCAATGTTGGTGCTTCATATTGATATGTCACATCACTACACCTCTTGACACCCAAATAATTATTTGAAAATATAGAAATCTATAGATCAACCATGGTGTACATCAATGCTACTCTTAGTGCCCAAGCACTTCTAAATCAACCATGGTGCATAGTTAATAAACAGGTTGACTGAGCAATATGACTTACAAGCCACACACCTAGATATTGATAAATTGTGACATTAGCATCCATGTCTTTACAATTGGGATATTAGAAGAGAAATATAGCCGATGTGGAAGAAGGAGGGAATCTAACCATTGGAAAATATTATTCTTAGTGAGGGAGCAAAGTAAGTTTCAATTCAAAACACTCTTACAATTCTCTCTTGCCATGTAGCATTAGCTCTAGTGCAATGATCTTCTCTTTTCAACTAATTAATTTATATCAAAGGTCTGGCATAAATCAAGGCCTGTAACATCTTTATGATTAGAGAAGTACTAGAAATGGACCATAGTGTGGGTTTTAATGGGCATTCCATTTTTTTAGATTTTTATGTTACAAGTAAGGGAAAATTATGTCATGGATACACCTCTATCATCCTTAAAGAACCCATATAGTTTGTTATTGAACCCTATTATTTTATATAAAATCCTTTGCCAACAACTTGATCAATGTTGTTTGAAGTTCCTTTAACTCCTTTTGTGAGAGCCAATAGATTGGATCACTACTTGGTAATAGCTCAATCTTGAAAGGTATACCTCAATCAAAGAGTAATCTTTTTGGAAGATCAATTAGAAACACATTTTAAACTCTTGAACTATCTTATCAACCACTAGCTTTTGATGCTCATCAAAGTCCCTTTGTGCAATAAGTTTGATCCACACTATAAAAATAGGAATATCTTCCTCCAAATCTTACTTTGTAGTTGCTATATTGACAAAATTTCTATCTTGGGATTAACTATTTATATGTGCCTTACTCAAAGGTGCCAAATAACCTAATTTGTAATTCTTTTCTTGACATTGTACTTGAGTTTATCATCAAGTCCAATCAAATTGAACCTTATGAAGTTCAAGTCAAGGAAGACCTAGAATGATATTGTAGTATAGTTGAGCTACTATAAATCTCATACACTCCAAATATTCTCTCTCCCAATCTTGAATACAATAAGAAGTGAAGTCCAACGTGTAGAACTCTTGTTACCATCTACTACATCAATTTTTTGCACACAATATTGGCTTGATAGGATTAAATGATTCCTTTTCTAATTTCATAGATATGCAATTCTTATAACTACTTAAATCAACCAAAATCATACAATTAAATTGGATATCATACCTTGCAAGTGAAATTCTCACTTGTCAAGCCTTCAATCCCATTGGAACTAATCAGGTTCCTAATAAGTGGTTCAATATTTCCTAGTATAACACTTTTTTTTCTTGATCATCACACTCCATGAATTTCATTTGTGAAATTGGTCAAGGTGTTCATTCCAAATAATGCAATGTCCAATTTGGCAACAATAGAAAAAGCCACAATTGTCACAATTGCTCCTAATTTGACATGCAAAGTGGTCTCTATTGGATAGCATCAATCTCTATTGGTGTGATTGTAGGATTTATGGAGGTCTAGGTTGGGACCAATTTGGTGGTAAGATTTTGACAAACTACGATGGAAGATTGACTATATATGCAAGTCTAACTTGTTGTTTGCTGTTGCTTCTTTAGCTTGTGATCACTCCACTTGAAGCATCTCTCTACCAAATCATCCAAACTGAAATTATCACTTCTAATTTTGATCTTTGCCAAACCTTAATCCCTAGTTTGAACGTATGTGAACCTTTAGATCTACCAATTCTAACTTCCTAATTCAAGTAGATGTGCATCTTCAAATCTACCAATTCCAAATCACTAATTTAGATATATTAGCACCTTCAATCTAACTCAAGTTTTGGATTCAATACCAAATTGAGGAGGATATTATTGAAAGTTATGCTTCTTTAACTCAATTTTTACCAAAAAATTCTTAAATTATAAATAATACATTTTTTATTCCAATTCATCCAATTTTTAGTCAAATTTAATTTCACTTTAGTTGTTATTTTTCATGCACATTGAAAAAATATTCCATTTTTTAATATGGTATGTAAAATCTAACAACACTTTTTTGCACAAAATTTGAGAAATTAATGACTATTCTATAAAAACATAATAGTTATAATACTCATTCTTGCAAATGAAAATTGTTTAATTGAATTTAAAATTTTCATCTTTCATATAATAATATATAAAATATATTTACATACTTAACCATCTAATTGTACTCATCAAGCCAAATATACTCTATCATTAGAGGATCAATGTTGAACTTATTGGCTTATTTACCATAGCCAAGTGTGAGCATAAATTCCTTCCACATGATAAGGAAGAGAAAGAGCATGAGAACATTTTTGGATGGTTGTTCTATATGCGGTTAAAAAATGGTACACAATTTATACACATATAAACTCTATTTGAATGACCCACACTCTAACACCATTTTGTTGAGCATTTATTACCTACAAATATGAAAGAAGAGAAAGAGTATAATTTTCTCTTGGGTAGTTACCATGTACATAGTTTAAATGTTGTATGTAATTTGTATGCATCCATCATATTATTGATAGTGCACTTTATTTCAATGTCACATCATCCCAAAATCACAAACACTAGATATGTTGTATACAAAGAGAAACATAGAGTTTTCCTAGAGATAAATTTTTTTTTCTTTGTTAGTTCTTTGATGATCCTCTTTATTAATAACATTATTGAGTTGAGTGGAATTGGCAAAAAGGTGCTTATGCACAAAGATGTAACCCACATTGGATGAACCTCAATAAAAAATCTTGTGTCCATCTAAATATCTAAATTCAATCCCAAATAATAGATTGAATTATTATTCAATTCTAAAAAATTATTATCAAAGTGAGATTGGAGTAGACAAAGAGATATTCTTTTAGAAGAATCATTGGTGTTGCTAGATCCAAAAGCATAACAGATGGTCAAAGATAAAATTAGGGTCAAGAAATCTGATAGATAAGATTTTTTGGTGGAAACAATAGATCAAAGACTACCTATACTATATATAAAAAGAGGATTTTTATGCTTTTCTTGAAGGCATGTAGCCAAAAAGTGCATTATTTTACCCAATGGTAGATGCCACATGGAAGGTTCTTGATTGAAATGAACTTGGTGCAATCTGCCTAGGCTTGGCAAAAAAGATGGTGTATCACATTACAAAAGAAAAATTGACAAAAGAAGCCATGTATATTTTGAAAAATATATATGAGAATTACCCTATATCCAATTAAATACTTTTGCTAAAGAAATTGGTCGATTTGAAATGAATAGATAAGGGATTTGTAGTAGAGCATATTAATTGCATTATGCAAATTACAAATCAGTTTGAATCAATACGCATAAATCTACACACGAAGCTCCAAGCTTTATTATTTCTATGTTCCCTACCAAAAAACTACAACATAGTAGTGCATGGGATTTCTAGTATCAAAAAGGTGATCTTACACTTGACAATGTTGCAAGTACCACTATAGATGAAGAGATGCAGAGAAGCTTTTGGGAGGAGATATTCACTCAACATCTACATAACTAGTGGTCATAGAAAATCAAATTCTAAAGAGAGGACATGAGGTAAGAAAGCAACATGAAATAATGAATGTTGTATTACTACCGCCCCAAACAAAGAAGGCATCAAGGTGAAGCCTACAAAAGAAAACTGCAAGAAGACAAGAAAGATGAAAATGTAGTTAGCAAGGAGCTTCAATTTAAAACTTGTGCTTATCTACATGTTTTTATTTAGACATGGTTTGAGAAATTAAGAGCTTCTTTTCATGTACCTCAAAGAAAATTTTTGTAATAATTATTTTAATGGAGATTTTAGATAAGTGGTGGAGGGAACTAGTCAAAAGTGTCTTTTAGTTGAGAAAGGAGTGATCATGATCAAAAAATTTGGTGGAGCAAAGCTTGTTTTATGAGAGCCAATGCATGTCTTATAGTTGGATACAAATATTTTTTTCAACTAGAAAACTTGACAAGGAAGGTTTTATTATAACCTTTGGAAGTAGAGAATGGAAGATAATATCTAAAGCAAAAGTAATAGTGAATCCAATTTCTATAGGTACACTTTACCTACTCTAGGAAGACTACATTGATGATATTTTTGCAATTCTAGTAGCTATGGAATATCTACCTACAAAATGGCATCAATGAATTGGGCATTTGGGCAAAAAAAGTGAGAAGATACACACAAGAGCCTTATTGTTAAATCTAAAGAAGGTTGAGTCATATTTTTGCAAGTCCTACATCTAGAGTAGAGAGCAGTGAGCTTTAAACCAAAAGGCCTAGAAAACAAAAGCAAGAAGCTAGAGTTAGTACATACCAATGTATGGGGTTCATCACAAGAGTTTTCATATGGAGGCAAGAAGTATTTTATCACTTTCATTATTGATGCAACAATGAAGATTAGAGTTTATGCTCTCCAAAAAAAACAAGACATTTTCAAGATGTTTCCAAAATGCAATAGTCAAGAAAGACACATGGTCTCAAATTAAAGCCATTAACATTAATAATGGAGGTTAGTACACAAGTCAAGAATTCACAAAGTTACCATGTCAAGAAGGTGTCCACAATATAAATGTTATTCTATTGCATCACAAGAAAATGATGTAGCAATGAAGATGAAATCAAACAATCTTGGAGCAAGCAAGTGACTGAGCTTACACACGAGATTAGCAATCCAAGTTTGAGCTACTGCAATTGATAAAATTTTATATTTAATCAACATAAGTTTTTTTTAGTGAAATGGATGGACTAGAGGAGGCATATACAAGTACAATGGTTAATTGTTCCTTCTTAAAGGTGTTTGGTTGCATAATACATGCTCTAATTGACAAGGAGGATTGGAAGAAGCTGATACTAAGTCCTAAACATGCATCTTCATTGGCTATGGCAATGAAAAGAATAGCTAAAAACTGTAGTATTATGAGAATAAAAATTTCATATGTAATAAGAATGTTATATTTTAAGAAAATTAGATGTAGAAGGATTGTTAGAATTAGCAATAGAAGTTAACTAAACCAAAATATATTAATTGAGCACATGGAGATTATCCAATAGAGCAAAATGCACTTCAAGATCAGATTTACAAGGAGTCCAACAAAAAAGAAGTCCAATAAGAGGAATAAGTGGTTCAAACACTAAGGAGATCCACAAGAGTGAGACAAGCAAAGGTAATATTTGATTTGTCTACAAAATACAATTCTAAGTAATGTTTTATATGCAAATTTAGGAGAGCCAAAGACATAGGAGTAAGTAAAGCATAACACATCTCATATGGAAGGAGAGAGATGAAATTATTGCATCAAAATAAGACATGGAGATTGACAAGACTACCCATTAGCAAAAAGGAATTGTTGAACAAATGGGTATATAGAATCAAGATAGAGGTAGATAGTAGCATCAAACAAGGTGAGACTTGTGGTTAAAGGCTTTTCTCAAAAGGAAGAATTTGACTACATAGAAATATTTGCACCAATGGTAAAGATAACATCCATCAGAGTGTTTTTGAACATAGTTGTTATGGAAGATCTTCATCTTGAATAACTCAATGTAAAGATGACCTTTTGCATGGCAAGTTAGCTGAAGAATTTTACTTGGTACAACCAAAGTGTATTGCTGAAAAATACAAAGAGCACATGATTTATTATTTGAAGAAGAGCCGGTATGGGTTAAAACAAGCTCTATGACAACGGTATATAAGATTTTATAATTTCATAGAAGTAAAAGGTTTCACCATGAGTGAAGCTAATCATTGCATTTATCTTCAAAAAATTGGCATTAGTCACATCAAAGAAATTATTGTATATGTGGATGATATGCTAGAGGCTAATTCCAATATAATGAGATTTGCAAAAGTGAAGAAAATGCTAAGATCCAAATTGCAAAAGTGAAGAAAGTGTCAAAGAGATTCAAAATAAATAATGCTAAACAAACATCATTATCTCAAACTTTCCAAAGACTCATGCCCAAGCACTGAAACCAAGATAGATGAGATGGCTAAGGTTTCATATCAATTGGCAATTGGAAGTTTGATGAGCACAAAACTAGATATTGTGCATGCAATAGGAGTTATTAGACGCTATATGTAGAATCCAAACAAGGAGCATTTAAATGTTGCAAAGTGGAAACTAAAGTATTTAGTATATACATCTACTTACTCTCTTTGTTTTGAGAAGACAACTATAGAGATACAAGGTTATATAGATGATGATTGTTTGGGTGATCAAGACAATGGAAGGAGCATCACTAAAGATGTCTTTACAATTGGAGTTATAGTTGTAAGTTGGATATCTTAACTATAACAGATATTTGCTTTATCGACAAAAAAGGTGGAGTATGTGATGATCACTATAGTTCAAAAGGAATCATGTGGTTACAAGATTATATGAAAGAGCTACAATAAAAGCAACCAATAAGTACTATATTGAATGACAATCAATGTGAAATATATTTGGCAAAGAATGACGCTTATTACTCTAAGACTAGACATATTAAAAGAAGATATTATTTCATCAAGTCAACACTTAAGGTGTAACAATATGGATTTTAGCAACAAAGTTAGTTATGGCTAAAAAAGTAACAAATAGGCCAAATTAGCCTAGAATATTCTAGATGTATCTAAGAAGCTTCTTGGGAAGCTTCCCGGCTAGCTTAGCTTTCACCCTAAGTAAGTAGCTTATAGAAGGAAGCTTCCAACTAGCTTAGCTTGCAAGCCAAGTAGGTGGCTTCTAGAAGAAAGTTTCTTGAGAAGCTTCTCAGTTAACTTGGCTTGCACTCAAGAAAGTGGCTCAAGGAAACTTCTTGAGAGGCTTCTCAAGAGCCTTGTATGCTCTTTATAAATACCAAAACCAAAGCACATGCTAAACATTCAGAGCTTACCCACATTCAAGTGTCCCAATGTGATCTTCCATTCTCCTATTTCTCTCCTTGGTTTTGGTCTTTTACATTGGTATCAGAGCAAGAATGGGATGGATGAAATTTATAGACCACCAAATCCATTTCCACCAAACCATTGGGATTTTTATGTCCATGTACTACCCAAGCATTGTTTCACACAATTTATCACCTCACACTTTGGGCAAGATTTTTTGCATGCAATTACCTTGTTTGAGGAACCCTTGGTGCTTCCGGTTGTAACTTATGGAAAACAATAGATGTGTTGCATCTATGTGTTAATAAATTATATAAATTGGGAGTAGAGGGATAGAGTAGTAGCCATGGTGGCAATACCCAACATTATCATTCATTCAAAAGAAGGATAGAGGACTTCATTTCTTTATTGACTATTGTGGGCTCAATAAACAAACAATGAAGAATGCATACCCCTTGCCTCAAATTGATGAATTTCTTGATCAATTGAGTAGAGCACGATACTTCTCCAAGTTGGATCTTCATAGTGGCTATTGGCAAATCCTTATTGATAAGGAGGATATGCAAAAGATGACCTTTCGCACAAGGTATGGACATCTTGAGTGGAGAGTTTTGATATTATCCCTAATGATGTAATGAGTTTTGATGTTATCCCCTATGTTCACCCTAATGAGTTCAAGATGGGAGAGGAGAAAATCAAAGTCATGACTAGTTTGCTTATTCCAGAGGATGCTACTGAGGTATGGGCATTTAATGGATTGGCTAGTTTTTACCAATGGCTCATCCACTACTATGCTCATGTAGCCACACCATTGATTTATCTCTTGGGGAAGAACTTGAGCTTCCAATGGACCAACAAGCACAAAGAAGCATTCTACAAGTTGAAACATATGGTGTCTTCAAGACCAATTCTTCAACCACATGATCTTCAACTACCATGTGTGGTTGATTTTGATCCTTCTAACTTTGCAATTAGAGCCGTGTTGCAACAAGAATTCACAGATGGATTGCATCCCATTGCCTTTGTGTCTCATGGACTAAATATAGTGGAAAGGAATTACTTTGCTTGGGATCACAAACAACTAGCAATAGTATATGCCACCAAGGTATGGAGGAATTATTGAATTATCTCTTGGGGAAACAAGTAGTCATGCAAATTGATCACAAGCCTTGTTGCAGACATTACATTTGGAACACATGAAGACTCAACATCATTGATGGGATGAACAACTACAGTTGTTTGACATCAAACTTGGTCCAAACTAGGTTGGTTCCATGTCATCCATGATGCCCTATCACAACAACTTGATTTGAAGTCTCTTCTTCTCATCATTGCAACAATTACGACAGTGTTAATTGACTCCAAAGTCCAAACTGAGTTTAGGACAGCTCTACAACACTATCCATTCTTTTAGATGGTACAAGGTTGTCTTGCAGCATGCAACAAGGAATACAACACCTTCTTCTTCAAGGAAGGCCTTCTATTCCATGAGGAATGAATCTATGTTCCAACCAAATGTGATCTTCAATTTGTGCGTCTTCAAGAAGCCCATGATTTACCAATTGTTGGTCACATGGGTGTGGACAAGACTTTGGGTACCCTCCAATGCCAATGGTGGTAGCATAACATGGCATAAGATGTTTGGGAGTTTGTCCAATCATGTGAGAGTTGCCAAAGCAACAAGGCCAATAACCAAAAACCAAGTGGAATCCTTCAACCCCTCCCCATTCCATCTACTTGTTGGGAATATACGAGTATAGATCTCATCACCTCCTTCCCAAGACAAAGCAAGGTCACATAGCCATTGTGGTGTTTGTGGATAAGCTTTGTAAGGAAATCCATTTGGCACCAACCGTTGATATTGTGGATGCTCCAACCTTGGTGCAAATCTACTTTGACAATGTATTCAAGCATCATGGGATGTCATGTGTACTCATCTCAGATCGTGATCCTTGCTTCATTGTAAAGTTTTAGCAAGCACTCTTCCAGATACTCTACACCAAGCTTGCTTTGTCCATGACCTATCATCCTCAAATTGATAGACAAATTGAATGTGCAAATTTCACCTTGGAGGATATGCTTTGTGCCTTTGTCAATGTTCACCATACTAATTGGAATGAATGTCTTTGCAGTTGCAGAGTTTGCATACAATAATTCCAAATAAGCAAGCACTGAATTCTCTCCTTTCTTCCTCAATTTCGCCCAAGATCCACTTGTTCTGGATTCCCTTCTTGCTCCCCATCCATCTCATGTCCCCCATACTTCAACCATCTTGACCACCATATCTAAATCCCTCCAACAAGCCAAACTCACCTCCTTGTTACCCAAAATTGTCAAAAACAATATGCAGACCATTATCATCGGGATCTCACCTTTCAAGTTGATGATAAATTCATGCTCTTGTGTAGTAACCTACCACTCCCATTTGATACCCAAGTCCATAAACTTGCTCCTAATTGGATAGGACTCTTTGAGATCACACATGTAACAATATGGAGTTTAGAAACGAAGTTAGTTAAGGCTAACAAAGTAGTGAACAAACCAAATTAGTCTAGAATATCCCAAAAGTATCTAAGAAGCATCTTGGGAAGCTTTTGGGCTAGCTTAGCTTGCACCCCTAGTAAGTAGCTTCTAGAAGCTTCCAACTAGCTTAACTTGTAAGCCAAGTAGATGGCTTCTACAAGGAAGCTTCTTGGGAAGCTTCTTGTTTAACTTGGCTTGCACTCCAAGAGAGTGGCTCAAGGAAACTTCTTAAGAAGCTTCTCAAGAGCCTTGTATGCTCTTTATAAATACCTGAACCACAACTCATGCTAGGCATTTGGAGTTTTCCCACATTCAAGTGTCCCAATATGATCTTCCATTCTCCTATGTCTCACCTTTGTCTTGGTCTTTTACATTAGTATTAGAGCAAGAATGGGATGGATGGAATTTATGGACCACCAAATCCACTTCTACTGGATTTTTGTGTTTAGGTCTACCCAAGCATCATTTCATACAATTCATCACTTTGTGCTTTGGACAAGATTTTTTGCATATGATCACCTTGTCTGAGGAACCCTTGGTGCTTCCGGTTGTAACTTATGGAGAATGTTGGACGTGTTGCATCTATGTGTTAATAAATTAGATAAATTGGGGATAGTGTGATAGAGTATCCTTGCTATGCAACAACAAATTGAGCACCTTACTTGCTTGTTGGATGAATGAGACCGTCATAGACAAGAGCAAGTAGAGAAAGCACCAGTTTGAGAAGGAGAAGAGTGAATTTGATTTCCAAAGCCTAAGGTATTTGAAGACAAGAACCTTCTAAGTGCAATAGAAAATTTTGTGTTTGTGATTATGAATGTTACTCCAAAGCAACAAATCTTCAAGATGAACGAAGACAAATTCTATTGGCCCCAAGCCAATTGGATGGGGTAGCTAAATTTTGGTGGCGATTTAGGGTGGAACGAGCTGAGTGGCAGTTTGTCATGCCAATCTTGACATGAGAAGAATTCAAGAGTGCAATAATTGGGCATTCCAAGCTATAAACACCATATGGGATGCACAAGATAATTTTGTAGAATTGAAGCATATTTGCTTGGCAAGAAGCTATACCATTCAATTCCAAAACACTATTATGCAAATTCCAAATACACTAGATGGCAAAGCTTTAGATCACTTTGTGAGAGGCTTCAAGTCCTGCACTATAATACTCCAAGGACAAGAGAAGAGAGAAAACACAGATTTCACACTCAATCATCCTATGCCCCAAAGGAGCACCTTCTCTTTATTATAGACAAAGAGGATCTCCTCCAAGGAAGCTCCACCATAGGATTAGGCACACAGATAGGTGACATGTCAGCAAGCTCCACTCTTGGATTACTTACTTGGATGCGTGACATGTTGGTCCAGGTCCTATTTGGTTGGTCAAACAAGCTTTGACCAGAGGGAATCTTTTAGGGAATCTTCCTATAAGAATCTCAGAATCACGTAGGTAAGGTACCATTAGAAAGCTATTGAAAAGAAAAACTAGGAGGGAGGGAGAGACCAGCCTTTCCTCTATTAGGGGGGAGGAATGTGCACATTTTTTAGGCCTAATTCATTCGTTTAGGTCTCCAAAATTGCCTTCAAAGATCAAGCATATTTTGGTTCCTACTCTATTAGTAGAAGTCCCCTTTTGGTGATACCTCTTTCTGATCTGTTTAGTCCATCATGTGTAACATCCTTCTAGATGTTACCAAACCAATTCTCACCTTTAAATTGTATGTCTAGCTATTGGTTCTAAGGTTTTCAGTTCTAAGTCTATTTCAATTTTTGCCCTATTAGTAGAAGTACTCTTTTGGTGATACTTCTATCTGATCTATTTTGACGATCATGTATAACATCATTCCAGATGTTACCAAACCAAATTTCACATCTAGATCATATGGCTAGCTCTTGGTATTACACGCACTAGATTGGAAGTGATTATGCGTGAGCCCAAAGACTTGGAGGAAGCCTTGTAATTGGTTGAGCACTTTGATTCCTTGGTTGCAACAACTTGGTCTTGACCTCAGCTTTCCTTGAGCCCACACACAGACTACACACGGGTGGAGGAGCCAATACCAATGGAGATTGATGCCATCCAGCAAAGACCACTTGGCATAATAGATCATGAAAGATTATGACAAAATGGTGGATGCTTCTATTATTGCCAAATTGGAGACCACATTGCAGAGTGTCCACTTAGAATGAGCAATCTCAACAAGTCACCCAAATGGAATTTGTGGAGTGGAATGATCAAGGAAACAAGGAATCCCAATAGGAGAATTCAAGCCACTTATTGGGAAAGTGATTAGTTCTAATGGGATTGAAGGCTTGACCTATGAAAGTTTGTTTGACTTGCAAGGTATGATATCTGATTGTGGTTGTAGGATTTGGTTGATTTTGGAAGTTGAGAGAATTGCATATCTATGCAATTAGCAAAGGAATTGAGTATTCTTATCAAGCAAGTAATTAGAAGTAGGTTGATGATGGCAGATGGTAGAAAGAGTTCTACATTCCATACCTTGCATCTTGTTACCTTCAAGATTGGGAAGGATTATTTGGAGTGTATGAGGTTTGTAGTGGCACCTCTACACTATGATGTCATTCTAGGACTACCTTGGCTTGAAAGTCATAAGATTCAATTTGATTGGGATGATAAATTCAAGTACAACACCAAGGTAGAAATTTCCAATTAGGTTGTCTGGCACCTTTGAGTAAGACGCCTAAGAATAACCAGTCCCAAGATGGGAAGTTTGTAAAGAAAGCAGCCATAGCCACAGCTTTGAAGGAAGAGAAGTCCCAAGATAGGAAGTTTGTAAGGAAAGTAGCCATATAGCAAGCTTTGAAGGAAATGAAGTCCTAGAAAGTAGGAAGTTTGTCAAGAAAGCAACCATAAAGCAAACCTTGAAGGAAGATAAGTCCCTACATGGGAAGTTTGTTAGTGAAGCAGCTATAGAGCAAGCTTTGAAGGAAATGAAGTCCTAGAGTGGGAAGTTTGTCAAGAAAGTAGCCATAAAGCAAACCTTGAAGGAAGATAACTCACTAGATAGGAAGTTTGTTAGTGAAGCAGCTATAGAGCAAGCTTTGAAAGAAGATAAGTCTATTTTTGCAGTGTGGATCAAACTGATTGCACAAGGAGAATCTCAAGGGAGTCGAGAGCCTCATCAAACACTGGTTGATCAAATAGTTTAGAAGTTTGCAGACATGTTTTCAGATGATCTACCAAAGGGATTACCCTCTAATCATGGTATGCCCTTCAAGATTGAGTTATTACTGGGGAGTACTCCAATGAGTAGACCAATCTATTAGCTCTCACCAAAGAAGTTGGAAGAGTTGCAAACAACACTCATGGAGTTGTTGGAGAAGGATTTTATATGACATAGTACAACTCATTGGGGAGCACAAATACTATTTGTTCCAAAGAAGGATGGAGGACTTTATTTTAGTATTGATTACCATGGGCTCAATAAACAAACAATGAAGAATGCATATCCCTTGCCTTGAATTGATGACTTGCTTGATCAATTGAGCGGAGCACAATACTTCTCCAAGTTGGATCTTTGTAGCAGCTACTGGCAAATCCCTATTGATAGGGAAGATGTGCAAAAGACTACCTTCCGCACAAGATATGGACATTTTGAGTGGAGAGTTTTGCCTTTTGGGCTCAATAATGCTCCAGTAGTCTTCATGGATCAGATGCATTGAGTGTTGGATGGAATGTTGGATCAATACATAGTAGTACATGGTAGTCTTGGATGATATCTTAATCTACACCAAGACAAAGGAAGAACATGTGAATCATGTGCAAGGAGTCCTAAGACAACTACAACAATGGAAGTTTTATTGCAAGAAGTCAAAGTGTGCCTTTTAGAAAAAAGAAGTTACCTTCTTGGATCAAAAGATCTTGTCGGAGAGGATCAAGATGGAAGAGGAGAAAATCAAGGCCATGACTGATTGGCCAACTCCAAAGGATGCTATTGAAGTATGGTCATTTAATGGATTGGCTAGCTTTTACCGACGGTTCATCCACTACTATGCTCATGTGGCCGCACCATTGACCAATCTCTTGGGGAAGAACTTGAGCTTTCAATGGACCAACAACCACAAAGAAGCATTCCAGAAGCTGAAAATATGGTGTCTTCTAGACCAATTATTCAACCATATGATCCTCAACTACCATGTGTGGTTGAATTTGATGCTTCTAACTTTGCAATTGGAGTCACGTTGCAATAAGAATTTATAGATGGATTGGATTCCATTGCTTTTGTGTCTTGCAGACTGAATACAATGGAAAAAAATTACTCTACTTGAGATTAGGAACAACTAGCAATGGTATATACCATCAAGGTATGGAGGCACTATCTCTTGGGAAAGCAAGTGATCATACAAATTGATAATAAGCCTTTATTGTAGACATTACATTTGGAACACATGAAGAGTTGACATCATCAATGGGAGGAGCAACTATAGTTTTTTGACATCAAACTTGAGTACAAACCGGGTCAGTTACTTGTCATCCCTAATGCCCTATCATGACAACCTGATTTGAAGTCTCTTCCTCTCATCACAACGGCAATTACGATGGTATCCGTTGACTCCAAATTCCAAATTGAGTTTCAAACAACTCTACAGTAAGATCTTTTCTTTCAAATGGTACAAGGTTATCTTGCAACATATGACAAGGAGTAAAATACTTTCTCCTTCAAGGAAGGCCTTTTATTCCATGAGGACCGGATTTATGTTCCAGCCAAAGGTGATCTCCAACTTGTGTGCCTTCAAGAAGCCCATGATTTACCAATTGCTGGTCACATGGGTGTGGAAAAGATCTTGGGTACCCTCTAATGCAAATGGTGGTGGCCCAACATGTCATGAGATGTTTGAGAGTTTTTCCGATCATGTGAGAGCTGCCAATGCAACAAGGCCAAGAACCAGAAACAGAGTAGACTTCTTCAACCACTCCCCATTCCATCTACTTGTTGGGGACATGTGAGCTTAGATCTCATCACATCCTTGCCCAAGACAAAGCAAGGTCACACAGCCATTGTGGTATCTATGGATAAGCTTAATAATCAAATTCATTTGGCACCAATCGTTGATACCATGGATGCTCCAACCTTGGTGCAAATCTACTTTGACAATGTATTCAAGCATCATAGGATGACGTGTGTACTCATCTCCGACCATGACCTTGCTTTACTGGAAAGTTTTGGCAAGCACTCTTCCAAATACTCGGCACCAAGCTTACTTTGTCCACGGCTTATCATCCTCAAACTGATGGGAAAATTGAACACACACAATGCACCTTGGAGGATATGCTTTGTGCCTTTGTCAATGTTCACCATACCAATTGGGATGAATGTCTTGCAGCTGTAGAGTTTGCATGCAATAATTCCAAATAGGGAAGCACTAGATTCTCTCCTTTCTTCCTCAATTTTGGCAAAGATCCACTTGTTTTGGATTCCCTTCTTGCTCCTCTTCCATCTCATGTCCCTCATACTTCAACCTTCTTGACCACCATATCTCAATCCCTCCAACAAGCAAAATCCCATCTCTTGGTTTCCCAAAATCATCAAAAACAATATATAGACCACAATCATCATGATCTCACCTTTCAAGTTGGTGATAAAGTCATGCTCTTGTCTAGTAACCTAACCCACTTACTTGATACCCAAGTCCGTACACTTGCCTCTAATTGGATAGGACTCTTTGCGGTCACACAAATCATTTCTCCTATTGCTTATCAACTTGCCTTGCCTTGTCATATGCGCATCCACCCTATCTTTCATATTTCCAAGTTTGTCCATAATCCATCTTCTTCTCACTCTTGTGTCTAACCTCCTCCTCCTCCCATCCCTTTCAATATTGTGATCGTGAAGAATATGAAGTTGATGGTATCCTTGCATGTCGCCACATTCAACAAGGCCGTTGATAACATATGGTGTACAAGGTCCTTTGGAAAGGGTATCACTTTCATGATGCCACATGGGAACCTCTTTCTCAACTCCAAAATGCACAAACAACCATCCAAGAGTTTGAAGCTTCAATAGCAACAAGGACATCACCAACTTGCAGTGGGGGAATATATAACAATATGGAGTTTAGCAACAAAGTTAGTTAAGGCTTCCAAAGTAGTGAATAGGCCAAATTAGCCTAAAATATCATAGAAGTATCTAGGATGCTTCTTGGGAAGCTTCTCAACTAGCTTAGCTTGCATCCCAAGTAAGTAGCTTCTAGATGGAAGCTTCTAGAAGCTTCCAACTATCTTAGCTTGCAAGCCAAGTAGGCGGTTTCTAGAAGGAAGCTTCTTGGGAAACTTCTTGGTTAGCTTGGCTTGCACTCCAAGAAAGTGGCTCAAGGAAGCTTCTTGAGAAGTTTCTCAAGAGCCTTGTATGCTCCTTATAAATACCAAAACCGAAGCTCATGCTAGACATTCAGAGTTTTTCCACATTCAAGTGTCCCAATATGATCTTCCATTCTCTTATTTCTCACCTTGATCTTGGTCTTTAAACACAAATCATTTATCTTGTTGCTTATTGATTTGCCTCGCCTTGTCATATATGCATCCACATTGTCTTTCATATTTCCAAGTTGAAACTCTTTGTCTATAATCCATCGTCTTTTTCCTCTTTTGTCCAACCTCCTCTTCCTCCCATCTCTATCAGTGATCATGAGGAATAAGAAGTTGATCATATCCTTGCATGTCATGACATTCAATGAGACCATTGACAACATATGGAGTATAAGTTCCTTTGGAAAGGGTATCCCCTTTATGATGCTACATGGGAATCTCTTTCTCATCTCCAGAATGCACAAACGGTCATCTAGGAGTTTGAAGCTTCAATGGTGATGAGGATATCACCAACTAGCAATGGGGGAATATGTAACAATATGGAGTTTAGCAACAAAGTCACTGATGGATAAAAAGATGGAAAATAGGCCAAATTAGCCTAGAATATTCTAGAAGTATCTAAAAATCTTCTTGGGAAGTGTCCCGACTAACTTAGCTTGCATCCTAAATAAGTAGCTTCTAGAAGGAACCTTCTAGAAGCTTCCAACTAGCTCAACTTGCAAGCCAAGTAGATGGATTCTTGAGAAGCTCTTGGTTAACTTGGCTTGCACTCCAAGAAAGTGGCTCAAGGAAGCTTCTTGAGAGGCTTCTCAAAAGCCTTGTATGCTCCCTATAAATACCAAAATTGAAGCTCATGCTATGCATTCAGAGTTTACCCACATTCAAGTGTCCCAATGTGATCTTCCATTCTCATATTTCTCTCCTCTGTCTTGGTCTTTTGCACAAGGATAATAAGTTGAAACTTGAGAAGATTGATGGTTCATAAGAATCCTACCATTATGTTTACCAAGGTAGTAGATGGAGAAAACATGTGTTTTTAGTACAAATATTGGTATTGCTCCAAGAAATTGATGAAGTAGAACCATAAAGGCACACATTAATGGTTAAATTTAAGCTAGGAGCTTCCATATTTATTGACATCTTTTGCATGAGTTTGGAAGGGGGTTTTGTTAAACATTAATTCCTTCCACATGCAAAAGAAGAGATGAGCATGATTTTTGTGGGTAGTTGTTGTATATGTGTGGTCTAAATGTGGTGTCCAGTTTAAACACATATTATCCATCCTTATTCACATGACTTGCCTTCTAACACTATTTTGTTGAGCACTAATTCACTCCACATTTGAAAGAAGAGAAAGACCATGAGTTCTTTTTGGATGGCTATTGTATACATGGTTTAAATTTACTACATGGGTTTTTATGTGTACCATCCCTAGTATAAAAAGTGCTGTTTATTTCAATTTCATATCATCCCAAAATCAAAAATACTAAGTATGTTGTATAGGGAGAGGAAAAGAGATTTTTTGAGAGAGGAAAAAGGAGTTTTTTCTTCTATTACTTCTTGAGTGATCCTCAAGCTGTTAAGTTTAGTGGAGCTTGCAATAAGGTATCTCTACATGGGACAAAGCCCAAGGTGGTTGAAACGTGATAAAAATCTTGTGTACATCTACTCACTCTTTCTTTTTTGTTTATGATTGAATTATTATCCAATTCTTAAAACCAAGAGCTCAAGAGACTTAATACAGGGAAAGTAAGCTCTTTGAAACTACACTTTGAGGTCTATTTGTCCTTGGTTAGGTCAAGGAGTCCTTTTTTTAGCACATTTGACAATATTGACAAACAATGGTTCCAATAATACATACAAAAGCCCTGGTATTATTAAAAGCTAGCACAAAATCATCCATAAATGGTTGTTTATATCATTTTTTTCTAAGAGAATCACTCAAGTGTCATAAGAAAGTAACTCACACATTACAAATGATGTATAACATATATATATATATATATATAATTCAATTAGTATGAATATTTGTGATTGTGCATGAATAATTCATATTAAAAATACTTATATAAACAATTAATCAAACTAAAATTCAATATTTAATGCTACTTAGAAATTCATATACTTTTAATTTCCCTACATGAGAAATGGGAGTGCTACTTGGAGTGGAGTAGGTTCCCTACAACCAAATGAAGTGGATCCACTTTATAATTCATTGATAAAAATTATAAAAAATTATTTTCACAAATTATATTATGGAATTTTATTAAAATCCAATTATATCTCTTTTCTTTTATCTTTTTATTTTTAGATTTTATTGTTTATTCTCATCGTTATGCTTCACCAAGAATAGCCTATCTGGTAAGTTAATCCACCAAGATCATATCATATACAAAGATGTCATAAATCAAAGTTTCCTATGGATATATTGTAAACCAAGATATATAAATTGATATGTTCTCTCTATATATTACACAATATTTTCAAACAGAACAATAGTTTCTTTTTGATCCATGTGATGAAAACCAAAATTGTTGGAATAAAATTATGAATAGCTCAAATTTGAAAGAAAAGTCAACAACATAAAACATAATCTATTTTATAGTGGAACGGATACTTATTTTCCAAATTCAAATCAAATATATCTTATAAAGGAAATTTCAGTATATACCCATTAAATCAAAGTTAAAATAGATAATTCAATTATATCTACCAAATTGTTTAAATTTTCATAATAAAAATTTCAGAGCATCATGTCCATAAATTATTTTTATAACATCCCTCACTTGATAAAATGCACTTCTAAACTTCAAAATCTAATATTAATTTAAAAATAAATCATTCATTAGATTTATATTTAATTATAATTAAAGCCTGATCTTTTGTTCCATATACTAAATAAATATATTTTGTATCCTAATTATAAGGATAATCTCAAGGATTGATAAGACACACTCACCTATGGATTCCATGGGCACCAAAGTAGTGTAAATTACAAGTGAACTAGAAGATTAGCTTAACTTTTCAAGTACGGTAATCTTTTTTAAGTATGGACTTGGAAGTATGTTTGTTAGGTGACTATATATGTATAAAAAATTGATTAAAGTATAATTTTTATCTCTAAATATGCATGTACAAAAAGAATGATATGTCCTAATGACATGACTAATTTCAAATTTTTTTAATCATGCAACAAATTGGCTAGTTTTATTTATCTTAAAATATAATATTATAATTGTTAAACTCGTCGTAAACAACATCAGTTTGTTGGATTTATAATGTTAACCTATATCCTCTTTGGTTAATGGTAGAGTTTACCCTTGTTAACTCAACAGATCTGAAAGCTTTGACATGAATATTGTTTAGTACAACTTAACGATGAAAAGAGCGACCACGTCAAAAACATGAAGGATGGGAAGACCTCATTAAGTTGTACAAGGGTGAGACAAAATAGGTAAAATGGTGTTAAGCCCCAATAGAGTCAATATGAGAAATCTGCCCAATTGCACCTAAGATATCTAAGCTATGCAAGTAGTATGGTCTACAAACAATTGGAACATCCAAAGAAGCATCACCTAGTGTGATTGCTTTCCTATAGATTGCACCATCCACTGCCCTTTGTAGAGCAATAGAAACACATTATCTTAAATACATTACAAAGTATGAGAGTGAGAGTGGTACTCCCTTGCGCCTCACATGATAGGCTCTCGTGCACTCCCCAACAAATGTGTTGAATGCCATGTCCATTGCTCCATATAACTCCAAGGCTAGAGGAACAAAGAGGTGACCTTGCTACATATCCCTATACTTGGAGACCTTGCACACTATTGTTGCACTTGCTGCCCATCCAAGGAGATGGGTAATCATTCCCTCTATAGTTGTATAACATGTGGGATCTATAACCACAACATCCACTATTGTCACATGATCATCTTGGACCAAGTATAAGTCTGCCCTAACACGTGTCATCTGCAAAGCCAAGTATCCAATCTCTCGTGCCATAGCAAACACTATGTCCCTAATAGCATCATGAATAGCTTTCTTCTGTCCTCCAAAAGGCCATTGTGTCATATCAACTAATATTGCATCTAGTGTAGAACTGCACTCACAAGTGAGTAATGAAGATGCAGATGGGTGGACCAAACCTAGGTGAAACCTCATTGTTGTAGACAAGGAAGTTGGTGCAAGTTGGAATGCCCTAATGCATAGTTGAGCTAGGATCCAAGAGCTTGCATCCTTGTTGGAGCAAGAGCAAAAATGTGCTCTAGTAGCATGAGGAATGGATGAGTCAACTAAGAGAGAATGTAGCATATATTGACATTGTCACCTTGTTAAGGAAGACTACAAACCTCTAGTCCAATCTGTTCATAATGAAGCAAAGATGGAAGGTCATTGCATGCTAGTGGGGATAGACTATCTCTTGTCTGCTGCAATAACATCTGGTGAGAAAAGGATCTGTCCTCCACCTTTGTCACATAAGTCTCCAAAACTATCCTATCAACAACCACAAAACAAGAGGAAAGTAGAGGTGCCAAGAGAGCTCAACTACCCAAAAATGCTATAGGTTCCATCTCCTCCATAGATAGCAAGCCAGATCCTCCACACAAGATTGATAGTGATGTTTGTCTACCTGAAAAATCTCCTATCACACACTCAAATGTCCTTGGTCCAATAATACACCAAAGACTACCATAATCTTCCTTTCAAAGGCTCTCAAACAAGATATGAAGGTCAAGGAAGGAGGAATTATGCGAAGGAAGTAAGTAGGTCAACAAGCAAAATAGAGGAGAGTATACCAAATGCCACATGCAAGTATCCTAGTAATGGAAGGTCATCCAAATGGAGAATATCCTCTACAAGGGCAACATTTAAGAAACATGTGAAAAATTCTTCAGATCCTACTAGCACTCCAAGAACACGTAGTCCATATATAGATGTGATACACTTTTTTGGAAGCTCAAGGTGAGGAGAGATACCTAAAGGGGACCATGCCTTGCACTTTGACACCTTGACTCTCAAGCCTTTTAGATGTAGCTCAATAGTCAAGTGGTCAAAGGCATGCCTAATTTGATCTACATGGCCCATGATGTGTGTATCATCTGCAAAGGAGGGAAATATACAACTTGGCATGGCCAAAGTAGTAGATAGAGAGTTTTAAAGCTAGCCATGGCAAATAAGGGTCCCCTTAAAGGATCTCCTTGACGTGTAACAATAGTTGACTCCAAGATAGTGATTCCCTCTTGTGAACAACCATGCTGGTAGTAAAGGGAAGTAGGAGAACCATAAAAAGCCCTCACAAAAGGAATAAGACTTACCAAGGATCAACCAACCTCCCTAAGCTCTCTAAAGATGGATGCTTATGAGACGCTATTAAAAGTGTTCTCAACATCCACTTGTAGGATGACTCACTCCGGATAGATATCTAGGATTGCCCTAATGCATAGAGGAATAGCTTCACATCCTCCATATATAGCTACTCCAAACCAATATGGACTGAGCTGCTATTAAATGTGAGAATGATGTTGAAGGACAGTGGTACGGCTGACCATATGCAAAGAGACCTCTCCAATAGCAATCAGTCTAATACCCCCCATATCCTTCTCCATTGCAAGAAGTAGACTACTACCTTACACCAAACTAACAAACATAAGAATGTCTCCTCTTGATGTAGCCACCTAAAACAACTCGATAAAACCACTAGAAGGATCATCTACTTGAAAGTAATCTCTAAGATGCTCATATACCATCCCTAATAAGCCTCTTGAGGAAAGGAAAAGAGCAATGCATAATGCTTATGCAAAAAGTGACGTATTAAGATATACAACTTGCTCACTCTGATAATCTAAGACCTCTAGTGGTAATCCATCTCCTACCATAAGATGTAACGAGTGTAGGGAAAAGATAGTCTCATTAGTAGGACGAGCTATAAAAAAGGATGTAGCGCATGTGCTGCTCTACTAAACTCTCATGCCTAACCTAATGTCCTACATTATCATAATCATGTGGAGTCTATGGTATCATGTGGCAAAGCCTGTCTCCTAAAACATGCAGCCCTAACAAACTCCTCTTGAAGGGCCGTCCAATCTCCCGCTTGGAATCAATAAAATCTAACAACCACCTCTCTATGCCCCGCATGCCCCCCTCTAGCATAATGAAGACACCATCAAGAGAGTAAGAGGAATAAGAACCATGCTAACTTATCCAAGGGATCACGCGCCAAACGGTCAGGTGGTAGGCAAAAAGCCTATCTAGCCTCATCATGGAGCGTACGGGATAGCCTATAGAAAATATGTGGACACAAAAAACTAGTCTCAAATAACCCCAAAATGCATCTTGCTTGAGAAGCTAACAACTCCCATGACTCGATCGATATCCTTGGAGCATTCAATGAAGGGATAGAGAAAGCATGTGTAATACCAAGTGTCATTATTGTCGATATGGTCACTTGCCTCATATGAGAATCCCAAGTGACCCAATCATAGTCCTTGTGCATGCTTCCCACATGGGTCTTTACCCCTTGCAAGGTAAAGCGTTGATGACACACTAGGCATGGTGTATCCCAAGCCGCTCTAGGTGGCCCCACATGGAGTTATGTAGCCATGGCTAGCACAAAAATCATGATAGTAACACATGATGCTACTCTCCATATCTCTCCATACTTGCAAAACCACAACCCCTCACATCTCAACTCACATGAGAAAATTTAATCTCTCCAAACTCTAAAAACTAAAAACTCTCATTATTTTCAATTTCTATCTCAAAATTTTTCCAACTAAGTTCCCATGGAACTCAATCATGAAAACCAAGAGATTAGAAATGAAAATTCTCAACCCATCACTTTTAATGTGTAATGATCACTCTAAACCCTAAAATACTTAAAAATCCCCATAACTTTCTACTTAATTCTCCATAGTCTTCAATCTAGGTACCAATGAAACTGAAATTGAAAAACAAACAGAATCTACTATTCACTCAAGTGCTATATGCTAGGGAACCCTCAGAAAAAATATATCTTTTCTCTCACATCTCTCCGTCTCCACACTCTCCCTAACTCCTCTGGTCTTTGTAATAGAGTTGAACTACTTATCAAGCCTTAACAAGACTTATCAAGCCGAACAAAGAAAAGACAAAGTGATCAAAATGGGGCTAAACCCCAATAGTATAGATAGTAGGGCCTAGTTCCATTCTATCTCTTTCTTGTATGGCTTGACGGGGTTTCTCCACTCTTTTTATGTTAAAAATAAATAAATAAATAAATATAGCGAGTAGAAGATAGCCATTCGCTACCTGGACTAGATAAAGAGTTGCATCGTGGGAGTTAAAGGTGGTCAGGCTAACGGGAGCGGAATTAAGACGCTGGCGTGTATTCAGGACAGTTGGACTGGTGAAATTAGCCCCTCTCCTCTGTTGTTGCCTTTACGGCACCATGAATGTCTATAAACGGGCTCTCAATGCGATGTGAGATGAAAACCGAAATCCAGGTCATCGCAGGCAGTCGCGGAATCCCTCTTATCTCCCATACCTCTATAAATCAACTCTTGACCGCTGAACGCCGGTTGGAATTAAATGTTGACTTGTAGAATCAGGAAGAGAGAGGCCCCAGTATCTGACAACGTGACACCAAAAAATCTGGTGCCGTGTTACCCTGCTATTGGATCGGTGGAGGACTTTTACTCTAACTGTCGCGTTGCATCGTCCGCGCATGCCGCGCTTGCGGTTCCATGGAACCCGGCTCTGAATGTAGTCCCTGGTTCGGGCTGCAGAAGTAGTGGTCGATGTCCTCCGTCTTCGGGAAGAAGGAACGAAGGAAGGAAGACGGAGGACTGTGTCTGCAAGAAGAATGGCCTCAGCTCTCGCAGCAGCCACTGATTATGTGATCAGAACGCCTACAGAGGTCGTATAGAATGGAACAATCTGCAGCCAACGTAGACGGAGGCATAGCAGAAGATTCAATAGTGCGGACGCGGTGCTCGAGATGCCACGTTGCGATTTGAATCGCGATGGCGGGCCAGCCCTGAGGGTAGATTTTAGAGTCGATCGCTCGATCGCTTGGTGGAATGGCAACATGCCCAAATTCGTTCTCTGACTGAATGGAAGAGTGGTAAAAAGGAGGGAAGAGCTGGAGTTACTTTTACGGCCGTGCAGTGCACTTTCTCTGGTGTGGTGCCCGGCCGCGGGGTCTCCTTTTGTGATATGGGGAGGAAGAGTCGAAGAGTAGTATATCAGTGGCCAGAAGTCGAAGAGGTTTCTTTCACCAATTCCACGGTACGTTTCCTTCGAACTCTGCCGCCTGTTACTTGGTCCTGCATCTGCATTTCCCCGCCACACAAGTGGTCTATCATCCGAGTTTTCTTGGCATGAGTCAGCTCGTCCCTTGCAGTGGTGTGTGTGTTCTGAGAATGCTCTGTACTCGTCTTCGGATGGCGTGCTTAAGCTGTGAGCGTGTGTCTTTGGTCTGGGATAACGAATTTTGATGTTGAATTGAGACGTTGATATCTGTGGCCGTTGTGGTCTGGAGCAGACCGTGGGTGTAGAATTTAACGTTAGACGTCGTGAGGAGGGAGGATTATTGCGCCTGGTTGCCTTGGAGGTGGGAAGATCGAGCCGCATTTGGCTCGGACGGGACGGATTCGAAATGACAACCGTGGTCGTGGGACGGGTGCCAGGTCTTTTGTGCAACTTTAGAGAGTCTTCAAACGGGACCGTAGGCGGGTTTAGTGTAAGGAAGGGGAAGAAGGTGACAAGGATGCGCTTGACAGGAGAGAAGCGACGATGTGTTGGAAAAAGGCGAAGTGTGATGCTGAATAGTTCATGGACGAATTCCTGGCAAGAATGGCGATTGAGTACCAGGTTACCTGCACAGTTGAAGCCTGCAGTTGGACATGGAGAGCACCATGGACCGGTCGTCACTTGTGATCTTGGGGGCCAATACGAGGATGCATTTGAAGATGTTGATAAGGTTGTTCATCTCATTCTTTATGGTCTAGCTAGTCATTTTGGCATACAACTGGTGTGCTGTGTCCTCCTCAAAGAATCTCATCAGTCTTCCAATGATATCAATCCAATTGTCATTTCACAACCTTTGCAGATTTTGAGTATCTTGAATGCTGGAAGACCACCGAATAGAGCTCAATGAACAATTCTATCCATTTACGTCCCCATGTCTAACTTGATTGTCTGGATCCGGGTGGGGGTTGGGGGAGACTATTGGTTAACCCATCGTCACTTGAATGACAGAAGAAACTTGGTCAAACATATGCTTGAGATTAGCTTCTTGTCCAAAAAGTTTTTCTTTCAAGTAGCATAAAGCAGATGGGACCTCCCTATAGAGGATGACTGAATTTGCGGCCAACGGTATAGCTTCTCACGCTCTGTGTATGCCCATGGCGTGGTGCTGGTTTCTTCATCATTCTCAGCGTCTTTTGTCTCGAGATATTTTGGAAGCTAATTGCTAGATTTGTGCCCCAGAGTGTCCCTTAACTTTGAAAGTCAACAGGTAGGTGATTCCTGATTATAGGTCATGATCGAGCTCTGATCACTGAGAGCTTACCTCATCGTGAAATTGCTCTTATCCTGCAGCATCTTCTGGATTACTTCACATACAAAGCAGTGAGGACTGTCCTGGCACAACTCTTGGAAATGAATCCCACCCAATACAAGTGGTTTTACAAGTGAGTAGCATTGAAGTATACGCACTTTGGGACTTTTTAGAGCTAGTAATCATGGAAATTTGAAAAGTTATTTGTAGGTCAATATTTGATCATGACATCGATCAGACTGTTTACTTAAATATATAGACTTGGTTGGAGGAAATTTTCTTACCAGGACGAACTACGTAGAAGCAAGATCACTGCACTTCTATCTGAGCAGTTGCGTGCTAAGTGCTCCCCTGCCTTCTGACCGTTGCTATCTGTGAGGTTGAATAACTCTAATAGTAGTTGTGTGATGTCTACCTTATTGTAACTTGCAGCTTTGTCGTAAATAATAAACCCCAAGACAGCAAGGTTTTTCTTGGAACACTAGTTAAGGTATATCCTCCTGCATTGGGCCCCCTTCTTATGCTGTTGAAACGAAATGTTCTAAGCAACGCTGCGATTTGGATATACGTATTTGTGGTTTGTCTTGGAACACTAGTGGAGGTACCCTCATTGGGCCCTCATCTTATGTTTCTGAAAAGATCTCCACAACGCAGAGATTTAGCACTAGTTGTTTGTGGTTGCGTATCTTAGCAACAAGGAACTGGTGAAGTCATGTTTGACTAATCTTGGTCAATGAAACAGGAGAACCAGGAGCTCGGTGAACGAGTGATGGTCACCAGATTGCATCTATTTAACAAATGGGTCTTGGTATGTTTCTTGACGTACTGGCAACACAGTGGAATCCTTCACACAACATTTGATCCGGCTTGAGTTTTTCCGCAGCGAATTATCTCTGAATTATCTGATTCATGCCAGCTTTTGTTGTGCAGAAGTACAATCACGCGAAGCTGCACAAGGCCATCTCCGATGAGAATTTGGACCTGTTGCGAGAAAGGCTAATGCAGACGGTGAGATTCCCTTCTTCGAACGCCGATGACATAGAAAGACCCCATATGAAGGGGATGTGAAAGTTAAGTCTGCCGTTGCAACGCCGGGAATCTGGCTGAACTAGTCACGACAAGCGTGCATCATATTGGTGCTGAATTATGAAGCGGAGAGGTACTATTTGACCTCCCTGTGTTTGCTCACAGATATGTCAAGTAGTGGAGTTGAACCTGTCCTGCAGGATGTACATATTTCGCTTCGAGATTTCATTCTCTGAAGCCATGCTCAGTTGGCTTATTAAATTACTTTCTACCTGCACAAGCAGGACAAGGGCTACAATTGAGGTTATGCGAAATGGATGAATTGAAACCTTTGTTGGGTAGTTGTGCATCGCCGGTCAGATGCTGTTCTCACCCTTTACGACTAAGGGATTGCAGTTCAGATAATACCTGTTTAGGATTTTCTACGTACCGCCGACAACCTTGGGAGTTCATCAATTTACAAGTGTGGCAGACAAGCAGAACCCAGTAGTTGAGAACAAATGCACTGGAATCGTTTAGTTCGCAGACAAGTCGAATCCGGTGGTTATGTTGTCAGTTAGCGAAACAGATAGTTGATTCGGCCAATGGATACCAGCTTCACGATACTCGAGGTTAACGATACTTGATGTTCGACGAAAGTCGCCTTGAGGAGAGACGTTGAGGTCTTGAAAGCGACAGGAAGGAGCGTCATCCAAGTCGGCTCTAACATTGTCTTGTTGGTTTGTCCCTGCGACCAAAATCTGCTGAGTCACGACTCTATCGTGATTTGTGATACTGATCTATCATCTAGCCGATCCTTCTGTTATCTTGCCTGTCGTTCAAGGGAAAAGCCATGGACGATTACAACTAAAAGGAAATGGAAAGCGACCATTGGTCTCAAGGCAACGAACACATAAGCAAACATCGCAGGAAACTTCGACTGCAGGTGTCGAGCGTAGCTATTACTCGTTCTATCTTATTATCTCAACAATCACTTTGTCTGAGTAGCCTTCTGTTTTCGGTCGTGAAATTGAGGATCCAACAGCACGGTAGTGAAGCTCCAGAGAATCAGTTATTTCACGGCGATGGTTCTTCACGAAGCATTACCGTGGACAGCGGGAACTCAAATGTCATATCAATAGTGGACTTTTTCTGCAGCAATTGTAGCATTGTAAGAAGAACAGAGGATGAAACAGCACAGGTCTGGTCGTTCAAAGTGATTGCCACCTTTCAGTGGACAGGTAGTCTCCATAACACACTAAGCACAATATTCGTTGTTTCGAACGACAAAGATAGTGTTGTTCATTGAAAAGGTAATTACAAGATCGAAAAGGTTCTCCCCCTATCTGTAAGTTTTGGAAAGAGAACATGACGAGTATCTCTTAACTAGAATAAAGATCTGTACCCACGGACTGGGGACGACAGTGCATTGTGAAGAAGGTATGAGAAGAAAATCTGTCACAGCTGTCATTCACGCATCGTGGTGAGCAAGGTCAGACGGGGATTCGTGGTTCTGTATCATGAGTGATGTCAATGATCAGTGAAGCCAATTGTAGAGGGTGTATATGACATCATCTGTACCTGCAGATGGTTTCTAGTCGTAGGGAATGTCACCCGATGATCATTGATTTGGGTAAACGTTTAAGGGGAATCAGCCTAGTCATGTAATGGCGTGGATACGCAGAAAATCCGTGGTTGTCTACGACTGGGATTCTCCCTTGTGTACTCCATTTCACATCAAGGGAAGCAGCAAGCTTTTCAGAGTCAAAAGCACGGAACACTCGAACGACTTCGTCAGGGCCCCATTCGTGCCCAGGTATCGGATTGTAGTTCCAGTACCTCCCGTACCGAGTTCCTGTCGAGCCCATGGGTGTCCTGAGCAAACTCAGTTACTTCCGGTAAGGGTTCGCTCAACGAAAATGAGGGGCAAGAAGAGGCCATGTATGATTGTGGCTTCCCCGGTTATCTCGAATCCTACCTTCTATTCGAAAAGAGCCCCTATCAGCTTCGGGTAGCAGTGGCAGCCATAAGGTGGTAGTGAAGCCATACGTGAGTTCATCTTGGGTCAGATAACATAGCAGCAGGCAGGGAAGGGAGGAACGCATCTGGATGTTTAGATCTGTAGGGTGAGAATTGAAGGTGAAAGAGGAAAGCAGGAAATAGTGGAGACGATGGAACGAGAGCAAGATCAAAATCATGATCAATCATGAGCAAAACTCAAAATCAGATGGAACAAAATCATCGCGGTCTGTTACGTACCTTTGCAAACTCTGGAAGTTCGTGATAAGTTACGGAATCCATCCATGTGCTTAAGAACTGAGAACCATTTAAGCGAAGTAATAAACATGAAAAGTGCATTCAAAGGAGAAGCCAAGAAAGGCTATCATATATTTTAGAGAGCAGCACTCATGATTCGTGGAGCAAACCCAACGTGTATGTTATTGAATAGTGTAACCTACTAAGCCGAAGCTTACTAGCGGGCCGACTTTAAGTTCAACAGAGGTCAAGTGATCAGAGCATGGAGGCGAGAGAGGTAATGAATCAAAAGAGAATCCTTGTCTTCTTAAAATGATCTAAACTAGACATATAACTATCCATGGAAGAGGGCCTAGCCCAACAAGTTCAAGAGATTTCTGTAGATTTCCTTAGACGAGGATCCTAGAAAGAAGCGTTGCTGCAAAATAATCGTCTTGATTTCATCTGTACACGTTTAATTGGGTAGTGTCTGTACTCTTCTACTATGCATACGTACCGCTCGAAGATATGATTCTTTCGAGGAGCTGAGTTTCCTATTTCGCTCTGATTCTGACTTGAGAATACCCAGCTTACACTTCATAAGACGTTCGAGCATGACGTATCGTGTCTTCAGGCTTGCGACCTCTGGAAGTGACCGTTTATCAAATTCAGGATTCCGATCAGTTCGTTACTTTTAAGATGTATAAGAACACGCAACGCTAGTGTATGTGTATCCCTGCTCCAATGGATTCATTGGAGGAAGGATACACATGTCGCCCCTGTACATGAAGTCCTGGAAGTTCTGTAGCTTTAGATCTTAGGCTATGAGATCATCGACATCTCTACGCACTTTTGCTAGCTCTTGTAGCAGATCGTATGCGCCTACGTTGGTCAGCCGTTGGACAGAAAGTAGTTCGTAAGTAAAGAGGTAACCGATACTGCACAGTTAGTACCCACTGATAATACCGAAGTTTCGCCTGTATTTCTGATATTCGAACTCGAATGTACAAGATGTCCAGAAGGAAGTTCATTCAGTCACTGATTTCTTCTTATTACTAGCCTTGGCGTGGCTTCGGATATACAGCGGATTTGGTGTGCAGGTTCCTTTCTCCTCACCACCTGGGTTTGAAGATAAGTGCAATTTTTCCTCGATGAGGCCCTTCTTCCTGTCGACCTGTAGTCTGTATTGGAAGAATCTTCTGCCCACAAACCCATCGTGGACTCGAGGTACTCTGGTCATATGCTCGTTTGTAAAGGGGTGAAATCGAAGTTTCTGGAAAGAACCTTCTAGTACCAAAGGATCCCCGCGCTACCGATCTCTCGAGCGTGACCACCCTCTACTAGTTAACCTCACGAAAGAGTAGCCAACCCCCAGAATCAAGCTAGAGTTTAGTGAGAGACTTCCCTATCTGAATAGATTGACCCAGATTGCGTTAGCGGTGGGCATCATACCTTTTAAAATCCAATTGGTCCACATCGAGGTCTGAGGTAGACAAGTTGCATGAGCTGCGGAATTTTCCTGGGAGTTATAACACTTCCAATTACTACAGAGAACGGAATTTTACCATCTTCCCTTGAATGCGGATATTATCGGTTTTTCAACAAAAATATTGAGTGGATGAATAGTATCTATTACTGAGTGAAGGGGGATCCAAAAGGTATATATGCTTGGTCATTGAAAGTAACTGCGCCATGAAAAAAATAATTTTATTTATAATAAAGAATTTACATAGAACATCGGTGCCTGGTGCATGTGCCTGTCACCAAGAACTAGTCTTCGTTCTTCTGAGGCATTTTTCATTCTTCGGTGCGGCGGCGGCCGCTGCAGCAGCCTGGATACGTGCCTCTAACTCGGTTCGCCTGATGATTTCCGCAGTCTAGACAAGAGACGAGAAGAAACAGCACCATGTATGAAAACTATTTCAGAGAAGCAAAACAGATGCATGGATATATAAATCAAGAAGAAATTACGGTTTGATAATCTGATCAATTACCTCTTTTTTGAGACGCTCGTTATCGTCCTTCAGCTGTGTTACTTCCGCCTCAAGCTCGACAGTATACGCCTTTCGTTATCAAACAGAAAACAAAGCCATAAGCCCAAGAGAAAAATGAATAACCATGTTAGGGAACTTTAATAAAGCAGGAAATTCAAATTTACTGCAGCTGACCTATGCCTCTCTCCATGACCGACATAAAGTTTACATAAGGTACTATGCATCAACTCAGAGAATGATATGCTTACACAAGATTAGAAACTACATATTTTGATTCACCTGTTTCCTTGCTCGGGAGCGAGCTGCTGACTCTCGATTTTTTATCATTCGTCGTTGCCTGCGCTCTACAGTCTTCTCCTGCACGCCCTCCGGCCCACGCTTCCTACCTCGGGTATTCGGAGTATCAGGTGTAGTGATTGCCGGGGAGCGTCCATTCACCTGCCCTAATCCTCCATCAGAAGACCCTTCCATTCCACTTCCGGATGGGGTTCCCGGGATGGTCAAGGAAACGTTGGCTCGTTTCGGTGCTGCATAGGCAACAGCAGCGGCTGCCTCATGAGCAGCATGCTGCAGAACGGCTTGCTGCTGTTGCATTGCATTGTTTTTGAGCTGATAATTGTGCCACTCTAGCTCCTGCTGAAACCGATTCTGTGCCAGCGCTTCCATGGTGGCTTGATGAGTAGCTTGGGCCAAAGCAGTCCCGTGTGCTAAAGGGCTCTGACTAGCTAGAGCTGTGGGGAACGAACCAACGAAGTTATTGGTGATGTTAGAAGCTGGAATTGCTCCGTCTGCTTCCTCCCTAACAACACCTGCTTTAACCAAAAAATCCTCCAAGGTCATCTCTCCGTAATTCGAGTTTCCCTGTTGCTCCTTAGTAGGCTCAGGTCCCCGGTGAATGTCCCTCCAGACCTCGTCGACGGTTTTCCTGCTCAGCGTCCTCGACAGCGAAAGACTTCCCGGGTGACTTAAACTGCTCTGGCGCACAAGTCCAGTAGGTGGTGGTGCAGCAGGAGCCTGCTGAGGAGCGTTGGCTTCAGTCGTGCTGGCTAGAGCGGCTGCCATCGCCTGAGACTCCTCGGCAGTCCAGACATTCTTCAAAAACTCGTCCATATTCATACTGCCGAAATGCTTATTGGGGTCCATAGCATTTTGTAATTCATCCAGAGTCAGAGAAAAAATCGAACTCTGTCTTGTAAGTGGAGTAAAGGGAACACTACTCCGAGTGCCCAACTGGGCTCCCGAAGACGCCGACATCATTCCTGATGCTTCGATCTGCTTCAACCTGTTTCCTCCTCCGCACACCTCTTTTCTGTCCTCCCTCCTCTCCCTTGCCCGATCTCCCAGAGCACTTTTTCCCGTGCCTGGACGGCTTCCTCACCGCCCCAAAATCCTCATCACATCATAATCCGCCGACCTCAATTCCTTTCCTCAAACTTCACAACAGAATCATCCCGCCTGAACCTGTCACCTCCCTCCTCCTCCGATCACCATCCAACTCACCCGCTCCCTTCCTCCCTTGGGGAGGTAAAGCACGAGGGGAATCGAATTCTCTCTCTACTCTCGTCACTCGAATTTGTACCCACGGCCGCGCATAAACTTCCTACAAATTCCTCCCCCCTCCCCCTTCCCCTTCGCTTCGCCTCCCCTTCCCCCCTCCCCCACCCACCAACACTCCCCCGAAAAGTCGACCACACTGAAGTGACCACACCACTCCTCCCGCGAAGCGCAGCGCGCTTTCTCCTCAGATACCGAGAACCGAGAATGAAATACAAACACCCCGACCGAGAGTGGCGGCCTTGAATTCCTCCCAGGTGTCTTCTCGAGAGAGAACTCCTCCCTGCCTCTAGTACGCGCACACCACCTCACAACAAAACAACGACGACGACGAGACTGTAAGTAGCTGCTTTGCTGCCAGCCTTCCGTGCCCTCCCCTCTCTCCCTTCTCCTTCTCCTTCTCTTCTGTTCTGGGCTCGGCGCCACAAGAGACCGATCGAGCGCCCCGAGCGGCGCACTATATATTGCCGCTCATGGATAAGTGCAATCTCTAAATCTTGCACCTCGATTTTCGCAAGGCTTCACCTATTTTGCTAAATTAGTTCCACCAGATATTTACTAAAATAATCCCAAATCAGCAAAATCTTCTTCTCATGCTGCACCTTAAGCACATTCATTGAATTTGTTTTCTTTTTATTTTGTGATCTAATTCAAGGTAATCTTCCAGCCTATCTGTTGGTAGAACCAATGCATCCGTGGGTTATGCATTTGTAAGTAAGTGCATGCGACTCCTCTTTTTAGAAGAAGATAAATATGGTAAGGTGAACTGCAGTTAAACTATGTAAGGTTTGTATTTGTATGTATTCTTTACGGCGTAGAATGAAATTATCTCACTAAACTTGATTTTAAATTTATTTCTATCTATTATCTTGAAAATTTTCGTAATTTGGTATAGAAGTCGGAACAAATTATTACAGGTAATATATGTTTAATGGCATTTTATGCGTTGTATTTTTTTTACTTTCTTCTATTTAATGCACTTGTAATATTTTTTATGTGGTAGTAGTTTTAGTTTGAAGATAGGTTTTCTTAAAGAAATTAAAATCTTGTTTATATTTTAGAATACTTTCTGCTATTTGTACGATAATTTTGTAGTTTGTATTTTATGATAAATCATTTTCTCAAAATTGTCCTCTTATGTTATCAATTGTTATGTGGTTAAGAGTTGAAACATATACAATTAATACTTTTGTATAGTAAAATGTACATTTAGTAATTAGATTAAAAATGTACAGTTAGTAATTCTACACATACATAATAACTATGTTTTTGAGAATCTTTTAAAGGTCTAAGAGTCTCTATTGATATGCTCTAAATATTAGATAAACAAAAGATCTGAACGACGAATTTTCCAGTAATCAATATGAAATCCATAAGGGTTACTTTCTAAGCTAAAGAGATGAATGTTAATAAGAAAAATATGTAATTCTGGAATAAAATATAATACAAATCATTATATCATATTTCTACATCTTTTTAAAAATATACTCAATCAGGTTTCTATAAGTAATCACATAAGTACTATATGCGAGTGAAACAACCAAATTGACATATTCATGAATGCTTCATAAATAAGATTACACTTATAAATTCGAAAATAGATGCTAATCAATCCTATCTATGTTGAAACTAATACATGCAAAGTTCAAACTCTTAGAAATTGCAATTCTTTGAAATACAGTTATTTAAACACTAACACTTATACATATCACTATTTCAAAATGTTCTAGATAAGCGGAAAATTTGTATTTATACACTCTCAAGGTCTTCAAATTTTATTATATTAATATTATATATTCAAATATTATTACAATGCATACAATTCCTTATAAAAGTCTAACGATGTAAAAATTTTTAATTCTAAGACAGTGTTACCACATATATTCTAACATGAAAAATTTCATATAGAATGATATGTGTATACAGGTAGAGTTTATATAATTCTTATCACTAAAATTTCTATTTTATTAGCCTTGTGATTATCCAATTATATACTTAATAATTATTAAATTTTTTACTTTAATATAATATATTTTCTATGTATGTTTTTGATAAATTTTAATCTTTCTTTTGCTTTTGTATATTTTTTTTGATTTTGTAGTAGTTCCAAAATTATTTTTAATCAATCAGATTCACATATCATAAGAAAGGAATAACCAATAAAAAGTATTTGAACAAGAGATATTTTCTTGATAAGTAATTAGGAATTTTTTATTCATAAATAATTTAGTATGAAGAAATATGACAGTTCCTTTCCATATAAGATAAAGAGAGGAAAATAAACAAAGCTCAATAAACTATAAATTTTCCAAATTATAGTTAATGCTCAAGTATATTTTCATAACGTTTTCAAACATAACTTGCATAATAATTTCTTGAAATGCATGATATTTTTTATTATATTTAATCATAGATTTTTAATAAGTAGTTTAATAAGTTGATCAACACAAAAAATATTAATCACAATAAAACTTCTATAGTCTAGATTATCAATTTATATACAATTTTTGATTGAGAATTCATTGATCTTCTATACAAAATATGATCCATATTTAATAATTCCACAAAATAGTTAAATAATCTGATAATAAATAAGTATGTTTAAATTGATATTGACATTTAGAAACTTATCAGTGTAAAGGATTCAAACTTTCTTTTTATCATTAGAATTATTTTTTTACTTTTATAGTTTATATTCTATATTACATAATATATAGAACTAACATAACTAAACTAAAAAATATTAATACCAATAAATATATTTTCTTTCAAACCTTTTAACCAATCAATGCAGCATTTTAAAGCAACTTTTGCTAAAAATTTAAGCTTTTTACGAAGTAAATACGAATTCTATTGATATTAAAATGTCAACTAAGTAGTTAATCAAGCTAGAGCTACCAAGCCATATAATTCACTAAATATTCCAATTATCATTAGTGCATCTAATCATTTCCTTGTAAAAATATGATCTTATTATCTATGGTTGAATCAATAACCATCAGGACTAATTAAAACTAATATACTATTAAGAATTACTTGTCAAAACATTATATTATAGAATACACTTGTTTATAAGCATCACATGACAAAGATTTAGAGTAACCCGTATTACTTCACTAAAATACATAATCAAATTATATGAAGCATAATTATTGTAACTTATATGGGCAGCAAATATGATCTCCTCATGTATCATATAAAGTTGGAAGAATATTGCACTCAAAATAAGATTTATTATGAACATATATTTATAAGTAGATAATTTTCTTATATATGTTTATTATTATCTGAAAAAAATGAATATGATCAAGAATAATGGATTATAATTAAAATGATTTCTGAATAATTTCATGTTATAAAAACTTTATCTGCAATTATATACTCAATAAAACTGACAGGAGTCACAACAACATGCAGATTACAAGCGAGTTCACGTGTTACACAAGAGTACGTTGTTCACCTCTATGTGAGGCTATGTGCTATGTTCGCTAGAATGCTTCACGAGAATTCTTTACTGACTCAGGCTCATTTGTCATGCAAGTCCAGTGCTCCAACCTTCTCTCAATCCACTCTAATTGTAAACCTACGAGTGACCAATCTCAAATATTGGGTAACCCTAAGAGTAAAACCTAACAAACTCCCCCTTGACTCTTATCTTGAAATTAGTAGCCTTACAACAATTTATCACTCAGCGGGAAGTTCTAGACAGACAGCCAATCACTTGACCCCTCCTTAAACTAGAACTTATAACCGTAGCCCATATAGGGATAGAGTAACCAAAACAGCCAAGGTCACCTCCAATGCTAGATCATCCTACTCATGCTCCACTTGCACAACCTACAGGGTAGCTAGATGCCTAGAGAAACTTTCTAAAGGTATGACTTTGGTGAAAGCATAAGCCGAGTTGATCTTACCATCAATCTTGACTAACTCAAACATATTCTTAGACACACCTTGACTAAGAAAGTGGTATCTGATGTTTATATGCTTAATCCTACTGTCTATCACCTGATTTTCAGCTAGGTGTAAAGCACTTAGACTGTCACAATGAAGCATTACATTACCATGCATTAGCCCCATCTTAGCAACAAGTCTATCCAACCAAATCGCTTCCTTTGTTGCTTTTGTTGCTGCCACATACTATGCTTATGTAGTAGACTGTGCAACACACTTTTGCAAGATAGATCTCCAACTAATGCACCCACCACCAAGTGTGAATACATACCCCATTGTTGACCTCCACTTGTCCATAGTCAACATCTACATAACCATCTAGTGATGCAACATTCATTGATCTTGTATCAAATAAGAGCCCATAGTCTAGTGTACTTCTTAAATACCTAAGAATACACTTAATTGCGTCCCAATGTGTCCTTCCTAGATTTGACATATACCTGCATCCTTACCCATTGTTAGGGCAAGATCAGGTCTAGTGCAAGTCATCAAGTACATGAGACTCCCAACAGCCTTCTCATAAGGAATGTTAGCCATCAAACCCTTCTCCATGACATCTGTAGGACAACATGCCGTTGAAAGCTTGAAATGAGAAGCTAGAAGAGTACTTACTGGTTTATAGTTCTCCATGTTGAACCTAACAAGTACCTCCTATCATACTTACCTTGCATCAACCACAACTAACCAATGCCCAAGTTCTCTTGATCTCCATGCCTAATATCCTTGTGGCCAACCCTAAATCCTTCATCCTGAGCTCCGAACTCAAGAGCACCTTGAGCTTGTTCACCTCAAATCTATCCTTGGCAGCTATCAACATGTCATCCACATATAGCACAAGAATAATAAAACCAAAGGTCCTATTACTCATTGGTTTCATGTACACACAAGGATCAAACAAATTCCTATTGAAACCCTCAGTGTGCATAAACAAATCAAACCTCTTGTTCCATTCGCAAGGTTCTTGCTTCAATCCATACAAGGACTTCAGAATCTGTATACCTTTTCCTCCTAGCCTTTCTTCACAAACCCCACAGGTTGTCTCATGAAGATCCTCTCATCCAAGGTGCCATAAAGAAACTTCATGACAACATCCATTTGATCTAAAGTAAGACCAAATAATGCAACAAGCATACATAATAGACGTATTGTGTAATACTTTGCAATAGGAGAAAAGACCTCATTGTAGTCCATCCCCTTCTCTTGAGTGAACCTCTTTTCTACCAACCTAGCCTTGTAAAACTTTGATCCCTTCTTAGGACCCTCCTTCAACTTGTAGATCCACTTGCAATTTATCACTTGTTGATCCTTAGGTAACCTAACTAGCTCCCAGGTCTTGTTATCCCTCAATGATTCCATCTCCCTCTCCATAGAACCAAACCCTTCATCTTTCTCACTACAAGAACATGCTTCCTTGTAAGATGAGGGTTCACCTTCTTCCAAGACCAAAGCATGAGCATCATCTCCAAAAGTCAAGTCATTATCTAATAACTTTGTTAAATCAATCCACATACCATATCTATTTGGAGCTTTTCTAGCATGCCTTGATGACCTCTTGCATGAACTCTCCGCTTGATCTCCATGTGTAGGTCCAATGTGAGACTGACCTAGCACATTTGTTGCTCACTAGCAACTACTTGCTCCACTTGTTCTTGCTCCTCAAGAACTTGTTCAGCTATAGGAGCATCTCCTTCCTCTTCATCGCTTAAGTGATCAATCTCCCCCTCAACTAGATCTAAGGTGGGAAACTTACCTTTGTTAGTATAAGGAGCTTGAGCATTTTCCTCCTCCTTGAATGATCTAGATTCATTAAAGGATACATCCCTACTGACCATAATCTTATACGATATTGGATCCCATAGCCTATAAGCTTCACTCCACTTTTATAGCCAAGAAAAACACATTTCTTTGACTTAGCATCCAACTTGGACCTATTCTCCTTAGGTGTGAGTAAATATGCATCATAACCAAATATCTTCAACCTACCATGATCAGTTGATCGCCGATGCCTCAACTCATATGGCATCTTGAAGTTGATTGCATTGGATGGAGAAATATTTACAACATATGTTGTTGTGTTGATAGCTTCTGCCCAAAACTAATGTGGTAACTTTGATTTGTTCAACATGCTCCATGCATGCTCCAACAATGTCTGGTTAAGCCGCTCAGCAACACCGTTTTGCTACGGAGTGTAAATTATGGTAATTTGGCAATTTATCCCCTATTATGTGCAGTAAGCCTAAAACTCTCCAGAGATAAACTCCCTACCATTGCCTGATCTTGGACACTCTCACCTTCTTCCCAATCTGAGTCTCCACTTGGGTCTTCCACTTCTTGAAAGTGGCAAAGACTTTAGCGTTGTGGTGCATGAAATAAATCCACACAAACCTCGAGTAATCATCAATAAATGTTAAATAGTAAACTTTTCCAGAGTGAGGGTGTAGGGGATGGTCCCTACACATCACGATGTACATACTAAAGTAGACCCTTGGAACTATGGGTCCCCACTCCAAAAATAGACATGTTCTGTTTTCCAAAGATGCAATGCTCACAAAATTCCAACTTCATAAACTTCAAGCCAAATAGCAAGCCATTTCTTCTCAAGACAGCCAAACCCTTCTCACTCAAATGACCTAGCCATGAATGCCACATAGTTGTCATCCCATCCTAAGACCCAGTTACATTGGCTTCTCCATACACTATAATGCACTCCAATACAAATAGATTCTTTCAAAAGTTACCTTGCAAGATAACCTTTCCACCAAGTGACTCAAAGTACCCCATCACCAACACTCCATTGATGACCTTTGGCATAAAATACTCCAAGGGAAATCAGGTTCTTCTTCATATCAAGTATGAATCAAACATCATTGAACTACCACATAGCTCCATCAAACATTCAAATCCTTATGGATCCAATACCCTCAATCCGACAAGGTTGATCATTCCCCATCAGAACTAAACCATTTGATGTTCAAAGTGAATAGAAGAACTCCTTGATATAGCATATATAGTACAAAAAAGCACAATTTAGAATCCACTCATCATTTGTACTAGGAGATGAGGCACAAAGGGCATACCCACAACATCACAAATCATACTGATCATCCCACAAATCGGTATCCTCCTCAACATAAACTATGTTTGATGAAGAGCCTCCATCTACCTTTCTTTTGCCCTTAGCTTTACACTCCTTCTTCACAAGGCCTACTTTGCCACATCTCCAACAAGTCACCTATTTCCTCTCCTTGGACTTGCTTCTAGACTTAAACCTAGACCTGGCCTTGCTTTTCCCCTTATCACCATCATTACTTCTACATTGAGGTCTCCCATGTTGGATAACCAAATCATTGCCTAGAGTAGAAGATGACATTGAGGTTGAAACAAGTTTCTATTGCAAGTCATCCATAAGTAGAGCTGCTATCACCTCTTCAAAGGTAATAGTCTTTTTCTCACGGTGCAACAAAACTCATGAAAGTGACTGATAGGACAGCGGCAAGGAGCCCAACAAGTGCAGTGCCTTCTACTCCTCATTCAAATCCTCTCCCAAGTTTTTCAAGTCTACTACTAGGTCAAAAAATGCATCCACATGGTCTCTAACGTTGGTCCTTGGTTTCATCTTGAATGTGATTAGTTTCAGATTGGTGTACAATCTATTTGACAATTCATTTTTACGATACTTGCTCTAAAGTGCATCAAACAAGGAGGTACAATCAGAATGCTCCTCCACTTGCTTGATCACATGGGGCTAAAGGTGAAGCAAAACAGTATTCATGGCTTGCTCTTGCATATAATCCCAATCACTTTGTCTCACATCCTCAGGTTTCTCCCTCAAGAGCTTACTCAAACCAGTTGCCCTCAGCACTCCTTTCACCTGCCGTTCCCACAACAAGTAATCCATGCGGCTATCAAACTTTGCCACATCAAACTTGGGTCCACCAAGCTTCAATGGGTCCACCCATTGTGACTTTCTTCTGCTCCACAAGTACAACTAAGGCTATTGCTGCACTTAGAGACTCTTCTTGAGTCCCTAAACCTTCCATCTTAAAACTCCAATACTCAAAGGAGTAGGTCATAAGACGGAAATCTTTTTAAAGCAATTTCTTCAAATGCTCAAATTCAACATCTAGTTGCATCAACTTGTAGCCTTGAAGATAAGCTTTACAACGCACTAAACAAATTATTCATCCGAGTCCCTGGTCAAAAGTTATGAAGTGAATTCCAAGGGAGGTTAAAACCTTGGATTTTATACCACATTCATAAGTCTAAGACTTCTCTCCCACTGACTCTCTTCAGGTTCTACTACTTGCTTGTCTTTTTTGGTGCAACAACAAAATTTTAACTGAGGATGAGTTCTGCCAATATACATATACAAAATGTCACTACTAGACTTGCTCAGGAAATCTGGATAAAGATTGTGCAGATCTTTAGGCTTTTTTTTAGTGAATTTATCTTTTTGCAAAATTTCAGATTACTGAGGCATGCTAGCTTCAGGTTGTTTAGGGACATTTGGCAAGTTGTTCTTTTAACTCCCGGCTTCATTGCCAATAAGAAAGTAGGATATTTTTGCCTACATACTCATGCAAGTCTATAAATACTTTCACTCTCTAGAAGTTAGACAGGTGCTGATAAAAAATGCCAAAGATTAATTCTTTGGATTCTTCAAAAGAATTATCTCTTGAGCTCTCCTTATTACTAACTTCTTTGATAGAATGTCCTACCTTAATTCTCTTGTCATGAAGAAAGGTGGACTGCAGCTGAAGATAAAAATGAGCACATACATTCACCATCTAGTGGCTGCTATCTCCTCAAGATTTCAGCTCCTACCTTCCTTCCGTTCCAACAAGAATTTGGTAGTAATGTGATGAAGAGCTTCCTATTGACTTCTGATCCTTCCTTCCACCAACTGGTTTGTCTTTATTCTAGGTCAATCTTCACCAGCTTCTTCACCAGTTCTTCTTCATGTTGAGTTCACCAGCTTCTCCTTCACCACTAGGGAGCTATTGCTTTGCTGCATCTTGCTCATTGATAATTACTATTGTGTTAATTGTCCAACTCCAATAATTAATTAAATTATTTTAGTCCAATTTGGTTTGCTTACTTGCCACTTGAGACTATAGACCTGATTGTGGGAGCTGTAGCTGGATGGGGCTTTGCCTAGCAAGTATGAAGAAAAGAAAGCAAGGGTTGCAAAAAACAAAGACTTTGGTGATCCAGAGAATAAATTCTTGTTGTTCTAGGATCCGCATCCATACAATCAATTTATCACCAAATGAAGTAAGTGGTTTCTTTGCTGACCATTGTAGATAATTCAAAAGCAAAGTGAATTTTGCAAGTATTTAGCAATGTGGGATATTGAGTGTATGCCAAGTGTTCAAGCTTTACATAATCATGAGACCTTGGGAATTTAAGAATATGAAATGGCTGATGACTAAACTTAGTAAATAAGATCAAACTTATGTGGTATAATTCACCAGGTCAATCTTATTCTGTAGACAAATTAGCCATTTCAGCTGTTGTTTGTCAAATCGTGTAATTGCAAATGTGTAAGGCTACTACTTTGTAAAAAGAAAAAATAGTAATGGCAGACCAGGCAAGAAACAAAAGGAAATGTGGCATTTTCAACAAGCAGGTTTATATATATTATAGAGCATTTTGTAGAGGCAATCAATCTTTCACCAGGGAATCATGTCCTTTTCTCCAATCGTTCTACTTCTTCCTTGTCCCTCCAAAGATACCAAGATGCTCTTTTGGATGCCCAAAAAAACCGTGGCGCTGAAACCTGACCAGGGCAAGGGCTATAGTAGCCAGCTGCCTATGAAGGTCTTGGGAAGCACAAAGATGCCATGTATGTGTACAAGAAGGGTCTAGAGTATACAACAACAAAGCATTGAAATCCTGGTTGTCTAATGCTCAAGTTGTTGTTGGTAAAGCATCCCAATCTCCTCCTATTGGTGCGGGCTGTCAATTTTGGGAATATATTTCAGTATGATCCTATTACACCAACTCTCTTGAGTTGTACAAAGAAGAAATCTCCTTCCTTACCAGCAAAGCGGCCATTTGTCAACCTCTAGCTTCAATCGATTCAGGTTATAAACAACATTCTTTGTTGAAGGCTCGTAGATGATTCCTACATTGCTTTCCAGGCCCCACACATCAACTATATATGCAATGTGTACTTTAAGATAGAAGTGCATTCCTCTCCAAGGTAAAAATTTCTTTTGTCCAGACGTCCTCACGAGTGATTTGAGAGTCAAAACCTCCCACTTCCTCTAAGGAACTATCAAAAATCTCATATGAACCTCGTCTTTGATACTAAATGCTCGATAAAATTGATGAGAGTCACAACAACATGTAGATTACAAGTGAGTTCATGTGTTACACAAGAGTACATGGCTTACCTCTATGTGAGGCTATGTCCACTGAAATGCTTCATGGGAATTCTTTACTGACTCAGGCTCATCTGTCATGCAAGTCCAGCGCTCCAACCTTCTCCTCTCAATCCACTCTAACTATAAACCTACGAGTGAGCAATCTCAAATATAGGGTATCCCTAAGGCATAAGAGTAAAACCTAATATTATGTAAATATATTTCTATCAATTAAAATTTTAATAGTTATATTTTATACTTGTATTGTGATAATTTTTTTCATCTAGTAGGCCATTTAATGAATCATGTCAAGTATTTTTTAGTGGATCCAAAACATATCAATTGAAGTATAAAATTCAAGTTAACAATTTTTATCAAATTGTTTTTTAAGGTATTTCTATTAAAGAGCTATTACTAAACCACACATTGATCTACCAAAATATATTTTATTAAATAACCAAATAAATATTTATATTTATATATGTGCATGTTTTTTATTGAGATACATGGCTTAAATAAATTGGCTTTTTTATTCTTTTATTTATTAATTCTTATATTCATATTAAATTACCTTTATTATTCATTGTAAAAACTCAAATATGATAAAAAAAGAGTATTTTGATGAGTAATGGGTCAATCTAACAATAAATCAATCTCAAAGAATAATTAGATATGAAGGAAATTGTCACAAAACAATCCTTTATTTCTTTCTATTTAACATATAAGGAAAAAAAATTTGAATTACAAAAATATTTAAAATAAACTCACAATTACACCCAATATTAATTTTTGCTAATACTTGATAGTTATGTTTTGATCAAAATCTAATCTTGGTCTCTTGGACTCTCTCATTCCTTACTTTGAAGGAATAAGCAAATTTCCTTCTCCAAAGTGTAATATGAGAAGCCTCAAGAGAAACCCAGGAGAAGAAACATAAAGTTTCACACTCAATACCTTGATGCTCCAAAGGAGCACCTTGTCTTGATTATATAACAACGAGGATTCATTCAAAGGAAACTCCACCCTTGGATTAGATACATGGATTGGTGACATGTCATCAAGCTCCACCCTTAGATTAGTTGCATGAATGGATGACATGTTGGTTCTTGTCTTATCTGGTTGGTCAACCAATTTTGACCAAAGAGAATCTTTAGGGAATCTTCCAACAAGAAGCTCAAAATCATATGAGTGAGGTACCATTGGAAAAATCTCAATGAGAAAAATAGTGGGTGAGAAGGTAATCTTCTTCTCCTAGTGGCAGAAAAATATTTCCATTTTTTAGGCCTAATCCCTCTGTTTAGGCCTCTAAAATTGGCTCTAAAGTTTTTGAAGTGTTTTTGACTCTTGCACTAGTGGTGGAAGTACTCTTTGGTGACACCTCTATACGATCTACTTAGTCCATCATATATAACATACTTCTAGATGTTACCAAGCCAAGATTCACCTCTAGATAATATGTCTAGCTAATGGTACACAAAGGAACATATCTCTTCAAGTGAACAACTTCCTTTAAACATGTTTTCTTTGTATGCACTTTCCAACTATTTTTAATACTAATAAATCCAAAATACTATAAATGCATTGCTTTGAGTAAATTATAGAATAGATATCACATATCAAAAAGACAAAGCATAGAACTCTAATAATATTTGAATTACAAAGATCCATCAAGAAATATAACTACACACTCAAATTTTCTTCTTGAAGGAATTAGAAACATTGAAGAGTTTCTTCCTTTGCTTTACAAATCTTCAAATCTGAACAAAAAGAAAACTAGAAAACCTAAATAGTTAAGCAAACCTCAGATGATTACATTCTAAAATTAACTAGCTACTACAAAGTAGACAAATTGACAAATTGACTACTTTAGATGAAAAGGCACAATAAAGGAATCTACTATGAAGTTCCTCTTTTTAAGGAAAAAACTAACTATATGAAATGTTCCAAAGACAGGAGAAATCTCAAGAGAAACACAAGAGAAGAAACATAATGCTTCAACCCTCAATATTCCAATGCTCCAAAGGAGCACCTCATCTTTATTACATAGCAAAAGAGGATTCTCTGAAAAGAAGCTCCACCCTTGGATCAGATACATGGATTGGTGACATTTCAGCAAGCTCCACTCTTAGATTAGTTCTATGGATGAGTGACATGTTGGTTCTTGTCTTATCTTGTTGGTCAAACAAGTTTGACCAAAGGGAATCTTTAGAGAATCTTCTTGTAGGAAGCTCAAAATCATATGGGTGAGGTACTATTGGAAAGCTCTTCATGAAAAAAAGAATGTTAGGGACAAAGAAATTGATCTTGGCCAAAATAAAGGCATCTTCCTATTTTTGAGGCCTAATTCATCCGTTTAAGCCTCCAAAATTAGCTTTGAAGTTTTCAAGGTGTTTTTGGCTCATGCTTTATTAATGGAAATACACTTTAGGTGGCACCTTTATCTGATCTATTTAGTCCATCATATATAATATCCTTCTTATGTTACCAAGCCAATTTTTACCTCTAGATAATATGTCTAGCTATTTGTATTACAAACCTCCTCCTTTTAAGAAGTAAAGTCCTCATTGTGAAGCTATTGCTCAAAAGATTGCACTAACACCGGTGCATGGGTCAAGTTGGCTATTGGTTCCCATGTTGTCTTGTATAGTGGATACCCTTTCCAATGTACAAGATATTCCACATGCAGATGGTGGGTACCACAGATGCATTTTTGAAGAGTATGTTTGACTTCATATTCCTCTGTGCCATCAATGAGTGTTTGACAAGGTCAAATTTCTTGTATGGAAGGAAAGTGGAGTGGTTGGAGTACATATCTGCATAGTTAGTAAATATGGAACATTGGATGAATCTTTATGTGTGGTGTTAGCTCAAGATGATAAGCCACTATGCCAATTTGATGGAGGATGGGAAAAGGCCTAATAAAATGAGGTCTAAGCTTACAAGAGCCAACTAACATGAGGTTGGTTATAGATAGCCAGACTTGATCCCTAACATTGAACTCTATGTGCCAATAATGTGCATCTACATACTATTTCTGTTGATTTTGGGCAACATGCTTGGTGTTCTCCACACCATGTTGGATTCTAGAAACAAAAGTGTTGACAATATCAACCTTAGTAGCCATCGAGTGGATCCTCATCAAGCTCACAAGTGTGAAAAGATGCTCTCCATACATGAGGAAGAATGGTATGACCTATGTGGATGTATTCATTGAATTGTTGTAGGCAAATTCCACCAATGGAAGTAAGGTGTCCCACTTCTCTTGCTCATCTAAGGTGAAGCCCTGGAGCATGTCCTCAATAATGCAATTAGCCCACTTTTTTTTTCCATTAGTCTTTGGATGGTAATCCATAGACATGGCCAATTTGGTTTTGAAGATGCCAAATAGTGTTCTCCAAAACAAACTAGTGAATTGAGTGACTTTATTGGTGATGAGCACTTGAGACAGGCTATGGTGAGAAAAGACTACATTTAAGTACAATTGAGCAAATTGTGGAGTAGTCATGTCCTTGGTGGTAGAATACACATGAATCATTTTGTTGAGTTGGTCAAAAAAGACTAAAATGGAGTCAAACCTTGAGGTGATCTTGGGCAATTCACAAACCAGATCCATGCTTACCTATTCCCAAGGTTGTGGAGGAGTAGGGAGGAGTTGAAGGATTGATGCGGGAGCTTGATTAGAAATTTTATTTTATTCATAAAGTAGGTAGCTTTGAATGTATTCCATTATATCATTGCTCATCTTGGGCCAATAGTAATGGCATTTAACTACATCTAACATCTTGTTCATTCCAACGTGAACTATAATGGCAGAATCATGACATTCTACTAGGATGGTGGTTCTAATATCAATAGCATCTTGGACCAATAACTTGCCATTACAAAGGGTAAGTCCTTGGGTAATGGTGAAGCCTTTGGATGATTGAGCTCCTATAATTTGTGGGTCAATTTTTGTAGCAAGAATTCTTGACCAAATTTTTTGGTTCATCTTGACGTCTACCACCAGATTGTTTTCCATAGGCATTAAAATGAATGCATCTACAAGTTTCTTCTTGCCTTCCACATATGTGATTATCATGTTGAATTGTTGCTACACTTTGCCCACAAAATTTGTTTACGAGATAGATTTTTTTGTGTCTCAAGGTGTAATACCAATAGCTAGACATATGATCTAGAGGTGAAATTTAGTTTTGCAACATCTAGAAGGATTTTATACATGATGGACTAAATAGATCAGATAAAGGTATCACCAAAAGAGTATTTTTACTAATAGAGCAGAAACCAAAACAGACTTGAAAACCTTAGAACCAATAGTTAGACATATGATCTAGAGATGAAATTTGGCTTGGTAACATCTAGAAGGATGTTGAACATGGTGGAAAGGATTAGATTAGAAAGAGGTTTAGCCAAAATGGTACTTCTACTATAGGGCAAAAACCAAAATATGCTTGAAATCTTTAGAGGTAATTTTGAGGGCTTAAATGGATGAATTAGGCCTAAAAAATGTGCAAATTCTCCCTCCCCCCAAGGTAGAAACAGGTTGGCCTTCCTTCCCCCATGTTTTTCTCATCAAGAGCTTTCTGACGGTACCTCATCCATATGATTTGGAGATTCTTACAAGAAGATTCTCTATAGATTCTTTCTAGTCAACACTAGTTTGACCAGCCAAATAAGACCAGATCCAACATCTCACCCATGCATGCATCTAATCAAAGGATGGAGATCAATGATATATCATAAATCCATGTCTTTGATCCAATGGTTATGCTTCCGTTCAGTGTCTCTACTTTGCTATAGAATAAAGCCAAGGTGCTACTTTGGGGCATTGGAGTTTGAGTGTGAAACTTGTGTTTTCTCTTTTGTGTTTCTCTACTATCCTCAAAACATTACACAAGGTAGACCAGAGGTTTGTGGTTTGTCTCCACTACAAATACCTTCTTGCCAAGATAGTGTGTCCAATGCTTGGTTGCAAGGACAATAGCCAACTATTCTTGTTTGGTAGTGTGATAGTTGCATTCTACCAGTAATAGATTTTGAGAAAAATATGCAATTGGGTGCCATCTATCATACCACTCTTATTGTAGGACTACTCCTATTGCTATTCTGATGCATTTGTAGCTAACTTGATTGGACTTTTTGGGACATACCATTTCAAGATTGGTGCATGTAGTTATGCATCTTTCAATTCTTGAAAGGCCAATTCTTGTACAATTCCCCACATCCACTTTTTCCCCTAGCCAAGTAGTGCCATCAGAGGTTGTATGACCTTGGAAAAGTCCTTGATGAAGCAATGATATAACCCTATCAATCCCAAGAAACTCTTGAGTTGAGTTTGATATTTTAGAACACTCCATTTTTTAATGACCTATATTATATCTATTAGCACTTGGATACCTTCTACACTTACTCTATGCCCCAAGAAGTCTACTTCAGACTTGCCAAATTCACACTTTGAGATTTTGACATACAACTAATTCTATTGTAGAATCTAGATGACTTCACGCAAATGTTGTTGGTGCTTTGTCATTGTCCTATTATAGACTAAGATGTCATCAAGGAAAATGATAAAAATTTCCAAGTATGGACAAAATATGTCATTCATCAAATTCATGAAAGTGGTTGGTGTATTGGTGATGCCAAATTGCATCAGCAAATACTCAAAGTGACCATACCTTGATTGAAAGGCAGTTTTATGTATGTCTTACTCCATAATCCTGACTTGGATATAACCACTCCACATATCAAGTCTGGTGAAGTGTTTTTCCATGTTGAGTTGATCAAATAGGTCATCCATGTGGGGTAAGGGGTATTTGTTCTTCATTTGCTGATTTAGGCCTCAATAATCAATGCATATGCATATTGTACCATCTTTCTTCTTTACAACAAGACAAGAGCACCATATGGTGATATGTTTGGTTGGACCCTTTTTGTAACATATCCTTAATTTGATCTTCCACTCCTCTAACTCATGAGGTGATAGTCAATATGGGGCCTTACAAGGAGGTGTCTTCCCAAGAAGTATCTCAATCTCATGATCTACTTTCTTTTTTGGTGGTAATCTTGAATGTAGGTCATCTGAGAAGACATCTTGAAACTCATTGACCATATCTTTCAATTTCTCAAGAATTTGACCATGAAGTTGTGCACTCTATATTTCTCTTATTAGACCCATGAAACATCTATTTGTCTTACAAATAGTTTTTGTCCCTATAACATAAAGAGATAATTCTTGCATGTGTGATCTTTTTTTAACCCTAATGATCTTCCATTGGAAAGTTCTAACTACCTTTGTTCTCCAATCATTGTGGAGTTGTAATGCTCCATCCATGGCCAATGGTTAAGATTGCATTGTAAGGAGCTAACTTTATCACTTGCCACTCAATTGCTTCTTGATACTCTCCTACAAAGAGTGCTAGCCTTCTAGGTAACAACTGAATCATCTTTGTCTGACCATTAGATAACTCTACTTCTTCATTCTCATCCTTCTTTGGATCCATCTCCAACCTTATTGCAATAGAACAAGACAATAAATTATCTACTGCTCTAGGGTTATCAATACTCTCACCTGATTACCTTCTAGGATTCCATTCACAATAATTAATTGTGAGTTTGTATTCCTCAACCTTTGTGCACTTGTCTTCTTCCTCTCCTAGCTTTTTCTCTTCTCTATTGAGCTAGTAAGGTTGTGAGATACATTTATTGGTGGTCTTTGTTTTCCGATGTGATTTTTGTATCCTCTTCTTTAATTTGTCTCCCCATGTTGTTCAAATATTGCTTGTATGGAGGCCAAAGATCTCTAGGAAGACAAGCATGACAATTGATGGCTATATGTCCAACTCAACTACAATTGTAACAACAATGTTGTTTTGCTTGAGTCCTTTTTCCTTGTGTGATTCCATCTCTCCTTTCTTTGACCCATCCTCGTTCTCCTTGGAGTGGTCATGCTCCTTGGTCTTGGAAACAAATGTTGCCCAATTCCATAAGTCCACCAAAGTGTGGTTTTCAGCCCAATAATGTTAATTCAAGACTACCCTTTCACCTCCTCCAAGCGCCCTTGCTATTCTTTGAGCACAAGCAATGGTTTCAAAAATAGTGTGAGGGTTTTGTACCATTATTTCTTGGCAATTTATCTCTTTTAACCATTGTTTGAAATTTTCTAGCTTCTACTAGACTCATATTGATTATTGGGACCTAAAGACAAGAAATGCCTCCATGTTCTCCAATACATTATTCTTTTGCTTCAACCTACATATCAAGTTTGGGCCATCTACACAAAATCCATGGATTGGAAATTCTTTAGCATTCCTTCTTGCATTGTCATCCAAGTGATCTCTCTTTCTTCTCCCAACATTGATCATTCCCAATTGTACGCTATGAGGGCTTTATTGGTCAAGTACCCACATGCAAAAATGCAGAATGATCAATGATCTCAATTGTGAATAATCAAAAATTTTGATTTATTTTTGATTTCTAGTTTTCCACTACCTCCATGGAAATTTGTCCCTTGTAGGCTTGATGTTGCATGTCTTCATCATCTGTAGTAACAATGTGACTTCATTGTTGACCAAGGTCTGTGTCATTGGCATGAGTGACTCTTTAGGTACTTCTCTAGGACAATTCTCCTTCTTGCATTGCTTGATCATTCCTCAAAGTACATACTTGACTTTGCAATGCCTCCATGGTCATGTTGATCTCCTAAAACTCATTCAACATCCTCTACATTCCTTGCATCAGATCCTAGAACTACGGATCCATGATTCTTACACTCAACAAATGCTTAATAGCTACTTCTTACTTCAATAAAGAGTTAATATGATAACTTAGGAAAAGACACTGCCTATTGGAACTACCATTGGGACTTCAACATCTATCACTTGTTGATAATGTTCCTCACCAAAATTGTAGATTACAAAATCCCTAAGTATCACTTTTGATTGACCACATAACTGATTTCTACTTGAGTGTTGAAGGGAGAAGATATGATATATTCAGATCCATTGCATCATAACATAATGCATATTGTCAAATCCCACTCTCTATCATATATCACCATAGGTAGAATCACCTGATTTGGTGAATTTGTCATTATATCCATGAATTTTGCTCCAAAATGGTAAATGAGATATACTCTCACTTGCTCACGTTGCATGTATATAATCTTGATATGGAACAAATTCAAGAAAAAAAAGTGGGTTGCAAGAAATTGCACTCTAGGAATCTTTATCCCATTCTCTCTCTAAAACATTCCTAATCTATTGATTGCACTATAGTTTATCTCCCCAAAATTATTCAGTCTTAGTAGCCCATGCATGTTTCTCCAAGAGGGGTCTATCCACTCTTTTAGATGAAACCCAAGCTCTGATACCATTGTAATGTCCCAAGGATAGAAGAACCACCAAGAGAAACACAAGAGAAGAAACAAAATGCTTCAGCACTCAATACTCTAATGCCCGAAAGGAGCACCTTGTCTTTATTATATAGCAAAAGATGATTCCCTCAAAGGAAACTCCATCCTTGGATCAAATACGTGGATTGGTGACATTTCAATAAGCTCCATCCTTAGATTAGGTGCATAGATGGGTGACATGTTGGTTCTTGTCCTATCTGGTTGGTCAAATAAGTTTGATGAAAATGAATCTTTAGGGAATCTTCTTATAAGAAGCTCAAAATCACATAGACGAGATACCATTGAAAAGCTCCCAAGAAGAAAAATAATAAGAGGGGGAAAAGGCAAGCTTTGCACTTGGAGGGGGATGATGTGTCTATTTTTGAGGCCTAATTCATCCATTTAGGCCCCCAAAATTGGCTATGAAGTTTTCAAAGTGTTTCGGCTCCTGCCTTCTTTGTGGAAGTACTCTTTTGGTGACACCTATATATGATCTACTTAATCCATCATATATAAAATCCCTTGAAATGTTACCAAGCCAATTTTCACATCTAGATAATGTGTCTAGCGATTGGTATTACACTATTACATCTAATCAATTGGTGAGCTCAGATATTTCTAACTTTATACTATTTCTTATCTCTATAGTTGTTCTCTAAACTCTATTCATTAGCTCTACTACTAATTATTCCCACTTTTGAATTATACACATCTACACATCAAGTGGTGCCTAATTTTCCTAAGAGATCTAAGCTCTAACTCCAAAAGTATATAATTTATATATTATAGAATAAATTCTCTAAGTTGTGCACACAACCAACCAATTGAGGTCTCTTCTGCCAAAAGGATTGATCTTAACTTAGCAATTTCCTCTACAACCATTTTAGAGGAACTTTCATATATCAATACACTTTCTTCTTCTTTGGTAACTATCAAATGATTGCAAATTGTGTCTCTCTTGCAACTCTTACTTGTTCCAATTTCCCTCCAATTCCCAAATCCACAATTTAGCCAATTACAATACTTCCTCCCTACATTTGGTATCCCTTCTCAAACTAGCAATGAGCTGATATGCCATTTTATGAGCTTGTCTTGCAAGTTCTTAAGCCAAAAGAGTTGCAACTCCATGACGATGGCTTGATCTTAACTCTACTTCTTCACCTCTTCCAATTTGACTACAAGATCCTCCTTTTACACAAAACTTGCTTTAGAGTTTTTCATCAATGGCTTCACTTCCTTCCTCAACAACTTTATGAGTGTAAATGCTAGCATCTATTCCTCTTAAAATCCTTTGTAGCTTTGGAGATTTTACCACTATCCTATATATTTGGACTAGAATATCTCCAAGAACTCCAAGATTGCTTTGATTAATTTCTTCACAACTCCAATAATCAAGAGAATCAAAGATATTTTTTAAAAATTATTGGCAAATTTTGCTTTGGTCATCTTTAAAAACCTTTGTTATGACAAAGGCTCACTTTCTTGACTGGCCAAACTCTACAATTGGTCAAACTCAAACCTTGGTCCTTGGAATAAATTATCAATATGCATGTATTGCATCTTAATGTCATACTTTCACTCTTATTCTCTAGTGTGAGTAGCTTCTTTCTCCTCAACTTTAGCTTCCTTCTCTAAAGGATCTTTGGTCAACAAAAATATCTCTTTGACCTACATCTTTAGCATTGTTGTGGCTAATTGTACTTATTGGTTATTTTGTTGAAGGTATTTCTAACACCATCTTGTTCTCCAAGAACTTTTTTGAAGTTTTGGCCTTGCTATTTTTAAGAAACATCTTGTTCTTGGATAGATTGAAGAACCTTTGCTCATCTTGTCAAGTTCATGATATAGCTATTTACAATGGCATATATTCCAAAAGTCTCATGTTTGTTGTTGATTAATAATCCCATTTTTGCATAGAAGTGGATGTCAAAGGGCATGAAGTAATGCAATTGCTTCTTGCTAAAAGGACTAAACCTTTTTTGGTATAATAAGAAAGATATATGCTCAATCAAAAATTGTTCATATTGGTATATTTTTGAAGAATATTGTATGGTTTGTTGACAAGTACATTGTCCTCTAAGGGAAAAAGAGTTTCATAATTAAAATTGCAATGACACTCTTGGTTAGATCTTGATTGAGATCTTGTGTGCTAGATAAAACTCATCCTTTGGTGATTGATAAAAGGCAAAGGATTGCTTCAATTTCTCATTAATTCTCATTGTCTTAGCATACTATGAGTTGAGGATGTGCTTTCCATCTGCACATACATCATCTCCAAAAGTTCTCTCCAATGTCCTTTGGTCCAATTTTGTAGGTTTCTCCAAGGAATTGCAATTGCACCCACTTTGGATCTCTTGCATGATGGCCATGGATATGTAAGTCCAATCCCATAATACAGAAGTAATATAAAGCCTCTAGAGGATCTCAAGTTAGTCATGTGTCTCACACTTGTCCAAAATTAGTGTGTGAAGGTTCAAGGCCTTTGCCTTTCTCCATCCCATTGATACAACTGCAAATATAATCCTTTTGGTTGACTTCAGCACAAACCTAGATAACTACCACAACCAATTATTCCTCTTCAAACAATCATTCACTTAACTCACAAGCTCATCTTCAACTTAAAGACTTACTCTTAACTCAAGTTGTGATGCCTTTGTGACAAAACTCTCTCACTTTTGGCTAAAATTTGGCCAGCAATATGATCTTTGTGGTTGAAACACTTCAATTTATAGGCCAAAGCTTTGATTTATCACTTTTCAATCATTTTTCCAATTTTTTTCTCACATGTTTGGCACCTTTGGTAGATATTAATGGTCATCTTATAGATGTACTTGCTACAGCCTTTGGCAAATCCAAAATATCTTTGGTCGGTATTGTATACTCCTTTTGGTAAGACTTCCTTTGTAGTCTAATACATCCAGATTCTAATGTCTTCAAAGAACAATTTCCTTTGGCTCAATGGTGTACATGTTGTGTGCCTCATAAATACAAAGATCATTTTTGATAAACTAGACTTCCTCACTACAAAGGAATACAAAAAAATGATTCTTTCCTAAATAGATACAAAAAGTCCATACTTAAAAGAAAAATAAGGGAAAAGAAATAAAGAAATATAAATTTCCTTTGTTCCACATTAACTCTTAAATTTAGTAATTTTATTTAAGTTAAATTTCCCCAAATATATCCTTAATATTTTACACATAAAATTATTAAACATAATAAACTAAGAAAAAGAAGGACTATATTAAACAAGAGACAATAAAAACTAGTAGAATTTTTCATGCATAAGCACACTACTTATTTATAAGCCACTATTTTCTATCAATTCCTAAACTAACTTATAGATATTATCTAATTAACCATTATATCATTTGATACTCTTCAACATCCTCCACTTTGAATTTTGGTGCCAAAGTATTGTTAGGTACACTTTACATCCTCTATGTAACTTGGGCATACATAAATACTTCTCCAAACATAAGATGTAACTTGAGCATTCATAAGTATTTATTCAAAAACAAGATGCTCCTTAAAATCACTCTCCTTGTTTTGATATATACCATGGTAGGCAATCATCATCCCTTATAATGCTTAATGGTATAGCATATAAGGCAAACCTAATCCACATACTAGTCAAATGCTTCATCCATAAGTCTTAACCTATTATGCTTACCTTCATTTACAAATTACTCTTGATTTCATTTGCACTTAACTACCTATAACTTTTTACTAACTATTTTATTTTTAATATCCCTTATTAAATAATAGCATTCATTTGGATTTTGACTAAGTAAGGATGGTTGTTAATCTCCTTGAATGCAAATCACACTATTATTTCTTTGTAATTATTCAAAGTCTATAATTAGTAGTTATGCATTACTTAGATGAATGAAAGATATCCACATTACTTTGAGAGATGGATACCTTTCTATTGGACCAATTACTCAACCCTTTGATTGTTATAACTACATTCAGATTTCTTGAATATTTTCTTGATCTCAAACACCTCATATTCTTTGTTGAATTGAGGTAGAGTGGTGAATAATTTCAATTTGTAAAGTTTGATAGTGGTGCTTGTAACTCCTCTAGAGAGATGAATGTTGTTTTATGTGAGATGGAAACTCAAAGAAATAAGTGACTTGTGTTTACTATAAAAACTTGTGTTATAATAGTGAATAGACTAATGTATTATATGCTTACCTTTCTATGGTAGCCTAATGTGCTTTCTCTAACATAATAAAGAAAGAAGTTGTTGTAAGATGTAGGATATTTAGTTAGGAAGTATAAGTAGTTTAAGATATTGATTATATGGAGTTAAACCAATCTTTTAAATTAGCCATGATTAGCTCAAATTATTTAGAGCAAAAATAGAGATGACTTTAATTTAGAAGAGTTTAAGAGAGTGAGAACCAATATATCCAATTTTAGTGAACACCCTTATGTTATTCTTAGATATTTGGTTTTGAGGTAAGAGTTGAGAACTCTTGGGTCACATAGCTTTTTGGTTTGAACTTCTCTATAGTCCAAGGATTTTACATGTGAAGGAATCCTTAGCCTAGTTATTGGGTCAAGATAAAATCACAAGCTCATGCAATTATTCTAATAAGTTTGAATATTCCTTTAGACCTTTGACTTTATATTACTCTTTGTTTAGTAAATTGAGTTACTTTAGTAAATATATACTTTACTAATAAATATTGGCTGGTTAAACCAATCTTTTAGATCAAGGTAAAAAATGCTACGGGATGGGGGAAGTACAAGACAATCTCATCACGTGCTATGGGTATGACTTCTCAAAATCATCTACAAGCAGAATTCCCATAATGGCATGTGGGAAGAGATCTCATAGTGACCCTAACTTGAGTATGAGACATGTTTAACCTATGAATTGACTCACAAATCTGTCCTCCTATGGGTCCTTCAACTTCTTGGTTGTCACCATCCAAGTAAGTAATGCAATATAGAAGCAATACTTGCAAACACTTTACAATCTAGACAAGAATGCAACAAGTGCAGCAAGAGCATTACCTACACATAATACACATTCAGGAATTGAAAGCCAGACTCAACACTCAGAACATCAACATATAGAATGGGTTTTCTTTATAACCTTCATTGCTCAACTAAGCCAACAATGAGTTACAACCAAAACTTCTTACAACCACAATCAGTGTTCATTTCAATTTGTGGATTCAATGATTATGTAAGTCACCCAACAACTCACTAACATTCAACTCAATCCAAACAAGGTCCCTCCTTGAAGATAGAAGATGGATAACAATCTCCCACTCTTGGATTACAAAGAATGATGGTTAAAACACAAGGTGGACAAACCCCCACTAAATGGCAAGAGTCCCCTTATATACTAGTAATCCTAACCATAAATATAATTTTCTATCTCCTCATATATACTCCTTCTTGTGTTACCACCATTTATGCCAATTTGTTCACAATCCTTCATCTTTAATAGATTACAACTCTAACATTCTTAGATGGCCATCTTGGCTTTAATTACCTACTCAATTACTTCCTTAACATATTTCCCCATAGGGGGCTCATCTTGTACTAGTGTACATCCCATAGAAGGGTTCTCTGACACCCCCACTTACTAGGCTTGTAGATGGCTCTACATGCATGATGGACAATTGGATCTTGCAAAAGGTCCTCTTCTCACATTTGGTATAGTTTCATAGAGAACAATTCCCACTTAGACCTAGCTCCTTTTTAACCATTGATACAATACTCTTCTTGCCCTTGACTACATAGGGGAAGAATTCATTTTGGATTGTATAGAAGATTCTTATTAATCTCTCGCCTAGTGATCCTTAAATATGGAATCCCATATCTGTATGAAACCATCTATATGGGCCAACTCTAGAGCTCGTTGTAGATAACATCCCCATATACTTGCTTGTTGTGAGAGGTACATAAAGAGTGTGCAATTGATTTCCTAATGAAAGGGACTAAAAGTGCTCTTCTCCTTGACATTGCCTCAAGTTATGCAATGATATACTTGTGCAAGGACCTTACAATACAGCCACTCAGAACACTACAAGATCTTGAGTCATACACCATCTTTGCCAACAATCAATCTCCATGGCCTCTCAATCTCCCTCTGGGCTTCTCTTTATGCAAGGCTAAGCGTGAGGCTTCTTCTTGTACTCCAAGTATTTGATGGTTTTTGATTGGATTACCTTTAGATCCAATCTTGCTTTAGCCTCTCTTTTAGTCCTCTAAGAATGGAGTCTTAAGGTGTGGGAAGGGTCATTCTCTCCATGTTGGCTACTGTAGTGATAGTTCGTGTAGGACCTTGGGATCCCAAATATAGCCAACAAAAAATAAAATCCATAAGCACCATTATTCTTGCATGGTTATGGAAATGGAAACTTATTGGAGGAACTTTATCATCTCTAAGCACTTAATGAAAATCATTATGTATGGCTACAAGAATTTGAGGCTCCCTTACTCAAATTTCCTAGTTTGGTCAATATTATATGAGAAGTGCTTTGACTATGGGCTTCTTTCCCTCTAGGATATATGCAATGACTACATCACCATCTGAGTCATTGTTATCTTGATTGATGTCCAAGTTGTATCCCTTGTCATAGCATTTAATCATGCATGAACTCAAGGCCTTGAAAGTCAAGGAGTACTTGAAGGTGCTACTCCTGATTGACTGCATAAATTTATCCAAATTTGCCAATGACATATCCATAGCATGTTGAAGATTGTTTGTATCTTTTATCCCAAATGGTCTACGGATACCTTGAGCTCTCATATGACATGGGCAATATGCACCTTCTATGCATACAAGTTGGTGCTGATTATGGCCTTACATGCACCTTGTAACGTCACATCCTTGTGAATTCAATCAATCTCCTTGTTGGATACTTGGAGCACCTTGATGTATTCCTTTATGAGACACATTTGAGGTCCAATTGCCAATCCATGGTGATCAACTTCAAGTTGTCCACTAGGTACCTCAAGGTAAATATGAGAGATAAATTGCTACATAGGTTATTTCTTGTGGGTGTTCCAACTGGATATCACCATGTAGAATGGCCTCTACTAGTATACACTTGGTCTTCCTTAGGTTTCAAATTTTGATTCCATGTGACTAGAGCATGAAACATTGTTATGTGCTGACTTTTGCTCTTAAATTTACATGACAATTTATTGCCATCTCCATAATGAGCAGGGAAAGATCAAACTGATAGATATATTCTACCAATGTGAAAATTAGCACTTCTTGTTGCAACTTGGAAAAAGTTGCAAATACTTCCCTCTACATATCTCTCATCAAACTTGGTCAAGGGAGGAATGGTTACCAAGCTGACCTTTCCCTATGTTCTTGTCACAAGGCTTCAGCCACTTCCTCTATTTGGTCCATATTAATCACTCCAAGAGCCCAAAAGATCATGAATAATGAGAGAGCCGTTTCCTCAATTGGGTTATAACTAGACCCATGGCTCAAAGGAATGGCTTGCTTTGGCCATTCTTGGAAGTTTTGAGTTCCCTACGGGACTTGGCTCAGCTATTTTTGTCATAGAAGAGGTTGCTTACACAATGATCATAAGGCAATCACCTCCCAATCACAAGTATCCAACCCTTGGATCCTCTACATCTAAGGAGCAATCAACACCTTTTTAAGGGCTTTCAAAACTCCAAGATTTGTGTAGCATACATGAAGTATGGGAATTCAGGTGCTAGTGGACCTGTTCTTTCCACCCATTGCTTGATGAACTTTGCCACATTGGGAGCTAGCTGATTCTCCCCTTCCTTTGCAAAAAATCCATGCTCTTGATCTCCCACTTCTAAATCCTTTTCTCATAAGGCTTTAGATTCTACACTAAGATCAACTTCGGGATTAGATGGTAGTGCAATTTGGAGCTGCATTCATGGAGTCAATAATGGAAAGTCCAGATCTGATCATTCTTCATGTGTTTAATTATGAGCAATTTTGGCACTTGATTTATGTACTACTATAGAAGGAGAGTAGCTAAATCTTGTTAAAGGACTTCAAGGAAGAGTTGTTGGGTCAAATTGTCAAAAAGAAGAGGCTAAGTGACAAAATTACAAAGGATTGGATCCAAACAAGGAATTCTAGAGGTTTTCAAGGATGGATGGAGTTTGGGAAGGCATTTGGGAAGGGTAGACCATAGTTGGAGAAGAAAGCTAATAAACTATGATTTGAAGACAAAAAATATGAGATTTGATCAAATTTTGAGGAGTTTATGTTCAATTGAAGCAAGGAGTGTCAATTTCATACCCTGATGTACAAATTGGAAATTTTTTGGAGTTTTATCATATTTTTTCACAATATGTTGGTAGGGTTAGAGAGAAGCAAAGTGGTGGTATTAATAAGCTTGTGAAATTCCACTTTGAGTCAAACTCAAATCAGATCTGATCAATTGAAGTTTGAGCTTTAGAATCTAAGTGTTTGGGCAGAAGATTGGGATTAGGTTTGGGATTTTGGTCATTTCCCAAGTTTTGGTTTGAATCAGCTCATGAAAGTTTCTAGTATTTTTTGTGGATAGTTTTCTCATCTGTATGAAAAGGTTTTATGTGAATTTAGGGTCTTGGATCAAGAAACCTAGGTCTATAGAGCTTACAAGTTAGCCCAATTTGGTAATTGATCCAAATCCAAGGATTTGAATTGAATTAAGCCTTCAAAATTTATAGAGATTTTAATAGAAGTATAACCAAATACTATAGACATTTTTTCTTTCTTAGGGTTTATAGATAACAAGAATTGAGGTAACAAACTTTATTAAAAATGTTTTTTTAACCCCAATGTAGTATTTCTATCTTCAGCAAAAATTTGAATACCAATACTTCCAATTGTTTCTATGATTGAAAATTTTAGGTTTTTGGAGTGTTTGTGAGGATAATTTGTAATTTTGGCAACAAAATTCTGGAGAAGAGTTTCCAAGAATTAGGAGCAACCCCAATTATGGTTTTCAAAATTAGGGTTGAAGTTACCAAAAGATTTGGCTAAGTTTGAGTTCTTGTCAAAGGAGCTATAGGAGTTATATTGAGATTTTCTTTATATCATTTGAAAGTTTATCTCACAAGCTTTCTGTTGAGTCTAAATATAAGCTACATAAAAAAATTATTCCCATTTATGTCTAGATAGAAGTTCCTCATAGGGAATACAAATTGGATGCAAGTTGATTACAAATTGGAATAAGCTTGAGGATAGAGCAAGGAGAGCCTGAAGCTCATTTGTACCAAAAGCATGGAGAGTTTTTGCTTAATTCTTGTCTTTGGATCCTCTTTGTGCTTGCATACTTGTTTGTATGCCCAATTGGCTTGGATTGGTGTTTGTGCATTGTAATTCTTTCCTTCTAGGTGTGCTATGTATTTCTCCTTGGTTATACTAGAAGTGATGGGTAGTAGAATATGAGTGTGTAATGGTAGGTTAGGTTGCTTGTTACTTCTCTATTGGGTAGATGGAAAACTAGAAGTAGGATGAGAAGGTTCTTGTGTTTAGGCAAACTATCAAACTTAAATTATTAGTGCTGCTTGGTCTACGTATGACCTTGGATCTATAAACTCCCCAACTAGGTGTGTTCCTAAAGAAAGAAAGGCAAAGTATTACACCGGAGTAGGAGGTTTTGAAGAGTTCAAGGTAATTGAACTCCCCTCCCACCTTTAGGATAACCTCTAGATTATGTCTCATAAGGACCTGCTCTATCATTCTTGGGTCCACTTTTCAATGATCCACTCCCTATAGATCCTTCCGGCTCATCTCTTGCTTGATTATCATCAAGCTCATCTTTTGCTTTTGAGTCTTCTTCCTCCAAGGAGCTAGAAATTTACAATGACTAATGAAAAGGAGTAATTGGCTTACTCTATAATCTAATTTCTGATTCTATACCATGAGGTCATTCCTTGACTTCTATTATGCTTCAACCTCTACTTGCTCCTTTCTCCTTGTAATCAAGAAGGTCTTTCTAGTACCATAACTTCTTTGAAGTGAGCTTATTTATAGTCAACCAATTAGATGCTAGTTTTCTTCCAAAACTTCCTTCAATGTCTCCTAGTTTCTTTTTTCCTTCTCCAAAGTTGTGACCTCTACTTCTAATGCAAATTGTGACAAGTTTAATTCATCCATCTCCTTGTGAAAAGTGTCAATGATTGTAGATAGTTCTCATATCCTCTCTATAGCTACCTTAGATTACTCCTTTTCATGGGATGCATGGTCCTATAATGTATAAAGATCTCCCTCTAGCTATTGGGTCTTAAACTTTTGGGCTTCAAACTATTGATTGATAGTTCCCTTGTTGGTTGGAAGAGTTTGAAATTGAGTTAGTGTCTCCCATAAGTTTTTTCCAATGGTGAAATATTTCTTCTATTGCTTGGCCTTCTTCTTTATCTAAGCAAGGTTTGCCTCTTGGGATTTATGAGAATTCTCCCATACTACACACTCATGTTCTTCCCGTAGTGACTGCACTTCACCAAGGGCAAAATGTCCACATCTTAGCTCCATTAATATAGATACTAACCCAAGACTACATGCTTGGCTAGGTTTGTCTAGCCATTGGTTGTAGTATTCCTTGATTACTAAGTTATTAGCAAGGGCATTCTTTGACTTGGATAGACAACTCCAATTAGTTCAGTTTTGTGAGATTTACTTCTTGTAGCCTCTTGGTCTTGCATCAATGTCCTATGAATTACTCAGCCTTTCCTTGGACATTAGGTGAAAAATGGGAGTGGCTTCCAAGATAGGAAATAAAAAATGCCTTGGGGACACTAATGGTAAAGAAGCCTCCATGCCAAAAAATTTCATGTCATCATTTAATAACAAAATCAAGTTGATGATGCTACCTCCCTCCTTGTGAGGAGATCCTCCTTCTTCCTTCCTTTGCCCTAGTGGAGTGGGAATGTTTCTATAGGGTTTTGGTGAATCATCCACCAGGTTGATGGTATCTACACTCTCATGTTGCTTGTGCTTGGTAGGGCTTCTTGGAGCTTCCCTTGTCACCTTCTTACGTTTGGTAATGGAGCACCTAAGCCAATTTTGCTAGCTTTCCATTGCAAATGGGCTTTTTCATCATAATCCTTACCTTCTTTCTCTTCTTTGCTGAGATTGGGGACATTGTTACACCCTTCTCTTGGTGTAACTTATCACAATAGGTGAGGCTGCTGTGCTAAGTGAAGATTCTCCAATCATTCCAACTTTACCAAGATGTCTTCCATCTTGATATTTGCTATGCAAACATTGGTAGCTATGGAAATGGTAAGTTCTTGTAGGGTTAGAAGAGTTAGAAGAGTAATTAGATGCATTGTTATGTGCATATGATTGTATATGGGTATTGGTTGGGGTATTATGTATTGAGTCAACACAATTATAGGAGTTCTTTCATATAAGTAACTTGGCTATTGGAGTCCCTAAGTAATAATTTAGGGGTTGTGCATTACATTCCCTTCAAATCTTGGTATTATAAAGTAAAAGTCCAATAAGGCTATGTCTAGCTTGCTAGCTTGAGCCCAAAAATGACCTCCTTGAATGCTTGAGGTAGAGTAGTAGCTTTGTTATAAACAAGTAATTTCAAGATACCTCATATACCACATCCTAAAACCAATTGAGAGCCATAATAGGATCTAGAGCTGGTGTAATCATTGATGATATGCATTGAAATCATTGAATAAATACTTGCATGGTTTCATTGTGTACCTTGTGGAGTCTATTTATCTTGTCCTTTAGTTGTTCTTGTTGCCTTGGAAAAATGTATTCTTGTTCCCCTTTTGCTTGTATCAATGCATAACTTGTTCTTGTGGTAGGGGTTAAGCCACTAAACCAATATTGCATGATGGTAACAAAATATTGGCCTATTTCTTGTGCTATGGCAATATCATTCATGATATTTCATGCCATATAGACATTTTTAAATATCCAAAGGAATGATTCAAAATCTTCTTGCCCTATGACCTTTGCTATTCCAAGGGGTATATGATTGTTTTCTCCTCCTAGAGTTGATGCCATTGCAATGGTAGCTACAAGGGCAACATGTTAAATTATATGATACTTGCATAACCACAAGGTGTGATGCCAAGGTAGATGGATTTCCTTGGGTAAAAAGTGCTTACCATGAATGGAAGCAAAGCCTGACTTTGGAGATTTAAAAGTGTGCTTATAAACAAAAGAGGTAATGCTTCCTTTGAATTGGGATTAGTAGGACTTGTAGAGACAAGAGGTAGTGCTTCTCCAAAACTAAGAGATTTATTTGAGGGCACATGAGGTAATGCTTCTCCCAAATTGGAAAAAATCTTGCTTGAAAAGATGGGAAGTAGTTCTTCCACTACACTAAAAATAGCCATGTCTTAGTGGGTCATTGTAAATAAGCATGGCCTGAACAAGTTATAGAATGGGATGGAGAGGACATACATGTCAGCTTGCAATGCCACCAAAAATCCTGGCTGGTTAGTCCAATCATGTAGGTTATGACAACCCAACAAGTATCACTTTTGCTGCAATCAATAAGTATCCTTTGTACCGATAGAGGTATTGGTCAGAAACGGTCAAATAAAAAATAAAAGTAACAAAGAAGTTCTTCTTGATTGCTTCTTTAGATCTCTTTGGTAGAAACCACACCCAAAAGAGAGTGGCAAGTGCTCAATTTGCAATCTTGGCACAAATTAACAACACCTATAATCACAATTTATCATATCTTTCCAAATCAATCCTAATTGCGATGATTCAATTTCTTGAAGAAGGTTACTTCACCATGAAGCAACTTTGCCTCAGAATTGTGTTCCACCTCTCCACTAAAGGCATAAATTCTTCAATCAAAGTTGTTATGCATCAATCAAACACTATGATCACAAATGCAAAATACTACCAACACTACAAATTTTCATAGATTCATCAAGGCATTGCCTTGATTGCTACCCACTTAGGATCAAACACACAAAATAAGCATTAGAGCTAAAAAATTCAACATCCAAAACACTGATTTGCAATTTGAACTTCTCCAAACACTCACAAACACACACAAGATTGATACTTGAAATTAAGTTGAAACAACAAGCACTAAGTTATAGCACTTTGCTTTACTCAACTTCAAACATATGAATATTGAATGACATAACTCTCCAAATGCTTCCTTTAGGCAAAGCACTCCGGTAGTTATCTAAATATATATTGTTTCAACTTCTACTTTACCAACCTATAGATCTAAAATGACATTGTGCTTCTTCATATCTCCCTCTTCAAATCTCAAATTTGTTACTAATCCAATCTGATGTTTGCCTCTACTTTGGCTTCTATACTTGATGTTCCTATACTTTTATCCTCTACTTTGGATCTAACTTCTATTGCTTCTTCTACTTGGTCTTCAGTCTGGACTACAACTAAAACCATATTGAATCTAACTACATTCTCCTTTTCTACTCTAACTTCTTTAGACATCTCTGATATCTCACCCAAAGACACCTGCACTCCTACCTCTACTACCTCACACTTAGGTTCTTCCTTCACACTACTCCAAAGTTTATCTAAATCTAATTTGAGACAAACATTATCTCCTACTTCTAACATCTTCCTATCTACTCTTTCTCTCAAGCAAATTAAAAGATTATTCAATTTAGAGTCCTTTGCTTTTCTCTTCCTTGTCTCTTGCATTGACAACTTCAACTCATGTAGTCTTTGCTTCTTCCAACTTTCCTTTTGCTTTGTACTCAACATCACCAATGGATTCTCCTATTGATTCTGATGTATACCCACAAGTTCTCTCTACCTTCAACTCTTCACATACATTTGCAATTTGTCTTTGTACTCAACATTCAAAGCTTCCTTCTCCTCTACATATTGAGCAATCTGGGCTTATGCACTTCTTACTAGATCCTCCTCTTGATTTCTACTTGTCAACTCTATTTGCCATGCTTGATTTTCTTTGTTGCACTCAATCTTAAACCCTCCAACTCTTGCGCCATTATTGTTGTGATGGCTTTTGAGTGTATCACTTCAATGCACACTTCATCAACTTTTCTTTTCATTTTTTTGAATGTTGCCTTTTGATGCTTCAATTCTTTGGCTTGATAGTCAAGATCTCTTATGCACTTTTCAAAACTCTCCTGCAAGTTATCAAAAGTTTTTTTCTAAGTACCACATCCATCCAAAGTTCTTGAGCTTCTTTTTCTCTTTGGGTTAATTTCTCCTTCAAATCTTGAGCTTCTTTGTTGAGATACTTCATCACCTACAACCCATCCTTTATCTTTGGATGATCTTTCTGCATTCTCTCCTTCTTCTTCAAATGTAATAACAAAGGATAGACAATTACGGACAAATACTCTACCCTATTGAACTCTTTCACCTTGTCCTTGTGGTTTTTGTACTTGGCTTTGATAGGAAAATCCTCCCTTGGTGTCTTACCTTAAATTCATGATTTTTGTATCTTCACATTAACCTCCTCCAAGTTACCATCTTCTTCTTTCACTCGACTTGGACCTTCTTTCACTCAACTTGGACCTAGTTGTAGTCTACTCTTTGACCTCACTCCCCTTTGGAACACCAACCTTGGTTCTTCTATTTGCTCTTCTTCCATCTCCACCGCAAGTAATTCCAAACATGGGGCATCTTGTCCTTCCATACAATCAATTGCTGCATGGAACTAAAGATAGGTCCATCATCACTACCTTGCCTCTTGGGTTCAATCTTCTTGTTTTCCACGGCTGAATAAGTTACACCACCTCTAAGGATCTATTCCGCTTCTTTATCTTTGGAATGGTCACTGCCGTGATCTTCTTTTTTCTTGTCATGGCAAAGTGTTCATTGCTTGCTCAAATTTGCAGGATATAATGTTGCTCATATGCTTCCGTCTCTTGACACAAATATGGGTAGAAATGTGAAACCGTTCTTTGTTTCTCCTTTTTTGTTAGCAAGTTTAACCCCAAATAAAAATGTGATGCAAATGGTGTGAAGTAGTGGGGTGGCATACCCATCCTTCAATTTACAATCATTTGTCTTGTTCACTAGTGAAAGCACTTTGCACAATTCACCTTTTTTCTGCAAACATTTGATGAAAGAACACCACCTGATTCATCATCACATACATGGTTCACTTTGGTTTGAACATCACCATCAAAGCCCCAATGATACTTCACCTTATTGAGTCCTAGTAGATATCCACCCTATAACCATTGTTGTGATAGAGAGTGATGAAGGAATTTCTTGCTTTTGCGGTTTCTTTTGAAGCCTCACCCTTCTAATAGAAGGTGAGTTTGGCCTCATCCCTTGCTTCTTTTCCCATGACTAACCTCCAATCCAACTCTATCCATCAAGCCGGATTACTTCTCTTCCCTACTACTTTGGGACCATCCTCACAATTGCTTGCAATTATCTCACCCATGAATCTTGGAAAACTCACATTCTAGTTCTAGGCTAGAAATGTGATCCAAAGTTTATTCAAGGATTTGATCAGTGCTTCTACATCTAACCTCCAAATTGCTAGGCTTCTCACCATGAGTGAGGAGCTCTTCCTACCACCCTTCTTTGGCATCATGTGCTCACAAATTCTAGGTTGTTGGAACACTATCTCCACTCTTGGAAGCATGATTCTAACTCCCTTGGGTCTTTGGAAAATAACACTCTTGTTTGGCCTTGTGACATGCATTCCTTTGGGACAACTACTAAGAGGAATAGGATATCTTCTTGACATTTCAGATTTCCCTCAATGAAGTCTTAATTTTATAGTACTCCATGATGCAACCATTCTTCAGTCAATTTGCAATCAAATATCAAAGATTTGGTGTGTTTTTTTCTTGTCACTCTAAAATTATCCTTCTCATGACTCAGCCATTTCCTTGATTGTACCTTTTTGCATGACCCAAAGAAAATTTGTTACAAATTCTTTGGATCGGGTTGAGCCTCCAAATACAAAGTAGCCTTACTTCAAGTCTACCACCCCATAAGTGAGATCCAAAGACTTCTGCCTTTGACCCAAAGTTGACTTCTTTAGTTCTACTCCAAACACACAATTCTCCTCTTTTCTTCTTCATTGGGCTGCAATTTGGTTTCAACAATACACTTCTTTGAAACTCATTAAAAAAATGTGTATACCATATAAGTCAAGGTATAAGATGCTACATTGTGGGAGAAGTACAAGACAATCCTATCATGGATCATGGGCATCAGTTCCCAAAACCATATGCGGGCAAGAGATCCCATAGTGATCCGTGGGTAGAGTTCCTGTAATGGCCTTTTGGCATAGATCCAATAGTGACCCTAGCTCAACTATGGGACAAGGTTAACACTTAGACACTTAACCTAAGAATTGACTCGCAAGTCCCTCTCCCTATGAGTCTTTTGACTTCCTTAGTTGTCACTCTTTGGATAAGTAATGGGATGCTAAGGGTAGTACTTGTGAACACTTTATAATCTAGACAAGACTGCAATGAGTGCAACAAGGAGCATCACCTATGCATAATACACATTCAAGAATTGAAAGGGGACTCAACACTCAAAACATCAACATATAGAATTATTTCTTTATAATATTTGACACTCAACTAAGCCTATAAAGAGTTACAACTAGAACTTCTTACAACCACAATTGGTATTCACTTTAGCCATGGACCCAACTATTACATAAGAAACTCAACAAAAACACTTGACTCAATCTAAACAGGGTTCCCCCTTGAAGACAAAAGACAAACCACAACCTCCCACTCTTGGATTACAAAGAATGATGGTTACAATGTAGGGTGGACAAACCCTCACCAAGTGGAAAGAGCTAATTTATGTACTAGGAATCCTCACCCTACAAATAATATTCTTTCTCCTAATATTGCTTCTACTATGGCCATCATCTCCTCCTTGCATTACCACCATTAATACCAATTGGCTCCAAATACTTCATCTTTAATAGATTACAACTCTTACATTATCAAAGTGCCATCTTTGCTTTAATTACCTACCCAATTACTTCCTTAATGTATTGCCCCATAGAGTGCTCATCCTGCACTAGTGTACATCTTGTAGAGGAGTTCTCCTACAACTCCACTTACTAGGCCCATAGATGGCTCTACTCCCACATCTCACACAATCAGATCTTGCAACATGTCTCCTTCTTGAATCTAGTTTATTCCCATAGAAGAAAATTCTTGCTTTAGACTTGGCTCCTTTTTAACTATTTGATAGTAGTTTGTTCTATAGTCCAAGGATAATACATTTGAGTGAATCCTTGGTTAGCTATTGGATCAAGTTGTTTAGTAAATTAAGTTACTCTAATTATTAGTAAATTAAGTGTGTAGGTATTCAAATATATAAACTAGGGATGAGGAAGTACTCATCATGATTTCATTTGCAACTATATCTCTCATTGAGTTATCTAGCAAAAAATGACTTGAATCTTAATATTGTGTTAGATTTGTAGCCTTTGTAACAACTTAGTATTGATCCAATTGTAATATTTTGTTAGGAAATATGTTCATCATACAAATATATGGTTAAAAAATGGATGGATATAAAGAGAAGTATCAAAAATTAGTTCTTTACTATAACATGTTTAACCTCTTGGGTAGAAACTTATCCTTGAACAGAGTCATGTTATGGTAGAGAACTTAGTTTTAGAAGTATCCTCAACTACCTCAAAACAAGGGCTTAATGTAGGATAAGAATGCATCTAAAAGTCATTTTGTTAACAATTTTAAATTTTAGGCTCAATTGGATGATGGGTTTTGGCATGAAGAATCTATACCTTGTTGCAACAAATAACTTTCTATAATAAAACTTCCTTGGACCTAAATAAAATCCTTTGTTCATTGCATGTTTTGAATCCAAATGAAGTCAAGTGCATGCTCTTTTGAGCAAGAAAGCACTCAAGAGATTCATTGATTAAAGGAAGATAGTTTTATTAACCTCTATTGCACTCTAGGAATGCTCTTAGAAAGACATGCAACTAACGCACTCACAAAAAAGAACTCTAAACAAAATATTTCCCAAAATGGGAGTAAGTTAAGGGCCTATAAGTACCAACTTTGGTAACAATCCAAATCTATCATAGATGTCATCAGGTATTCTTCTACATTCTCATTCCAAAGTTTGCTAAAATTATACCTAAACACTAAACAAGACTTAGACATAAACATTCCAAATCATAGAGGGAGTCAGGTTCTGAATGTGAGATTGCAAGCTTTGCTCACCTTGGGTTAATAGGCTTGATCACTCTCATCACACTATCTCTATCCTTAAGAAGGAGGAATGATCTCTTAATTACCTAGAGCCACAAGCTAGCTTTACAATGACCAGCGATGTGAAGCCCTCTTACCTTCCACCCACCTGGCTGCTCTTCAATTAGTTTTGCATCCTTAAGCTAAACCTTAAATTTGCTAGAGCTTTGGTCCTGTGATACTTTCACCTCCAATCTCCACCAATGGTCCTGATCATGGAGTAGACCTTGGTCAAAAACTTCCCTCTATCTTCATGGTTCATAGACTACACCATTCTACTACAAATATATATCAAATTTACAGTCTTGCATCTCATCCTATCCACGCCTTAGGTACTATATTAAAAACCTAAGACCACAACATGGACTAACTCACCCCCCAACTCTCTCACCTTCTTGGTTTTAGAATTGTAACCATTTGAGTTTCTTCTGGGTCAAGGTATCAATTTAGTCTCAAGGAACACCCTCCATGCTTTGAACCAATGGTTCTCCCTTGAATTTTGTTATAGGCTTGAGTGATTTAGCACATAGGACCATGTCTCTTGACCACTCTTAGCTCCCTTCCCTCTTTTAGCCAAATGTAGATAGATTGGTATTAACTTGAGTTAATCTCTCATATGGACTCTCTCTAGATTCTCCCTCATATGTTTAGTCCTTAACTTGAACTTGGCTAAAGTCCACTAAGTACCTAACATCAATTTATATACACGAATGATCAATACATACAAGAACCAAGAGGTGAATTGGAAAGGTCTAGTGAGTGTATTTACTAAATAAAAGATGAATTTCCAACTCCAAGTACAATAGGGCATCCAAAGGTTGAAAACTTTGCTCAAGATTACTAGGCTAATCTTGGGATCCAAAAACCAACTAGAGTAAAATTGGGTCCAAGGCTACTGTTCAAACTACATATTGATTATGCATAGAGATGTATCTCTCTATAAATCTATTGTCTTGACCAGCAAGTGTGCTCACTCATACCACTTGGAATTAGGAACCAACTAGGATTTGCATGGAGAAGTCAATTTGCATAGAGTATCAGATCACACTTTAAGCCTTAGAAATTGAAAAGAGTGAAGTTTGGCACATTTCCTTCTTTCTCTTCTTGCTATATTTGTTATAATTAGTCAAGATTATCTATACTTGAGGATGGTCTACTCTCTTAATAACTCATTATCTATTGGTAATTATATTTTATATTTCTTGGCTTTGAGGTCCACTACTCAAGGATGGTCATATATCATGTCTAGAAGCCTTCCCATCATCTTATTTTGATTGCATCCCACTTGCCTACCATCACTTCTAACACTCAAGGGATTGACTTGTTGGTTATTTACATTAATTACATCTTAAATACTCATTAAGCACTTACTTAAGCATAAATGAAACTATTACATTAATTGGGTGGCAACTATCTTCTACTTCATTTCTTGAGTTTCCTAATTATTTCTTGTGGTTTAGGTAGATGGTGCTTTCCTTAAAGTATTTGGGCATAAGCTTTAGACTTGAGGCCTTTTGGAAAACTCTTGGGTTCTTTGCTTTTTCTTTTGGGGTGCTCTTGGTGCTATTGTTGCAAGATCTTGCTAAGATTCTACCACATCTATGAGAAGAACAATCTCTATGGTCTCTTCCTCATTGATCTCCTTAGTTTTATTTAGATTCTCTTATATCAACCTTCCCTTCCATGGCCTTCTTGTTCTTGGTATTTGTCTTACTCCATTTGCTACATAATCCACCTTGGATCACTATAACAATATGGAGGTTACTAATGAATTAGTCAAGATTAACAAAATAGCAAATAGACCAAATTAGCCAAGAATTATAAGAATATTCTAGAAGCATCTAGAATACTACTTGATACCTTCAAAGTACTGGGTAATGTGCATGCCAAGTGGTGACTTCTAGGAAGAAACATCTTGAGAAGCTTCTTGGCTAGCTTAGCTTGCATGCCAAGTAGTTGGCTTCTAGAAGGAAGTTTCTTAGGAAGTCCTAAATAGTGTAGCTTACACACAAAGTAGGCTGGTTCTAGAAGAAAGCTTCTTGAAAAGCTTCCCCATTAGCTTGGCTTGCACTCTAAGAAGGCAACTTTCAAGAAGTTTCTTGATAAGCTCCTCAAGAGCCTTGTGTGTTTCCTTGTCCAATACCAAAGCCTAAGTTCATGCTAGGCCTTGGAGTTTCTCTCATTCAAGAATCTCAATGTGATCCTTCACTTCCATCTTCCATTCTCCTATTTCTCTCCTTGGTCTTTTACAATCACATCAAATCATCAACTTTGCTAGGAAGTACTCCAATGAGAAGACCAATCTATCAGCTCTCACCAAAAGAGTTAGAAGAGCTTTGAAAAAACTTGATGGAGTTCTTAGAAAAGGACTGCATACAACATAGTAAATTTCCTTGGGAAGCACTAGTACTATTTGTCTCAAAGAAGGATTGAGTACTTTGCTTCTATATTGATTACCATGGCCTCAATAAACAAACAATGAAGAATGCATATTTTTTATCTCAAATTGATGATTTGCTAGATCAATCGAGTGGACCATGATACTTCTCCAAGTTAGATCTTTAGAATGGCTATTGGCAAATTCCCAATGACAAAGAGGATTTGCAAATGACTACCTTTCACACAAGGTGTGGGCATTTTGAATGGAGAGTTTTACCTTTCAGGCTCATTAATGCTCAAGCAGTCTTCATGAATCAAATGGATGGGCTATTGTATAGGCTATTAGATCAATACATGGTTGTGTTCTTGGTTCATATTTAAATCTATAGCAAGATAGAAGTAGACCACACAAATCACTTGCAAGAAGTCCTATGGTAATGAAACTACGTTAGTATTGCAAGGAATGAAAGTGTGCCTTTTGGCGGAAGGAAGTTACCTTATTGGATCATAAGGTCTCATCGGATGGGATCAAGTTAGAAGAGGAGAAAATTAGCGTCAGAATTCATTATCCTACTCCAAAGGATGCCATAAAGTGCAAGCATTTAATGGATCAAAAAGTTTTACCAATGGTTCATCCACTATTATGTTTGTGTGACCTTACCATTGATTGATCTCTTAGAGAAGACCTCAAGCTTTCAATGGATGACCAAGCATGAAGAAGCATTCAAGAAGCTGGAGTATATGGTGTCTTCAAGTCCCATTCTTCAACCATATGATCCTCAATTACCTTGTGTGGTTGATTTTGATGCTTCTAACTTTGCTATCAAAGTTGTGTTGTAGTTGAAATTTGTAGATGGGTTACATCCCATTATCTTTGTGTCTCATAAACTAAACACTATAGAAAAAAATTACTCTACTTGAGATTGAGAACAACTAGTAATGGTATATGCCACTAAGGTATGAAGGCATTATCTCTTGGGGAAACAAGTGATCATGCAAACCGATCACAAACCTTTGTTGTAAATATTATATCAAAGCACATGAAAAGTCAACACCATCGATGGGAGGAACAACTATAGTTGTTTGATATCAAAATTGAATACAAACCTAGTAGGTTCAATGTCATCCTTAATTCCCTATCACAACAACCAGATTTGAAGACTCTTCTTGAACCTCTCATTAGGGTGGCAATCAAGATAGTGTCAATTGACTCAAAAGTCCAAATTAAGTTTAGGACCGCTCTACAACAAGACCCTTTCTTTCAAATGATATAAAGTTGTCTTGCAGCACAAAACAAGGAATAAAACACCTTCTCCTTCAAGGAATCCCTTCTATTTTGTGAGAACCAGATCTATGTTCCAACCAAGGGTGATCTACAACTTGTGCGCTTTCAAGAAGCCCATGACTTACAAATCACTAGCCATATGGGTGTTGACAACACCTTGGGTACCTTAAAACACCAATTGGTGGTGGCCCAACATGGCACAAGACATTCAAGAGTTTTTTTTATCTTGTGAAAACTACCAATGCAACAAGCCAATAACCAAAAGCCGAGTGGACTCTTTCAACCACTTCTACTTAGGAAACTTCTTGGTACCTTATAAGTATCAAGTAATGTGTATGCCAAGTGGTAACTTCTAGGATAAAGCTTCTTGGAAAGCTTCCCAGCTAGCTTAGCTTGCACACCAAGTAGGTGGCTTATTGAAGCTTCTCAAGAAGCTTTTTGTTTAACTTAGCGTGCACTCTAAGAAGGCAAATTTTAGGAAGCTTCTCAAGAGCAATGTATATTCTTTGTAAAGACAAAAGCCCAAGCTCATACTAGGCATTTGGAGTTTCCTTCATCAAGAGTCATAATGGGATCTTGCACTTTGATCTTCTTTTCTCCTATTTCTCTCCTTGGTCTTTTGCACTTTTTATGCAATTGGGCATGCAAAGGTCTTAAATATTTTGGATCTTTGAGTATGATATCATTAATTTCCAATTAGAGAGGAAGACAAGTCCAGAATTACATTTTGGGCAATTGATCCACATAGCAAGGATGTGTTATATCAATGGTGGTTCTTACCATTTGGGGTTAAAGAAAGCTCCTATCAAGTTCTAGAAGGTCATGGATAGGATCATAGCAAGACTGGATTTTACTTGGTGCTATATTGATGATATTCTTGTCTATAGGATTAATTGTGGAGGAGCATGAGAGACATTTGTTGGAGGTGTTTGAAAGATTCAGATCTCACGGACTCAAATTACATCCTAGGAAGTGCAGATTTTTCCACAAGCAAGTTGAGTATTTGGGTCACATTATTTATCTTGGTGTACTTGGTGTTGAAAAAACCAATCTCTTGCACATATTCTTTGGCCTACAGATGTGAGCAAAGTGCAAGTATTCTTTAGGTTGGCAAACTTCTATTGCAGATTTGATAGAGGATTAGTGCCATTGCCAAGGCCTTAACAAAGTTGACCTGTGAGTTGGCATATCTCTCACTCAAGGTGAACCTCTAATGCCTATTATGGTAGCACATCATTGACTAAGAAGCCAAGGAACCCCAACTCCATCATACTCCTCCAAGGCTTACACTCCAAGACTCAAGACATTGCTCATTAGAAAACTCAATGAGAGAGAGATAGTTGCAAATGAAACAATGATGAGCACCTCCTCACCCCTAGTTTATATACTTGTGAAATAGTTACACACCAAAGTTACTAATTATTGGAGTAACTCAATTTACTAGGCTAAAAGTCAACAAGTTAAAGGAGTATCAATACTCATAGGAATATTTTCCCATACATATGGTCTTATCTTGACCCAACCACTAAGTCAAGGATTCCCTTACATGGGCTATCCTTGGACTATAGAAGAATCCAAAACAAAAAGGTTTGTGGGTCCAAGAGTTCTTAACTCTTTCCTCAAAGCAAAACACCTACGAATAATATCAAGTCAACACATTAGAATCTAAAATAGTGGTGCTCATCTTTTCCACATCCTCTAAGGTAAGGTCCTCTCTATCTTAGCTATGACTAACTTTAGCTAATCATGAATAATTTAGAACCATCCTTTATCTCTATATAAACAATATCTCTCAAGTACTTATAATATCAAACTATCACAAGAGCACATACATGCACAAATGGGTGTTACAGACCAAGCAAGTGGTGTGTTGGAGAGATGAGTAGGAGAGAGCTTTTATAGAGCTCAAGGAGAGATTGACATCTGCCCCTATTCTTAGGAGACCAATCAAAGGATGAGCATTTAGGTTCATACTGATTGGAGTATGTTAAGGCTCAAAGTAGTGCTTACTTGGTAGGATAATGAGCAAATGGAATTTGTTATGGCCTATGCTAGTTGCTCCAAAAATTTGGCAAAGGTAAATTATAGTTCATATGAGAGAGATTGCTTGGCAATAGTATGGCAATACCACATTTCCAATCTAACCTATTTGGTAACCCATTCACTTATTGAAATGGTTGATGTAGTCCGACAAGCTTTTAAGGAAGCTTGCATGATGGATTCTAATTTATAGGAGTATGATTTTACAGTTATTCATAGACGTGGAGTGGTGGACCATGATGTAGATAGGTTGAGTAAAAACCCATGTCCCAACCAGTAGGATCAGAATGGAGCATGTTGGCATGGTGAGATTGTAAAACCATTTGTGCATGTATGTGCTATGGTGATAGTTAGTTTGATATTATAAGTACTTGAGAGATATTATTTATATAGAGATAAAGGATGGTTCTACATTAGTCATGATTAGCTAACATTAGTCATAGCTAAGATACAAGAGACTTTACTTTAGAGGAGGTGGAAAAGATGAACACTAAACTTTGTTGGATTCTAGTGAATTTACTTGGTATTATTCTTATGTTTTTGGCTCTGAGGAAAGAGTTGAGAACTCTTGGACCCACAAGCTTTTTTGCCTTGGATTTTTTTATAGTCCAAGGATAGCCCATGTGAATGAATCCTTGACTTAGTGATTGGGTCTAGATAATATCACATGATTTGGAGAATATTCTCATGAATATAGATATTCCTTTTGACATCTAACTTTATTTGACTTTTAGTCTAGTAACTTGAGTTACTCCAATAATTAGTAACTTTGATGTGTAACTATTTCACAAATATATAAACTAGGGGTGAGGAGGTACTCATCATCTTTTCATTTGCAATATCTCTCTCTCATTGATTTCTCTAGTGAGCAATGGTTTGAGTCTTGGAGTGTTAGCCTTGGAGGAGTATGATGGAGTTGAGGTTACTTGCCTTGGTCCATACTGTGCTACCATAATATCCATGAGTTTCATCCTGAGTGACAGATAGGTTGGCTTACAAGATAGATGAGAAGATGGTGCCTAGTTTGCGTGCATCCACCTTTCTATGTTTGTTTGCTAAGGCTTTGATGGGATCTCTCTTAGCACATATAGGATGAGTTGTTGAGGTCATAGATCCAAAGGTGGAGATATTGGTATAGGTTAGCAAGACATTCATGATGATGTCTTAGTGATGGATTATCTTTGCACTGGTGTTGTTGGATGGCATAATTAATACCATTGTGTTTTTGTAGAGAGAGATTGTGTTTTTGACAAGCCAAGCAATTTAGATTGGAGTGCAGACACCTTCTTTGTGGTAGAGTGAAAATAGTACCACTTCCATCTTCGAGATCATAGTTGGTACATCATGCTCATGACGAGCTAGCACATTTTAGAGTAAAACATATATATAGCTTACTCTATAGTTATTATTGATGGCATGATATATAGACCAATGTACAGCAATTTGTAGCCATTTGTGTGGTTTGTGACCAGAGTTAGAGCATCATTTAATGCTCCTATGCCAAAATTATACTCATTTCTCATCATGGGATAGATCATCATTGGAGTTTAGACTTTGCTATATTTTTACTGTTGATTTTGAGACATCATTGGCATGTTTTGGTTATGGAGCACTTTTCTAAGTGGATCACTTCTCCAAATGGATTGAGTTGGTGATACTTATTGACAAGTCTAGTCAAAGGACAGCTTACTTGTTCCTATATTGGGTTCTTAGTCATTTTGGTGCACTTGCTGAGGTTTTGACTGATCAAGGTATAAAGTTCATGGAGGATAGTTAGGTCTTGTACAATAAGGCCTTAATTGATTGTCATATTACCTCTCAATATCACCCTGAGGTATATGGCTTAGCAAAGAGAGTGGTTTAGATGGTGAAGAGAGGATTGCATAAGTATGGTTTGTAGAGAGACCACTTGGGAGATTAGGATTTAGAATTACCTTGGTTGGCCATGGGCAATCAATTCAATTGGCAAGCCTCCTTAGCATCCTCTTCTCCTTACTTTTTACTCTTTGGACAATATCTAGATTTTCTTTTAGCCACTTGTCATAATGCTACTATAGTCTTGGACTTGGATTATCTAGATGTATGGGTGAGTGCATGTTCTCAATGAGTAAAGATCTTTCATAGAGTGATGCTAATAGCACTTGAGAACTTAGTGATTGCTTAGCATAGAGATACTTTATGACATGCTACTATTTGCGGATGAAGTTATAGACCCTTGATCCATCAATTTCATATGTATATCTATATTAGATTGCACCAATGAAAATTAATGTTACTACATGCTACACTACCTTGAGATTGTGCAAGGTGTAGACTATGTATATCTATAGTAGATTGCACCAACAACACTTAATGTTACTACATGCTGCACTACCTTGAGAATGTGCAAGGTTTTGCCTTCTAGAGTCCTCATGTTGGAAGGACATGATGGTGTTGTTTGGAAGGATCATATGCAAAATTGTGTACCATACTACCTCCCACAAATTGATGGCACTATGGACCCAAGCTTGGCACTTGTACGTGCATGCTTGCAATGTATGTTATGTGGCTCTTTTGGTAGAGCTACTACTATGTTGGTGTGTGATGGCTATTTGAGAGGATGGCATATGGCATGTTTGACACTTCCTCTCATGATGGTTCTTCAAAGACAATGGTTATGTCCTAGATTTATTTGACTTATAGCTAGTTCACCCTTTATGTGATATAATGCAAACAAGCAACTAACAATAGTGCTCAATAGCACCCAGCCTCTTGATCTTGGTCCACCATATAGTGCATATCACATACTTGGAGTAGATGACTATCTGGAGTTAGAGGGACCTAACCTCTAACTAGGGAGTGATTGCGGCACATTAGAATTCATATATGACTTTTGTGTGAGTCATGCTTCTATAGTGTATGATGTTGATAGTAATGTATGTTGTGTAGCAATGTATATATACATAACAATTGTCATGAAATTTGTAATACCAAAGCTAGTTTGCTTGGATGTTGGAGTGGTGGTGTTGGCAATCATAGTAATTTTAGTAGTTTCTCATGGACTGCTAGATGGCAGTCAGATTTCATGTTATGGTTATTGATCCCATAGTGGGATCCATTATCACTTTTACTATTAGATGGACCATTAATGACATTGTTAGAGCTAGAGACCTAGGTCAAGCAGAGCGGTATGCTTTCAAAGTGCAGCTCCAAAGAGCTCACTTTTTTATATTGAGCCCTCATAGTTCTTGGCTATGGTGGAAAGAGGCCAAAAAGTGTCACCTAGAGTCTGATAGCAAGAGTGACTTGATTGTAATCAATACCTAATTGTTGGCAGATTGTTGAGTGGAGGATTGAGTTCAAATCCAATTTGAGTGGAAGAATGAATTTACTATTATGGCATTTTGGAGTTCATATATGACTTATGTAAGAATTGTGCTTTTATAGTGTATGAAATTTACAACAATGTATGTTGTGTATGTGATGTATGTATGCACAATAGAACACCAAAAGGGTTATAGGCCCAAGAGTTCTCAACTCTTTCCTCAATGCAAAATATCCAAGAACAATGCAAAATCAATGTACTTAGATTCAAATTATTGATATTCACTCTATCAAACTCCTCTGAAGTAGAACAACATTCTTCTTGGCTATGACTAACTTTAGTTAGTCATGGCTAATATAAAAGCTTGGTTAAAATCCATAAAGATTATATCTTTCAATTACTTGGAAACCAAATTAAATATTCCAATATAGCATATATGCATTTGAGTATTACATGTTGATGTTTTCATAGTGTATAAAACTTGACAACAAGATTTCACATGTTCTCCTGTTTCTTCAAGACTAGTGCTTGCAATACATCTTCAATGGCTTATTGCCTTTATTTCTCTTCACATTGCTTTGTAGGTGATAAGAGGTGAATATAAGTAAAAAAAATTAATACCTAAAATACAGATCATGAATATAAGCTTGTAATTTGAGGTCCTTTGTTGGTAATGAGCATATTGCAAAGGCCATAATGTAGAAAGACAGAATCTACATAAATATGAGCTACCTTTGAGGGGTTGAGACTATTGGTTGTAGGTCTGATATAACACATTGTAATAAACAAAATTTTAAAACAATCATAAAATGTAATGTATATTATATTTTGACTATGTATGGGATAGTTCTTTGACTATGAAAGTCACTTGTCTCATTGTAATTGAGGGATAAGAAGAGGTTATGATAAGTTTACAAGCTTTTGATTTCTAGCTTTATTGTGTTAATGAACCAAACAACTCATAGTATATTCTTCTACCACTTCTTTCATCCTTGGCTAAAATAAGATCAAATGAAGTCCTTGTCTTGTCTTCTTTTCCCTATATGACCGGAAATTTGAGTTATGATATTTACTCAACACACTAGACATTAATCAAGCCATCAATTTTAGTGAATTTTTTAGAATTCAATGCCTTATTAATTACTTCATCCTCTTTGGTTGCTTGTACTAATGTCTCCCACTATGTAGAATAAATCTTCACTTTGTTGAGAATTCACTCTTAGCATGTTAGTTATGGCAACAATAATGACTAGGTACTCATTCTTTTATAAGAACATGGTCTCATATTAAATTGATATTGCAACTTAGACCATTTGATTTGTTGTTTGGATAGCTTCAATAATCTCCAAAGTATACCAAAGGTTTATAGTTTGTCTCAACCATAAATTCTTCTCTCCCAAATAATGCTTCAAATGCTTGGTAGCCAATATAGTAACCAACCCCTCCCTCTAAGTTTTGTTGTAATTCTATTTTATTGAAAGTAACTTTAAAAAAAGTAATTGTATAACATCTATTCTGTCAATTTGATTGAAGAACCCTTCTAATTCTTGATCTTGATTCATCTATAAAAAGCTTAATTGGCATAGTCAGATTTTACCTCTTGAAGAAAGGTACATCTTATAATGGATATTTTAAAACTTGAAATGCAAGCCCTTGTGTTATCTCTAGTTCCATTTTTTGTCTTTACTTAAGAGGGATGTCAAGGGTTGTGCAAACCTAAAGAAGGATTTGAAAAATCTATAATAGATTCTTTTGACTTTGACAAAACTCTTTGATTGAGTTTGATATTTAGATTTATTGTAATTTTAGATCACTTCTATTCTATACTCACAAATTTAATGTCTATTAAATTCAATTCATGCCCTAAGTAATCAGCCTCAAATCTATAACACTCACATTTTAAAGCTTTTGTATATAGTTTATTATCTTGAAGGACTTAAATGTCTTGTCAAAGATGCTTCAAATGATCCTCTAAGGTTAAGTAATGGAGAAAAATACCATTTCAGAATTAAATAAAAATATTTTCCAAACATGTTAAATTCATATTATTTATTAATCTCATGATTATAGCAAGTGAATTAACAATACCAAATGGCATTACCATGTGTGATACCAATAGCCAGACATATTATCTAGAGGTGAAAATTGGCTTGGTAGCATCTAGAAGGATTTTATGTAAAATGTGCTAGGTAGAATAGATATGGGTGTCACCAAAAGAGTAATTCTTCTAGTAGGGCAGAAATAAAAAATAGATTGAAAACTTTAGAGCCAGATTTGGAGGCCTAAATGGAGGAATTAGGCCTCAAAAATGAAAAATTCCTTTGATATGGAGGAAAAAGCCTTGCATTTTCCTCCTTATGGTTCACCTCATTGAGAGCTTTCTAACAGTAACTCACCCACGTGATTTTGAGCTCCCTTTAGGAATATTCCTTAAAGATTCTCTCCAACTAAATAAGACAAGGACTGACATGTCACCAACCCATGTCACTAAATAAGACAAGGACTGACATGTCATCTAAGGGTGGAGGTCACTGACAAGTCACAAATCCATGTATATGATCCAAGGGTGGAGCTTCCTTTGAGTGGATCCTCCTTGCTATATAATAGAGAGAAGGTGCTCCTTTGGAAAATCAAAGCATTGACTGAAGTTGGTGTTTCCTCTCTTATCTCTTGGATAGTTCTCTTGTCCGCAAAGTAATATACCATGTCCTCAAAATAGTTATACCATATACAAAAAGTGGTCCTTGAAACATCCTTATGTATAATCTGAATTTGCTTATGTTTTTTATGTAAAGCTAACTTGGTGAAATATTTAACACCTTGGAGCTTGATAAACAAGTTTCCATCTTAATAAGAATACTTATTGATGGCTTGTTGATTTAGTGTATGATTTGCAATATCTAGCATTCTACTTCCATCCTTCTTCTTTAAAAATAAGAATATAATATTATATGTTTATATAGATGAATAGTTTCTTTACAATTCTCTCATTTGGCTTTTCAAGGTCTTATACTCCTCATGAGGACCTCAATCTTGTGATAATAGACCCATTAATTTATCATTTGATAATTATCCTTGTATTCCACTATTGTTTTTCTCAAATTTTCAAGGATTTTAAATAAATTTTTATTAAATTTAAATATATTATTCTCATTACTTACCCATAGGCAAATACTTTTCAATTTCTACACCTATTCTTTTGAAGACAATAATATTAAAGGCCAGAATAGCTTGATAAATTTCATTCATAAGCATAAGGGGTGGCTTGACACTCTACTTATAAGTTTTCTTTTTGGAAAAATGTGAACATAAAATGCAGCTTACTCATAAACATACTCACATAGAGAGTGATTTGAACCTCCATATTCTCAATACTTTGGTTTTCAATATGTATCCTTTTAAATGCTCGAACTTCTATCTATTTATAATAACTCTTAAGCTTGAAGCAAACAACAATAACCTCCAATCCAATTACTTTGTAAAGGAAAGTTTAAAGACAAAATAAGTCTTCAAACAAAAAAAAATTTGTTTTGCTTGGCTAGGCATATAAGGATTGCACCAAATTAATTATAATGAATTATATCTTTTGAATGGATTTTAATTTTCCAATTTGCAAAAAAGGGTAATTTTTCATTTTAAGATCTCACTTTAGTTATTGTCTCCATAATTATCCATATATTTTACTTTTTTCACTTTTTTTGTCCTCCAATTAGGATCTTATTGCTCTATTCAAGTTGTCCGTAAGTTTACTTCGCAATGAGTTAAACAAATCACTCACTACTTAAGTTCCTCTTTGTATTTGCAATTTTTGAACTAAGTCCATTAAATTTATAAAAATCAGTTTAATTGAATACATAACTTTTAATTTTTAATAAAAATTTTCATTAGACTTCAATAAATAGTTGACACTTGAGAAACCAACTATCTTTCAAGCCATAGTAGAACAATATCAAGAATGATTAAATGAGCACACATATATCATACTCAAAAGCAAAAAAATAAGATAAAATGATTGAATGAACCCCTACATCATACTCATAAATACCAAATAAGGCATATTTTAGCTTCATGAGATAGAGTTGTCCCTCTTGTACAAAGCTACTTTGTTCCTTTAGTATGGTTCAATATTACAATCCTTTTCATCTTTGCAAATTTCACATCAAGTATCCTTTATTACTTAAGGTTATTTGTATGGGCCATGGTCCACCTCTTGATTCTTTGTAATATTTGATGGTGAGGTTATTTCTTTTATTAAAAATACCACTTAAGCCTTGATACTTAATAGTTCTTGTATCAATAGCTTAGTATTAGCTATAATTTTTTTCTGAAGGTAATCTTATCTCATCCATTCACTAGAACAAGCTTTGTGTGGTCAAATTGTACATTTCTCTCCTTTTGGATAGAATTAGTAGAGCATGATAATTCCAAGGTTTTCACCTTCATGTAAAATCAAATTCATTAGCAAAAGTTAATACAAAAAGAAAACTCAAGATATTTTTTTAACCAACATTTTGAATTATCTAATCATTGCATGCTTCTTTTGATACAAAGTAATAACAAACATAAACTTTAGTGTTGAAATTTACAAGTAGCTCCATATTCAGATTATTTCTCATAATAAAATGTGAAATATAAAACTTTATTGATCAGCACAACTCTGAAAGCAACACAAACCTAGAAGACTCTATCACTTGGGTCACAAAGATTGTTCAAAACATATATATCAAATATAGTCTCAAGGCATGCTTGTCAATCAATTGAATTGAAGCAAATAGCATTTTGAAGTAGATTTTGGAGTGTATAACACTTCTTTATCATTTATTCTCATTTATCTCCTTTATCTCATGTCAAAGTTTCAACTCAAAGGCTACATTTCAAATTTCACCTTGCACTTACTTGTGTTATGATATAGCTGTTCCTCCTTGCTTCATTTGCAACTCAATGGCTATTATAAACCCCTTGTAGCAAGTATTTCCACTTTTTCTAACACTTAAGAGATGTCACTTCCTCACTTTTTGAAGAGTGTAGATCCATTTGCATGGAATGGGACCTTTTTTTTATGTTATTCTAACTTGATCACATACAAAGAATTCTATATTTACATTAAATTAAAAGTCATTATTTACTTCTTAAATTTTATATTTAGCTTTGCCCATAAGTTTTCATTGAATTCTTTATTATCCAATATTCTAAATTGAATAAGAGCCTTAACTTAATTTTGGACTAACCAAAAATGATAAAATGCTTCTATTTGAACTATTGGAGAGTCTATTATGATATAATTCTTCCATCTAGATAGTTTCCTTTCAAGAAAGCTATAGAATTAGCTAGATTATATTCAAATATAGATCTTTCACAAAAAAGAAGTATTACCAAATGTAGCTACTCAAATCTCATTGAACTCCATAGTTCACATCCATCTTTTTACTATTTTGATTGAGTAAAACAAGGTGGATCCACTATCTAGATAAAGATCTATATCAAATCCTAGTTTTTTTAGTTGGATTGAACAAAAAAAGTAGGTCTTTAACTTATTCAAAGATCTAGTACTTAGTCTTGTACTCTCAAGAGCATAGTCAAAATAGCACATCAAAGGATAAAATACTTCAACTTGTGAACTATAGTTGCACACCTTGAGACTATAGACAACAGTTAAGTTGTTAAAATTAAGTATTACCTTTCATCTAAAATTTGAATATAAGCTTATGTTAGTAGCTATTTGAAGACAAATCTATATAGATATTTATTGATCTTATCTTAACATTTCAAATAAAATTTAACATATCAAGAATGAAATGTAAAAAGATTTTGGGGAGAATCAATAAAAGTTAAAGAATATATTGCTTGTTTGAAAATCTTTACACTCTCATAATTACATATTAACTATTGAATTGGTTGATGGAGTACAAAAACCTTTTAAGAAAGCTTGAATGATGTGCTCTACCTACAAAAACTTAGATTTTTTTATTAATGTTGATAGAGTATATAGTAATATCTCCTTTAAGTGTAGATAAGGTGCTTGTTGAGTTTTGAGATAGAGTGGATATATTAAGATAGATAAGCAATATATTCATGATGATATCTTGGTGATGGAATTGTTGATTTTAAGGAGAGATATCAACCTCTTAGCAAACAATTATTTTTAGAGTAGAGTGAAAAAGGTTAAAATCAGAGTAAAAATATATTCTCCTTGCATTTGAGGATAGTAGAGTGAGAGTAGTATGATTACTATCTTAGAAATCATAATTGTATTACACACTCATTCAAGATCCAAGATATTTTGAAGTGAAGCACATAAGTAGGTCACTTCAAAGTTGTTTCTGGATATAATGCATATAGATTGATACCAATAACATGTTGCAAGATCTGCGGTTTAAATTTAGCATCCTTATTTCTCTTATGCCACAATCATACCAACTACATATCAAAGAGTTTTGTTAATGTTAGAGTTAAGACTTTGTAGAACCTTTATTGTTTGCAATGAGATCTCATAGTCAAATTGTTCCAAAATATACATTCTTCTAATGGTGAAAGGCAAAATGGATTAAGTGTGAGGCATTTCATAATAAGTGTAATGAAAACCTATTTGTTATAAGATAGGATATTCATTTGGTTCATGCATAAGCAAAGTTTTCTATGCATTAACAAATAAAGCTCTTGGATGAGTTTAAGACGTATGTAACAAGACATTCTTAATTAATGTATTATATCTCAAATTCAACTTAAAAAATATGGTTTAACAAAAGAGCTTTTTAGATAGTAAGAAATGATTGCACAAGTTTTTGATTTAGAGAGGTTACTTGAGTAATGGGACATCTACTTACCTTTTCATTGGCTTTGGAATGTTAATGTAGCAAACAAGCACCTATTATACATGACTCCTTGAATTTTACTATACAAAGGAGACTTTATATTTACTCACTGTTATATATTATGTGTTTATTTTGATGATTTAGATATATGAGTGAAATTTGATCTTAGTAGAAAAATTTCTTTCGAAGCATAACATTAATTGTCTTAAACAACTTAGCAATTGCTTTAAAAAGTGATACTTTATGCTATGGAACTATTTGAAGAGGAGGCTATAGATCCTTCATCCATAAGTTTCATCATAGTGATTATATGTAATAATTCAATGGAATATAAAATCAATACTTGATGTAGCAATAAGCTACATTGTCTTAGGATTGTACAAGGTTTTTCCTTATAGAGCTCTTATATTAGAAAAACATAATAATATTGCTTCAAGGACAATATGCATAATTTTGCACCATATTACTTCCTAAAAATTAATAATAATATGTACCTAAGCTAAGCTTAGTCATTCTATGTGTAGGCTTGCAAGTTATAATACATGGCTATTCCAGAGGAATTGATACTATGATTATTGCATGAAAGGTGTTAAAGAGAATGACATATGATATGTTTATCTATCCGTTTACAATTTGTCTTCAAGCATAATAGCTTTTATGCTTGATATGCTAACTTATAAACCCTTTATGTGGTAAAGATACAAGTGACTAGAGATAGTACTAGGTAACACCTAATCTTTTGATATTTTCTCATAATATGGTATGTTATTTACTTCTTACCATTTCATGTGCTCTTGGAGTTGCGGGACATTTGCAACTTAAGGAAATACTCCTGCCCCCAACAAGTCTATTTAGTGAAGTGGGATACCAATTGTACTATTACATGGGGGCTCATATATTGCTACCCTATATAGTTTATCATCTCCTAGTAGCTCTTTTTGAAAATTGGTAATTCAAATGTTGTAGCTAGGTAGCTACAACATTTGAATTACCAATTTTCAAAACAACGTTTTCCTTGACAACGTTTTCTTCTAATTAGAATGCACTTGGGCCAAGTTCCACAACTACCATTAGAATTGGACCCATAGTAAAAGGCTTTCCTCCCTTTATCTTTTTTTTTGGAATGCTTTCTTGAATCTTACATTGTATTCACAATTGTATTACTATATTGTGAACAATATAGTAATACAATTGGATGCTTCTCCAAAAAAATCATAAAAAATTAACACTTCAAATGAGAGCATCCATGAGGGACATATTCAAGTATGGTTCATTCTCCAAGCCTTTGATGAGCTAGTGGAAGTTCTTCATGGTGAAATAAAGTGGTAGATATATCACCATTGCCATTGGGAACCCATTTTTGTGCATGGTTCTAGATGCATTATTTGTATTCTTAAAGAAAAATAGCCCTTGCATGTGCTAGGGCTGAATTGGAATTCCCTCCATGCCAAGGGAATGTCTTCATATTTTCTTGGTAGCAAAAAGACTTCTCACATTGTGTTCTTAGTCATGGGGAATAATTTTTTCTTGGAGGTCTGCTATAGGAATTGGTAAGTGATCACTTTTGAATCCACTTGAACTTATTCCAATACTTGGACTAACTCCTTGTTGCTTGGAAAAAAGAACTTGAGTGCCACAATGTTCCAAATCCTTCCCATTCCATGTTTTACCTTGTCTTGGGATCCACATTGCTGAAATTGTACAAGTTGCCTAACTGCATGTAGATGGGAGCTATTCCATCTAACTTTGTAGAATTTGCTTTTCTCTCTAATTGGTTCTCCCATAGACCTATTGTGAATTTGAAAAACTATCTTATCCTTGGAATACTTTATCTAAGGCTTTCTCTAATTCTTACATTGGCAAGACTCTCTCAATCCCATGATTCTATGTGTTTTGTCAAAATTTTCAAATTACCATGATGATGTTCTATCAATGTGTCTGGTCTAGCCTATAAAAGATTGCTCCCACAATTAGTTTGGATGTGAACTGCTGCTCCTCTTGCATAGAATCTTTGACCTCATCTTTACTTCAAAGTTTCCTTGATGAAATAGCACTGTCACTTGATAAATGCTTCTTGATATGATTGCTTAATGATTTTCTCTCACAAAGTTGAAATTTTAAACTCAGTTATTTAAGGAATTTTGCAAGGATTTTATAAGGGTTGGATCATCTCTGATAAATGTTATACTTTCTTGTTTTGCATTTAAATTTCTATGCATGTCATATTATCTTGCTCTAAGATCGGAAACATCTTCATGATTTTGGTATTCTTTTGCACTTGGATTGAAATTGTTGCACTTATTGTGCTATAAGAAGCTGGAGACAAATCATCCTTTGTGTGGTGCCATTTTTCTTTTGAATGTGAAACAATATAACCATTAAGTACACTAGTATACAAAAAGCTTGCATAGTTGTATTTGAATTTGTCCTCCAAGATTGTTGGTTTGGGAAGAATAATCTCACAATAAGAAAGAGCTTATGGACAACCCGTAGTCATTCAAAAAGTCCATCAAATCTTGGAGGAAGGTCCTCCTGCATGGATATTCCCATACTCTCTTCTTCCATGATGAATAACCTTTGAGTTTTCATGGTATCTTTTCTCCTTTGTCCCTTGATAGGATGTAGTGTGTGGGTTGTATGGTTTACACTTGGCACCATTAGTAAAAGATTCCATGAGTTCTACATCCAACCTTTCCAACTAGACTGACCCATTTTCAAACACTTCCCGTACCCAATAAGGACCAAGCTATTTCTCAGCAAACTTGAGGGGAAATAGGCCAACCATATCATTTAATTTTAACACTTAATCCCATTTGTAAAGTACAACCTGCTCTATAGTCAAAGTAAGTTGTCTACTTTTCTTATGTGGTGTACTAAGTGTAGAGTGCATGTGGATGTATTTCTATCAGATTATGCAGCACAAAAATTATTTCTTTTGGTGTCATCTCTCCTCTAAGAGACTAAGATGTCCTTGTCAAATAGCTTATAAGCACTATAAGGGATGAGATTAAAAGTTCTATTTGTAAAATCAAATCTTGCCCATAAACAAGCTAGAATTAGGTGTAGCCTATAGTGAATTTACAATGGTTAGGTAAGCTTAGAGAGCACCTAGGAGCTTATGATCCCAATCTGTGGGATTTATACAAACCATTTTCTTTAGGAGTGTTGGGAGAATTCTATTGATGCATTGGACTTGACCATTTGCCTATGAGTGGTATGGGGTAGACTGGTGGTGCTAGATCTTGTAGATGGTAGTTAAATCTTGTACCTCTTTGTTGATAAAGTGGGATCTATTGTTTGTAATAATGGATAAGGGAATGCCAAACCTTGAAATGATATTTTTCTGCAAAAATTGGATAGTGCAACTGAATTGTTTGAGAAGGATTCAACTTCTACACACTTTGTTAATATTATAGGGAACAATAATGTAATGATGCCTAGTCCATTGATCTGCAGGATTGATAGGTCCCACAAAGTTGAGTCCATATTTTGGAATGGTCGAGTTGCAAGTATAGGATGGATGTACATCTAATTATTGTGATAAGGGTTTGCCAACTCTTTGGAAATCATCACACATGTAGGCATATTGGCTGGCATCTACCAAAATAGAGGGCCACCAATATCCCACAAGGTAGCCCTTGCATGGTGTCAGCTCACCAAAGAAGTGCACTCTTAATTTGTCCAAGTGGCACATCTTTAAATACTACAAAAACCTCCTCCATGCTAATGCAACACCAAAGTACTTTATCTAATCCCATTCAGTAGAGATCTCCTTGTAAAATAATGAAAGGAAGTGCAAATATATGAAAACTTTTGTATTTGGCATATAGTAAGTCAAAGGATATATTTCATGTAGAGAGATAGTGCATGATTTGGGTCATCCAAGAGGATTGTGTTATGTTGTTCCTAACATTGAAAAGATGGAAGTCTATGGGATCTATGCTAAGAGAGCAAATGGTAGGTAGTTAAAAAAAACAAGATAGGAAGTTTGTGCTATGATGAGAATTTTCCTGAACAATATTCCATTATAAAAGATAAATCTTGTATTAGGAGCATATAGCAAGCCAATCTTCTTGCATGCTAAGGTTTATTAATCATGTATTTGAGGGCTTCATGATCTACATAGAAGACAAAATTGTTGCCCATCAATTAGTATCAACATTTTTGGATAGAAAAATTCATCATGAGGCATTCATGTTTGGTTTTCAAGTAGTTTATTTTAGCGGCATTGTGTCAAGTGTCAAGTGTCAAGTGGCATTGAGTTACCTACTAGCATAGTTGATTGGGTATTCCCATTCCTCTTCATTATATTGAGCTAGAAGGTCTTCATTATATTTTGCTTCAAGGTCTCAAATGCATCTATGCATTTGTCCATCCATATAAAGTTTATTGTGATGTGCAGTAGGCCTATTAGTGAAGAGGTGATCTTAGCATGCATATGAACATATTGCATGTAGTATCACGTACAACCTAAGAAAATTTGTAGCTCTTGTATGGTCTCTAGGATGCATAAATCCTAAATGACCTTGATCTTCTTTGGTTCCACCATTATTCCATTTTTGTAGATTAAGTGACCAAGGAAGGGCCCACAAGAGACAAAACATAGGCACTTTTGTAGGTTCAAAGAAATCCTCACTTGTATACAAGTATGTAGAATAGCTTTAGCAGGTTGATATGGTTGCTACATGAGTTTTTTACCCACATATCATTGAGAAATAGCTTCATGTCCTTCATTATTGCACCAAAGGAGTTCATCATCTAGTGTTCAAATGTTGAAAGAGCATTTTGCAACCAAAAGGACACCATATGGTAGGCATAGGTGCCACACTCTATGATGAATGTAGTCTTATATTGATCTTCTAGAGCAATGTCAATCTAGATGTAGCTAAAATACCCATCCATAAATGAGAAGCATTGGTTATGGACAACTTTGTCCAATAGTGCATCCTTGAATGGGATCAAGAATAGGTTGGTCTAGGCATTCAACTTTCTGAAATCCATACATATGCATACCTTTTCTTTATCCTTTTTAGGGGCAACCAAGATTGGGGAGGCTCATTTGGTCTCTCCTATGGGTTAGATAAACCTACACTTTAGTAGTTTGTCTAGCAATTTTTTGATAGTAAGTGGGATTCAACCAATATGGTTTAGATCTTATTAGAACAACATCCAGTTAAAGTGAGATGCCATGTTGGCATATTTGGGGACCCACACCCATGATTTTTGTGTTATTTCAGGAAAAAACATCTCTAAACTCTCAAAAAAGTGCTTGATGGGAAGACTGGTCCTCCATGAACACATTGATGCTTATTTTCACATATTTAGGGGTTTTTTTATTCCATGAGATATCAAGATGTTGAAACTTATCTATGATCTATAAGTGAAGGAGAATAGGTTCAAAAGATTGCTTTGGTGGTTTAGGGAGTATCATTACAACCTATCCTCATGTATTTTCTGGTGGACTTCTTTATTGTTTTCAATTCTCTTTGGGGGTTTTTCCATGGTATAAGGAGCAATGGTGTGAGACGGAGGACTTGTGCTCTTTGTATTAACTAGAAAAACTTTGTTACTCACAATGGGCTTTGTTTCATTGTATCAATGAATAATAGTGTTGTTAGGGAGCATCTTGTCAAGATAGAAGCATTCCTCACTTGTTTCTTCATCCTAACAATCAAATATCATCTTTGATATAAAAGCAAGAGTTTTTCAAGGTTTCCTCAATATGTTCCCAAGTGTAAGGTAGTGAGAACAATGCATGGCTACCAACTCCATTCTTAGTGATACAAGAGTTTTCCTCTAAGCTCAAAGAAAATTCTTTTGGGGCCATGTTTAGGGGCATGTGGAAGTGTGCTTGCCAAGAATGTTTTATGGATATATTGGAAGAATAAGGCTCTATTGTCATGAAGTTCTTTGGCATGACAACTCATTTCTTCCTCCATTATCAAAAGAAAATTAGCAATGGAATTTTTGGTTTCCTCATTACTATTAACACAAGAAGGGTTCCATGCATCAATACTAAAAGTTTTGTCATGTACATCAGAAGCATAATGTGATTTGATCTTCTCTTGAATGTTAATCTACCAATTTTCCAAGAGGTGACTACATTGGTATCCACCAACCATGGGAATCCCAATAAGAATGGAAACTATGCAAGAGTAGGAGTATCTATTATCAAGTAGTCAACTAAAAATGTTTGCTCACCAATGAGTGTAGGGACCTTGGACAAGAGCTTGAGAGTGCAATGTCTTCCCATTGGCCGTTCATAGAAGGGTAGAGGTCTTTGTCATACCCTTCAAGCCTAGTATTTCCATCATACCCTTGGTCATAATGTTCACTAAGGACCTCTAGTTGATATAAATTTTTTGGGATAACACTAACTTGGATGGTTACAAGAATGTTTGGGTTGTGAACCTTGGTGTAAAACACATGAGGACCATCCAAAATTATGTCAACCAAATCACTATGCAAGATTCCCTTAGTGGGAGTATGTAGTGTTTATATAGGATCACGTCCCTATGGGTGAGTGTGACAACATGTCAAGTATCACTTTTGCGGTAATCAGTAAGTAAAGTTTGTTCCTATAGAGATTCAAGTAAAAAATGGTCAAATATGAACTAATTGAACTAAATGAACTAAATATTAACACTTCAGTTCTTCTTGATTTCATCTTTAATCTCTCAGGTAGAAACCACACCTAAAAGAGAGTAACAAGCACTAATTTATAGTCTTGTCACAAATTAACACTTATAATCAGAACTCCATCAAATCTTTCCAAATAAACTTGATTGTGATGATTCAGATTTTCTTGAAGAAGGCTTCTTCACTACAAAATGATCTTGCCTCAAAATTGTGTTCCACCCCTCCATTGAAGGCACAACTTCCTCAATCAAAATTGCTTTGCATCAACCTCATATTGCGCTCACCAATGCAGAATAGTACCAACATTATAATTCCTCATGGATCTGTGAAGGCATTGCTTTGATTGCTATCCACTCAAGATTAAGCACACAAAATGAAATCAGAGTTGTGGAATCCAACATCCAACAAGCTCACTAAATTGCACTTTGAAATTCTCCAAACACTCACAAACACACACATAGGATTGATACTCTGAATTAAGCTAAAACAACAAGCACTAAGTTATAGCACTTTGCTTTACTCAACTTTAGAAATACAAATACTAAACAACAACAAACTACAAATTCCTCATTTAAATAGGCAAAACACTTCAATAGTTACTAGCTAATATACCATTTCCTAACAATCTCCAGATCCAAAATGGCAACCCACTCTTCATATCTATCGATTCAAATCTCAAATTGGTTATGAATCCAATCCAATCCAATGTCTAATTCTTTTTCTAAACCTAACGTAACTTCCTTCACCTCTTGTACTTTGGACTTCTCTACTACTACAAATTCTTCCTCTAATAATTTAAATAATTAAATTCTTCAGTCTGAACTGCAATTGAACCCATGAGTATTGTATTTACCTTCTTATCTTCCAACCCACTTACTCTTAATTGCTTAGATAACTCCTCTGAAGACAACTGTCCTCCTACTCTCTTAATTCACCTCAGATTCCTATCTTCATGTTACTACAAATCTGCTCTTACTCTGATTTAACTAAATCTAATCTTAGACAAACATTGTCTCCTACCTTTATCATCTTTCTATCAACTCTCTCTCTCTCAAGCAAATCAGAAGATTGTTCAGATCTATATCTTTTGCCTTTCTCTTCCTCATCTCCTACACTAACAACTTCAACTTGTGTAGATGTAATTCTTCTACCTTCCCTTTGGCTTCAACTTTTAGCATTACATTGAGCTTTTCTACTACTCCTTGTACTTGCTCCGATGTATGATCTTGAGCTCTCTCCACTTGCAACTCTTCACAATACATCTTTAATGTGTCTTCAAACTCAGCTTTCAATACTTCCTTCTCCTCCATGTATCAAGCAAGTTGGGCTTCAACATTTATGACAAGTTCTTATAATTGCTCTTCTTCCCTATTGCTCCCTGCTAACTCTCGCTACCAAGCTTCATCCTTCTATGATACCATCAACTTCTAACTCTCCAACTCTTGCTCCATCATAGTGGCAATTGCCTTCAAATGTATGACTTTAATATTGTGCTTCATCAAATTCACCCTTCAATTTCTCCCAAGCTATCTTCTATATACTCAACTCTTCAGCCTACCGCTCAAGCTCACCTCCTTGCTTCTTGAAAGACTCCTATAAGTTCTCAAATCTCTTTTGTCATAGTAATGTGTCCACCCAAAACGCTTTAGCTTGCTTCACTCCTTTGATTAATTTCTCCCTCAAATGCATGATCTCTTCACTTAGATACTTCACAACCTATAGTTCATCCTTTACTTCCAAATGATCCTTCTTCATCTTTTCCTTTTATTTCTTTAGTATCCGTAGCAATGGACAGATGATGTTAGACAAGTAGACTACTTCCCTAAAATCTTCTTCTTCTTCCTCATCTACACCTTTGTCCACTACATGCATTACTACTTTGTTGACCGGTGCTTTACTCCAAAGTCTTGATCTTTGTACCTTCAAAGTAACCTCTTCTAAGCTATCATCTTCACCTTCCGCTTTACTTGGTCTTGCTATGGCCGGTTGCTCATTCTTCTTCATTCTAGTTCCTTGGGGAAAAACCAACCTCAGCTCTTTGTTTCTATGCTCTTCTATTTCCACCATAGGCAACTCTAGACACGGAATATCCCCTCCTTCCATGTGATTGATTGCCACATGGAACTCCTGATCTTCCTCCTCAACCACTTCCTCCAATGGCTGCTGCACCTTGGGTTCTCCTTCACTCCTATTGCTTGATTCCTCACTCTGCACCATGATTTCTACTTCTTCTTCTTCCACTAATTCCTATGACCTGTCCTCGGCTTCTCCTTCTAATTCTTCACCTAATGTTTGGTCACTCAAGATGACCTTGTGCCTTGATACAACCTTCTTTTTTTTCATGGCTATATTAGGGACACCATCTCTTCTGGTCGACTTTGCTTCTTTGTCTTTGGGATCTTCACTTCCACTCTCTTCTGCTATTTGGTCTTGGCAAAGTGGTCATTGCTACTTCAAATTTGGCAGATATAATACTGCTCTTCTACATCTGCTTCTCTTTTCAAGTCTAGGTGGAAGTGCGACACCATCTTCTATCTCTCTTTTGCACTCAATAGGTTCAACTTGAGGTAAAAGTGTGTTGAAAACGACACTAGGTAGTATGGGGGTGGTCTATCTCTCCAATTCCAGACCATTTGCCTCATTTTTTAGTGAAAGCACCTCACTCAATTCACCGGTTCTCTTGCAAACATTTGGTGAAAGAACACGGCCAAATTGTAAAAGACCAAGACCAAGGAGAGAAATAGGAGAAGGGAAGCTCACATTGGGACGTTGGAATGAGGGAAAACTCCAAATGCCTAGCATGAACTTCAGCTTTGGTATTTATAAGTAGCATACAAGGCCCTTGAGAAGCTTCTTAAGAAGCTTTCTTAGAGTGCAAGCCAAGTTAACCAGGAAACTTCTCAAGAAGCTTCCTTCTAGAAGCTGCCTACTTGGCGTGCAAGCTAAGCTAGTTGGAAGCTTCTAGAAGCTACTTACTTGAGGTGCAAGCTAAGCTAGCTGGAAGTTTCCCAATAAGCTTCCTAGATACTTCCGGAATATTCTAGGCTAATTTGTCTTATTTGCTACTTTGTTAGCTCTATTAACTTCATTGCTAAACTCCATATTGTTACATATTTCCCCACCACTAGTTGGTGATGTCCTTGCCGCCAATGAAGCTTCAAACTCGTGGATGGCCATTTGTGCATTTTGGATGTGAGAAAGAGGTTCCCATGTGGTATCATGAAGAGGATACTCTTTCCAAAGGACCTGGAATCCTACATGTTGTCGACAGCCTTGTTCGCTATCAACAACACAGGAATAAGATCAACTTCGTACTCCTCATGATCATTGATAGGGACGGGAGGAGGGGGATGTTGGACTTGAGAGGAATAGGAAGAGGGGTTTGGAACAAAGGGTTTCAACTTGGATATGCATATGACAAGGCAAGGCAAGTTGATAAGCAATAGGAGAGATAATATCGGTGACATCAAAGGGTCCTATCCAATTAGGGGCAAGTTTACAAACTTGGGTATCAAGGGGGAGAAGGAGGTTACTAGAAGATAGCATGACTTTATCACCAACTTCAAAGGTAAGATCACAATGATGGTGGTCCGCATATTTTTTTGGATGATTTTTGAGCAACATGGAGGTGAGATTTAGCTTGTTGGAGAGATTGAGATATAGTAGTCAAGAATCTTAAAGTATGAGGAACTTGAGATGGAAGGGGAGCAAGAAGAGAATCTGGAACAAGCAAATCTTAGCCAAAATTGAGAAAGAAAGGAGAAAATCCGGTGCTTGCTTGTTTGGAATTGTTGTAGGCAAATTCTACAACTGCAAGACATTCATCCCAATTGGTATGGTGGACATGGACAAAGACATGCAACATATCTTCCAATGTACAATTGCACATTTGATTTGTCCATCAGTTTGAGGATGATAGGCCATGGACAAAGCAAGCTTGGTGTTGAGTATCTAGTATAGTGCTTGCCAAAACTTCTTGATAATCAAGGATCGTAGTCAAAGATGAGTACATGTGGCATCCCATGATGCTTGAAGACATTGTTGAAGTAGATTTGCGCTAAGGTTGGGGTATCCACAGTATCACAAGTTGGTGCTAAGTAGATTTGCTTACTAAGCTTATCCACAAACACCATGATTGTTGTATGTCCTTGCTTTGACTTGGGCAAGGATGTGATAAGATCCAAGCTCACATGCTCCCAATGAGCAGATGGATGGAGAGTGGTTGAAGGATTCCACTTGACTTTTGGTTGCTAGCCTTGTTGCGTTGGTAGCTCTCACATGATCAGACAAATTCTTGAACATCTCACGTCATGTTGGGCCACCACCAACGGCATTGGAGGGTACCCAAGGTCTTGTCCACACTCATGTGACCAACTATGGGTAAATCATGGGCTTCTTGAAGGTGCAAAATTCAAAGATTACCTTTGGCTGGAACATAGATCCGGTCCTCATGGAATAGAAGACACTCCTTGATGGAAAAGGTGTTGTACTCCTTGTCACATGCTGTAAGGCGACCATGTACTATTTAGAAGAAGGGATCTTGTTGTAGAGTTGACTGAAACTCATTTTGGACCTTGGAATCAATTGACACCATTGTAATTGCCGTTATGATGAGAGGAAGAGACTTCAAATCAGGTTGTTGTGATAAAACATCAGGGATGCTATGGAACCGACCTGGTTTGTACTCAAGTTTGATGTCAAACAATTGGAGTTATTCCTCCCATTGATGATGTCAACTCTTCATATGTTCCAAGTGTGAGGTCTGCAACAATGGTTTGTGATCAATTTGCATGATCACTTGTTTCCCCAAGAGGTAATGCCTCCATACCTTGGTGGTATATACCATTACAAGTTGTTCTCAATCTCAAGTAGAGTAGTTTCTTTCAACCATATTGAGTCGGTGAGACACAAAGGCAATAAGATGTAGTCCATCTAGGAATTCTTATTGCAACACGGTTCCAATTGCAAAGTTAGAAGCATCAAAATCAACCACACAAGGTAGCTAAGGATCATATGGTTGAAGAATGGGCCTTGAAGACACCATATATATCAAAGCTTCTCTTCAAAGCTTGCTCCATGGTTGCCTTCTTGGCAAACTTCCCATCTTAGGGCTCCTCTTTCTTCAAGGCATGCTCTATGGCTACCTTCTCAACAAACTTCCCATCTTGGGATTGACTATTCTTAGGTGTCTTACTTGGAGGTGCCAGACAACCTAATTGGAAATTCCTACCTTGGTGTTGTACTTGAATTTGTCGTTGGGTCTAATCAAATTAAACCTTCTGAAGTTCAAGCAAAGGTAGTCCTAGAATGACATCATAGTGTAGAGGTGTCACTACAAACCTCATACACTCCAAATACTCCTTCCCAATCTTACAAGTAACAGGATGTGAGGTACGGGATGCATAACCCTTTCTACCAACTGCCATCATTAATCTACTTCCAATCACTGGCTTGATAGAAATACCTAATTCCTTCACTACTTGCATAAACATGCAATTCTTTGAACTTCTAGAATCAACCAAAATTCTACAACCCCAATTAGATATTGTACCTTGCAAGTGAAGCAAACTTGTGTAGGTTGAGCCTTCAATCCCATTGGAACTAATCAAGCTCATAGTAGGCGGCTTGAATCTCCTACTAGGATTCCTCATTTCCTTGATCATTTTGTTCCACAAACTCCATCTGGGCAACTTGTAAAGGCTGCATATTCCTAAGTGGACATTTAACAATGCAATGTCCAACTTGGTGATAATAAAAACAACTTCCATTTTATCACAATCTTTCCCTATCCGTTGTACCAAGTGGTCTCCATTGGATAGCATCAATCTCCATTGGTGTTGGTTCTTCCACTTGTGCGTAGTGTATTGGTAAGCTTTGTGTAGGTTGAGGTTGAGACCAAGTTATTGCAACCAAGGAATCAAAGTGCTCAGCCAATTGCATGGCTTCTTCTACATTTTGTGGTTCCTGCATGGTCACATCTAATTTGGTTTGTGACTTCAATTCCCGCACAAATTGATCCAAAACTCCACCTTCTTGTATATTTAGAATTTGCATGATGATGTTTTGAAATTGTGTAATGTAGCTCCTTATTGAGCCAATCTGCTTCAACTCCGCCAATTTATCTCATCCGGCTTGGGTGGCATTTATAATTTGAAATCAACCAAGTATTGCATCCTTGAATTTTGCCCATGTCAAAATTGGTGCAACAATCTGTCGTTCAGCTTGCTCCACTTAGAATTGCCACCAAAGTTTTGCACACCATCCAATTGGCTAGAAGCCAAGAGAATCTATTTCCATTCATCTTGAAGATTGGTGGCTTCAAAGTAACGTTTGTAGTTAAACACAAAATTCTCCATTGTGCCCGGAAGATTCTTGCCTTCAAACACCTTGGGTTTTGGAAATCAAATATGATCTTCTCCATCTTGAATTGGCGCTCTCTCTATATGTTCTCATTGTTGTTGGTCTTGTTCATCCAACAATCAAGTAAGGTGCTTGATTTTTTTGTTGCATTATAAGGATAATATCTGATATTGCCACCATAGCTACTACTCTATCCCACTACTCCCAATTTATCTAAATGATTAACACATAGATGCAATACGTCCACCATTATCCATAGGTTACAACCAGAAGTATCAAGTGTTCCTCAGACAAGGTGATCATATGCAAAAAATCCTGCCCAAAGTGCAAGGTGATGAATTGTGTGAAATGATGCTTGTGTAATATCTGGACATGAAAATCCTAATGTTTTGGCAGAAGTGAATTTATGGACAAGTCCATAAATTCCATCCATCTCATTCTTGCTCTAATACCAATGTAAAAGACCAAGACTGAGGAGAGAAATAGGAGAAGCAAAGCTCACATTGGGACGTTAGAATGAGGGAAAACTCCAAATGCCTAGCATAAGCTTTGGCTTTGGTATTTATAGGTAGCATACAAGACCTCTGAGAACCTTCTCAAGAAGCTTCCTCAAGCCGCTTTCTTAGAGTGCAAGCCAAGTTAACCATGAAGTCTCTCAAGAAGCTTCCTTCTAGAAGCCGCCCACTTGGCATGCAAGCTAAGCTAGTTGGAAGCTTCTAGAAGCTTCTTTCTAGAAGCTACTTACTTGAGGTGCAAGCTAAGCTAGCCAAGAAGCTTCCCAAGAAGCTTTTTAGATAGTTTTGGAATATTCTAAGCTAATTCATCTTATTTGCTACTTTGTTAGCCCTACTAACTTTTTCTCTAAACTCCATATTATTACACTAATGCTTCATCACATAAGTGGTTTGTTTGCTAGCTTAAAGATTGCAATCATTACTCCAATAGTACTTTGCCTTATCAAGTCTCAATAGGTACCTTGTACCCATTCTTAGTACATTGACCATTAAAGGAATTGTGGATTTCTACAATCTCTTCTACAGACTCTCCCTTCTTGTGGAATGTAGCTCCAATTTCCTCACCAGCCTCTTTCCCGAGGACTAGTCTCCCACCCAACTCTATCCATCAAGCTGGATTGCCTTTCTTCCTTTCGTCCTCACAATTACTTGTAGTTATTTCAGCCATGAAACTTGGAAAACTCAAGTTCCAATTCCTGGCCATAAAAGTGATCAAAAGTCTACTCAAGACTTTGATCCTTGCTATAGCATCTAACCTCTAAATAATAGGATTCCTCACTATGGGTGAGGGACTCTTCTTTCCACCCCTCATTGGCATTGTGCTATCTCTCACTCTTGGTATCTGGAAGATAATTCTTCCATATCTTGGACGTGAAATTCTAACTCCCTCAGGATTCTTAAACATTGAACTCTTGGCTGGCTTTGTAATAGGCACTACTATGGGATGACTACATAGTGGCATAGGATACTTGCATGACATTTTGAAAGTCCCTCGATGAAGTCTTAATTCTATAGTTCTTCGTTGTGCAGTCATTCTTTAGTCACTCTTCACTTGATAATCATACATTCTACATGCATTCCTCCTATCACTATCAATTTTATCCTGCTCATGCCTTAGCTATTTTCTTGCTTGTACTTTCTTGGCTGGCTAATCCAAAGCAAATTTGCTACTTTGTTTGTACATTAGGTTGATCACCCCAAGGCAAAGTTTCCTTACTTTAGGTTCTTCTACTGACAAGTCTGATCCAAGTTCTTCTTTTCTTGGCACAAAGTAAACTACTTTTGGTTTGACCTGAAGACATAATTCTTCTTCTGTTGTTGCCGTTTGAGTTCAATTTAACTTGATTGTACACTTCTTCTTCAAAATATAAAAAACCAAAAGAATGTGGGTACCACAATGAGTATTCGCAATTAGTGGATCCTTGAAGTGCACCACATGCAATTTTTTTGTTAGGAAATTTTGCAGCTTCTTACTTTTTATAAAGGAAACTTTACAAAGTTGTTTGATAGTGATATTAGCTCTGAAGTTACCCAGATGAACAACAATGTCATAGTCACGTATCACTGAAGTGGATGGGTATTTTCCTAGTGTGTCAAACATATGGATTGTAGCTCTAAACATTTCTAGAGTGAGCTAAGTAGTTTCATCCTGCACTATTTCTTCATCCATTCTTTTGGAGGAGTAACTATCAAAAGAAGAGTTGTTGTTTGGATCAGGTATTGCATAAGTGTGGGCACGCTTGGTGAGGAATAAATTTTCCTGTGATAGTACTTCCAATGGTTGCCACTATATTACTCACAATAGCAATTTCCTTAATTCCTATGAAATGCACATTCTTTTTAGGGCTATCATTATTGTGCAGTTCATTCTAAATGGCCGCTTCCTTGATTTGAGTGATAAAGTTCTGGAAGTCTAGGCATTGTGCCATGGTATGAGCTCCAGACTTTAACCAAGGTGTCATCCATCTTGGTGGAAGGAGTGGGAACATTGGCGACTATGGGAATGGGCAATCCCAATGTAGCTACAAGATGAATTATGGGAGTTGTTGTGGGTATATGATCATATATGGGTACCAATTATGGTAACACATATGGAGCCATTGCAATTGTGGGAGCTCCTCCATAGAAGGAGGAGCTCCCACTAACTTGGCTGATAAAATCCTTGAGTAACAACATAAGAATATTGCATTACATTCCCTTTGAATCTTGGTATTATAGAGAAAGGGTTTGGTAAGGCCATGTCCCACTTGTTAGCTTGAGCCCACCAATTTTTTCCTCAAATAGCTGAGCTAGAGTAGTGGCTTTGTTGTAGATGAGGAATTTTTGGATATCCTTAAGTAGCACATCTTTAAACCACTTGAGAGCCATAGTGGGATATAGAGTTGGTGTAATCATTAATAATATACATTGAAATTGTTGAATAAAAACTTGCATGGTTTCATTTTGTCCATTTTGAAGTCTATTTATCTTGTCCTTGAGTTGTTCTTGTTGCCTTGGCAAAATTTATTCATCTTCCTTTTGCTCATATTAATGCATAACTTGTTCTTGTGGTGGGAGCTAGGCCATTAAACCAATATTGTGCAATGCCAATGAAACATTGGCCAATTTTTCATTCTATGGCAATGTCATCCATGATATTTTGTGCCATACAGACATTTTTGAACATCCTAAGGAATTATTTGAAGTCTTCTTGCCATGTGAACATTATTATTCTAGGGGCTATACAATCATTTGTTCCTCTTGAGGTTGATGCCATTGCAATGATACCTATAGGGGCTAAATCAAGTGGTACTTGCTCAGCCGTAGGGTGTGTTGTTGGCACTTCAAAGGTTAGGGATGATATAGAGATAGGCTACCAAACACCTAGAGTATCATAAAGTACACTACCTCGTAAGATTCAATAGTGTAAGCATCAAGACTCTTGCAATAATATACCTGTTGGGAAAGATGGAATGCAATGTCACAATCATAGTAGTTAGAGTGATTGGACCCTTAGAAGATCTCATCCTTAATTTTCATGTTCTAGGACACTATCTATAACACACTTTAATATTGCAAATCTTGTATGACCTGAACTTTGTGATTGACTACAGGTTATAGAACTTATGAATGTTTTGGTGCTATTAGTCAAGAGTTAGGTTGAACAATGAGGGAAGTAAAGAAATTCAGAGGCAAAGTGGCCTTCTTTACAAATGAACAACCATCTTCAAGAATCCTTTGGATTACATCTATATTGAATATGAATTTTGTTTGTTCATCTTGTCATAGTATGCCAAGAGTGGTGACATTACACTCTTTTCAGAATGGCTCTGCCCAATAGGTTAAATACAAACAATAGATTGTAGTAATAAGTGATACTTTTGTCTCATTTTAAGTCATATTTAACTTGTATTAATTGGGATCAATTGGTTCTTACCACAATATTATGGAATTGGATGAAATTAGGTCATTTTAACCTTAGTAGATTTCTATAAGAATTCCACTCAAAATCAAACTAACCTATCCTTAATCTTATCCTTAACACTTATTAAAATCCTTGACTGTAGTACTCCAAAGACAAGAGAAGAGAGAAAACACAATTTTCACACTCAATCCTCCAATACTCCAAAGGAGCATCTTCTTTTTATTATATAGACAAATAGGATCTCCTCCAAGGAAGCTCCACTATAGGATTAGGCATATAGATAGGTGAAATGTTGGTCTTGGTCCTATCTGGTTGGTCAAACAAGCTTTGACCGAAGGGAATCTTTTAGGGAATCTTTGTGTAGGAATCTCAGAATCACATGGGTGAGGTACCATTGGAAAGCTCTTGACAAGAAAAGCCAGTGGGAAGGGAAAAGCCAGCCTTTCCTTTGATGAAGGAAGAATGTGCACATTTTTTAGGCCTAATTCATCCTTTTAGACCTCCAAATTTGCCTTCAAAGCTTTCAGGCATATTTTGGTTCCTACTCTATTAGTAGATGTCCCCTTTTAGTGATACCTCTTTCTGATCTATTTAGTCCATCATGTGTAACATCCTTCCAGATGTTACCAAACCTTTCAATCATATATCTAGCTATTGGTTCTAGGGTTTTCAAGTCTATTTTGGTTTTTGCCTTATTTGTAGAAGTACTCTTTTGGTGATACTTCTATCTGATCTATTTTTCCATCATGTATAACATCATTCTAGATGTTACCAACCCAAATTTCACATCTAGATCATATGGCTAGCTCTTGGTATTACATTAAAATCCATTTGTACTTAAATTTTTGAAAAAACTCAAGCTTCATTCATTTCTCAATCATAATACTCTCACTCTTCACTTCCCAACTTGAATCTCAACTCACTTTGGATCTTATTCATGGACACTTAATTAGGAAATTTGAATTTTTTTTACTCAATGCAACATGCTTCATGTCTTGAAAAAAAACCTTTGAAATTTGAACCTCCTACTAAAAATTTTAATAGTGTTCTCACTCCTTATATATTCTAGTCTAGTTGTTAGATTTAACCTTGACCAACTTTGATTAGTTATACCTAACTTTAGTAAACTAGAGCTGATCAAAATTTTCTCTAGCAATATTTATTTAGCTTAAATTTTCTTATAAATTTAAAATTATTTATGTAATATAACATTTTTGTGACTCAATATCAACCAAAATGTGGTAAAATGGTAAGTAATAGGTTTTTTGCATGAGGATACATGTTAAAAATGACTAGAATTGAAGAGAATTGCTACAAGTAGTAATTCTTTATTGTTTCTTGTTTAACATCTTGGTCAAAATTCATTCCTAAAAGAGGTTTGTGTCATCTCTTATTGCAAATTGTGTAAAAGGAAAATTAAAATTACTTTCACCACATATCTATTCTGAAATATTTGTGAAGTGAGCTAGTCCAAGTTATTCTTGAAGATGATAGCTCACTTCATGCCAAAGGTCACTTTTCTCTAAAGATAACGTCACCCAAAGGTTGGTTCCATTCCAAGGGTTAGTTTCATCCCAAACTCTTATTGATCTAGTAACTACAACTTTGAGTACTATGTTGCATCCTTCCCAAAAGATGCAATACCAAAGGAGTCTTTGAATTGATTGACTATTTGGCTTTTTGATTTTTTTGTACTTTCAATGCTCTAGATTACCCATAATCCTTCCATACATTGCATTTCTTCTTCAAAACCCAAGGATCAAACATTCCAAATAAGTGCAAATGCCTCCTTACACTCAAGCACATAAGTTCTTACTCCAAGGTTAGTGAACTCTACTTGAGAAAACATGCTAGCAATTATGCAAAGTGTAGACACTAAACTCTAAGGATCATGAAGTCCTTGTTTTAAATCTCTGATTGGAAATATAACATATTTACATCTTCAAAACCCTTACACAATTTCTAGCTTTCAAGGAAGAGATCAAACAACTAAGTGAAATGTGAGAAATCTTCTAATTACACCTATATCACTCATTGCTACTTATCTACTTATCTTATCTTATCCTAATGCAATTCATTAAGATCTATCTCTATATTTCTGACCAAGTATTTTAATTACACCTACATCACTCATTGCTTATCCTGTCTGCTTATCTTATCATATTGTAATGCAATTCAGTAAGATCTATCTATATATCCATGACAAGGTCTTCTAATTACACCTAAATCACTCATTCCTAATCATATCTACTTATCTTATCTTATCCTAATGCAATTTATTAAGATCTGCCCATGTATCTAAGACCAAGTCATATACTTAATTTGTTATTTACTCCTACAAGTTTAGCCAAAGATCTTTAGCTACAAAATTATCCTACTACAAGTTGTGCTACACCAAAGGGTGTCTTTTAGGCTAAACATATGTACAAGTACAAAGTCTTTGGAACCAAAGGTTACCTTTTAGGCTAAAGGTTGTTCTAGACCAAAGGTTTCTTACACTTAAACTATTTATACTACCTATCTTTTGCTATGTATCTCCTTCATCCTAAGTATCCTTTGTAATGCTTTTACACAAAACTACCCCTATTGATTCTTATTAACAAGTCTACCTTACCCTTACAATCTGCCAGATCAAGGAGTAAGAGTAAGATCAAGGAGTAAGATGTTTGTTGTCTTTTCAAATTTCTTTTCCTTTTACTTCTCTTGTTAATTTTAATTTTCCCAATAAGATATCTACCTCTTTATCTTTAGCATTCAATTGCTCCTCATAGTTGTGTTGCATGTGTTGCACTCAAGACAGATCACTCTCAATTCTCTTTGTGCTTTCTAGCGGTCTTCTTTGTACTTCTACTTCATGATCTCTACTTCACTCTTCAAGTAGAAGGTCTCTTGGACTAAGTTGTTGTTCCACTTCTCTTTGGGAATGTACAAGTTGTTAGCTCTAGTCCATTCCTCTTGAGCCTTTGCCTTCTCCTTATGAAGTTCTTGAGTAATTTGATAGAGCATATTGATGAGTATTGTATAGTTTGTTATTTCTCCATGAAGCTTTCTATAGCAAGGGAGAATTTGCTCCATTATCTCCAATGGTGATCCCACTATATGGATAACCAACCAAGAGATGGGTACCCTTTCTAATTGTTGTACCTCTTCTCTACTTATTGCATCTTCTTTTGCATGCCCTTCTTGTATTAAAGGCTTGCCATAGTCCTTCTTGATCTTGATAAAGAGCATTGGTTCTTCATTCTCATCCATTTTTTCATTTTTTACTTGGTCTTTTGCTTTGGATATATTTTTGTCTTTGTCTTTATCCTTGTACTATCTTGACCTTTTGGACTTGAGAACTTCTTTGATTTTGAGTAATATTTTGGCCTTGAATATCTCTTCTTCCTTGTTGTTTGCTTCTTCCTTGTTCCCTTCCTCCTTGTCCTTTGGCCCAAAAGATCTTGCTTCATCATCATGCTTCGTTTCATTGTTCTTTGTTCTTAATGGCCCTAATTTATCATCAGTATTCTCCTTTAGGAGGATCTTTGTCTTTGCCTTGGAGATTCTTCTATGTGTTATGGCTAGGAAAATTATGCATCTCCTTCTTGATTGTCCTTTCATTCTCCATCCAAAGATAGAATTTATTCAAGAAAAGGATTCTTTGTTGGTTAAGCAAACACTCTTGTTTGGGTCTTTGGCATCTTCCTCTTTTGTTTAATCTTCAATTAACTAGGTCTTCTTTGCCTTATTGCACTTTACCTTTGGCATGGGAAAAATCATCTTTCTTTTTTTCTTGAAGCCCAAGGTATTGTTTGCTTCCTCCATTGAAACAAATTTCCATGAATTGGCAAATTTTGCATTAGCTAGCTTGTAATTCTTTTTCATTGCCTTTGCATCTAGATGGGTGGAGAAGTACCATTTGGTGGTGATAATGTGTTGGAAACTTCTTTCTCTCCTCCATAGTCAACTCTTTCATTCCCATGTTAAAATGTATGATAAAGAGAGCTAGGTGGATTACTCTTCCACCTTATTTCATGTTTCTACATAGTTCTTGGGCTTGTTTATAGAACATTTGTGCCTAGTTCACTAATCTTGCTTTGTATGGATACTCAAAGAAAATTGCCTAGTTTTTGTTCAAGTAAGTTTTCCACTTTAACTTGAATATTCTCATATTCACCTTTGTGATGGCTCTTTGGGCAAGATCTTTGTAGCCTCCCACTTGCCATCTATTGTTTGTCTTCCCATCCTTGAACAAGGCCGTTAGTCTTGTCTCTATACTCCAATCTGGGCAAGTCCATTGAGTACCTAAGGTCATTGCCTCTAGGATGAACTATTAGGACCAAGGACATCTTACCAATTTTCCTTTGTCTAAGCAAAGACACTTCCTCTCAAATTACCCATTCTTGGGTTCCTATTGTCTTTCATTTCATACAACATTCCACAATTAATTAAGTCTTTTTTCCACAACAAGAACTCTAGTTTCTTATTGAGGACTAGCTCCTTTCTACAATGGATCATCCACTTGCTCACTCCAAGCAATTGAGAATTATTAAGTGCACTTGCATATATTGTCTTAGTAGCTTGCTTTGGGAGCTGGCATTACTCTCACTCAAGATGAACCTTTGATCACTATTAAAGTAGCACATTATGGACAAAGGGGGCAAAGAACTAAATTCCATCACACTTCATCTCACTCTTCCAAGGAACCTCCAGGACTCAAGATATTATTCATTAGAGAATTCAATGAGAGAGAGATACTTGCAAATGAAAGGATGATGAGTACTTCTTCACCCTAGCTTATATACTTGTGAAAAATCTACATACCAAAATTACTTACTGTCGAAGTAATTGAAGCTACTAGGCTAAAAGTCATAAAAGTCAAAATTCAAAAGGATATCCATACATGGATCCTTCTCTATTCCTTCTCTTATCTTTACCTGAAAAAAATCAAGGGTTCCTTCACATGGGCTATTCTTGGACTATAGAAAAATCCATAACCAAAAGGCTTGTGAGCCCAAGAGTTCTCAACTCTTTTCACTAAGCCAAACACCTATGAATAATACAAAGTCAATATGTTAGAATGTTCAATACACTAGAATGATGTTCACTCTTTCTACTTTCTCTAAATTAAATTCACCTCCATCTAGGCTATGACTAATCATGGATAATGTAGAACCTTCACTAAACTTCAAATAGATAATAGCTCTCAACTACTTGCAGTACCAAACTTAATATCCCCATAGAGCATACATGCACCAATAGGTATTACAATTCACAATGGTGCCCATTGTTGCCTAACACATAGGCAAGGGAGAATCTACCATATACAACTTGTAGCTATTTGAACACCCACTCACTCAATCTCTAAAATTCTCAAACAACTAAACACTCAAATAGTTCTCACCAAATGTGCAGAAATTCATACACATTCATGACAAGTACTTATCTAAATAGGAAGAGAGCACAAATGACAAATCATATCTTGATTTTAAAGGTTTAGTCTAGATGTTACCATTTTTTATAGGTGTATCATAGGTGAGCAGTCATAATTCATACATGTGAGCATTTTGGTAAAATCAAACAATTATTACTTAGGCTTCTTGCCTAGGTTACAATGCCTTCACACCATCAAAATTCCATTTGAATTGACTGACTCCCAAGCTAAAAGATTCCTTAAAATAGAGTATCCTTGTGCACTATAAAAATCCATATTAAAAAAGCTTATGGTTTCAAGGATTCTAAATTCTTTCCTCAAAGACAGCAATATAGAAATAGCACAATCCAAAATAGTGATGCTCACTCCTTCAAACTTCTCTGAAATAGTATCATTTTTACCTTAGCTATATCTTGGCTATGACTAACTCTAGCTAATCATAGCTAATTAAGAAGTTGTATTAAACTCTATAGAAACTATATATTTTAACAACTCCGCATTACAAACCTAGATTTCCAAGTACAACATACTATGTACCAATGGGTGTTACGTGTTACAGGTCACTCTAGAGTTCTCTCTAGGATTGGATCTTTCTAGATTTTAACGACTCCCCATTACAAACCTAGATTTCCAAGTACAACATACTATGTACCAATGGGTGTTACGTGTTACAGGTCACTCTAGAGTTCTCTCTAGGATTAGATCTTTCTAGACTTGCAATAGTGCTAACAAATTTTATCTAGAGTTCTCTTAAGCAATGAGTCTTCATACACTTACAAATTACAATAATAATAAGAATTTGCATCTAAAGATCTTCCTTGCTGAAGGTTTGTTTGGCCAAAGGTCTTTTTCATTTAAATCCTTTGGCATTTACTCTCATTTGTGTTTGATCCCCTTGGTCTAATTCCTTCTACACTCTTTCTTCTTTGTTTTTCTTTTGGTTTATGCAATATCCTTCCATGTCAAATGTAAATTTTTTAAAACCATCTTGCAACCTTTGCAAGCTTTGAACTTCTAATACTTTTAAGAAAATGAGGTGAAATGGAAGAAAAATTTGTGTTTGATGAAATGGTGGAGCATAGTAAACATAATAGAAAAAGTTGTAATTGTTATGTGTTTTACTCCATAACTTAATCAAGCTTTTAGAGTTTTGATTATCTTCTCTTCATAATAAGGTGAGAATCCAAAATATAATACAATTACCAAGCATTGAGATGAGAAATATATTTACTCTATTGCATTGATTATTTCACTCAAGACATCCTGATATATTTTCAATTAACAAGGAATAGATTCACATCAAACTAAATACCAAAAAATGTAATCTTAATATTAAATTTTCTCAAAAAAAATATATATCAATATATAAAATAATTATATCTAAATTATCATTACTTTTTAAATTTATTATAAATATTATTAATCATTTTAGAGACAAAAAAAAAACAAAGAACAAGAGATATATAAGCATGCTGAAATAAAGCAAAGAAAACATAACTTGTGAACATTTGAATGATTGAAATGAAATCATTCTATAAACAGTAATAACGTGTTTATTTAGTATTTTTATATAGATATGTTAGTAGCATATTGTAATATGATTTATGAAAATAACTCTTAATATAAAGTTAGGTTTCTCTTTAGTACAAAGTACAGATTTAGTTTATTTTACATATTTTTGTAAATATTAAAATTTAATTAATTAATTAAATTCATTGCAACTATCAAGAAAAAGTACATTAACATGCTAATGAATCTACTTCCAAAACAAACTTTTCATCTTTATGTAGATATCTCTTATTATAAATCAACTCCTTATCGACCAAGATGATATACATATAAGATGTAACTGAATTGATTTTTAATCCTCATATATATATATATATATATATATATATATATATATATATATATATATATATATATATAAGTGAGTATTAAATCTCAATGGTAGCTATACCAATATTTATACATATGCTTATTTAAGAATTTAGAAAACTAAAATTGTGAACTGATATCTCCAATCCATTTACTATATTTCCACACCTTTCACCAATAATTCTAAGTCCCCCATCAAGTTGGATAGTTCTAAATTAGCAGAAAATTCAACTAATTGTTTCCCCTTAATTCCATATCTCTCATAAATTTGGCAAAACTCCAAATTTAAGAAATAGTTTGTTGTCAAATATGCCTCAACAGATATGGGAATTGTGGCTAACCAGGCCAATGACTAATATCTCATAGCCAAGAACTTGATGAAGGATCTCATTCATCAAGTTCTTTGAGGATGTGGGTCAAAGGGACAATGTTCTAGTGATTCTAGTTGGACATTAGCTTGGTAGCTTTTTGATAAAGTACTAAACAAATAGCTGGATTGGATGTTGATAAAAATTTGAGTTATCTGATTAAATCCAATTCAACTTATTGACTACAAATTAGTTATGGAGTTAAAAATTAAATGATTTAAAAGCTGAGTTAATTTGATAGTAGCATATGAAATGAAGTCAATGTCAAATACAATGGAAAAGCACTGAACATGTATTATCTGTCCATGGCATTGAGTATTTGCAGGAAGCAATACTATATAGTATTTGCAAGAAGCATTACTTGATGTGTCTCAACTTAAATTTTATCTTAGCCATCAATATACAAGATGTGTCCATCAAACTTTTTGCAACACTAGTAAAGCATAAAATGTGTCTACCATTGTAAGGATTGGCAATTTTTAGTTACTAGAAAGCATATTCACAATGAATATTTCAAGGTGCAATTTGTCATAATTTTTCTTAACTAAATACATGAAATGAACATCTAATTATGGAGAAATAGATAGTAGAACCATTTGGATAACAAAAGGAAAGAAAAATCATAATCTTCTGCCATTTTTGTGACCTTTGATTGTTAGCCCAAAATTCACCATTTTGGCAAACATGGGACAATCCTTCAACCATCTACTAGATGCAAAAAGCATATTGCTCATGGCAACTTTCACTCATGACTATCAGGCTCATAAGCATTCAAAACCCTTGCTTTCAAATTTTTAAAATTCCTTGTATTTTGAGTAGATATGGGGAAGGAATGCAAAACCCTTGCTTTCAAATTTTTAAAATTCCTTGTATTTTGAGTAGATATGGGGAAGGAATGCAAAATAAAACCATTTATAAATTATTTTTTGGTCAATCATGCATATCTGCCACTTTGTACTCCATCTTCTTGTATCCTATATTCAATAAGGCGTGGTGTTAGAGAAAAGAAATCCTACTATCCTAACTCTCAAATGAAGATTGTGGGATGCATGCAATTCTCATGAGGTAGAAGTGAAAATATATTTTTCACTTGGATACTTTCTGTCCAAGTAATAGATTGATTTTCACTACTACCTTCATGAACTTCTGAACTAATTTGTACCTTTCCAAAGAATGCTTATCATTCATAAATGATGGCAAGCATCCAACTAAGCTCAAAGTTGTTGAAGCAATGCAATGCCAATTGGAGTTCCCTATTGCTTGGCTGCTATTGCGGCTCTATGGAAGGAATAGTTTAACAGGTCAACTTTCCCAATTGCAATGTTGCAAATTCATCTAATGGATCAAACATAATGAAGTATAGGAAAGGAATGTCAAGCAGCACATAGGATCCTTGCTCATAACTAGAATTGGCCATGAGAGCTTTTGTGTAAGAACTATTGTCATTTTTGGTATAGAAAACCATTTTGTCCTAGTTGCTTGCCCTTTAGCATGAGAAAGGTGACATGTTAGATGTAAATACTCTCCCAACCCTCCTAGTCAAAGCAAGGATTAGAAGAGGACTTGGTCTTGCTAGAAGGTGGCTTCCATCCATTGCCAGATCTAAGGCCATACATCTTCATTATTTGTGAGAGCCAAAGCCACCACCCAAAAATCACAATTGCCATCTCTCTTAATATATGTCCAAGAATATACCCAACAATCCAATTGACAAGATGTTATATTGTTGACTTTGGTAGTAGCTAACCTTTTGGGTTCTTTCTCTTTGCACATCTAGATGTCATGATCAGCCTTGTGGCAGATGCTTGACTTTTTCTATTTAGTAGGAGGCTCTAGGAGTTCATATGAGGACTTGTCTCTTATTTTAGAAGACTTGGGATGTCCAAGAGATCCTTGAGGGTGGCCTGTTGTAACCACATCCAATAGATTCTTAATATCAAGTAGCTTCTCCCAAATAATATCCCATAATAGAGTCTCAAATACTACTTTTTTATGATGCATAAGTCTCTCATACTTGAGTTGGACGATATCAAATAAATTCACCTGTCTATTGGAACTATAGGGTGAGACACTAGCTCTAGGAGCCATTGTGGATGCATATCAACCAATGAAAGATTTTGACCAGATTTGAGTTTGGCCTCAATGATTTGGTTGGGTGGTAGTCCCATTGTAGTACCAAAGGCCTTTGTACATTTGCTACTTCTAGTCATAGAGTCATTGGCTATGTTGTATTGTTCCAAGATCTACACATTGTGCAATAGATCTAAATTAGTATCAATTGCATTGTATCTACCAAGGAGTGGGAAAAGATATCTTTGTCCTATTTTGTACAATGCCATGCATATATATATATATATATATATATATATATATATATATATATATATATATATATATATATTGCTACACAACTTACATCACTATCAACATCATACACTATAGAAGCACAACTCACACATAAGTCATACATAAACTCTAAAGTGCCACAATAATCAGTTTGTTTACACACTTAAATCACTCTCAATCAGATCAGTATTTGATCTATCACTCAATAATCTACCATGTCACGCCATTTGTAGTTCCGCATCTAGATGCTCGGACACTGGAGTTCCAGTGATGGGAGTTAGAGTTATTCTAGCTGTTTCTCAGGGACTACTTTCCGACGGTTAGATTTCGTGTTCGGGGTACTGACTTCACGGTGTGGCCCACCGTCACTTTGCACCGTTTGCACCGTCGAGTGTGCCGTCAGCGGGACCGTTAGGGTTTCAAGGCTAGCTCAAGTCCAGGGGGTATAGTTTCAAAGTGAGCTCCAGAGAGCTCACTTCTCTGATGTTGAGCCTTCGAGTTCCTGGCTATGGTGGACAGAGGCCGGCGAGCGTCACCTGGATTCTCTATGCTTGAGTGGGTGTGGCTTGACTGTAATCAGTGCCTAGTTGTTGGCAGTTTATAGAGTGACAGATCAAGTACTGATCTGAGTTGAGTTGAGTTGAATTGTTAAGCAATCTGATTACATCAGAGAAGTGAAGTCAGGGGGAAATCGGGTGCAGGAACGTTGAGTGTTGGTGGTATCTCCAAGCTCGGTGGATCGTGGTAGCTCGATTCAGGTTCTGTGTTTCCCTAGTGTGCAGAAGCTCGTGTAGTTGATGCAAATTTGGCAGTTAGGCGGACGGTGTGCGGAAGCGCTGGCCAAATTTTGAGCAAAGAAGGAGCAATTTTCGAGCAGTGTTGTGATTTTGAGCTCAAGAGGTGAAGGCAGGACCAATTTGCTGCGAGTTGGGCTCGGAAAGTGAAATTGAAGGTGGAGTTGGAAAGCTCTTCTCATGAAATTGTGATTTGGAAAAACCCGTTTTGTCAATTTGGCTCGAGTGGAAAGTTAGCGGGGGATTTGGCGGACATCCATCTTCGAGACATCCATCTTCGAGGCTTCGAGGCATAGGGCTGTGGGCTATGAGAGGCTACGAAGGCCTAGAAGGGCCAGAAGGGCCAGCAAGCCAGCTTGCTGGCGTGAGGCTAGCTAGTTTAGTGTAGATCTTGGTCATTGGTTGGCAAAATCTGCCTTTCTTGCTAGATTGTGCGCAACAGGGTTTGACCCCTAGATCTCTTGTTCCTAGACTGGTGCCCTAGCCAACTGGTCCACCCTCACTTGTTGTCATAGTGACTGTGCCACTGTTATCTATACACATGTAGCTTTGGCTAGGAGAGGCAGTTTGATCCCATTCTTGGTGATCCTGGTAGCTTAGGACTTAGATACGAACTACTCTTATGTCAAATGCCAAATGGTGGCAGAGTCAGTCCCGTGTTGTGTTATGAGATGGAGGGTTTTCGTTTAGATTTCTTGTGATTGGATCCCCTCCATTCTCTACTTCCTATTTGTGCACCACGTTTGTGTGAGGTGCCTTGACTTTTGAGCGTTGGTGCTCTGGTGTGCTCTCGATGGTGAGGCTGGAGTGATGACCAGTCAGACTACCTTTGTTTCTCTCCGGTGAGGCAGGAAGTGATGACATGCAGACCGTGAGAGTGCGTGTTATGATGGCAGGTTATAGGTTGCCCTTCCCCTAGTGTAGTTATCTCGGTTAGAGTTACATTAGTGGGTGATGTCTAGTTGGTGTTGGCACTTGGTGGGGCACTTGCTGTTGCGACTTGCGGTTGCAGTTGGTGGTTCGGGTTTGCTGTTGCAGTTACGTGGTCACAACGGAGTCCTTTGGAGATTCCAAAGGAGTTAGCCCTGCAGTACGCAGTGGGTTTACTCGGAGTGGTGCTCGGTATCAGCCTGTATCTCAGGTCCCAATGAGGGAGGAGATTGACTCTGAGTTGGAGTTTGACACAGGAGCTGATTCAGTTGAGAGTGCACTTGGTGTGTCCGCACCGTTGTTGTGGGACATGGACAAGATTTATGGGGCCTCCAAAGGCCCTAGGCATTACTCTGGTACAGTGGGTACCATTGAGTTGGATGACTTCATCCAGGAGTTCGATAGTTGGTGTGATCTGCAGCAGATGCGGAACCCGACTTTGTTCACACCCTTCATGGCATGGAAGGGGTTGTTTCAGCACTTGGAGGGTCCACCGATGGACGACTACCATGAGTTCAGGAGAGCTCATTTGGAGGAGATTGAGTTATGGAGACAGTATTGGTCTCCACACTATGTCTCCATCACTTCAGGTTCGGTGGCCAGGAGTAGGTCGGCTGTACCTACGAGTTCTAGCTCAAGTAGTGTTGGTGGAGCTAGTGGAGGTGCACTAGCTGGAGATAGTGCTACTACGAGTGGAGGTACCGCTGCAAGAGGTGGTGTGGTACCAGGGTTTAACCCCATGGTTGAGTTCTTCCTATGTTTGAGGCAGAACTACCAGGGAGTGCGGACTGACAAGCTGAGGAGCTTGCAGGAGTTCCAGCGGAAGGATGGAGAGAGCCTACGCGAGGCATACACTCGTATGAGGCGGCTGATCAGTTTCACTCAGGGAGTTACTGAGGCCCAGGCAGTCCAGTTTTGGTATGGGATACTGGACAGGGAGTTGCGACGTAGAGTTCGTGATGCTAGGTTGTTGCAGGCTACTTCGCCCACTTTGGCAGTAGTCTTTGGTTTGGCTGAGCGTATTGAGCTCAACATGGTGGAGGAGAGAGTGGTGACAACTGGATTTGGTAGAGAGACCTCATCCACGGTTGTGACTTCTTCTAGAGTGCAGCAGAGTGCACCACGCCTAGTTGGTTTTTGAGGACAGGGTGGACAGCCCAGATCCTATGGAGCGAGTGGAGGGCCTAGTGGAGTTAGACCCTTACCCTCATTTTCGAGTCAGCAGTAGCCAGTGAGTGGTGGTGTTGCTTGTTGGACTTGTGGTGGACCTCACCATAGGAGAGAGTGTACTCAGGGCAGCGGACCTGATACCTCTGGTGCATCACAGCCAGCACAGAGGCAGTGTGAGCACTGCCATAGATTTGGTCATACTAGTGACCGGTGTTTTGACCTACACCCGGAGTTACGGAGTGGTAGGGCTGCTATGACAGGTAGTAGAGGAGCTCCAGTTCATGGAGGACGAGGTGGTAGAGGTGGTGGTAGAGGATCTACACCTAGTAGGGGTGCAGTACCTGCCCTTACTTCTGACACAGCTATGGCTACTCGGATTGAGCAGTTGGAGCAGAGATTGGCTAGTATGGCTATTGCTCATAGGAGATCAGATTCAGGTGCTGAGGCTTCCACCTCATATGCTGGTGATAGAGATGCTTTGGACTTCATGTGCGGAGCAGCACAGGTGGATGCATTTGCAGCAGTGACTAGGAGTGCAGTACGTGCTCCAGAGCCTAGAGGAGCATCAGTGGAGTTGGACCCACAGAGAGGAGAGGTTGGGAGACAGGTCAGACTTCCCCAGTCTTTCACGCTATCTGAGGCATTGCAGACGACATCCATGGTTCCTAGACGTCCCAGTGCAGGTGTGGTAGGTGGTGATGGAGTACCTGATGGAATACCTGCTAGTCAGCCACCTGCTACTACACAGACTGAGTCTAGCATGATGTTGGGGGCGGCTCAGCTGATTATGCGGCATCCTTTATTTTCAGCCAGTGACATGTTTACATTGGGAGTTGACCCAGCCCCAGTGTTCCGGTTGGCTGCCACGTTGTGTGAGAGTAGGGATGGTGCAGTTCCTACTACTAGAGCAGAGGTGGTTGGTAGTGGAGCTGACTTTTTTGAGGAGCATGGGATCCGTTCAGCGACCAGTGGTTTATGGCAGGCAGCAGCGGCTAGACTGGAGGAGTTGCCAGCTAGACCGGCCTTTGAGAGAGTGCGGTTTACACCTGGTGTTGTCCTATTGGATAACCAGAGGGGGATTTTTCGTTTGGTGGGACCTTCAGGGAAGGTCTATACACCACAGAGAGTCTTGTTAGACTCTGGTGCGCAGCCCCTTATGTTGGGGAAGGCTGCAGTTGTTGGTCTGGAGTTACGGAAGACCGATGTGGAGAGGTGTCCATTTCAGATCCAGACATCTCTAGGTGGTGGTTCGACACAGTACATCACACGTGGGGAGCTTGTTGTCCAGGTTCAGCCTGGTCATCCGACTGATAGCTCGGTGGTGAGAGCTCAGGCTATTGCGACGATAGCTGAGTCATATGATGTGCTAGTTGGGGGAGCAGTGTTATACCCTATGGGTTTCAGTATTGACTATTGGGAGGAGACAGCCTCTTATAGACCTGGTTGGCAGTCTGGTGAGGGACGGGTATGTCGCCTACCAGTACGGTTTAGTAGTGGCAGTCTTGGCTCACTACAGTCCGGGATCATGGCAGCATCAGTTTTGGCTTTCAGCGGTGCAGTTACTTGGCCTGGTGACTTGTTGGAGGGGAACGCTCCAGTACCAGAGGAGATCACTCGGCTATGGAGTACGAGTGGGATTGTTCCATCCACCTTGGATGTTCCATTGTGGAGTTCAGAGGAGGCATTGCAGCAGCATGCAGATCAGTTGGTGCAGCAGGCTTGGAGTGGAGCCTTCGTACCATCAGGGGATGAGTGTGAGGATGAGCCTCCAGAGGCGATTGCTTTGACACCTCTGGATACCACACTCATTGCTTGGTGGGATCAGCACCGGACTAGCTGCGGTGTTACAGGCGGGTATCCGAGTACAGAGGTACTTGTATGTAGAGAGAGATGAGACTGCTAGGCGAGTCTCTCTACATCATGTGGCACACTTGGCCTATCGGTATCCGGAGTTATTACCGATGTCAGCAGTCAGAGGTTACCAGAAGGCCTTACCAGGAGACATTTCCTTATTGGGGGCGCATGACCTAGAGAGACATGGGCCCATTCACTTGGTGATTTCTGGATGGCCATGTCAGGGACATACACGTGCGGGCCGCGGTTTGGGTCTTCAGGATCCTTGTTCTGGTGTGTTTTGGGAGATGTTACGGATACTACGACATCTCCAGGTTCATCAGTCTATTTCTCCAGCTTACCTTTTGGAGAACGTTCCATTGATGGGTGATTCTCGCACTAGAGTGGTGGCAAGTACACATCAGGTCCATTCTTGGATGGGATCTGCTGTATTGTTAGATGCAGCCAGAGTGGGATCACGGGCTCATCGTCTTCGTCTTTGGTGGACGAACCTTTTACCCAGAGAGGTTCTACAGCGTAGTTATGATGGGATTCAACGACTAGACCACATTCTTGTTGATGATATCTTGGATGCTGGACGTCAGTCTCAGACAGTGGTAGTGGCTGATAGGTCACCCATGGCAGTGGTGAACCTAGTTGGACAGCCTAGAGCTGCATTTCCCGCACTCATGAGTTTCCTAGGCTCTCATGCTTTTCAAGAGGGAGGACCTGGACTTGTTTGGGACTCACAGTTACAGCAGTTGGTGGAGCCCAATGCTGATGAGAGAGAGCGGGCGATGGGTTTTCGCACCGGTATTACCGCTGTTCCAGCAGTGTCAGAGGCATCCAGGCGTCAGGTGTTAGGTCAGGCTATGGACCTGAACTGTTTGACCTGGATTGTGAGCCTTGGTTTGGCAGAGCAGCGTAGGATGCGCTTGATAGGCATCACCACTCGGACACTTGTGAGCCCTATGCCTATCGAGACGATTCAGGCACATGCTGGGGGCGATGGACCGAGTGGACATGGTATTCTTGGGACACATCCAGTAGCTACTAGGGAGAGTGGTCTACTTGGAGTCCATCCAGGTGAGCGTGGGCTACTTGGATTACACCCTTGGTCCACATGGGATGCAGCCAGAGGACGTATGGAGCTTGCAGCCAGAGTGGAGGGAGTTTTTCACACAGAGGTTGGGACCTCTAGTGGTTGGGAGCATGACACCATTGCTCCCAAGGGCCCAGTGTAGCAGCCAGTCAGTACGTCTTCCACTCCTACTACAGTTACAGAGGATACTTGGGAGCCAGATCTTGGACCCAAGCTTACTGGAGAGGAAAGACGGAGGGTTTGGAGGTTCTTGAGGAGTCACACGAGTTGTTTTGCCTTCAGTATGAAGGATTTGGGTGCTCTGAAGGGACCTGGTATACGGATTGAGCTGACTAGCGACACACCTGTTTTCCGACGTCCTTATTGATATAGTGAGATGGAGAGGACATTGATTCAGAGCCGGAGTAGTGACCTTTTTGAGGCTGGTTTGGTGGAGATTTCACATGGAGAGTATGCATCAGCGACAGTGATGCCAGCCAAGAAGGATATGCATGGCAACTATACAGATAGGCGGATGTGTGGAGATTACCGTCCTATCAACCGACAGACCAGGGCTGATTGGTATGCCATGCCTACACCGGAGGAGATTTTTGATGCGATTGGGCATGCAAAGGTCTTCAATACTTTGGATCTTCGAGCGGGATATCATTAGTTGCCGATCAGGGAGGAGGATAAGTCCAAGACAACATTTTGGGCTATTGATCCTCACGGCAAGGATGTGTTATATCAGTGGAGGTTCTTACCATTTGGGTTGAAGAATGCTCCTGCTGAGTTCCAGAGGGTCATGGATAGGATCCTAGCTGGACTGGATTTTGCTTAGTGCTATATTGATGACATTTTGGTGTATAGCACTACTGTGGAGGAGCATGAGCGACAGTTGTTGGAGGTGTTTGAGAGGTTGAGATCTCATGGACTCAAATTACATCTTGGGAAGTGTAGGTTCTTCCATGAGCAGGTTGAGTATTTGGGTCACACTATCTACTCCGGAGGACTTGGTGTTCAGCAAACCAAGGTGGAGGCTATTGCACGTATTCCTCGGCCTACGGATGTGAGCAGAGTGCGAGCATTCCTTGGGTTGGCGAACTTCTATCGCCGCTATGTTAGAGGATTTAGTGCCATTGCCAAGGCCTTGACGAAGCTGACCAAGCTTACACAAGAGTGGTGTTGGGGAGATGAGCAGGAGAGAGCTTTTGTAGAGCTCAAGGAGAGGTTGACATCTGCTCCTATTTTGAGGAGACCGATCAGGGGACGACCATTTCAAGTTCACACTGATTGGAGTATGTTGGGGCTTGGAGCGGTGCTCACCCAACATGATGATGAGGAGAAGGAGTTTGTGGTGGCCTATGCTAGTTGCTCCAACAATTCAGCGGAGGCGAAGTATAGTTCATATGAGGGAGAGTGCTTGGCAGCAGTTTGGGCAGTAGCACATTTCCGATGTTACCTATTTGGTAACTCCTTCACTGTCATCACTGATCATCAGTTGCTAAAGTGGTTGATGGAGTTTGACAAGCTTTCAGGGAAGCTTGCACGATGGGCTCTGATTTTACAGGAGTATGATTTCACGGTTGTTCACAGACTTGGAGTGGTGAACCATGATGCAGATGGGTTGAGTAGAAACCCATGTCCCAGCCAGCAGGATCAGACCGGAGCACGTTGGCATGGTGAGACAGATGAGGAGATGGTGCCAGGTTGGCATGCATCAACCTTTCTGTGTATATTTGCAGAGACATTGGTGGTATCTCTCTCAGCGCATACAAGAGGAGTTATTGAGGTCACAGATCCAGAGAGTGAAGATATTGGTACAGTTCAGTGAGACATTCATGATGATGTCTTAGTGATGGACTATCTTCGCACTGGTGTTGTGGATGGCACAGTTGGGGCCAAGGAGAGAGACCGTGTTCTTCAGCGAGCCAGACGGTTCAGATTGGAGGGTAGACACCTTTTGCGTGTATGGGAGGATGGTAGAGTGCGAGTAGTACCACTTCCATCACAGAGACCACAGTTGGTCCGTCATGCTCATGAGGAGCTAGGACATTTTGGAGTAAAGCGTACATATAGCTTACTCCAGAGTCATTATTGGTGGCGCGGTATGCAGACCGAGGTACAGTAGTTTGTTGCCAGATGTGTGGTTTGTGACCGAGTTAGAGCATCATTCAATGCTCATACGCCACAGTTACACCCATTACCTATCATGGGATTGGGTTACCGTTGGAGTTTGGACTTCGCCGGACCTTTACCGCTGACTGTGAGACATCATCGGTATGTTTTGGTGATGGTGGAGCACTTCTCCAAGTGGATTGAGTTGGTGGCACTTCCTGACAAGTCTAGTGAAGGGACAGCTTACTCGTTCCTGGATCGAGTTCTTAGTCATTTTGGTGCACCAGCTGAGGTTTTGACTGATTAGGGTATAGAGTTCTTGGGAGAGTTTCAGGTCTTGTGTGACAAGGCTTTGATTGATCATTGTACTACATCCCGAGATCACCCTGAGGCAGATGGCTTAGCAGAGAGAGTGGTTCAGACGGTGAAGAGAGGATTGCGAAAGTATGGTTTGCAGAGAGGCCACTTGGGAGATTGGGATCTCCAGTTACCTTGGTTGGCCATGGGCTATCGGTTCAGCCGGCAAGCCTCCTTAGCATCCTTCTCTCCATACTTTCTACTCTATGGACGAGATCCAGATTTACCTGTAGCCATTCGTCGAGATGCTACTGTAGTTTTGGACTTGGATGACCCTGATGTATGGATGAGCGCATGTTCTCAACGGGCAGAGATCTTTCGGAGAGTGATGCCGATGGCCTTCGAGAACTTGGCGATTGCTCAGCATAGAGATACTTTACGCTATGCTACCATTCGAGGAGGAAGTTATAGACCCTCGATCCGTCGATTTCATCCAGGCGACTATGTATATCTACAGCAGACAGCACTGATGACACTTGATGTTTCTACAGGCCGCACTATCTTGAGAGTGCGCGAGGTTTTGCCATCTGGAGTCCTTGTGTTAGAAGGACGTGATGGTGTTGTTTGGAAGGATCATGTGCGCAATTGTGCGCCATGCCACCTCCCAAACATTGATGGTACTATGGACCCAAGCTTGGCACTTGTACGTGCAGGCTTGAGGTGTATGTTATGTGGCTCTTCTGGTGGAGCTGCTACTATGTTAGTGTGTGATAGCTGTTCGAGAGGATGGCATATGGCATGTATGACTCCTCCCCTCACGGTGGTTCCTCAAGGACAGTGGTTATGTCCTAGATGTACTTGACCTATAGCTAGTTCATTCTTTATATGGTATAGATTGCAGACAGGCGACTAACGATGGGGCTCCATAGCACCGGCCTCCTGATCTTTGCCCATTAGAGGGTATACCATATACTTTGAGTAGATGGCTATCTGGAGTTAGAGGGACCTAACCACCAGCTAGGGGGGCGATTGTGGCACTTTAGAGTCTATGTATGACTTATGTGTGAGTTGTGCTTTTATAGTGTATGATGTTGACAGCGATGTATGTTGTGTAGCGATGTATATACGCACGACAACCAACAATTGGGCACTGATTACAATCAAGCCACACCCACACTAGCTAAGAGAATCTAGGTGATGCTTGTTGACCTCTATCCACCATAGCCAGGAACTCAAAGGCTCAACATCAAAGAAGTGAGCTCTTTGGAGCTACACTTTGAAAGTATACCCCTTGGACTTGAGCTAGGTCTCAAACCCTAACGGCCCCACTAATGGCACACCTAATGGGGCAAATAGTGCAAAGTGATGGTGGGCTCCACCATGAAGTTAGTACACTGAACACAAAATTTGACTGCCAAAAATTAGTCTACTAGTAATTGCTAAAATACCTCTTACCACTATCACTGCAACTCTAGTGTTCAAGCAATCTAGATGTGATACTACATGAGAGATGGCATGAGAGATGTCATGAATATATAGATTGCTACACAACATACATCATTGTCAACATCATACACTATAGAAGCACAATTCATACATAAGTCATATATAAACTCTAAAGTGCCACAATTGCCCACTTAGTTGGCAATTAGGTCCCTCTAACTCCAGATAGCCATCTACTCCAAGTATATGGTATACCTTATGATGGGCAAAGATCAAGAGGTTGAGTGCTATCAAGCCCCATCATTAGTCTCTTGTTTGCAATCTATACCATATAAAGGATGAACTAGCTATAGGTCAAGTACATCTAGGACATAACCAATGTCATGAGGTATTACCATGAGAGGAGGAATCATACATGCCATATTCCATGCTCTTGAATAGCTATCACACACTAACATAGTAGTAGCTCCACTAGAAGAGCCAAATAACATACACCTTAAGCCTGCCCGTATAAGTGCCAAGCTTGGGTCCATAGTACCATCAATGTTTGGGAGGTAGAATGGCGTACAATTGCACACATGATCCTTCCAAACAACACCATCACGTCCTTCCTACACAAGGACTCTAGATGGAAAAACCTCATGCACTCTCAAGATAGTGCGGCCTATCAAAACATCAAGTGTCATTGGTGTTGTATGTTGTAGATATACATAGTCACTTGGATGAAATCAATGGATCAAGGCTCTATAACCTCCCCCTTGAATAGTAGCATAACGTAAGGTATCCCTATGCTGAGCAATCACCAAGTTCTCAAAGGCCATCGGCATCACTCTTTGAAAGATCTCAACCCATTGAGAACATGCACTCACTCATACATGTGGATCATCCAAGTCCAAGACTACAATAGCATCTTGACAAATGGCTATAGGTGAATGTAGATCTCATCCATAAAGTGGAAGTTAGGAGAGAAGGATGCTAAGGAGGCTTGCCGGCTAAATCGATAGCTCATGGCCGACCAAGGTAATTAGAGATCCCAATCTCCCAAGTGGCCTCTCTACAAACCATACTTTTGCAATCTTCTCTCCATTGTCTAAGCCACTCTCTCTGTTAAGCCATTTGCCTCAAGGTGATCTCAAGAGGTTGTACAATGAATAATCAAAGCCTTATCACACAAGACCTAAAACTCCCCTAAGAACTCTATACCTTGATCAGTCAAAACCTCAATTGGTGCACCAAAATGACTAAACCTGATCTAGGAATGAATAAGCCGTCCCTTCATTGGACTTGTCAGGAAATGCCACCAACTCAATCCACTTAGAGAAGTGCTCCACCATCACCAAAACATACCAATGATGTCTCATAGTCAATGGTAAAGGTCGAACAAAGTCCAAACTCTAATGGTAACCCAACCTTATGATAGGTAATGGGTGTAACTATGGCGTAGGAGCATCAAATGATGCTCTAACTCAGTCAAAAACCACACATTTGGCAACGAACTGTTGTATTGGTCTGCATACCTCGCCACCAATAATGACTCTAGAGCAAGCTATATGTATGCTTTACTCCAAAATGTCCTAGCTCCTCATGAGCATGACTGACCAACTGTGGTCTCTGAGATGGAAATGGTACTACTCTCACTCTACCATCCTCCCATACATGAAGAGGATGTCTTCCCTCCAATCTAAACGGCCTGGCTTGCTAAAGAACATGGTCTCTCTCCTTGGTCCCAACTGTGCCACCCACAACACCAATGTGAAGAAGTCCACCACTAAGACATCATCATGAATCTCTCACTAAATTGTACCATTATCTCCACTCTTTGGATCTATGACCTCAATAACTCCTCCTATATGCACTAAGAGGGATACCACAAAAGTCTCAAAAAATATACAAAGAAAGGCAAATGCATGCCAACCTAGCACCATCTCCTCATCTATCCTACCATGCCAACATGCTTTGGTCTGATCCTACTGGCTAGGACATGGGTTTCTACTCAACCCATCTGCATCATGGTTCATCACTTCAGGTCTATGAATAACCATGAAATCATTCTCTTATAAAATCAGAGCCCATCTGCAAGCTTATATAAAGGCTTGTCAGACTCCATCAACCACTTTAGTGGCTGATGATCAGTGATGAGAGTAAAGGAGTTACCAAAAAGGTAACATAAAAAATGTGCTACTACCCATACTGTTGCCAAGCACTCTCCCTCATATGAACTATACTTCACCTCCACTAAATTGTTGGAGCGACTAGCATAGACCACCACAAACTCTTCTCCCTCATCATCATGCTAGGTGAGCACTGCTCCAAGTCCCAACATACTCCAATCAATGTGTACCTAAAATGGTCATCCTTTGATTGGTCTCCTCAAAATAGGAGCAGATGTCAACCTCAATTGAGCTCTACAAAAGCTCTCTCTTGCTCATCTCCTTAACACCACTCTTGTGTAAGGTTGGTTAGCTTTGTCAAGGCCTTAGCAATAGCACTAAATCTTCTAACATAGCGGTGATAGAAGTTTGCCAACCCAAGAAATGCTCACATGCTACTCACATCCGTAGGCCAAGGAATACATGGAATAGCCTCCACCTTGGTTTATTGGGACACCAAGTCCTCCAGGGTAGATAGTGTGACCCAAATACTCAACCTGCTTGTGGAAGAACCTACACTTCCTAAGATGTAATTTGAGTCCATGAGATCTCAACCTCTCAAGCACCTCTAACAAATGTCTCTCATGCTCCTCCAAAATAGTGTTATAGACCAAAATATCATCAATATAGCATTGAGCAAAATCCAGTCTAGCTAGGATCTTGTCCATGACCCTTTGGAACTCAACAAGAGCATTCTTTAACCCAAATGGTAAGAACCTCCACTAATATAACACATCCTTTTTGTAAGGATCAATAGCACAAAATGATTTCTTGGATTTATCCTCCTCCTTGATTGGCAACTGATGATATCCTGCTTGAAGATCCAAAGTATTGAAAACCTTTGCATGCCCAATTGCATCAAAGATCTCCTCTGGTGTAAGCATGGCGTGCCAATCAGCCCTAGTTTGTCGGTTGATAGGATTTTAATCTCCACACATCTACATATTTGTGTAGTTGCCATGCATATCCTTCTTGGCTAGCATCATTGTAGTTGATGCATACTCTCCATGTGAAATCTCCACCAAACCAGCCTCAAAAAGGTCTCTACTCTGACTTTGAATCAATGTACTCTCCATATCACTATATTGATAAGGACGTTAGAAAATTGGTGTATTGCTAGTTAGCTCAATCTAAATACTAGGTCCTTTTAGAGCACCCCAAATCCTTCATATTGAAGGCAAAACAACTTGTATAGCTCCTCAAGAACCTCCAAACTCTTAGTCTTTCCTCTCTTGTAAGCTTAGGTCCAAGATCTGGCACCCAATTATTCTCTATAATTATCATAAGAGTAGAAGATGTATTGATTGGTTGCTACACAGGGCCCTTGGGAGCAATAGTGTCATGCCTTTGACCACTAGAGGTCCCAACTTCTGTGTGAAAAACTCCCTCTACTCTGGCTATAAGCTCCACACGTCCTCTAGTAGCATCCCAAGTAGACCAAGGGTGTAATCCAAGTAGCCCACGCTCACCTAGATGGACTCCAAGTAGACTACTCTCCCTAGTAGCTATTGGTTTTGTCCCAAGAATACTATGTCCACTTGGTCCATCATCCCTGACATGTGCTTGAATCATCTTGATAGGCACAGGGCTCACAAGTGTCTGAGTGGTGATGTCTATCAAGTGCATCCTATGTTGATCTACCAAGCCAAGGCTCACAATCCAAGTCAAACAGTTCAGGTCCATAACCTGACCTAACACCTAATGCCTGGATGCCTCTAACATTGTTGGAACAATGGTAATACCAGTGCAAAAACCCATTTCATGCTCTCTCTCATCAACATTGGGTTCCACCAATTGCTATAATTGTGAGTCCTGAACAAGTCCAAGACCTCCTTCTCAAAAAGCATGAGAGCCTGGGAAACTCAAAGTCAAGACACCCAAATACTTAGATACTATATTTCCAAAATCCAACTAACTATGGAGGTCTGAGTTTGACGAATGGTGCTGAAGGAAAAACCTCCACGATGGCTAAAAGTCTTCAAATTACCCCGACCTTAGATACAATGCCTATGTTTACAGAAGATGTTTGCTTTGCAGCGTATAGCATAGATATGCAAAAAAATTTGCATAACGTGAAATTGAAAACAAATCTGGATAAGTGTGGGAAAAGCGGCTCTAGGTTGTCCAACTAGGTTCACCATTGTGTAATACCAAGGTTTAGCCATATGATCTAGATGTGAAATTTGGTTTGGTAACATCTAGAATGATGTTATACATGATGGTCAAAATAGATAAGATAGAAGTATCACCAAAAGAGTACTTCTACTAATAGGGCAAAAACCGAAATATACTTGAGAACCTTAGAACCAATAGCTAGACATATGATTTAAAGGTGAGAATTGGTTTGGTAACATCTAGAAGGATGTTACACATGATGGACTAAACAGATCAGAAAGAGGTATCACCAAAAGGGGACTTCTACTAATAGAGTAGGAACCAAAATATGCCTGAAATCTTTGAAGGCAATTTCGGAGGCCTAAACGGATGAATTAGGCCTCGAAAATGTGCAGATTCCCCCCCCCCCCGACGAAGGAAAGGCTGGCCTTCCCTCCCCCTTGCTTTGTCTCATTGAGAGCTTTCCAACAATACCTTACTCACGTGATTCTGAGATTCCTACCGGAAGATTCCCTAAAAGATTCCCTCCGGTCAAAGCATGTTTGACCAACCAGATAGGACCTAGACCAGACAGATCACCCATCCAAGTAAGTAATCCAAGGGTGGAGCTTGCTGACATGTCACCTATATGTGTCCCTAATCCTATGGTGGAGCTTCCTTGGAGGAGATCCTCTTTGTCTATATAATAAAGAGAAGGTGCTCCCTTAGGGCATCGAATGTTTGAGTGTGCAATCTGTGTTTTCTCTCTTCTCTTGTCCTTGGAGTATTACACATTGCCATAGGTGACCTATTAGCAACTACCACCATCTAAGACTGATGCCCAACATCCAAGATGTCATCAACAATGATGTGGTCTAGTCATTGAATCCCGTCATAAGCGTGTTGTAGAACCTCTCTAGGTAAGAGGTTTGTCCACCAAAGATGAAGATGATGAGCCTATGATCCCACTCTAGCTGCATCTAACAATATAGCATGTGCTATCCAAGAATGGACCTAATGTGTACTCACCACCACTCTAGTGCAAGAATCACCCATCAAAGGAACTTTCTCCAAAAGATAAGCTAGAGGAACCAACTAATGGACCTGGAGATGTTGAAGTATGTGTAACACCTTCCAAAACACACAAGAATGGGCATCTTGAAGACCCAAACCTTGGCCAATGTGTGTATGTCCCTAACATAGCCATCCAGCAAACACTAAGTGAATGGGACCATGTTTCTCCAAGTCTTGTGCCCCCAACAAGGAAATGTCTACTGGTAGGGTCTTTTAGTAACCCTTGATTGCAGACATTGGTAGTAACTTAGGATACCAATAAGCCAAGTGTGCCATATGATGTAGAGAGACTTGCCTAGTAGTCTCATCTCTTGCCACATACAAGTACCTATGTACTCATATACTTGCCTACAATATTGTAGCTAGTCCGGTGCTAATCCCACCAAACAACTCCAATAGACATACTCCCTTTACTAGATATTGCCAAGCAATGAGTGTGGTATCCAAAGGTGTCAAGGTAATCAACTCTAGAGACTTATCCTCACACTCATCTCCTAGTGGTACAAAGGCTCCACTCCAAGCCTACTACACCAACCGATCTGCATGCTATTACAATACCTCCTCTAAACTCCACAATGGAACATCCAAGGTAGATGGAACAATCCCACTCGTACTCCAAATTCAAGTGATCTCCTCTACTACTGGAATATTCTGCATGGGCGTTCCCCTCCAATAAATCCCAAGCAAAGTAACTGCACCGCTCAAAGCTAAAACTAATGTTGCCATCATCCCAGACTATAATGAGCCAAGACTGCCACTACTAAAGCATATTGGCAGGCGACATACTCAATCCTTCACCTTATTGCCAACCTAGTCTATAGGAAGTTGTCTCCTCCCAATAGTCAATATTAAAACCCATGGAGTATAACATTACTCTCCTAACTAGCACATCATATGACTCAACTATTGTTGCAATAGCTTGAGCTCTCACCACCGAGCTATCAGTCAAGTGACTAGGCTGAACTTGAACAACAAGCTCTCCACATGTGATGTATTATGTAGAACCATGACTTAGAGATGTCTGGAACTGAAATGGACACCTCTCCACATCGGTCTTCCCTAACTCCAAATCAACAATTGCAACCTTCTCCAACATAAGGAGCTGCACACTAGAGTCAAGTAAGACCCTATGTGGTATATATACCTTCCTTGAAGGTCCCACCAAACAAAAAAATCCCCTTTTGGTTATCCAACATGACAACCCAAGTGTAAACCATGCTTGCTCAAAGGCCGGTCTAGTTGGTAACTCCTCCAATCTAGCCGTTACTACTTGCCACAAACCATTGGTCGCTGAGCAATCCCATGCTCCTCAACCAAGTCAACTCCACTATCAACCACCTCTACTCTAGTAATAAGGACATGTAACACCTATTTGTGCATGTGTGTGGTATTGTGATATTTAGCTTTGTGTTGCAAGTTCTTGATAAATATTATTTATATAGAGGTAAAAGATAGTTCTACATTAGTCATGATTAGCTAAATTTAGTCATAGCTAAGATAAAGGGGACCTTACTTTAGAGAAAGTGAAAAAGATGAGCACCACTATTTTGGATTCTAATGTGTTGACTTGGTATTATTCCAAGGTGTTTGGCTTTGAGGAAAGAGTTGAGAACTCTTGGGCCCGTAAGCTTTTTTGTTTTAGATTCTTCTTTAGTCCAAGGATAGCCCATGTGAAAGAATCCTTGACTTAGTGGTTAGGTCAAGATAAGACCATATGCTTAGGAGATATTCCCATGAGTATGGATATTCCTTTAGCTTTTTGACTTTATTTGACTTTTAGCCTAGTAGCTTGAGTTACTCCAATAATTAGTAACTTTGGTGAGTAACTATTTCATAAGTATATAAACTAGGAGTGAGGATGTATTCATCATCCTTTCATTTGCAACTATCTTTCTCTCATTGAGTTCTCTAGCAAGCAATATCTTGAGTCTTCAAGTGTTAGTCTTGGAGGAGTATGATGGAGTTGGAGTTCTTGCCTTCTTAGTCCATGGTGCACTACCATAATAACCATCAGAGGTTCATCCTAAGTGAGAGATAGGCCAGCTCACAGACCACATAATCCCTACTCTCACAAAGCATGGCAGCCAACCGAAACATTGGGGTTGGGTCAACTCCCAATGTACACATGTCACTGGTTGAAAATAAAAGATAGCTCATAATCAGCTAAGCCACTCCCAACATCATGCTAGATTCAATTTGTGTAGTAGCATGTGGCTGTCTAGTAGGTATTCCATCATGCACCCCATCAGCACCTACCACACTTGCACTAAGACATCTATAGGGCCTTAGAGAGCATGAAAGACTGAGGAATTCTGACCTATCTCCCAACCTCTCCTCTCTATGGGTCCAACTCCATTGATGCTCTTCTAAGCTATGGAGCATGTACTGCACTCCTAGTTATTATGGTTGAGGCATCTATGTGTGTTGCACCACACATGAAATCCAAGGCTTCTCTATCACAAGCATATGAGGTGGAAGCCTCAGCACCCAAATCTGATCTCCTCTAAGCTATGGCCAAGCTAGCCAACCTCTGCTCCAACTGCTCAATGCAAGTAGTCACGGCTATATTTAAAGTAAGGGCAGGTACTGCACCTCTAATGGATGTGGATCCTCTACCACCACCTCTAGCACCTCATCCTCCATGATCAAGAGCTCCTCTACCACCTACCATAGCAGCCCTACCACTTTGTAACTCTAGGTATAGGTCAAGCATCGATCACTAGTGTGACCAAATCTATGGCAATGCTCACACTACCTCTACGCTGGGTATGATACACTAGAAGTATTAGGTCCGCTACCATAAGGGCACTCTCTCATGTGGTGAGGTCCACCATAAGTCCAACAAGCAACACCACTACTTATTGGCTATTGTTGACCCAAAAATGAAGGTAAGGGTCTAACTATAGTAGGCCTTCCACTTGCTCCATAGGACCTAGACTGTCCACCCTTTCTTCAAAAACCAACTAGGCATAGTGCACTATGCTGCCCTCTAGGAAAAGTCACAATTGTGGATGAAGTCTCCCTACCAAATCTAGATGTCACCACTCTCTCTTCCACTATGTTGAGCTCAATATGCTTAGCCAAACCAAAGACTACTACCAAAGTGGGCAAAGTGGGCAAAGTAGTATGTAACAACATAGCATCACAAACTCTACGTTGCAACTCCTTATATAGTATCCCATACCAAAATTGGATTTCCAAGTCCTCAATAACTACTTGAGTGAAACTGATCAGCCATCTCTTGCAAGTGTATGCCTTGCGTAAGCTCTCTTTAGGTTTCCTTTGGAACTCTTGCAAGCTCCTTAGCTTATTAGTCCGCACTCCCTAGTAGTTTTGCCTCAAACACTGGAAGAACTCCACCAGGGGGTTAAACCTCAATACTACACCACCTCATGTAGTAGTACATCCACTTGTAGTAGCACCATCTCCAAGAGATCTACCAATGCTACTAGAGCTTGAACTCATGGGTACAGCTGATCTACCCCTAGAAATTGAGCTTGAACTACTAGAGACATAGTTCAAAGACCAATACTATCTCCATAGCTTAATCTCCTCTAAGTAAGCTCTCCTAAACTCATGGTAGTTGTCCATTGGCAGACCATCTAAATGCTAAAACAAGCCCTTCTATGCCATGAAGGGTGTGATTAAAGTTGGGTTCCACAAGTGCTATAGATCACACCAACTATCAAACTCCTAGATGAAGTCATCTAATCAATGGTACCCATTGCACAAGATTAATGCTTAGGGCCTTTGGAGGCCCCATAAATCTCATCCATGTCCCACAACAACAATGCAAACATACCAAGTGCACTCTCAACTAAATCAGCTTTTGTGTCAAACTCCAACGCAAAGTCAATCTCCCCATTCATTGGACCTAAGATACAGGTTGATATCAAGCGCCAAGTAAACCCATTATGTATTGTAGGCTATCTCCTTTGGAATCCCCAAAGAACTCCATTGTGATAAAATAACCACAAACCACCAACCGCAAAACCGCAACCGCAAGTACCTCACCAAGTGCCAACACCACCCACTAATGAAGCCCTAACTATGACAATTACAATAAGGGAAAGGGCAACCTATAACCTAACATCACAATGCGCACTCTCATGGTCTATAGGTCATCACTTCTTGCCTCACCGGAGAGAAACAAAAGTAGTTTTTTTGGTCATCACTCCGGCCTCACTACTGAGAGCACACCAAAGCACCAACGCTCAAAATTTAGTTCACCTCACACAAACATGGTGCACAAACAAGAAGCAAAGAATGGAGGAAGTCCAATCACAAGAAAGTTACGCAAAAACCCTCCATCTCATAAACAATACTAGATTGACTCTACCATCATTGGGCATAATTTTGACATAATAGGAGTTCCTATCTATGTCCTAAGCTACCAAGATCACCAAGAATGGGATCAAACTATCTCTCCTAGCCAAAGCTACATGTGTATAGATAATAGTGGTATAGTAATTAGGACAATAAGTAAGGGTAGACAAGTTGGCTAGGGCACCAATCTAAGAACCAAAGATCTAGGGATCAAACCCTGTTACGCATAATCTAGCAGGATGGGCTGATTTTGCCAAACAATGACCAAGATCTACCCTAAACTAGCTAACCTCATGCTAGCAAAGTGGTTTGTTGGCCCTTTGTAGCCTCTCATAGCCCTATGCCTCAAAGCCTCTAAATGCCAAATGAGGCCTTTCTTCTTGCAACTTTGAACCCTCTCCAAATTTGGCAAAACTCTTCCAAATCTACAAAACTCCTCCTACTCAAGTGAAACTCCTCCAAATCTGATGTAAACTCCAGCAAAAATTTGACATAAATCCCCAAAGTTGCCCGACCGCCAAATCCTCCGCTAACTCTTCACTTGAGCCAAATTGAAAAAAATGGTTTTCTCCAAATCAAAAATTGAGGGAGGTGGTTTCCCAACTCTACCTTTGATCTCACTTTCTAAGCCCAACTTGCAACAAATTGGTCTTGCTTTCACCTCTTGAGCTCAAAATCACAACTATTGCTTGAAAATTGCTTCTCTTTGCTCAAAATTTGGCTAACACTTCCGCACACTGTCTACCTCACTGCCAGATCTGCATCAATCAATAAGCTTTTGCACAGTAGAGAAAACTTGAACTCTAATCGAGCTACCAATGATCAATGAGTCTTGGAGATACCACCAACACTCTTAGTTCTTGCACTCAATTTCCTAGCTTGACTTCTCTAATGTACTCAATTTATCTACACAACTTGAATCACTTTTAATCAAATTAATACTTGATTTGTCACTCAATAATCTGCCAATAATTAGGCATTTATTATAGTAAAGCCACACCCACTCTAGCTAAAAGAATCTAGGTGATGCCACCAACCTCTATCCACCATAGCCAAGAACTTGTAGACTCAACATCGGAGAAGTGAGCTCTCTAGAGCTGCACTTTGAAAGTATACCCCTTGGACTTGAGCTAGGTCTCAAACCCTAACGGTCCTATTGATAGCCTACCCAAGGGTGCAAATAGTGCAAAGTGATAGTGGACCTCACCATGAATTCAGTACCTTGAACACAAAATCTGACCGTCAAAAAGTAGTCTATGAGTAACTACTAAAATACCTCTAACCACTCTCACTGCAACTCTAGTGTTTGAGCAATCTACATGTGATACTACAAATGGCATGACAACAAGGTTAGATATGAGTTGGACTGATTTTATGCACCTTTACTCCCTAACTTACAGTCATCTAGTTATGAGATAAGAACAATCACGGGGATGAAAGAACAAGAGAAACATGATATAAACAATCAAGCATATTTATTGCACTTTTATCTTCCTCAAAGCAAATTGTATGACTTGTCCATTCACATCCTCCAAAAAAGAGATCCTTAGATATTAAGATATCCAAACCACTCCAATGAGAGTGACACCCACAACATGGCTTAATGTTGACTTACCATCTCAATGTATTTGACCACTCCATGTAAACCATTGGTTGAGACCTAGAAGAAACTTCTTGAGTAATGTAAACTTTCCACTCTGGATGTGAAATGGGATCCAAGATGGAGGACTTGGATAGTCCATGTATGAGCAAATTTTTATTTCAATGTCAACCATGTTTGCTCTAAGTACACCACTATCTTTGGGTAGTGCTCCAATTGGCTTTGGAAAGACACCCACAAATCAAAAAAATTATTAACTGATGGTGTAGTCACCACTATATTCCACCTTCTCAAAAACTTATTGAACCCCTCATTATCATCAAAGTGACTTTTACAATTGGAGAAGATATTCTTTGAAATGTGCCAAAAGCAAATGAGATGGTTTGTGGTTGGGAACACATCTTCTAGTGCACTCATCAATCCTTGCTCCTTGTCTACCATCATTGTCATGGGAGGCTACCCAAGGCAAACAAGATCCCAAGACTTTGCCAATGCCCAAAGGTAGTCTCCTTGCTCTTCCTTTTGCAAGAGCACAAATCCAACAAGGAAAGTCTTGTTTGTTGCCATTGCTCCAACAATGTTTAACAAGGAGAGATTGAAACTATTTATGTAGTATTTATAAGAGATGCCCAAAAACTTTATCAAATGAAGTATCTTTCTTCATCTATCATTTGTAACCCACAAAAACATGCTTGAGGAGGCGCTTTGGACTAGTGTGGATCTTGTAACAGCCGACATCTATCCTCTGAAACTTTGGAGTGCTTTCAGCGCAAGGAGTACAACCTTTAGAATGAGCTCCATGGCAATTGATGATTGATTTATCCTTTGGGCTTGGTCATATTACCCACATCAACAAGCTGATTTGACCATTTCCACTCTTTTGAGTCCCTTAGTGTAGAGAAAAAGGAGTGGATGGATGACATCCCACCCAAAGCTTCTCTATAAATGCTTGCTTTTTTGTTATAAATATCCCTTGGAGTGACACAAATAGAAGTGTAATCCAATCAAAGAGCTCTTAAAATTTGATAGGGATATTGTAATACCATTAGCTAGACAAATTATCCAAAGGTAGAAATTGGCTTGGTAATATCTTTAGGGATATTATATATGATGGTCTAAGTAGAGCAATAAAGGTGTTACCAAAAAGTACTTCCATTAATAGGGTAGAGGCCAAAAACACCTTGGAAACTTCAAAGCCAATTTTGGAGACCTAAACAAATGATTTAGGCCTCAACAATGGAAACTTCTTTCCCTTTGTAACAAATGGTGTTGCTTTCTCCCTCTCACCTTATTTGTCTCATTAAGAGCTTTCCAATGATACATTACTCATGCGGCTTTGAGCTTCCTATAGGAAGGTTTCCCAAGGATTCTCGTTGGTCAAACTTGTTTGGTCGACCAAATAGGATCAACATGTCACCAATCCATGCAGTTAATCTAAAGGTGGAGCTTTAGATTAGTTGCATAGATTGGTGGCATATGACCAATCTATATATTTGATCCAAGGGTATATCTCTCTTTGCATGGATCCTCTTTGTTATATAATAAAAATAAGGTGCTTCTTTGGGGCATCAGAGTATTGAGGAATGAAACCTTATGTTTCTCTTGTCCTTGGAACATTATAGATATATCCCAACCATAACTCAATTTTTTTGGAACCTTTGCACCAAAATATCTAGTTGTTGGATGGCCAAATATGTTGTGAGAAGAGGGATGATTGTGTTCAGGTTTGGTGATTTTTAGCTCCTATGCTTCAATCCTTTGATTGATGAAAACTTGGAATCTATATTTTTTAACCTATGTGTTAGTCTTTCATTTTTGGGTTTCAATTTTTAGGCTAAGTTGCTTGCAATAAGTGTCTATATGGTCACATTTGAAGTAAATGGCCTTTTCTTTATCTAATTTGTGTTATGACATAGCCTTGCTTCATGGCCCAATCCTTGATTTCTTAAATGAGGAATTCAAGGATGAATTGAAGCTTGCTCACAAAGGAGCATTGTCTACTCCATAGCCCAATCCTTAGTTTCTCCTTGGTTTCTTCTATGGTCCAATCCTTGGTTTCTTGAATTAGGATTTCTTGGGATGCATTGAAGCTCACTTGCATAGGGAGCATTATATGAGATGAGGTTGGGATAGAATTGTCTATAAGTGCTAAAGGTGATGACAACATGAAAATAATTGTGGAGTGTAATATGAGGATCATATATTGATGATTTGATAAAATATAATGCAAAACTTTATGCATATACGTAAAGTAACTAGAAGGCATTCATGTTAATGGTTACATTTTCAAGATCTTTCTTTTTCAAAGCTCTATATCATCATCCAAATGATAAAGATTCAAGTTTAATGAGGAAGCAAGGATGTATAAAACACAAACCAAACATTTATAGAAGACCAAGAACTAGGAAAACACAAGAAGGAAGTCTTGAACTTTTTTTGAATTACCAACTACCAAGCCCCAGCACTTGCTTGAGCTTCTATACCTACCTTGAGGTAGATTCCTACTTCATGGTAGGTGCATACTTTTGTTGGACACTTGGGAATCATATCATATTTTTGTGCTTAAATTTATTACCTCAAAATGTCTAAGAAAAGATGGATTGTTTTTAACCAACAATTTTTTAATATTTTCCAGATCAAGACAAGGTCACAAACCTTTGGTGACCAAGTGGGTCTATTGGATACTAATTATAAACTAGATTATGCCACCTTTGCTTCTTGTGCCTCTTGAAATTAGTCAATTGTACATGGTCAACAACTTAAGGTAATGGCACATCATACAATGTATGCTCTCATCAAAGTTTAGATTAATTTCTTGCCAGCAATTTTTGTCAATTTGAAGAGCAATATTTATGGAATCTTTTGTCTAATCCTAAATAGATAACTATTATGTGAAAGATACATGTTTTTTGTTTTGATAGAATGGGTATATTGACCAAAGAAAGTCTTGACTTCATGCACTTTCAAAGTCATGTGGATGTAAATAATGGTAAATACTCTTTTGGGTCTATTCAAAAACTTTAGAAAGAGAATATTAGCAACTCTCTTATTATCTATGGACTTGCTACATGCCATGTTGTGACTAGATTTGAAGACCAAGTTATATGTAATCAAGTGGAGGTAAATATATATCTCCTTTGAGTTGCAAGCTTGTGTAGCATACATTTGATTTCCTACTTCCAAGTTCCTAATTCTATTGCAATTGGATTTGCATTCCATTGCAACATGGATTTCTTTTAGAAATAAAGGAAGAAGTGATGATTTGAGCTTGATTATTACTGATTGGTTTTTCCCTATGAAAATGTTTACCTCTATTTTTTGGAAACTTATGAAGACCTCCTAAAAACCACTATCTATCAAAAGACCTGATTGTCTATTCAACATGTGAAATAATGAGGAAAATAGAAATGGAACTTTGTGAAATTCTACAAAATTGTTGGTATCTTCACATCATAAGGCTATGGAGAAAATTAAGAGAAAGAAAATGCACAATACAAGGTAAATAAAGGTATGAATTTTTATGACTTGCCAACTAAACAAGGTCCAAAATATCTCCTTTTAAAACAATATGGAGTTTATGAATGAGTTAGTCAAGATTAAAAAAGTAAAAGATAGTCCAAATTAGCCAAGAATTATAAGGATAGGCTAAAAGCATGTAGGAAACTTCTTGGTACCTTCTAAGTATTAGGTAATATGTATGCAAAGAGGCACCTTCTATAAAGAAGCTTCTTGGGAAGCTTCCCAACTAGTTTAGTTAGCATCCCAAGTAGATGGCTTCTAGAGGGAAAATTATTGGGAAAATTCTTAACTAACTTAGCTTATATGCCAAGTAGGCAACTTCTAAAAGGAAGCTTCTCAAGAAGCTTCCAAGTTAACTTAACTTGCATTCTAAGGAGACAACTTTTAGGTAGTTTCTTGAGAAGCTTCTCAAGACCCTTTTATGTTCTCTATAAATACCAAAGCCCAAGTTCATGCTAGGCATTTGGAGTTTCTCTCATTTAAGAATCCCAATGTGATCTTTCATTCTCTTATTTCTCTCCTTGGTCTTTTATATTGGTATTAGAGTAGGGATGGATGGAATATATGGACCACCAAATATATTTCTCTCAAACCATTGGAATTTTATGTCCATGTATTACATAAGCATCATTTCATGTAGTTCATCATCTAACATTTTGGATAGAATTTTTTTGATGAACCCTTGATACTTCCAATTGTAACTTATGGAGAATGGTGGATGTGTTGCATCTATGTGTTAGATTTTGACAAGAGCATAAAAAGAGAGAATTTTAAGAAGGAGAAGAGACAATCTAATTTCAAAGTCCAAGGTATTTGAAGGCAAGAATCTCTTGGGCATAATAGAAAATTTTGTGTTTGATTATGAATTTATTTTGAAGATACAAATCTTCAAGATGAATGGAGATAAATTCTTTTGCTTTTAAGTCAATTAGAAGGAGTGGAAAAACTATGGTGGCGATTCCAAGTAGGGCAAGCTCAAAATAAGTTTTTTTATGTTAATCTTGACATGGGAAGATTCAAGAGCACAATAATTCCAAGCTGTAAATGATGTACGAGTTATACAAGATAGATTGGCAAAACTGAAGCAAATTGGTTTTATGAGAAGCTACATCACTAAATTCCAAAGCACCATAATATAAATTCTAGATATACTAAAAGGTGAAACTCTAGATCAATTTGTGAGGGGCTTCAAGTCATGCACCAAATTGGAAGTGACTATGTTGGAACCCAAACACTTGGAGGAAGCTATGTAATTGGCCGAGCACTTTGATTCCTTGGTTGTAACAACTTGGTCTTGGCCTTGATCTTCACAAAACCTACCACCACATTACACATGCACGAGTGGAAGAGTTAGCACTAGTGGAGATTGATGTCATCCAATAGAGATCACTTTGCACTACAAATAGAGAAAGACTATGAAAAATGGTGGTTGCTTTCATTCTCACCAATTGGACATCATATTGTTGAATGCCCATTCAAAAATGGATGACCTTGATAAATTTCCCAAATGGAGTTTGTGGAGCATGATGATTAAGGAAACAAAGAATCTCAATAGGAGAGTTCAAGCCATCCATTGGGAACTTGATTAGTTCCAATGAGATTGAAAGCTTGACCTATGCAAAACCTATACTTCACTTGCAAGGTATGATATTTGATCGTGGTTGCAAAATTTTGGTTGATTTTAGAAATTCAAAGAATTAATATTAACAAAGGAAATAGATATTCATATCAAGTCACTAATTGGAAGTAGATTGATGATAATGGATAGCAGATAATAAAAATAGTTTTGCATTACCTACCTCACATCTTGTTACATTCAAGATTGGGAAGGAGTATTTGGAGTGTATGAAATTTGTAGTGGCACCTTTACATTATTATGTCATTCTAGTTTTACATTGGCTTGAATGTCATAAGGTTCAATTTGATTGGACCCAATAACAAATTCAAATACAATACCAAGGTAAGAATTAACAATTATATTGTTTGGCACCTTTGAGAATGACACCTAAGAATAGTCAATCCTAAGATGGTAAGTTTGTTAGAAAAGTAGCCATAGAACAAGCTTTGGAAGAAGATATTCCTATTTTTGCAATGTGGATCAAACCGACTGCACATAGAGAATTTGATTAGGGCTAAAAGCCTCATCAAGCAATGGTTGATCAGATAATTTAGGAGTTTTAGTATGTGTTTTTGGATTATTTTCCATAGGGGTTACTCTCCAATTATGGTATGACCTTCAAGATCAAGGTATTGCTTAGAAGTACTCTAATGAGTAGACCAATCTATCGGCTTTCACCAAAGGAGTTGGAAGAGGTTCAAACAACATTAACATAGTTGTTGGAGAAGGATTTCATACAACATAGTATATCTCCTTGGGAAGCATCAGTACTATTTTTCCCAAGAAGGATAAAGACTTTGCTTTTGTATTGATTACCATGGCCTCAATAAATAAATAGTTAGGAATGTATATCCTTTGCCTCAAATTGATGACTTGCTAGATCAATTAAGTGAAACACAATATTTCTCCAAGTTGGATATTCAAAGTGGCTATTGGTTAATTCTTATTGATAAAGAGGATGTATAAAAGACTACCTTTCACACAAGGTATGGGTATTTTGAATAGAGAGTTTTACCTTTTGGGCTTGCTAATGCTTTGGCAATCTTCATGGATTGAATGCATCAAGTGTTGGATAGGCTATTAGATTAGTACATGGTGATGTTCTTGGATGCTATTTTAATATATAGCAAGATAGAGGTAGAACATACAAATCATGTGTGAGAAGTCCTAAGATGATTAAGTCAATGGAAGTTTTAATGCAAGAAGTCAAAGTGTGCCATTTGGCAGAAGGAAGTTATCATCTTGGGTCACAAGGTCTCATCAAAGGAGATCAAGATGGAAGAAGAGAAGATCAAGGCCATTATTGATTTGCCTACTCCAAAGGATACCATAAAAACATGGGCATTTAATGGACTGGCAAGTTTTTATTAACAATTCATCCACTACTATGCTCATGTGGCCACACTATTGATTGATCTCTTGGGGAAGACCTCCAACTTTCAAGACCACTAAGCATGAAAAAGCATTGAAGAAGTTGAAGTATATGGTGTCTTCAAGACCCATTCTTCAACCATATGATTCTCAATTACCTTGTATGGTTGGTTTTGATGCTTCTAACCTAGAGCTATGTTGCAACAAGAATGTCTAGATGGGTTACATCCCATTGCCTTTGTGTTGTGCCAACCAAATACCATATTGCTCAAGATCAAAAACAACTAGCAAAAATATATGCTACCAAAGTATGGAGACATTATCTCTTGGGAAAACAAGTGATCATGCAAACCAATCACAAACCTTTGTTTGAGACATTACATTTAGAGCATATGAAGAGTCAACATCATTGATGGGAGGAACAACTATAGTTTTTTGATATCAAACTTGAGTATAAACCCAACAGGTTCCATGTCATCCTTGATGTCCTATCATGATGACTTGATTTGAACACTCTTCTTGAATCTCTCATCACAAAGGCAATTATGACAATGTTAATTGACTCAAAAGTCCAAATTAAGTTTAGGATCACCTTACAACAAGACATATTCTTTTTAGATGGTACAATGTAATCTTTTAGCACACAATAAGGAATATAACACTTTCTTCTTCAAGGAAGGTCTCCTATTTTGTGAGAATTAGATCTATGTTCTAACTAAGGATGAGCTACAATTGTATGCCTTCAAGAAGCCCATGACTTACCAATCACTGGTCACATGGATGTGGACAAGACCTTGGGTTACCCTACAATACCAATGGTGGTGGTCCAACATGGTGTGAGAGTTTGTTTGATCTTGTGAGAGCTGCCAATGCAACAAGACCAGTAACTAGAAGCTAGGTAGACTCCTTCAACCACTTCCTATCCCATTTGCTAGATGGGAACATATGAGCTTAGATCTCATCATATTCTAACCAAAACAAAGCAATGGCATATAAAAATTATGGTGTTTGTTGATAAGCTTAGTAAGCAAATCCATTTGGTACCAATTTTGATATAGTGGATGCTCCAACATTGGCCCAAATCTACTTTGATAGTGTCTTCAAGCATCATGGGATGATTTGTGTATAAAGGATCACGATAAATTTTGGCAAGTACTCTTCAAGCTACTCAACACCAAGTTTACTTTGTCCATAGCCTATCATCTTCAAACTAATGGGCAAACCAAACATGTAAATTGCACCTTGTAGGATATGTTTTGTGTCTTTATACGTTCACTATACCAATTGGGATGAATGTCTTATGGCTAATAAGTTTACCTACAATAACTCCAAGCAGGTAAGCACTAGATTCTTTCTCTTCTTCTTTAATTTTGGCCAAGACCCACTTGTTATAGATTCCTTTCTTGCTCCTCCTCATCTCATGTCCCTCATACTTCCATCTTCTTGACCAAAATATCCCACTCCCTATGACAAGCTAAATATCATTTCCTTATTGCTCAAAATTGTCAAAAGTAATAAACATATCAACATTATTGTGATCTCACCTTTCAACTTGGTGATAATATTATGCTTTCTTCTAGTAACCTACCCCTCCCACTTTGTACCCAAATTTTTAAGCTTACTCCTAATTAGATAGGTCTATATGATATCACCTAAATCATTTTTCTTATTGCTTATCAACTTGCCTTGCCTTGTCATATGAAAATCCACTTTGTCTTTCATATTTCCAAGTTGAAACCCTTTGTTTCTAATCCATCTTCCTTTTCCACTCATGTCTAACTCCCTCTTCCTCCTGTACCTATCAACAATTATGAGGAGTATGAATTTGATTGTATCCTTGCATGTTGCTACATTCAACATGGTCAACAACAACATACTAAGTACATAGTCCTTTGGAAAGAGTATCTCCTTCATGATGCCACCTAGAAGCCTCTTTCTTATCCTCACAATGTATACATGGCCATCTAAGAATTAAAGCTTCCATAGTGAAGAGTACATCAACAACTAACGGTGGGGGAATATGTAACAATATGGAGTTTATAGACAAGTTAGTAGCAAATATGCCAAATTAGCCAAGAATTATAGAATAGTCTAGAAACATCTAGGAAACTTCTTGGTACCTTACAAGTGTAGAGTAATGTGTATGCCAAGTGGTAACTTCTTTGGAAGGTTATTGGCTAGCTTAGCTTGCATGCCAAGTAGAGAACTTCTAAAATGAAGCTTCTTGGTTAACTTAGCTTGTGCTCTAAGAAGGTGGATTTTAGGAAGCTTCATAAGAAGCTTTTTGAAAGCCTTGTCTTTTCCCCTAAATACCAAAGCCCAAGCTCATGCTAGGCATTTGGAGTTTCCTTCATTCAAGAGTCTCAATATGATCTTTCATTTTGATCTTCCATTCTCCTATTTCTCTCCTTTGTCTTTTACACCATTGAGCTCAAGCGCTTACTTGAGCTCTTGCACTTGCTTTGAGCTAGATGTTTGTTTCCACGGGATGCTTAGGAATCCACAACCAAATTTAGGAGGGATGTGGAACTATATGCTAATGTAGAAATCTATAACTTGATGGGAGATTCTAAATTATTGGTAGGAGGTGTGGAAATATAGTAAAAAGGTGTGGAGATATGAGTTCCCTTAAAATTAATTATGTCTTAAACTTTAATTTGAGATTGAAAAGAGATAATTTTAATCCAAATTCTAAAATCTTGTTATTAAAACTAAAGAAAAAAGAGAAATTATACTTAGAAAACCAATAACCTATCATGGAATCTAACCTACATTTAGTTTTTACTTGTACTCATAGTTCATTATATAATTTTATTTAATATCATCATTATTACTTGAATATTTTTTATCATTATCATAAAACTTATAATAAAATTAATATGTACAAAAAAGTGTAATGTACTTTTATGATTATCCCTTATATACAAAGTGAATATTTAAATGTAAAAGTTGTAAATTCAGAATATAATATTAAAGTTTTAAGTTATTATTCATTATTCTCTATACAATTTCACAAACTAGTAAGTTAGATGATGGTTTTACTATATACTTTGGTGTCTTTCAAGAGTACATAAACAAACAAAAGATACCTACACAAAATGTAATTAAAGATTAAGTGGGGTTTCCAATTATGAATTTTTGGTGTCCATAAAGGTCCCATAGAGATTTTTTATAAGAGGTCTCATTAAATTTTATTGGGCAAAAGAGAGTGATACTTGAGAATCATTATGGGCATAACTTGTAGCTGTAAATTGGTTATGTGTCACCTTTTACATGAGGCAGAGAAGAGGGATACTTGGGAATCATTACATGCATAATTTGTAGCTATATATAGGTTATAGATCACCTTTTTCATGACCTATAAGATCTTACAAGAGTGAAGTGGATTGTGAGACACCTTTGTAATTCCTAATGACCCCTTGTTAATTCCATTTGAAATGATAGGACATATGGTACATTTTGATCCTTCTTTAGTCTTGCTTATTCTTTGAGTTTCAATCTTGCTTGTTCTTGTGCTTTGAAGTGCTTTGGAGTTATTGGAAAGTTTTCTTGGTGTCAAATTTCCAAATTGGAAGGTGTCAAATTAGAAAGTTGTGCTAGGTTCAAATTGGAGTAGATCTTTGGGAGAAGGTGGAATTGGAGCAAATTGAGAAATCTATAATGCCCCATCTGGGTGCCCGGCTGTTATTAAGGAAATAAGTGAAAAAATTAATGCATTCCTAAATTATGCATGATACTAGTATTGAAGAATGGATAAATGATGCAAAGGTCAATTTTTCTTTTTGCTCTTGTAATACCAATTGCTAGACATATTATCTAAAGGTGAAAACTGGCTTGGTAACATCTAGAAGAATTTTATATATGATGGACTAAGTAGATCAGATAGAAGCATCACCAAAAGAGTACTTCTACTAATAAGGCAGGAGCCAAAAATAGCCTAAAAGTTTAAGAGTCAACTTTGGATGCTTAAACAAATGAATTATGCATTGAAAATGTGAAAATCCCCCCTCAAGAGAGAAATGGTTGGACGTCCCCCTACTCCCCTTTTTTTGTCTCATCAAGAGCCTTCCAATGGTACCTCATCTATGTGATTCTAAGATTCTTACAAGAAGATTCTCTTTAGTCAAAGCTTGTTTGACCAACCAGATAGGATCAAAACCAACATATCACCCATGCATGCAACTAATCTAAGGGTAGAGCTATTGACATGTCACCAATCCATGTATCTGATCCAAGGGTGGAGCTTCCTTTGAGGAAATCCTCTTTGCTATATAATAAAGACAAGATTCTCCTTTGGAGTATCAGAGTTTTGAGTGTTGAAGCTTTGCTTTCTCTTGGGGGTTACCTTATCATCAAAAAATTATAGCTCTTGGGATTTAAGGGACTCTTTGGATTTTGAGGAATGGAGTGACAATGAGGAAAAGGATAATTGGCAAAGGCTTTGCAAATGGTGGGAAATTATCCATAATGGGTAATATTTGAAGGATAGACTTCAAATGTATCATATACAAATTTTATAGTTTAATTTTTATTTGTACTTGATACTCTTGCTTCCAAATAACTAGTGAGGATTGATAGTGACTCTTTTATTGGGTCAATGGATCTCCTTAAAGTGTACAAAGTCTTAGAAAAAATACTATTGTTGGAAGAAAACAAATGCCTACATGGATCCAAGTGGCTTTAGCTTTGGATTTTTTTGGACATAATGAGAATGAAGGGTTTATGGCAAGAGGAATGAACCCATGGAGAAGTAGTGTAGGATCTACAACTAACTTTACTGATAGAGTTATCATTACTATCTTGTTTATATTTAGGAAGGATGTACAAAGGCTTGGGTTGGAGGAGAGAGCTAGATTTTCATTTGTGTTTGTAAGTAAAGGCTTCTTGGAGTGTTTAGGTTTGGTAGATGGTATTGTGTTTCCTTTGTCACAAAGGTCTATCATAGATGGGAGATTTTTCTTCAACAGAAAAGGAACCTACCCAATCAATATGTGGGTGATTTGTGATGACAAGCAAAGAATTATCCACTTTGTAGAAGGTAAATGAATTGCTTGAATTTGTGAACAACATACTCTATTCTTAAGTGGGTGGTTAAAAAAGGTGTGTCATTGAATAAGAATGCCTTGTGAACAACAATTTTCTATTCTTTAGTTGGTGGTTAAAGAGTGTGTGTTATTGAATATGAATGCATAGATCTTGTCATGACATGACATGTTTAAAACCATTGGAGCTTTGGTCAGACCTTAATCATTGGAGAGCATGTGTTTTGTTTGAAAGCCTACCAATAATTATTAAGCAAAGTTGGATATGTGCACATGAGCAATCTTTTGCTTTTGTATAAACAAATACAAATGCAAGAGAGGAAGGACTTCAACCATTATGTGGCACAAACCAAGTCTCCAAATGAACACTTCATTGGGATATTGAAAGCACATTAACATTCTTTGCATGAGTTAAGAACTCAGTTAAAATATTAAAAGAAACTCCTCTTTCATGCATTGGATTGGTGCTTGTGCTATATTGCATAAGTTTGTAATTAATAGATGTGATATGTGGGAAGACCAAGAGGAATTCTATATAGAGGAGTCTCAAACACGAGATAGGTAATGGGAGTGCTTACCAGTTTAGAGAAGATATCAGACAATCAATGGTAGAAATTTGCCTTACTTTGAACCAATCCTTTGGTGGATGTTTATACAAAGCACCTTCGTAATAAAATTTTTTGATGTATTCTATGCATCCAATAATTTCCTTTGAATTCAATGCCAAATGCTAAAATTTATGGAATTGGTTTGCCTTGGGTAAAGTGAGGGTTTGCATGTTTAGGGTGGGCTTCCTTGCTCTTTCAATATGGGTGTTCTCATTTGATAATTTGGTACACTCATTTGATGAACGGATCTGCTCTTTTTAAAATAGGTTTGCTCATTTAAAATGGGCTCAATCATTTTCTTGGAGGTTTTGCTTGGCTTGTGTTCTTGTAATCTGCTCAACATTGCAAGGTGAGTGAGAATTTGAAACTAAGCTAGAGAAATGAAATTCAAAATAAGAAACCATGTTAGAGAAATGCAATTTAGAATGGAATTCTTGAATGGGATTTTTGTGTTGTTTTTTGGGAATTTTATACAATAGAATTTTATACATAAATGTAGAAAAGAATTGAATTTTGTCAATCTTGATTGTAGAGTATGAAAGATTGTAGCACATATTATTTTTGAGCAACGTAGTAATACTTGATATTTCATGAGCAATAGGAGTGTAGACATGTGAAAATTCAAGTAAAATAAAATAAGAATAAAGGAGAATCACCTAATTCAATAAAATATAAGAATCACTTTGTGGGAAAGGATGTGCATTTTAAAATCCAATTTAGAGGCCCAAGGTAAATCAAGAGGATGAGCACACAATTCAAGAGTCAAGTAAGAGAGGAGAAAATAGTGAAGAAGGCAATTCAAGAATTGAAGAGGAGAGTGCCAACTAGGGTAGAAGGCAAATTAGTGTAATTTGAGAAGAGAGGAAAAGAGAAAATTAATTTGCAAGAAGGGAAAGAAAGCTATTCATAAGAAGGGAGAGGGATGGCAATTTGAGAGGGAAGGAATTTGAAGGGAGAGAGTAGAGCAAGAAATTGAGGATTATAATGAAAGGTGAGAGAAAATTCAAGAGGAGAACAATTAGGGTTTAAGGCAATTTAGTGTAAGTAGAGAAAATTTGTAAGTTTAGAAGAGTAGAGAGGTGCAGAGCAGGGGAGTAGAGCTAGACTGCATTGGATTTTAGACCCTTGAGTAGTAGATGGTACTCCTAGATCATTATTCTCTTCTTTGGTATATGGTGTTATGATTGCTTGTCCATTTCAACACCATATTTGTACATTGATGTATACATATCTTATGACATGTTTCCATCTCTATGAGTTATTTATGTGAAAGCTTATGAATATGGATGTGTTTGAGTCTGTTTGTGAAGCTTCAATTTGTCACAAGTGTACTTTGAGTTTTGTTCTCTGAATTGAGAAGAGAAAATCCAACATTGAAAAGTTTATTAGTAAGCAAAGTAGTTCTATCTTCCATCACCAATGTTTTGTGTAATTAAGAAGTCTTTTTTATCTTTGGAACTACAATCAAACCATCTCTTGCATGGACTTTCTCAAGTTTTATTCTTAATGGACAAGGGATGTGAATAGTGCAACTCCCAACCAACTGATAGCAAGAATATGCTAATTTTGAATGAAAGCAAATATATGCTAATTTTGAATGAATATAAGGAAATTGAGTAGGAAGGAGTCTTGTATAAGACCTTTAATTAGACATAAAAGGAGTAAAGGTTCCTTAAACCACATCCATCTAATTCCACTTAGTATGAGTTTTCTCTCTAATTCTCTTGTCCTAGTCCAAGATTAGGACAAGAAACAAATTGCTTTTTGATCAACTATGTATGCATTGAGGAGTATCCATAATAGTAGCATTAGTTTAGTTTAAAAAAATAGGTAGTTTTTCTTTGATTATAAATTATCAATTAGGAAATTCACTTTTAATGGCAAACTATTAGAAAATGTATTCATTTATTATGTTTGAAGATGATTTATCTACTAAGGACTATAAATCTTCATCATCTCCTTTATTTGGGAAATTTTGTATTCTTGACCACAATCATCTCCCATTGAGAAAGCAAGCAAACCTCATTGAGAGCCAAGCAAACACAACACCTTTGTGAGTGAAATAATTTTTCTATGCAATAAAACCTCTTGGGAGGCAAGAGTTCCAAATCCCAATGAGCAATATAACAATGTAACCAAAATAGCAAGGCAAACAAACCCGATGAAATATGCAAGCAAATCCCTAATAAGGTAAGCAAAACTTCCTTGGAGGTGAGCAAATCCATTGGTTTGCAAGTGAAGCAAACCTTTCCTAGCAAGTGAATCCAATTGATTAAGAACAAGCAAATCCATTGGTTTGCAAGCAAACCCAACAATTACAATGGTAGGTTTCCAAAAGAACAAACATTTATTAAATGCTTCAAAACTTTAACAACTTTTTACAATAGATAATTGGTATCATGTGCACTAGAGTCATAAGGAGTGCATTTGGGACTAAATGGTTATTACATATGTCATCTATTGCTTAAGGAGACTAACAATGGTCTTAATTTCTTGGGAGGTTTTCTCTACCTTAACTAATTCCAAAGTCATCTCATATTTTTGCTAGGACTTAACTATCCTTTCCTTAAATCTCAACTTTTCAAATTTGGATCTCTCTTGAGCTTCTATACAATTCGAGAGTTTTTTAATCTTTGTTGTTTCTTGAGCATCAATCAAAGCTAATTTACACCTCCCCCTTGCTTCCAAAGAATGTGTTTTCAATTGTGCATGGCTAGTAATGTCTTACCGCAAAAACAATAAGTATGGAGATACTCTTTGGATTTCCTTTACATGACTTCCTTCTCTTGCAGGGTTCCACTTCTTGCTCATACTGTCCTTCTTGATCTCCTAAATCTCCTCCATCTTTTCCTCATTTGTCTCTTGCTTGTATTTGTGTAGACATCTCATCTTGGGCTTATGGGTCTCTTTGGGAAACCCAAACATCTTACTTGTTGTGAAATCTAAAAGATTCACTTAGAGCATACTTGCATGGACTAAACTTGAAAAACCTGTTAAGCCTCTCCTCCTACTTCATACTTGGAATTATAATTAATATTGATCCTTGTATAGGAAATGCTTGTGAAGTTTTTGACAAAGGAGTGTCTTCTCTTGACATTTATTCCTCCTCATCTTTAGGTGTCATTTTGCATCTTACTTCATTGTCTTTGTTGAACCATTCAAAAAGGTTCACCTCACTCCCCATCCCCATACTTACAATGAAGTGGGGAGATGTATTTGGACCACCATTTATCTATAGAGTTCTGCAAATACTTGTAAGGCACCTGCACCGGAGCCGTAACCAGCCTGTACCTTGCATAATTGAAACCCCCTAGTGTTTGCCTTAGTATGAGAGAGTGTTTATGTCACTTGGAGGGGGTGTTTATATGCTTTGTAGCCATGAGTTAGAGCAGACTTATATGTAGTTGGAGACCATCAGTTCACAATAACTCATGTTGTTGTTATAGATCCCATACTCCATATAATTTGGAGGGGTGATTATACATCCTAAGTGACGAGCAGAGTGCAACAAGAGAAGTCTCCATGTTTAGGAGTATAAAGCAAGATCAGTTCTTTGTTCCTCTAACCTTCGAGTTATATGGTGCTATAGATATTGCAATCGTTACATTCATCATTCATAATAGAGTGCCCAAGAGCATGTATGACAGTAGAAAATATTTCTCATTCCTAATCTATAAAACCTTAACCCCATTCTACCTCTTACGTTTTATGCTCATCCTTGTAAGGCTTAATAGTTCTTTCCATCCTTGTCGTTTTCCCACCCCCTGTGGTGTAATGGAAAACAAAAATATGTAATTTAGTACTGTTTGTTATATTTGCATTGTTTCAACGACAGGGTCCTAAAAGTCTTTGAGTCTTTAATCAGGTATAGCACGAGAGATAAGCTGCGACACATTTCATCCTTAAATAATTGTAATTAGTGGCAAACGGAATGCCAAGTGTACGAAGAATGTTCCAGGGAAACGTGAAGCTGACGGTGAACTCCCCTGTCCTTGTGAAATTGCCTCAATTATGCTCTCTGAAAAGGAAACAAGTGATTTAGTTCATCACCGTGATTTCGAGAGATTACTGACAGCAACAAGAAAATTAAGATTGATCAAGCGAGTGTCGTCTCGCTGTCACATTTGTGATTGAGTTAAGGCATAGAGTTATCGGTATGAGTTTTCGTTGGCGATTCAATTACTGTCCTAGAATTCATCGCAGGTGGTGTCAGTGGCTTCTGGAGTGTTCAGTTTTGATCGGGGCAGGGACGGTATTGTAGATTCTGTGACGTCTTAGATTGTATGCTTGGAATGGATCGATGCCTGAATTGCTCAAGCAGCGGTGTGTGGTGTGTTGAAACTCATTAATACAAGCAGGAATAGGTCCACAGCTTTGATGCAAGAACCACGAACTGAGGACGGACTGACATTGTAGAGGAGTAAGCGCAGAATCCAATGCGCACTAGACGGGGAGCAAAGTCTGCAGAAGCGGATCCCAGTAAGTTGTCATTCTACGTTCTTGCGTCCATAATTGCGTTTCAATTGTTTCCAGAATATTTAGTGTCGTTTCATAGAGCGTGAAGATTTGCGAGAGCACTAACCTTTTAAAGTGTAAAGATTGCTCTGTTGAGTCCGAAGCTATAGCTGCACGTAATTAATAGAAGTGAAGACCTGGACGGGCGTTATAAGACAATGGTTTCATTTGAAACTCCACATGAGGCTATGAGTGTTCGGGGGTCAGGAACTATCCGAGAATCTCAATTCTGCTCAAGGCACACGTTCTCTGAGGGTTCCTGTTCAATTTGCGTGCATTGGATGCACTGTATTATATAATACTGCTTAATTGCATTATAGTTTCAGATTTAAATTACATTAGCCTGTGCTGAATGAATCACTTCCCTGCACAGAACTGCATTACTTTACATATTTTCCTTCTTGCCTTACGACACAGTTTTCCTCTTTTTTTTGTAGACGGTCAGCTTCTAGAGCAGGGTCACACTCTTGTCACTAGAAGGCTCGTGGTTTGTATCAGTACTGGATGATAGTCGGTATTTGGAGTGATTTTTGTTAATCCATGTAGAGGAGCAAAAATGCTGGAAGTATTTGCCTTAAAAATTTTGAGGCAAGGTTGACATGAGACAAGAGCTGCAAAACCATGTTGAGAATCATACGCCTGAACGGAACTTTGCTAGCTGACAATGCTTTTTCACTACCATTTTGGCAATAGGACAGTAGAGTGATCTGTTCTTCGTTGCCATGTAAGATCGTTATGTGGGGAGGGTAAACCAAGGATGCATAATGCATGACCTCTTGTGTTTTACCCTGCATCGTTCCTCGCATCAGTTTATGATGGTTGGTGGGCCTGCAGACTTGGAGGATCTACTTCAAAACTTACATAAAAGCACTGATGGAGCTCAGCAGCTAAGCGATGATGGGAATGAGAGACCTGTACCTGGACGTAAGCTACTGATGCCTGAAGCTAAACGTTGTATAAATATATGAACGGATTGCTAGAGTCCTCTTTCTCTCTCTTATTACGTTTGATTCTCTGAATTTCTGCTGGATGATTTGAATACTTAAGAGGAATTTTTTACGTGGCAGAGCTTCTGTTACATTCTTGGCATAAGCGTGGGGTTCACGCAAGCCAGTATTATTAATAGCTCCTGTTGCTCTATAGCAGTGTGTCTTATTGGGTCCTTGGCATGTTCAAGCATTTAGGTTTGCAATTGCTTATTATTCCTGACATGTAAATCATTTGTTTGAAGCTAAAGAAGTCTGTTGTACTTATTACTTTGCAGAAACATTGGGAGATGTTTCAAAACAAAGTGTCGGTAAACTTCTGGACCGTGTCGGTGTAAGGAGGGCAGCTGCCAAAAAACGTCAACTTGAGCAGGGGAAGCCTGTCACTGTAAGTTCAGTAGCATATTTATCCGTCCCCGGATATTGCTCGCTGGTATGAAGTTCGGGCTAAACATAAATGTAGGGCTGCTTAAGGCCTTGACTAGATTCTGCATTGATATAGGTTTCGCGATTTACATAAAGCAATTGCTTTACTTAGTTCTTTGACAACGAATAATGTAAGTTCGCTTTCATCATGATGAGTAGCTAAGGAGTAAAACGGCTACTGTGTGCTGTTTTACTGACTTGTGACATATAACTTTTGCTCTGAATGCCCTAGCAGCAGCAGAAGCGTTTCAAAGCAAGGGGAAAAGTTTGCGAAGAGGATGATCTGTTTCATCAACGTCCTGGTTCCTCTGCTGACGCTCCCATCTGTGGGACTCGGGCGAAGGTTTCAAGGGATGCTGAGGATTGTCATATGTCCAGTCCCCCTCGCCTCCCTCAAGAAGAGATAAAACCCAGTGACAGGTCTGATGCTGAACTGGCAGAGACTGTTGGTGAAGCAAGTAATAATGACGAAGATGATGAGTGTGAGTGGGAGCAGGGTGAAGACACCTATGATGGTTCGTATGATGATAAGGAAGGGAATAAAGACAACGGAGGAGAGAATGGATGGACGGGTGATATTACTATACAACTGGAAAGCAAAGTCGAAAGAAAATCAGCAGCTCAGCGGAAGCCTCCTGTGCGAAGAGCTAATGCTAAGGATAAGGTGAAGCAAACACTACAATGGGGCCTGATTGTTTAGTAGGTGTCAATCTTTCCATTACTCTGTTGCGTCCTCGGCTTATCACTTCTTACGTTTCTCTCTCAACTAACTTGGAAATACTTGTAGGACGGATTATAAAAGGATAGAGTCCGCTGCCATCTCACTTTGACCGATAGCCCCTTTCTGTCATACTGCAATTGCAAGAATTCCATATCCATGTATAACCAAAACTGGTTTACGTTTCGGAAAGTACAGGTGTATGTTATCAGTTCCTGAACGTTGGTGATGATAAATTTTTAGTTCAGATTGATAAAACTGAAGCCTTTTTACCTATAATAATAAACAGCCATAATTTCATGCTGGGACGATTACCTCAAACAAACTGAAAGAAGAGCGAGAACGCAATCAGACGATAAGTAAGTGTCCATTACAGTTTAGAATCAGCCGCTTAACGACCACCCAAGGTAGTTCTTGTTTTGACTGCAGAGAAACTGGTACTCTTTTTATGTATTGAGGTTGATCCTTTGGTTATTGAATCCTCTACACTCAAATAATCATGGTAGGAATATGAACAGAGAACATTATTTGGCAGCAGAATATGTTGAATGCTGATTTGTATGGATATTACAAAGTTACAATTCCTGCCAGACGAGGGTATGAAACTTGGTTATTTATAACGGGTTTTGTATTCCTTTACTCATTATGCTGATTTGTTCTCTGACTGCTTTCCTTTAGTCTTTTGGGGTCATACGTTCATAGCGCATGGTGCGATATCCTCATATCCAGTCCCATTTTCGATTACATGTTGTGTTCTATTTCGCTACATGCTTTGCTTAGCGCTTATCGATTACATGATGTATAACAGTTCTCTACTAGTATTCATCAGGAAATATTTATATTATGTCCGTGCTTTGCCTTACATTCGATTTGTTAGATTCATTTCATCTCCTTTGCGGATTTAATACTCATCTCGGTTTGCACATATCATGTTTACGTTTCATCTGCACTTCATAATGCGTTTAATGAGTTCTGGATCCAACGAAGAACGGCTTCTGCTCTCATCTCCTCATATCCAGTCCCATCACACTTCGCTCCAATCTCCCATTTTCCTTACTTTTTCGTTAAGTTCTCCTTGTTTTCTCCTTTCTTCATGCGTAATTGGTCGACAAGGCTCGTTCGTTTCTTCTCAAATGGCTGTGGTTATCGTAAACTATGTATGCGTTCATGAAGCCATCAATTTTTCGTTTCTGTTTTCTATGGAATTCGTTCTTCCATGCTCTTACTGTTGCATGAAATCATAGAAGTATAATTTTTTACTACTGTCCTCGAAAGATTCCACTCTCTCTTTGCTTACTTATCTCGCCTTTTTGCTTGCATTTCTTGCATTACCATCCCTTGTATGCAATGCACATGTTTTTACTGTTGCATGAAATCATAGAAGTATTTCTTTTTTGCTTCTGTCCTCTAACACACTATCTTACTTCCTTGTCTTATCTTATCTCGCTATTTTGCTTGCACTTCTTCGAGCTTACTTGCATTTCTTGCATTACCATCCCTTGCGTGCTTGCATATGCATGCGTCAAGTCCGGTCGTAAATGGTTCTGGATCACCCGTTCCATGAACGGCTTCCGTTTCCATTACTCCAATCTGCTGATTTGTATGGAGTCAGTTTTTGGGAGAAAACAGTTGAGTGTGAAACTTATAAAGGTCTTGATGTGCGCAGGAGTTTGCGGAGCTAGTCCATAAATCGCATCTTCTCTGTCTGCTAGGACGGGGTAGGATGATAGATGCCGCTTGTGATGACGCGCTCCTGCAGGTACATATTTTTCTCGGAAATACTTTAGTCATGGGTTTTTGGAACTGTCCAATTGGTTTGCCAAGCTTGCTTCCCACAAGGCTGGTTCCTTCCTGTCGGTGATTTGTGGTGATGGGCGCTTGCTGTCAGAGAGCATGCATGAGTATACACTATCCTCATTTTCCTCATTTCTGTCCTCATTTCTGAATATCGTCATTTTCCTATATTCTAGTCCTCATATACACGCTCGTAGGGGTAGGATATTTTCAATACAAGATTTTGGTCGTTAGTGATATCACCACTAACACAAGTTTGATGCAAGTTCTCGAGGTTACATGTGCTCACAGTAATCCTTGTCTGTATCACATAAACTAAGAGCAGTGTATGCTTCGATTACCACTCTGGGTGAATGACTGCTACTCCGAACTTATTCACCATACAAAGACTAAAATGCCAGAGTCATGTCTTATCTTGCATGTCTATGTGGTATAAATCCATGTTCAAGTAACGGGCTTTGCATTCCAGTACTCAGTGTATCACCAAACTCCACTTAATTCGTTGTCTGCTTGGCTGAGCGCTCGGTAACACTCGAGTCATAGTTATTTAAATAAGAAAGAATGCAGAGATGTTTGGTCCTTGTGGTGATTTATGTAGATTCATGGTCTTTTATACCTCGAATTACTCGTATTTATTGGTGCGACAGGCGTCAATCCTTTCAGTTCTTCCTCCATCTTTAAATTTTTTGATTGAAGACGGGGACTGCAGTGCTGCTGTTCTTGAACGCCTTGTAAGCTGGGTGAGTTTCTGTCATCTGCGACTTTTTCAGTGTAGATTCTATTCTCATGCTTCTCAGAAGACTCATAGTCCAGTGTGACCTTAGGAACTAACTGGTTATTGTAGTTTCTTGATCCTGTGCACTCAATTCAAACCATGTGCCATGGCTTCTGTTACATACAAGATATGATGATCTTAATACTCAAAGGATTAATTTTTCACGATTTAAATGCTTTCATAAGAGAACCTGGAGTCTTTGTAAAGTATCTTACTGTTTTCCTTCAGAGTGCAAGATGTTCCTAGTATTTCCTCACTCACATCTAGTTTATACTAGCTACTGTGACATCTCCATCTTACAGAAGCAGCTAGGAAGTAATAGTAATTTCAAGAAACTGTTTTGATCGTCGTTGTCTACTGATATTTTAGAATGTAGCTCCTCTCTGCTGTTAAAGTTGTGTGATCGAGTTACAGAGTTCAATTCAAGTCAGTATTTGAATTTACCCTTAAATTCGAAGCTACCAGTTTTCCAGCTCCTTCCGAGTGCTGTCACCGGGTGAAGGGTCATCCACAATTGGGCAAGAGGGATTTGCAGCTCGATTACTGGAATCTGTGCAGCAACAAGCTGGAACACAGGAAGAGGTAATTGTACTTTAGAGACTACTTCCAATCACAAATGTGAACTGTTTTGTGCACCTTTGTGAAAACCTTCTTTCCTAGTGTTGTTGGAGATTTTTTGTGCTTTAATTTTGCTCCGTTTGTTCTTATGTTTCTCACTTACCAGATTTCGTCATCAGGGGGCTGGATTTCTGACTGTGCTCCCGTTAAGTGCCCTCCCTTTCTATCGAGTTACTTAGGAAGCTAGTCACTACGGCGTCTGGTTGTGTTTTTGTTTTTTGAGTTGATTGCAATGACGGGGATGGTGGCAGGTTGCTGCTTTATCGGTAGCTTTTTTTCGTGGGCTTGGGTTCACATCTCGGTAAGTGTGACAAGGTGACAACGGTGCTATAAATGGTTGTCCTGATTGTAACTTCAGCAGATTGAATCGGAATAGGGACTCCTGTAAACGATCTGCTTTGGTTCTTGCGTTTAGAAAAGAGGGATCTTCACGGCTTGTGGATAGTCCTGGTTCTTTGTACTGAAGTGACAAGAGAGCGTTTCTATCATGGTGAAGTGTTCCACTTTGAGGTGCCTAAGATCCTTGCATGTTGCAAGTATTTACTAACCTGGCTATTTTCCTTCAGGTATGTTGCCAGTCTGAACGTAACACCCCTCAAACCAGATGCTTCTTCCCTTGAGGCATCTGTGGGTTGGGAGCCACGCTTAGATGGCGAAGGAATCACATTCTCCGCTCATAGTAATATACAAGTAGACAGAGTCACAAATCTGGCGCGTAAGTTAGCGCAGTCTTTGCGGCAGGTGCACAGCACTGATCATCCAAGCCCTTCTTTAAATACTTCAATAGGAGGCGGAAAGGATCCGTCAGCAAGGCCTTTGGAGAATGAGGTACTAGCAGAAATAGGTAAATTAATGATCGGAGGTGGGAATCATGATGGTGAAGGTTCCACTAACCAAACCAGCATCGATCAAAATCTTATGTCGGAGGGTAAACAAAAGATCAAAGAGGAGGTGAAAGCATATACTAGGAGGGGCCGAAAGAAACAGGATTTGGCTAGTGGATCTCAAAAAGTGGGTGGAGGGGTGAAAGACGCGCTTAGCGAGGCAGTCGTTAGAAAAGACAATAAAGGTGATGAAGAATTTGAAACACAAGTTGCTCTGGCCATGTGTGCTACAGCTGCAGCTTCAAGGGAAAAGAATAAAGACGATATCGAAGTTATTAAAGAAGAGTCAACATCAGCCACCAAGCGACTCCCTCCAACTAGAAGTCAGAAGCAGAAAGGTGGGCTTTCTAAGTTAAGGCAAAGACTAGGAATGAGATCCACAAACGGAGGAGAATGTTCAAGAGAATTAAATGTAAAAAAGATGGGCTCACCCCTGCATTGGGCAGAAATCTATCAAATCTCGGAAGACACTGGCAAATGGATACATGTAGATGCAGCGAGAGGGTGGTCGGATGGTGCTGCTAAAGTCGAAGGGGCCGCAATTGCTGGTCGTGTCCCTCTTCGTTACGTCATTGCTTTTGCGGGAACTGGAGCAAAAGACGTTACGCGCAGGTTGTAACTCAATGAAGCTGTCCATCATAAAGGGAAAACAAAATGTGATGAAGTGTAGTTTTGAAACTGTACTCTCGAGTTGTGTTATTAACACTACTGATAAATCTGGATTTCATAGAAAACAATGTAGTACTTTCTTTGAGAGTTACCAGATGATACGGGAGAGTACTTTGCTGACAAGTTGCCTAGTGTTGGTGAGAAATTGTTAAGATGGGCTTCATCAATATGCTCGAGGACAAGATTGGTTCCGATACTTCCCTTCCATTCTGATCGTGTCATTTTGTACAGGTACGTAGGATTATGGTCCTCCGTGAGTGCACTTCGAGTGGACGAAGGGTGGTGGGCTTCTACCCTTCGTCCTCTTAAGCAGTTGGAGGCTGCTGCTACTGCAGGGGCTACTTTGAGAAGCAAACAAGCTCAGAGCATTCCTTCCTCATCGCAAGGACCTGCACTGGATAAAGTTACAGTACCTGAAGATAACAGTGTTCTAAGCTGTGGATTGCAGAAACCTGTACCCAGAATATCTGAAACTGAACCGATCCAGAGTACCCAAGATAAACATGAAGTGTCCGAATTAAAGACTACTAGAAAGCGAGCAGCTCGACCTCCACAAGCGAAGGGAAGTACAGTTCAAAGGAAGCGTCAGGCCACTATTTCCGGGTCCTCAGCACAGCATTTAGAGGATAGGAGCGCCTTGGAGGATATGGAAATGGAAACAAAAACTTACACTGAACCTTTGCCAACCAGTCAGCAGGTATGTGCCTACTGAGGTTTCGTTTCTGCCGTTTATTTACACATAACTACATGGCTCCAATATGGGCTCCTACATAAGTCACCTCTGTATCTTGAGATAGTGACGGAATGGAGGCCTCCGTGGTTGCTGCTTGGCAGAGTTGATGATAAAACTGTTTCTCTTATATAATTGAAATGGTCGTGACCAAGTTCTGAGTCTTAAACGAGTCACAGTTCAGTTCTTGGAGCTTGCCAGGGGCTCAAATGTAGGAGGACAGATTTATAAATGAAGCTTGACATTAATCTTGATATGGTAGGCGTACAAATCACATCATTTATACGCGCTGGAGAGATGGTTGACTAAGTACCAAACACTTCATCCAAAAGGCCCAGTGTTGGGTTACTGTGCCGGACAACCTGTATATCCGCGAACATGTGTACAAATCCTGCATACACCTGACCGCTGGCTTCGTGAAGGTTTAAGAGTTCGCGAAGGGGAGGCTGCTGCCAAGGTGAGACACCTGTGTTTATGTATTAATTCCTACGTATGTCAATACTCCATCGCGAGCGTTGCTATACCCAGACTCTAATTGCAGGATTAGAAGGTATAAGCACAAATTCTTGATTGTGAAAACTTAGGCAAGTGTTTCACCTTGGCTTGGCTTGGCTTGGCTTGGATTGAAGATGCTAGACGATTATGAGCTTGGCTGGTTCTAATGCAAGTTTTTGTTGGCCCGACACTTGCTAAACGCATATACTCGACTGGCACTTTTGCTCCTCAGGTTGTCAAGGCTAATCACCTAGCTACCAAAAGCGTCAAACAAGCTACGACCGAGTTTGATGGGGAGGAGGAAAAGCCTCCGCCACCAACTACCGAGTTGTTTGGCAGATGGCAGTGTGATCCATGGAGACCTCCCGCAGCCGTGAATGGAATCGTACCGAAGGCAAGTTTAACCCTTTTGGTTGCTATCTTGTATGAGCGTCCTACTCCGGTCATACTGCAGGGCTCTTAACAATAGCTATCCGCTTAGGTGCATGGATGTGGATTTAGCTAGTTGCATTAATCCCCTGGACATGTAATAACAGCAACACGTTCCGTACCAAATCTCTCCGTAGAACTATGAGTTTATTTCTGAAGAATGTACAAGATAGTGGGTCTTAAATCGCATCCTTATGCTGTCCACTTGGTTCTTATATTTCTTGTTACTCAGAATGAGCGGGGCCAAATAGATTGCTGGTCTGAGTTCTGTATACCTCCTGGGACGGTGCACCTGCGATTCCCCAGACTTGTTCCTATAGTAAAAAGGCTCGGCATCGACTTCGCGCCTGCTATGGTGGGCTTCGAGATTCGGAAAAGGAGATCAGTACCTATGTATGAAGGCGTTGTTGTATGTGTGGAGTTCAAAGACGTAATAATGGACGTAAGTGCCGAGTTCTTCTCAAATTTAGAAACTGCACGTTCTCCAGTCATATCGTCACTACTCGGACTAGTACCTCAGATTTTGTTTCTTGTTTTCGCAGTCACAAAGTCTCGTGCTCGCAGTTGCAGGAGCTCCTGTGAGTGAGAATTGGTGTGCAAAGAGTTGTTCCGTTCTGTTCTCTTGTCTCCATATGCGTCACTGCGTTTTCCATTCGTTACTGACACACACCCTTGCAACATTTGACTCAGGCTTACAGACAGGAAGAAGAAAGGAGGTTTGGTGAACTCCGGAGGAAGAGGCAGGACGTGGCGATTAGAAGATGGCGAGAGCTTTTGCATTCTATGGCAACAAGAGAACGGTTGAAGGCGGCCTATGAGGGCTTTCCTCGTATTAACACAGAAAGTAAAAAAGCCCCACAAAACTCAAGAAAGACAGTTGACATGTCGAAATATGCAGAATCCGTAGTCGATGCTCCGAAGAAAAAAGCAGTAGAAAAGCAGGAGGTAGCTCATGTACACCACTTTCCTGAGGAGAATCAAACTTATGACGAAGAGACTGGAACTAGGACCAAGGTATGCTCTTGTGGCTTCACAGTGCACGTCGAGGAGATGTAACAACAGCCACTGGTGTATACTTACGCGTTGGAAGAGATCCGAATTACGTAGATATGAGGCTACCGCTTAAAGGGCATTTTGTCAAGGCTCAAATTATTTTGTGAAGTGATCATTCCGTGCTTTCGTGTTGAATGTGCATAAGTCAGCCGTTCAATTCAAAGTCTGTTAGATATGTACATATGATTTCAATACTCCCATTTACCGGTTTCACATCATACAAGAAGACATAGCTGTTAGGACCTTGCTGGGAGCAACTCCAACAGTTGTTTGTGGATTCCTCGGAGGTTCGCATTTAGGAACCCAAAAAGACTTGTTCACAATCTTAGGCATCCTTGGGACCCAGGGTATCTAAGATTGTGAACAAGTCAAGTCTTAGATATCCTGGGTCCCAAGGATTCTCAAGAGCGGAGATATGTTATTTCGGTGAGAGCAAGTTGAATAAATTCAGCAGATAAGAAACTCCTGAATGAAATGTCCTTTCTGGACATTGGCGATCAAAACTGTAGGATCAGATCACGTATGCTCTGCCTCTCTGCCGGCGAGCGCTCTGTACATCATTTTTCTAGTTGAAGGGAAAGCACCGGGGCCTTTTAAGTATCAATCCTACTCAAGCTATTAGAGCCTGCTGATGACAGCGGCGACAACAAAACCGCTATTGATGAAATACCGGTTTCGTGCATCAGAATGAACGAAAGGATACTCTCTCACGTTGACTTCTCGAATGTGACCACATTCATTCGCCACATTGAGACGAAATAGTGGGGGAGTCCATCACTCGGTTCACTCTCAATGAGTTGTGCATCAGATGTTCAATTGCTGCACATGCCCGGCTCCATGTTCAAAGTGTGTACATACAGCACAACCGTTGGGGGACAAAACAGCGGTAAAGAAGCGTGGTATCCAGAGACTTGAGGCACTGCCAAGCGAGGAAGAACGCACGAGCTATACATTAGTGCTCGAGGTCGAATAGGAAACAATGTCAAAGCGCCACACATCTCTTCGGTATCAATTTTGGTAATGTCTCACAAGAAAAGGAAGTTCGGCCTGACGAACATATCTCTGACTGATTTGAAACTTGATGCTTTGGTAATATCTCTCCTTATCATATCTCTTGCACTCAGATGTCAAACAAGGTTCTTACAGCCGTTCTCAGATCAGTTCACAAATTTCCTAGTCACCGTCTTTCCCTTCAATCAAAGAGTGAATATCAGAGTGTGAAGTGAAGTTAACATCATCCACGGTCCACTTCTATGAACTCGGTTGAAGTAATGGTGGTGTGAGATTATTTGGCACAACAACAGAAACTTACTGCATCGTCTCACTCTTTCCTTTCTACACGTCAATGAAATGTACCCTATATACAATACCCTCTTCACTAGCAGCTATCATTCTTTGAACCCAATTGGAAGTTTCAATTCTCTATCCCTTCTGATGAATTTTCATTCCGAGTATATACAGCAGTCACATCATAACAGATCACTAAAAGCTATAATTGTCTCGCCCATATCATACGGCACACGTCGCCTTTCAAGTTCATAATCCTATAAGTTATACGGTATAGCATTGGACAACCGTCACAAAATTTCATCCAACTACAAATAGTTGGAATACGAACATATTGTTTGTTTAACTCGGTTATAATCACGCCTAATGGACTGGATTCGTAGACGTTCCACGACATGCAGAAAACTCTCATCCTTCGTGACACGTTGATGCCAATATACAAGAACGAATCACGCCATGGAATAGGATTCACGACTTGGCTAAGTATAGGGACTTCCTTCACAAAGAAACATGGGTGGTAGGTGCTCCGACCTTCCAAATGAAGGATTAGAAACGAGTTCACCGGCTCAACGGTGTATGTTAGACTTTGACCGGATCCGAGCTCTTACCGGAACTTTGACGGGATCCCAACTTGTTCCAGGGAATATACTGAGCTAAATATAGCAAAGTTTAAACCGGGGTTCTAAAGATATACGTGGCGGAAATGGATGGAGAAAATATCTGGGTACATTCTGGACATCCAGTAATCTGTTATATAAATTATATATGACACAGTGTTATTAAAACTGCTGTGTATGACAATATTTTTGGAGCTAGAAATAAAGAAGAATTTACTTATTCCAGAAAACGATCATATTTCCTTATGCTTTGCATTTAGAAACATAAAAATATCGAGTTATTAACCTAACGAAAATTTAATCAGTGATTTCATGGGTTGAGGTAAATTTCTCCACAAGGTCTTATAACAAGAAATTGTTATTTTCTAGTCAAGATTTGTGGGTTGAGTACTATTGAATGTATATGTAGGAAACACATAAATTTAGGGTAAAGGTTATACGCTCCAAAAGCTATCTACCGTCCATGAAAAATGCAAATTTTTTTTTGGTCGATTCGTGACATAAAAGCAGTGTGAAGGTAAAAAAAACTTGTAAAAGAATGATATCAATTAAATCTATTGAGTTTATACACTTCTAAAAATATATCTCTTGAGCATTATTCCTAAATTCATTTCAAGATACACAAAATTTTAAGCAAGGTATTGCATAGAATAAATTTCTTTTCAATGTCCTCAATAGCTTTATAAATAATTATACTTCTTCAATCAAAACAGCAGGTGAGTAAGAAAATATTTGTAGATGAAATTATTTGTACCTTAAAAGAAAATCATGGTTAAATTCTTCCATACAACCTTGACTGAGCTATATCGTATTTATCATGTGTAAATATAAACATCTCATAAGAATGTCATTCTTATCCTTTTTGAAATTATATAAAAATATCATAATCAAAAAACTTTTATATGAAGCCTTTGACAGTCCAATTCAATGATAAGCAAGAAATTCAGGTACCATAGTTCAACACGGGAAAATCAGTGGTTCACCTCATTGAGGTTCCGTCCACGAGAACACAACATAAGTATTGCTGATCATAAGACTAATATTTCTACTAGCTTGCTCGTATAGTAATCCAGCACTAGACTAACTAATCACAATCAGACTAACTCGAGTCACTCAAGACTTGAGTTAACTCCTAACAATCTCCCTCTTGACTCATGTCTTGGGGTCCTTAACCTTTGTAACCTATATGATTACTTTGCAGGAAGTCCTAGAAGGAAACCTAACATAGGTCCCTTTGTAAATTAGAGTTAACTAGACCTAAAGCCGTAGCCTAAATAGGATGGATTAAAATCATATATATAGAGGTAACACAACTGCTAGTCTATTCTACTTATGCCCATATGCAACACATGCAATTTGACATGAAGTCTCAAAAAACCCTCCAAAGAAATCACTTTGGTAAAAGCATCAGCAGGGTTGAGTTTACCATCAATCTTGACTAGCTCAATCATTATGTCAAACACATCCTATTTGAGAAAATGATACTTGATGTCGATGTGCTTCACTCTACAGTCCATCACTTGATTCATAGCTAGATGTAAAGCACTTTGGCTATTACAGTGAAGATTCACAATGTCATGTGTCAATCCCATCTCTGTGATAAGCATATCCAACCAGATGCTTCCTTTGCTGCTTCAGCTGCCACTATATACTCAAATTTTGTAGTAGACTGAGCTATACACTTATGCAATGTAGATCTCCAACTTATACATCCACTTCCAAAGTGTGAACACATATCCAATTGTAGATTTTCTCCGATCCAAATCTCATCCATAGTAAGCATCTATATATGCAATAAGGGATGTGGAAAGCCAAATATATATTTTTTCTTTCTTTTTGCACACTATTGCTATTAAATTCACAACCAGCCAAACTCTAAGAAAAAGAACTAACTCTAAGAAAAAGGATGCAAATGCAAACTCATCACTTGCATTGCCCTTGAAATTAGCCTTTGACCTTTGTTGGTACAGCTGGTTCCCATATGTTACAAAAAACCACAAAATGGAACATAAACTATAGGACCATCCAGGAAAATCCTTGTTAGTCCAACTATCAAGACCAAGAAGCCAAGCAGCCACCTCACGTGGAGCTTCACATCCTATTATAAGTCAATCTCATAATCAGGAAATATTTGGTTTATGCTTTACAACAACCAAAAAACCTGCTAACACCATGTGGAATCCAACTGTAGGCATAAACAACAACTCCTCATGTCCTGTGACATAATAAAGGAATATCAATATCAAAAATGTACACACAATAGTGAAGGAATTGGTGAACTCAGTAAACTTTAAAGAAGTCCTTTGATCCTCACACAAGCTTTGACAGGTTAAGTTGCACTCAGCCCATCCAAAATGGGCATCTACAGATCTATAAGTATCATGTCATGTTGACCCTCTCTATTGTCTTTACAACCAACTATCCATTTCCAACAAGTTCAACCATGTGGCTATAATGTTTCAACATATGCTCAATCATGACTTGATTCACCAAATTTGTCTCGACAGCCAAAAACTTTAAAGTATAATCCTTGTTTTTAATAGAATGTGGTTGCGGCAAGGATGGATCTTTGTGTGGAGGCTAAAATTTGCTAGATGAACAAGATTGGTTGGAGCTGCTATCAAGGAAAGTGGTACTCTAAAAACAAATTTACTCACATTTCATGATTCACTTTCCACCTAGATACCTAATACCAATTGATTGTTACGGGATGGTCCTCCCAAGAACGAGTGCTAAGTAATCCACTGTGAATGGCAAAGCTTTGGCCAAAGTGAAACCTGTCATGAGCACTGCACCTTGGACAGCTTGGTGAAACCGAACCGCGTGACTCTAGGCAAAGAAACATCAATATTCATCATTGCAACATTTCTCCTCTCCTCCTCCATGTCTCTTCCTATGATCGTCTCCTCCATTGTTTCTCCTCAAACTTAGATACTGCTCTAGATCGGATTCCTGGACTCTCCTGGTGAAACCCCACTTGTCATCATATCCTCCACAGTTTCAGCTCTAAATTTCATTATGACACTAGTCAATACCATTTTACCCTTATGTCAGCAGGCAATACTATGCGTAACTCATGATCCAACAGTAAGAATATCATATATCGAGCAAACAAAGCAGTAGACTTTCATCATCCTCTGTTCTATTGTTACTTGATGGGATTACATGCATAAGCATAATAACTCTCATACCATTTGACAGTCCAATTCAATGATAAGCAAGAAATTCATGTACCATAGTTTGACACAAGAATATACGTTGTTCACCTTATTGAGGCTACGTCCATGGGAACACAACAAAAGTGTTACTGAACATAGATCAGAAGACTAATGTGTCATTGATAGTTTCTACTAGCTCACTCATATAGAAATCCAGCCCTAGACTAACTGATGAAAATTAGACTAACTCGAGTTACTAAGACTTGAGTTAACTCCTAACAACCTTTGGAAATATCGATGTAGCAGTCTTGATCCAACAATAATTACTTGGTTTAATGGACAAAGTAGAGTGATTTTTGATAGGAGTAGCTAAACATAGAAACGAAGAATACAAGATATCATATAACATCAAAGGAAATTATTACTTATATAATGTTTAAAAAAATACATGATCTACAAGAATCAAACCGTTTTCTCATGCTGAACTTGGGGGCTATGATAGGCTTATGTCTACGATATACAATTATTTGTATCAATCTAACTTTAAAGTTAATTAATCACATAAATCAATCAATCATCATCTTTCAGAAACAATTTAGTCAATTTTCCTTGTTGCATTTCTATGTTCCCAACTACAAAAACACGGACAATTTATCCATAATTTAGACCAGGGAAAGACCTGAATATGCTTAATTATATGTTCCAGTTACTTATGGTCCTTATACTTGTGTAGAACCCTCTTCGTAATTCTCTTAATCTCTCTCTTGTAACCCTTTGCATTTGGCTTAAATAACATTATATAGTAGTAAGAACCTTGATCCAACATGCAACCTACACCTCTAGATTGTTTCTCATCTTGTTCCCTTCGAGGATAATTGCCATTGGGATACTCTAAGATTAGCAAACGTGTCAAAAATATGTGAATTATGCAATACGTTAATTGCCTTTACCATAAAGTGAATGTGCGGTTTGGTGGATGCGACAGAGTGTGTCAATTTTAGCTGTCCGCACAGCTCGTGCAGTAAATGTAATTTATATCTCTTGATTCATAAGATAATTCAGGCTTAAAGTGAAAAATTGATTTAACTGAATAATCTGTGTTAGGGTAATTGGTCTCCTCGCGGTGTTAGCAAAGTCAATATACTACTCAATGATTAAAATTCCTTCAATCCTTCAAAGTTATTTTGACTTTGAGGCATCCACGTGAGAAATTCACGTGGGAATATGCTCATGGTTATTTGTTAGCTAGAAAATTTAAAAAAGAAAATTTGTATAAAATCGGATCAGTTGGTAGTCTCATTTGTTTTTAACCCCCATTCTATCTACACGATAAAAATGTACTCCAATCTAATGCCACCGAGACTTTGGGTAAAATATATTGACACTGACTTTTGTGAACCAAACAATCCCAAAAGACTTGCTCACCTCAAGCGATTTGGGAAATAAAAAAGATAAGAAAGGAAAATAAGAAAGATAAGGGAAAACTTAGTTGATGATGATTGAAGTGGTCAAAAAGCCAAAATTATTTGCGTAAAGTACTGACTACTTTTTCATATTTATCGGCCATACCCCAAAACAACGGAAAAGGAGACCGCCGAGTCTTGATACCGGAAAAGAGCAATGATGAAGACGAGTGCTATACGAGATACGGATTCGTCCACACTCCATACCGTATTTGATAAGTATAGTGTTATACGTAAACCCGCAGCAGTATGCAAACGTTCTCAAGTATATTCTCCGCGTGAGAATCATGATTCACAATCGGTGATGCCTTTTGAATCCATCGACTATATAGCATCCAGGTGAGCGTACGTAGTAAAGTACAGTGCTCTGAGGATAAACACATGTGATGAAACCGCAGTCATACGAAGAAGAACCAGGTAGAGTACACGTGGGACTTGACGGAAACGTTGATTACGTTTTTCCGCTCGCTGGAGAAAGTCCTCTGTTTACGGATCTGATGGATTCGAATGGTCGGATCTGACGGTTGTGACTAAGGCTTTATCCGCTCTTAGGGGTCGGTGATGCATCGTAGTGCTCTTCCCGGACGCAAGGCAGAGAGAGAGAGCGAGGGGAGATTGAAGCAGAAGAAGCAGAAGCAGAATCGGAGGGAAGAGAAGTCGAGGCTTGATTGTGTACAAATTCGACTCAATTCTGGAGCTTCGGCTGTTGTGTTGGACGGTTTTGCGCTGACGTTTTGAGGGAGAGGTGATAGACAATTCGACAATGTTGGAGAATTCTGGCCGCTGGAGTTGATTCTGCTCTTCGCCGAGGTGATTAGGGTGTGGCGTGCGTGTTTTAAGTCGGAACGCGGAATTTTTGTTGCTGGAGTGCTCTCTGGTCTACGCTGAGGTGATAAGGGTGTAGCGTGCGCGCTTGAAGTTGGAACGCAATTAAGCAAGGAGGTTTTTAGTTTCCTCGTTTCCGCTGGTCGTTTAGAAGGAAGGTAGTGGGTTTGTAAGGAGTGAGAAGCAGACAGGTTTGCGTATTAGGGCGGAAATAGGCGGGTTGGCGGAAGAAAGGCGGTGCCGTGTGTGATACGCAGTGTCGAGCATGAAATGAAAAGTTAGGAACAGAGATTTTGGATCAGCGAGTTTCGTGGAGAAGTGTTGAGGATTTCGACCTTTTGCATAGGGAGTGACACGGGTTTGGAGTTTCTGGATTTACCGACTACGAAGGCTTTGTCCACCTTAGTTGGGAGTGGACGGAGCATGTTGAAAAAATTGCTGTGAGAATGAGCATCGGATCATTGCAACTGGTGCGGACTTGGGGTCTCGATGTTCCACCTGCTAATTTATCTCCTCCCAGGGTGAGTTATCTCAAACGGTCCGTTGTGTGGTTATCAGACGGGATTTGCCACTAACGGCCCTACGAAGACAACTTTCTAACTTGTGTTTACTCTGTCTCTCGGCAGGTCTGGCAAGGAAAACATCAACAGCGAGTTCGGGTTTTAGGTTCTGGATTGCTTGGCAGGCCTGCTGATATTTTGGTACGTTTTGTGTACACTCCTTTTGATTGCCGACCTAGGGTTCTCAGTTGATGTTTCCTTTCCGTTGAAATGTTCTGGCTTTAGACATGGTGCACGTGCAAAGGTACTCATTTATTTACGAACTTTCCAGATAGGTAAGTCGTTGGCACAGGACGAGTGGTGCAGACGAGTATGGGGCCAGGTGAATGTGGCTCCTCGGGCCATTTTGGTTGCACCGCGTGGTCTTTGTCCAAAGGCTAGTGCAATAGCAGCTTTGGGTGATCCTAAGCACCTTGGTTCGCTTGTGCTCAGATATGCAAGCCTCGCTTTCACCAGGTATTGGTTATCCTCAACTGGGCTGTGACAAGGAGTAGATTGGAAAGTTTTAGTTGGTTTGGATGTTCCTCTGGTCGATCATTAGCCGAGAGTTCAATAAGAACCATGAAACTTTTTTCCTTTGTCTTTATCAATTTCTGCGCTGGATAACGTCACACGTTGAAGCCAGAGAAGAAACATATGCAGGGCGTTTCGAAGTTTCTAATCTGATTTGTTGTGGAACCAGGGGCGCAGTGGCTCTTCAAGGCAATCCACTTGTGTTGCAATGTGTTCCGGCAGTGGGCCTCATTCTGTTTTCGATTTGGGGTCTAGGTCCCACTATGGGGTTCCTTCGCAAGGTCGTGAAAAAGGTGATAAGCGACTGGTTTCTCATCTTCTTTTGGTTTCACTAGCGTATCGTCCAGTCCCTTGGGTTGGCCTTCAGTAGCAATTGGTTGATTGCTTGATCCGTTTGTCCAGTTTGTTTGGCTTCTTGCTTATCCAAATGTCTTGTACTGCTACCTCGTCCTGTAGAAGGAGGATAGCAAGTGGTCCACTAGCAGGACTCAGCATATTACGGCATCGTACATACGACCGATTCTTCTCTGGGTTGCAGTCGTCGCTATTTGCAGGTATTTGTAGCTGGGGCTCATATTTGGGTAATAGCATTAGAGGTCAAATAAGTGGACTGAACATTAATGGCGTAGAGCACTCAGACTCGCTTTCTCCTCCTAATGGACCCAATGGGCATAACCATTTACTTTAAGTTTTATGTACCGTGGATTAAGGATTCCACTCCCCAGGCGGGGAGATTTATGCAAGTTGCAGGTAGTGTTAAAAGTCCATGTTAAAGGAGGAAGTTGCACTAAATGAGAATGTCTTGAATTCTCGACCTTTCAATCTGACGATGTGAGTCGTTTTGCAGGGCTTTCGATCCAGTGGTGTTGGCTACGGAGGCTAGTCAGGCCATCAAGGAGCGCTTTGTAAATTTTGTTAGGTCCTTGTCTACCGTCCTTGCCTTCGCATATTGCAGTGCAAGGTAAGTTCGATCTCTCGAGCATCTATGTCATTTAAGTCAACATCACTCTCGGATGTTGAACACGTCTTTGATTCCTGTCACTGTCGCCTGCTGTATATATACGTGCTCCTTGATAACCCGTTCCCAGAACGGCTTCTGCTCTCATTTACCAATATATGCGCTCCTTGATGTCTTGCGTATGGAACCTGGTCCAACCGGTTCTGGATTCCCTTACTCATTGTGCCCTCGTTGATTTCTTTCGGGTTTTAAGTAGTTCTGCTCTGTTGGGATTTTTGCTGCAGCTTGACTCAACAGGTCCAGAGAATGGTCCTTGACCGCCAAGAGGCCCCGGATAGGAGCAATGTGAGTTAACTTTTTCGCGGAAGTTTTTCTCGTTATGGCCTTTGCGCTGACATGCATAGTCTAGGATCCAAAGAAACGTTTTGGTGACTTCGTTATTCTGACTGCCGTTTCTACGGTTTGCCAGATCGGTGTGCAGTTTATTGGGAACACAGTGTATACTGCCGTCTGGGTGGCGGCTGTGTGTTTGTTTATGGAGTTGCTGGGATTTTCTACCCAAAAGTGGATCACTGCTGGAGGCTTTGGAACCGTGTTGCTTACACTTGCAGGACGAGAGGTACTGAACACTTTTCTTATTCAATAGGTGAAGTTAGTATCATTGGGGTAAAGGATGTGAGATTTGTGGGGATTTCGGAAACCTAAATTTTTGATTGTTTCACCACGGTTCTCTGGTATACAGATCTTTACAAACTTTTTATCCGGCATCATGATACATGCAACTCGACCTTTCGTGGAGAACGAGTGGATCCAGACCAAAATAGAAGGCCAGGAGGTCTCTGGTACTGTCGAGGTAAATCAGCTTGACCAGTGTTTAGTGAAATGGTGCTGCGCTTGCTCTCTGGTTCCCATTTCCTCTTCTTACGAGTCTAGACCGTACTATGATTCTTACGAGGAAGTAGATGGAGCCAAATAGACCAAGGTCTTGAATGCGATCGTTTGGTTTTCTTTTGCAGCATGTTGGATGGTGGTCACCCACAGTAATCAGGGGAGATGATCGAGAAGCTGTCCATATTCCCAACCACAAGTTCACCGTCAGTGTCGTACGCAATCTTAGTCAGAAGACTCACTGGCGTATTAAGACTCACATCGGGATAAGTCATCTTGACGCTGGCAAACTCACTGTGAGTCATGTTATTACATTACGCACCCAGTGTCTTGTCGTTGGGAGATGGCTAGCAGCAGAAATGATGTTAGACCTGGAACGTTGATGTTCAAGAGATCTCGGAATGATCTGCAGGTTCTTGTACATAAATTAACCTGTTGTCATCAACTTGTGAATGGACTACAGAACATTGTTGCAGACATGAGGAAGGTGTTAGGCAAACATCCTCAGGTCGAACAGCAGAGGTTACATCGGCGAGCTTTTTTCGATAATGTTGATCCTGAGAACCAGGCCTTGTTGGTGAGTTTTCACTAAGAGGGTTCGATTACGTAGTTTCCCTCGACTAAAAAAGTATCAGTGTCTAATCTCCTTCCTCTGGAGCTCTAACGACGTGTGTTCTGTCTTGCAGATTTTGATATCATGTTTTGTCAAGACTTCTCACTTCGAGGAATACTTGCGTGTTAAAGTAAGTCGATCATAAGTTCTGCTATATAGCATGTCAAAAGTGGTATTTGTGGACCTATTTTGAGTATTCGGAACTTTTGTAGAAGGAAAGTAAGGAATTATCTGTTTAGTTTTCACCAAGTGTAGTTCCTTCCTTGCCACGAAGGTTTTGCAGGGCATGGAGAAACTGTGCATGAGTTTTGGACGCTGTAGGTCTATGTCAACGCTATGTGGCCCGAGTAAGTATGATTAATTTTGCGTTATCGTTGTTTGTTTTGCAGGAAATCATATTGCTTGACATGTTGAGAGTTATAAGCCATCACAACGCACGCCTCGCCACTCCCATTCGCTCAGTTCAGCGTATATTGGATGAGAATGAAGCTCGTCAAGCTCCATTTCGAGACGTACGCGGTAGCGATGAATCACGAAGGCGACCAATGATGCTAATTGAGGCTTCCAACATCAAATCCGATGAGTCCGACGACGAGGACTCGAAGGTTGATTTAGAAATTGCCAAGGAGACAATGAAGTCTGTGAAGTCAGCTGAACTCAATGAGGAGTCTCCTGATGTTAAAGGGAAATCTAAGCCCAAAGAAAAGGTCGCTTCAGGTGGTGGAGCGAATACGAAGTCTGGGAATACCAGCCCCAACGAGGCACTTCCTGTCACCAAATCTCAGCTTGAAGGTCTTGACTCAATGGGACTTAATTCCAAAGATATAACTCTCTTGAAGGCTGCCTTTGAGAAACCCCCTGTCGATATTCCAGATGGGCCTACAGATTCAGGGCTTCAATTGGATGTTGCCCATGCCGAAAAAGTTGGTAGTAAGTCTACCCCCGAGCATGTGAAGGTAACAAAGGCTGACATACCTGCCGTCGCTCCATCTCATGAAGCTCCTGAAGAGCCAGCGGTCGCAAGCAGCAACTCTGAGAAGACCACCGCTGAGCTGCTCGATGATTTCTGGAGGGAGTCACCTGCTTCACAGCAAAGATCTGAAAGTGGATCAAGTGTTTCACCACAAAATGGATCCACCATTAGCCGAACTACAGAGGAGAAAATAGTTCAGCAGAAGTCAGATAGTGGATTTACCGTCAGCCGAACTTCGGAGGATAAAACAGTACAACAGAAGTCAGAAATTGGATTCAGCATAAGTCGAACCACAGAGGAGAAAACGCAAGGTGTTCCACCTCCTTCTCCAAGGCTAAGTTCTGTGGAAGATAACCTGGTGTTGGGCGTAGCATTGGACGGGCCGAAAAGAACCCTCCCATTAGATGATGACATTCCACCTCCAGCAAAACACAGAGAATTGGTCGCTTCACGAAATGGGAGCGGAAATGTACCAACAGCTAAAGATCGAAGAGATTCATCGACACCACAACCGAGTCCTTCACCCTCCACACCTGACGGGAGAGACAGGGAGAGGTAGGCCAGCTAAGCAGCCACACAACGCAAAAGTATCATGCTGGTACTAGGTACATAGACAACTGCAGATTCGGCGGTTTCATCGCATGGGAGCACCTTACTCCTATACATCCAACAGTTGTATAGCAGCAGGGAGAACGAATGGTGTAAAATGTGTTCGCAGGCATGTTTGTCCGCACAGCTACCTGAACGTCCAGCCAAGGTCCATTCATTCTTTATATATTTTCCAAGCTAGAGCTGGTCAGGGGAGTTGTATGTCGCATCCTTGTGTAAATTGAAGAAATTTAGATGATTAGTGGCCACTTTAAGGTGCAGCTTCTGCGGAGGTAAATTGCGCGCACTAGAATTCTGGGAAAGCTTATATATAGGTTACCGGGAAGCATTTATTGTTTGATACTTTCCCCACGTTAATGTATTCATACCACAGCTGGGGATGGAGTGACCATGTACACACAGGCATCCATAATGTAACATGGCGCCTTGTATATGGAAGGAGATGACGTGCGTTTTCTTGGACTGTCACTCCTTAGTAAAGGTCACTCGCGGAGGTAGTCATAAACCAGCTGCAAGCTCAGGGATGGTACCTGCTGATGGCACGGTGTAGTCAGGACTTACATAGCCCTTACCTGGCCACATTAGTGTATTCTCGCAAGGAGATGAAACTGTTCAGAAACTTCTCCTCACGAACGATTGAGGACTGCGTCCGAAGAAAGGATGCTGTCCATTTTCATGAAAAATTTCTGTTTCTCAATTCCGTTTTACGATCTGTTGATCGTATCTGTTTCACTTGTCGGGTCATGACGGATGATACTGCACGTATCTCAGCACAGCCAGTGCTGATTCTGACTCAGGTTCACACTGGTCTTAGGAGGACGAGACTGCAAATACTAACATGTGCCGTTATTACAGTGCTTTTATACCCATTTATTGTCCGTCCTTTCACTGTTCGTTAGAGGGCTCACGACTCGGAGTTCCGGTGTAAATTTTGCAGTTCAAATACGAAGTATCATATCCCTTTAGAAATTGGTGCAATCCATAGGAGAGAGCAATCGCACTAGGTGATAGCTTCTTTGGATGCTCCAGATTTGTAGACCTTACGCTCGGATATCTGAAGTTGGTAGGGCAGATTTCTCATATCGATACTATTGGGGCCTAGCTCCATTTTACCTCTTTTGTCTCTCCCTTGTACGGTTGGAAGGGGTCTTCCCATCCTTCATGTGGTCAACGTGGTCGCCTTATTTTCTTTAGAAATTGAATAAGCTGCGTTTGGCTGATGTCCCACATGGGGGCGACATAAGTGTCCAAAGGAGGCTTTTGTGCTTGTTCCAGTTTCGCTTCTGCTGGCACTCTTTCCGCATGGGAGGTGGGCTTCCAAACAGGAATGATTTTTTGCGCGATCCGTAGAATAATACATGAAAATTCTTAAAGCTTGCCGACGATTCGATGTCCTGACAGTGTAGCAGTACATTTACTCGTAATAGATCTACTAAATAAAGAAAGCCTGCCACTTGTGGTGATTGATGAGGGGGTCAACTTTACTTCATAGTTCACAAAGTTCCCACTAATAATATCGATCGTGAAAAGGTCTTCATCAGCATTTTCTTCGTCAAGATGTGAGGTATAAGGACACAAAATGGTGGAGTGAGCTCCACCCAGACACATCCAATAACTGTGTCAGATAAAGTACCAGATCGTCTGCAGATAATGTGTATGTTTACACAGATGTCTGCAGGTTTTTCATGTTATCACTGCCTTCAAGCAGTGCTCTGGAAATAACTCACCATCTGCAGGTAGTGTTCCCGGTTTTGAGTCAAAGGAGTACAACGAGGAACTGACACTTGACAGGGCGACCATGACTATCACGTTCTGGCAGTTCGTTCCATGGAGTTAAGAGATTATCTGGTGGCATGCCCAAGGAGGGAAGAACAGCAGCCAAGAGACATAATTCTAGACTCAGCATAGGCCACCTCTTACGGTACTCATGATAGACATGTCAACTTGCTACATCGAATGTGTATTGTGCGGAAGTATATGTTAACTTACTCATTGAATGCATTCTGCAACCTGTAAACTTTGGAATCCAGGAATTCGGTCTGTTGTTTTAACAATTGTCATCATTTCTCGTATTACAGTTTGTATGTATCTTCCCAGAGGTACCAACAGCCATCAAGAGTTCGCAAAGTGGTCATGAATTTGCCGAACCATCTATTTTCATCACCTGTACATATGCTGAAGAAGGCTGACTGCCTGACTTTGGAAGAACGGCTTTCTCTTCTTTCGATTGATCAGCCGTCTAAATCTATGAAATGAAATGAAATATAAAGGCCGGAAGACCCAAAGAGTCAAAAGGCTAGTTTGAAACCAAAGAGCGGGACTTAGAGGTATACCCTGGCTAGGAGAGTTGATTTGTCAATTTGTCCATTCAATTCACGACCTGTCGATCGCGACATCTGATGATTCTAGTCAACTACGCGTAGCTATGGTGCATAGTCATATTATGTTTCAGAACGATGTCAACGAGTGAACAATCCACCCGGATGCAAGGGATTTACGCTTGGGTCCGATTGACAACTACCGTACTGCGCTGTCCATCTCTCTCTCAGTCCTGATAACGAACATCTCCACCGATAGACTGGGACGAGAACGCTCGGCTCTGGTTGTTACTGTACTCTGGTTTGAGATTCGAGCTGTGAAACAAACTATATGCATAAAGTCCACGGCTGGAATCCAATCCCTCACCTGAGATCCGACTATATACATGATCGAAACATTTGTTTTTTTTACTTAAGCTTGACTATTAGTGTTCTTGTATATGCATTGACCGGAAAGGATTGTCAACCTGAGGCGTTACTTGCACATTCAACATTCTTGCGAGTTAGAAATTCACCATAATACTACGTACCTAGTCGTCGAATCTGAAGTCAAATTTTTGGCGGGGATTCTCTTGTTCAGTATATTCGGCTCATCAAGGATGCTGAAGACAATCTCAGCCGAGCGTGTGATTGTCATCAATATCCCGTTGGAAGAGTTGAATATAACTGTAAGTACAACTCCAGAAAGAGGACCATGAAGTCCAAGATTCTTGGAGTTTAGTAATCTATGTATTAGTTTAAGGTTTGCAGCACCTAAGCGTGTTGTTTTCAGACTGCGGGAAAGATCCAGAAGTCCTCATCTCTGAACACTGCCAATGTCGTATGTTGAAACAAGTTCAAAACTTTCAGACAGTCTACGCAAAGAAGGTCGATGCTAAGCATATTCTTGGAAAGAAACTCCTGTAGCCATGGAAGTCTGATCACTTGGACTACAAGATTCAGGAAATTTGAAGAATGTCAAAGCCTCTGAATGTCTGATACCCAGTAATGAACGACTGAATGCAACACTCGGGAATCTATTGCATTCAGTGGAAATCGAAGGTCAGCAGATCATGCTGAGAATCGAATTCACATTAAGCATTGATATGTGTATATAAACAACGCTCTGCGGCTGAATATTGCAAGAACGCGAATGAACAGCCTCAAAGTCTGAAAGATTTGCAGAGCTTACTTGATCCTCACAAAAAGTCACTGCTCCAATGGCTCCTCAACTGAGCATTTCGATTTTGAAGGTCATGCTTTTGATTTGCTGCGTAACTCCACGATTCGGGATTGCAGGTCGGTTGCTTTTCACTCTATTTGCATCTGCAAAAACAACTAAGTATCGTACCTTGATTCAGCAATTCTTTGATTGCTGAACCAAAGAATTGGAACGGGTTTCTTCTTCTCTTGATCTTATTACTCAAACAGTGGAACAGTGGAGCAGTGGAAAACATGTGGCTATTGCTAACTACTGGATGTTGGTATTCTTGGGCATCAGGGTCCACTGGAAAGCTAGATTAGATTTGCATGGCGCCAAAGATCAATGCTCATATTTGTGGGATAGATAAGATTGCAGGCAATGACCTTAACTTCCTTTCATGCTTGGTAATGTAGATGCGTGGCTGGGAATTTGTTTTGGGGAGGACGGCGATAATCTTCCGAGCAAAGAAGCCGTTGTGCAAAAGTTTGTGAGTCTTGGGATCAAGAATGTCCGCCTTTATCACACATACCCTGAAACTCTGGGCGCTTTCGCCAACCAAGGCATCGAGCTCACTGTGGGTCTCACAAATGCCGATTACTCTACGCACCTATCAACCGTGGACTCCGCGAAAATTTGGGTCAACGGGAATATAATACCATTTCTCTCGAGCAATATCATAGCCATAACAGTGGGGAATGAAGTACTGACAGCTGGAAGCCAGTACGAGAAGGAAAGGCTCCTACCATCCATGCAAAACCTGAATGAAGCTTTGCAACAGGATCCGAGTACAAGTGAGATTAAAGTCACACATGGACATGCTTTCAATGTCACGATGAACACTTTCCCTCCGTCAGCAGGAGAATTTCGAGACACTACCACAATGCAAGCACTCACAGATTTCTTGTCCTCGACGGGTTCTTTCTTCATTATCAACATCTACCCGTACTTCGCCTTACAAGGCGCCAGAAATGACATCTCGCTGGAGTATGGTCGTCTGGAGACATCCCAGTCTGGAGTTTACGACTCCGGGAATGGGTTAACCTACAACAATCTGCTTGCTCAGCAACTGGATAGTACATATGCAGCTTTGGCGAAAATTGGACACAGTACGTTGCCTGTACGGATTGGAGAGATCGGCTGGCCCTCTGGCGGCGGCGGCGCGGATGCCAGTGCATATAATGCTCAGATTCATAACCAGAATTTGGTGAATCTCGCGAATGCAGGAACTCCCCTGTACCCAGATCGACAGCTCAATGCTTACCTATTCGCCATGTTCAATGAAAATCAAAAGCCTGCTGGGATTGAGCAGAATTGGGGATTGTACAATCCAGATTTTAGTGAGGTTTACAGCCTCCACTATTGAGGCATAACCAGTGCCATGAACTTTCGCCGGTGGTTATTCCTGTTAGTGCCCGGTACTGATCACATTTCTATTGAAATGAGAATTAAGGATTTAGAGTAGCAGATCTATTCTCCAGATTCAAGCAATCACTTAATAGTGATGTTGGGATCAATGGAATTTATATTTTCTTGATGTTATGTCGTAAGACTCGACTTCACCTCTAGACTGTGTATCGGACAGGTGAAGACTATGGGGGAGTCGAATGCTTTGATATCGTTGTATTCGTCACTTGCATCATGCAAGTAGATAAAGTGAGTTTGATGACTCGGTACTTGAATCAATTGGTGGCATGCCCAAATGATGAATGTGCAGTTGGATATACCAGTTCTGAAGCCTATGTTCTCCAATTGAACTATCGTTATGTCAAAGGATAACTTGTGCTGCTCTTCTGCATCCACCTTCACTTAATTAGTTATGGCCGATTGGGAGCTTTTTCTCCCGTACCTTCAGTCAATCTCTTTTTCCTTTCGTGTCTGAACTCAATTTCTAGATTTTTGAGTTTGCATGTTGGTTATTTTATCATCAGCGTGTTCTCGTAGCACGAGGACAACCTCTTGCAGGCTGTGCTCGTGCATACGAGAACGGGCTGATGATAAAAGAGGTTGTGCTCGTCTGATCTCTGCAGAAGGTCTGTTGGTTCGCTCCTCCTTTTAAAGAAAGCGTGCAAAAGAAAATATGTTTGAGATCCGAAGGTGTCGTTCGAAGATTGACGAAGATGCACTTGGCATGGAAAGTTTTCATACTGGTCAGTCTCCAGGTGTGATAAGAACACCTAGAAAGTGATTTCAATGCCGCCTTCCTCGTTCACACTAGTGTGCTCTCTCGAACCAGAGTTAAGTAAAGAGCGAGAGTTGAAGATCGAATTCCTCGAAAACCAGCTTGCCCGCTACCGTGGACATAGAGATTTGCCATCCCGTCGTCCCGCTGGCCATGGAATCAGGGAAGAATTGTGGATTATAACGGTGCATTCAGGAATTGACATTCAATCAGTTACTCCAGTCCACGCTCCACGAGAGGAATCCAGTGAAATTCCAAATCATCAAGGTCCATAGTCCAGCGCATCAGCGTGATCAGCATCGGACCTTTTGTCGCAGGGTTGACCCACTGATGTTCTGCCTGATTAAGCGCATAGATACTCGCCCCGCTTTTTGTCGAGCTCTCGCAGCTCTCCATATCTTTTGTATCTCCGGAAGAAGAGGGCGGTCAGAGCACCGCTTGATCTCGAATTCCGCGGTGCAATTCGATCGCTATGAGAGTTTAGGGTTCGGATTTTTGTGCGAGGCTGACTTTTCGTTGACACTAGAGGAATTTTCAAGGAGTCTGAATTCGTTATGGTAGGTATCTGCTGAGTAAGCTCCAGAAATTAGGAGTAGCGTCAAGATCCTCGTGGGCGCCCGAACTATCATAGGAACTTTTCGCCGTGTCCAATCGCTTGAATCGGGGGGAGCCAGGAAGGGTCCGGGGGATCCTGAAACACAAGATCCAGTTGACGTAAATAGCAAGGCAGCAACCATGGTGCGCATCACTAGTGCGTTGTTCCCAATGGAGGTTACTCTGGCCATCATCAAGCCAGATGCTCTCGAAGCAGGTTACAAAAAGGAAATCTTGCACACGATTAAGCGATACAAATTTACCATTCTTAAAGCTGGCAGAATAAAGGTTGGCACTTCACGGCTAATTTCACTTGTATCTTGTTTCGAGAGGAACAGGCGATTCCGTTCACTAGTTGCAATATCACATCAGTTCATTCTGTTAGCAGCTCTGACCTGCATCACCCGCCGTCCACTTCTGAAAGCTAAATAGTACTTGGTCACACCTTGAAGGGCAGTTTAGACAATTGTGCTTACTAAATGAAGAGATTCTAGATTTCTTTGCTCATATTTCTAACTTAAGTCAGGGAAAGTCTCTTTCCTGCCGGAATGGAGTTCCTCTCGACTCCAATTGAATAATACTAAGACTTTTGCACCTTTTATGCATTGAATTTCCGCCGAGAGCTTAGTCAGTGTGAGCACAGATTATCCAGCAAGAGGTGCTTTAGATTAAACGATTACTTGATTTTTCTTCGCTTGTTTACCAATTTGACGACGATTTAACCAGTTGCAATTCCCTTCCATCCCGGGCTTGAGCACTACATACATCCCAAAACAGATGAAGCGAAAGAACCATCCATCCTTGATAGGTGAGTAATTCCGACTGAATCTCATCTACGCAGTTGACCCGCTTGAGAGCAGAAGAATTTTATGACGGTCATACGAGGAACGCGCCTTACTACGAACCTATGATCCAATACATGATGCGGTACCACCTCCTCCAACCCAGTGGATATACTAACGACAGTCTCCAACAGCAGGAGCAATGTTACAAATAAAATTCGTAGGAGTGGATGGCTGACTTTATATACATTGATGTCGGAATTTGAATGTAATCAATACTGAAGAGCAGCGAGGACCATTTCTAACATCACTAAGATGCTGATTAGCCCTCATCATATATATACCGGTTGCATACAAAGAGACGAGCTGCCTTTGAAGTTCAGGCGACGAAAGAGTAGTCGCACATCAGTTGTTTTCGAAGAAATTTGTTTCAAATGTCTTTACACCAAAATGCTGTAAATTCGTGTAGGCGACCAATCTTCGTTATGGCGTTGGCCCGGGACAATTGTGTGCGAGCCTTCCGGAACCTCATGGGTCCCAAAGACGCTACAAAGGCTCGAACAACACACCCTCAAAGGTACTCATTCTTCCCGTTGTCTGCTTGTGTATTCAGGCCACAGACAGTAAATGTCATGCTCGACAGAATCTATAGTCACGACACCTTGCAAGAAAACCCTTTACGTCAAACTCTCAGAGGAAGGATTTATCTGATTCTCCTTCAACTAAACTGAGTCCAAGGGCTGCTTCCTACCACATGATTGAGGAGATGGGAATTTACTTCCTTAGGTAAATAGGCGATACAATCAGCTTCCTTTTATATGATTTTTCGAACGAATTAGGTGGAGACAAGCTGGGGTGTTTAACTGGGGGAATGAATCTCGCTAATTAGCAGTAGTTTTGAAGCTTGTGCAGTTGACTGAGCTCTTCTGTCGATTGTAGCGTCGACTTACGGAGGTAGTAAGCACTGTTCATGCAAGTCACTTGTAAACGACAAACATCAACATCCCTCACTGTATATATCTCACAGGCTCTGAATCTACTCGCCAGTCCAGTCCACGCTGAACAGGATATTCTTGAACGGTAAAGAGATTTCTGTATCGATTTGGAAACGATCGTAAGCTGCAAGAACTTTTGTTGTGAGACATGCAGAAACTTCACTAATCTTCCGTGAGATTTCATCTCTCACGTCAGTTACTAGCATTCCACTTATGTACTTCGCTGTGTCTTGGTTCAGTTGCTCTCGTCTATATGATATGGTGTCTAGAGCTACTGCAGACCACTCAACCACGTTAGATTTATCGTATTGCTCTGACGCCTTCACGTTGCAAATCGTAATGTTAGCAGCTTACGCGCTCTGTTCGGAAAAGATGGACGATTTAACGCCATTCATGGCAGCGATTCAGCAGAGAGAGCTCAACGAGAGATCAAGTTCTTCTTCCCCGACAGTAAGCAAACTCTGTCAAAACTATCTGTAGTCTTCTCCACCATCGATCAAACACAACTTAGCTCTAGATCGATGAAAGGCAGAATTCTTCTCATTCACTCCCGTGCTAAAGCATAAGTCACCGGAAGTTCCTATTCTTTCCTAGAATGTCAAAGAATGGGATATCTTCCTTTCATATCTCGGTTGATGTTGATGTTGATGTTGATGATAGTGATCTTGGAGCCATATCCAACAAAAGAAATAGCAGCAAAGTATTACAAAGAATCTGTGAATCCAACTTTGATCAAAGGCCTTGCGGCTCTGTCCAAAGTGAAGCCATCGTCCGACCCAATTACAGCGTGCGTATCCTCCACTTTCTTCTGCGGAGCCAGACCCATTTTGCAAATTGGTATGCTCCAACTATTGCTTGTAATCTGTCGATGTCTAGAAGATATTTACTCCCACAAATTAGATCTGTGTCTTCCTTAACCCAGAGAGACTCGGACAGAAATGGCTAGCAAGATGGCTGCACGACAACAACCCAAGGCTACCAAAGCTATCTGCAGATGTTATACCCAATAACCTTCTCTTTCCTGAAAACTTTGTTGCACCGCAACGTCGACCTCAGAGCCCTTTGAGATTCAGCTTTGCACCTCCTACCCATGTGCACATGGATCCCTCCTCGTTTGCTCAATATCGGTAACATTGAAGCCCACATAAACACAATTTTGTAGAACCGTGTGTAAGCAAATTGGATTATCTTCAGGTAGTAGTAGTATTAGTAATAATAATAATAAGTAATTTAGTGCAAGAGCCTTTCCAGCATCAAGCTGCTTAGATTTTGGAGTACTATAATTATCGACAGATTGTAGCAATTTTGTAGTACTTAGATGCCCTTCTTTGGGCTTTTTCTTTTCTGCAACCCCTCGGTCTCTTGAGAGCGATTCTCCTGAAACCTTATCAACAGAGTCGAAGATACTAAACTTCAATCCATGTTTGTGTCGAGGAACAGACGGTCAAAATGTTTTGTGACACAGCTTCTTAAATGTATCATTCAAGGGAACACATTTATGCATATTAGCAGCGTTCGAGTCGTCAATTTTGTTTTGTCATGATTTCTCCCGAATCATAGTATGTATGGCATGATAATGTATGATATTTCGTTAAACGAAAATCTCAGATGGGTCTGCTTACCAACGCTTATAATTAGGAATAACATCACTATGAATTCTCGAGGGGATACGAGTCCCAGAACCACTCCTTCACCTGAAATTAGTAAATGTTGTCATTTGGTCATGACAATGATGCTATTGACAACTACAACCCGTCAGCGGATCAACTCCACAAAGATTGTTATACTGTAATAATTTATGCAATTTTTTATTTATTCAAATTGAAATTAAACCTTTTAATTTGAAATATTTAAAATGAATAAGGTAAATATTAATACTATCAATTAAATAAACACCTTATTTAACTCGAAATGTAGATAAAAAGTACTTGAGTTTAAAAGCTATAGTCCCAAGGGACTCCAAATCCAAATGTCTATAATTTCTTCCAAGAATCACATGCAGTCTACATATGAGACTCCCATTGATGGGTCTTCGCATCCTTCGTGTTTTCTACGTGGTCGCCTTTGCACTTTTCATATGAGGACTCTAGGTGTACCAAATGCAACGAATTGCGTTCAAGCGAACAGCCGAGGTAGTCTTGAGCTCTTTAAGCTAGCGCGAAACGGCCTTGTCAAGAGATTGGTGCATTAAATCTCCAAATCGTAATATATTGAGAATGGCCAGGTACACAAAAGAACAGTGATCTTCTCAGTTTCTGAATCAGTCTATCTCTCGGGTGTCCTTAAGTTAGCAACAATGAAGTAAGAAACCGTCGAGCCACGAAAGCAAGCGTAACATTACGATATAGATAATACTGATGTAGTATTGTTTCACCCCTAATCATGTCTGTCTTAGAATTCGAAGCTATCCCAGTGGGGTATTGTATTCTGAAGTCTTCGCACTAATAGCACTAATTTGATGTTTGAGGTATTGTAGATGTCCAGCAAACTTCATACAGTAACGATATGCCTTGCGTAAATAAAATAAACTAACTGCCTCGTCAATTGGAAGTCAGCTTTGTACATAAGCACCACATAAGCTTTCAGTGCCCGATTTGCACCCCTGAATTGATACTGAAAAGATCATCAGACCCCGAGTACTTGAAACATCAATGATCGAAACACAAGAACGCAGAAGTATAACCACAATCGTCATCCTCTGTTATGTTTGGCTTGCTATAAGTGACTTGCCTGATCAAGAGCAAGAGCAAAACTTGACTGATGGAAACTCCTTACAGTATCATGCGGATATATATTCAGTCACTTCTAAGGTTGAGTATTAAAGTGACTAGATATCTTGAGTGGTCAATACTCATGAAGTCACGCAGGTCTATATTCAGGAGTTTAGACAGTGACAGAGTGACTATCCCTGTGTTTGTATATATATACATATGTGCAATGGAAATAAAGGGTCGTAGGCTGGTGTGAGCCTGTTTCAGCCGTGGAGGTAGCTTCGGGGACAGGGAGTGAACCACGCTATTTCCTGTTAGTCCTCTGATTATGTTTAATGGGTCTTATGATGTGCTATTGCGAGAGGTCCCTTGGGACTGTATTTTCTAACAATCCTCAAGTTCAGCACAAGTTCGATGTTAATTTACTGCTTATTGTTGTTACCAGTGTTATCAGCTTTGAAGTTTTCAATTCGCATTTTTCCACGCACTCAGGTTGAAGCAATATCCAGGGACTGGTTTTTGCAGGACGATAACTTAGCTCCCTAGATCCATGGCTCTCGAGCACCGATCTCGGGATATTCATCTCCCCTGAGGCTTGAGTTTGCTCTCTCCTGCAGGAATCATCAAAGAGATAACAAAGGTCCGCGACCTAATAATTCTCATATTGACAGATTAAGAGCTTGTTAACTTTGTCTTTCACATCTATGTGCTTCTTGGCTCTGCTAAAATTCTGCGCTAGGTCATGAATAGACCATAAGGTACAAGGCTCCTCTACCCCTGAGTAGTTCACAGGAGCCAAGTGTCGTAAAAGAACTTTTCCTCAATTGCTCAGGATATTGCTCATATCTGGCCAGAGTAGTAGATAATGCTTTGAACATTATCTTGAGCACTGTCTGCTCCTCGTCACGTCCCTTGAAGATGACAATCAGATACAGAAGATCTCTAGCTTTCTCTGTGAGAGAGTGAATGAAAAGTGTCATCGATTTCACAACCCCATGTTTGAGGATTTCACATCTTTTTCAATCACATTGCATTGATAAGGGATGGACAAAGAGCTTCAAGATACGTGCGGAAACAAAGAAAGCTGCAGTGCTGGGAGGGTTTCGGTTTAGTCTAACGATATGCACGTTCATTTGTTCGAGGATGAGTTGAAGCTTAAGCCTATATAGTGCTAAATGTACGTGTTTGGAATCATCAACAGAACCCATCAATACACAAGCACATATCTACCTGGATATCAGCCGGGAAGTTTACGACAGGAGTCCAATTGCAACCGTGATTTGAGAAGATTTGTTGCGCTTCCATTAGATTGGTTCCCCCATTGGAACATCAATCACATCTCGCCATAGATTATCTTTCTGCGAGGTTATTAAGTATTGGACACCTTTGACTCGTACCGTCAATTCTCTATGACTTCAGTATCCCAAACATCACCCCAGGATGATAAGCAGTCCCTCATGCAATCCTCCTGACATCCTCGAAATGATTTCTGTCTTCAGAAAGTCGGTCTGCATCTTCCGTCTCTGATGAGTGCCACCCGTCTCATTCTCCAACTGATTACATTAACCTCCAACAGTTTTAAGATTGGCAGCCAAGTTCTCTAATTAGAGAGCTTCGAGCAAAATCTTAACATCAGTATCTTCGTTGAAAGCAATGACGATGCCATTTTGTATTGCTGCAGGACTCCTCATTATACCTCAATGCCAGATATTGGCGATAGTTGATTTGCCCCAACCTGATTCGCCACGGAGCATGAGAATAGGTTTTACTCTCGATTGACATTATGTAGTAAAAGGGGTTAGCATTGGCAAGCAATGTTCTTGTCTATCCACTAACATTCTGCAGATGTAAATGGAAGAAACTGCAACTGAGCTATGGAAGAGATTGCAGTCTCTTCCATAGCTCAACTGCAGTTTGAACTCTGGGAACTCTCCACTCAACCTTTTTCTTTGGCTCATTCATAGCATGTTTTAAGTGAAAACATGCTAATGGTAACTTTATTAAGATTGTAAGTTTCCCTGTCAAATGCACGTACACACAGGTCCGATCACAAGTATCGAATTTTTTTGAATCAATTTCAGTTCCTCAATAAACTTTTCCTAGTGAAATTAGTTTACGACATAATTATCCGCATGCAATTCTCGTTATACAAGCTTGAAGTTGTAGAAGTTGGATGTCACTCGAGGTTCAACAATATCAAGGACCGGAGACCGTAGAGTTTGGATATATGATTTTCGCTTGCAGCGCTTCCAACTTTTCTTTAGGATCAAGTCATTACACACCTTTTTTGGTGTCCTTCCCGCGGTGTGTTTCCTCTAAACTCTTTCATCTAAATCCATCTATATGTCAATCGTCAATTTTTTGAAATCATTGACCATTCTGCTCCAGGGATACAGATCGAATTGTGTGAGTGTTTAGCTTCTTAGGCGGGGTTGCAATTTGGGGTTATTTGAGATTAGTTTTCCATGTCCAGGTCTATTCCCTAGGCTACCTCCTACACTCCATGATGAGGCTAGACAGTCTTCTCGCTTACCTCTTGATAGTTTGACACTTGATCTCTTGGATGAGTTAGCATGGTTCCTATTCCTCTTACTCCCTCTGATGGTGTCTTTCTTATGCTAGAGGGGGAAGTGCGGGGCATAGAGAGGTGGTTGTTAGATTTTGTTGATTTGGAGGGGGAGATTGGTGGCCCTTTAGGAGGAGTCTGTTAGGGCTACACGTTTTAGGAGACCGGTTTCACCCCAGGATACTATAGAGTCCACTTGATTACGACGCTGTAGGACATTGGGTTAGGCAAGAGAGTTAGTAGAACAACATGAGCACTACATCCTTTGTCTATGGCGAGTACTATTGATGAGACTATCTCTTCCTTACGCTCACTATATCCTATAGCAATAGAGTGACTACCACTAGAGGTCTTAGATTATCAGTCTGAGCAACCTTTATGTCTTGATAGGTCACTTTTTGCACAAGCATTGTGCATTGCCCCTCGCCTTTCTTCATGAGGCTTGTCAAGGATGGTTTATGAGCACCTGAGAGATTGCTTCCAAACATATGATCCTTCTAGTGGTTTTACCGAGTTGTTTTAGGTGGCTATAGCAATAGCGAGGGGAGACATTCCTATGTTTGTTAGTAGGGTGTTAGGTGTTAGTCAACTTCTCGCAGAGAAGATGGAGAAGGACACGTGGAGCATTAGACCTATTGCTATTGGAGAGATATTTTTGCTTTTGGTTAGTTGTACCATTGTTCTTCAACATCATTTTCACTTTTGACAACACCTCAGTATACATCAGTTTGGAGTAGCTACACTTGGAGGATGTGAGGCTATATCTTTAAGCATTAGGGCACTCCTAGATATCAATCTTGAGTGGATCGTCCTGTAGGTGGATGTTGAGAACGCTTTTAATAACATGTCACGTGCATCCATCTTTGGAGAGCTTAGGGAGGCTGGTGGATCTTAGGCGAGTCTTATTTGTTTTGTGCGGTCTTTTTATGGCGCTCTTGCTTCTCTTTACTACTAGCATGGTGGTTCACAAGAGGGAGTCACTGTCTTGGAGTCAACGTTGGGTACACGTCAAGGAGATCCTTTAGGGGGACCCTTATTTTCCATGGCTCACTTTAGAGCTCTCCTATCTCCTACTTTGGCCATGCCAATTGTGTATTTCCCTCCTTGGCAGATGATACACATATTATGGGCTCTGTAGATCAGATTAGGCAGGCCTTTGACCACTTGACTACCAAGCTATATCTAGTAGGCTTGAGAGTCAAGGTGTCAAAGTGTAGGGCATGGTCCCCTTTGGTATTCCTCCTCACCTTGAGCTTCCAAAGGAGTCTATCACATCTACATATGGACTATATGTTCTTGGAGTGCCAGTAGGATCCAAAGATTTTGTCACACACTTCTTAGACGTTACCCTTGTGGAGGATGTTCTCTATGTAGATGACCTTCCATTACTAGGAGATCCGCAAGTGACATTTGGTATACTCTCCTCCAATATTGCTCGTTGACTATCCTACATTATTCGTACAATTACTCCCTCCTTGTCCTTCCTATCACGTCTAAGAGCCTTTGAGAGCCTTTGATAGGAGGATTATTGGACCAAGGACATTTGAGTGTGTGACAAGGGATTTGGCACATAGAAAAACGGCTCTAGCAATCTCATGTGGAGGGGTTGGCTTGCTATCTATGGAGGAGATCGCACCTATAGCATTTTTGTGCAGTTAGGCTCTCTCGGCAACTTGCTTTCCTCTCATTTTTTGGTTGTTGATAGACCGGTCTTGGAGACTTATGTGACAAAGGTGGAGGGGGGATCCGTTTCTCTCCAGATGTTATTTCGGTAGACAAGAGATAGTCTATCCCCATGGGCACGAGAGGACTTTCCATCTTTTGCTTCACTATCATCAGATTGGACAAGAGGTTTACAATCTTCCTTGATGGAGCAACAATGTGAGCATATGCTACATTCTCTCTTAGTTGACTCGTCCATTCCTCAAGCTACTAGAGCACGTCTTTGCTCTTGCTCCGACAAGGAGGTCGGCTCTTGGATGTTAGCTCCACCATGCATTAGGGCATTCTGACTCACACCAGCTACTTTCTCTATAGTGATGAGGTTTCATCTAGGTTTGGTCCACCCATCTGCATCTTCATTACTCACTTGTGAGTGTGATTCTACACTAGATGCAGCAGCGGTCCATATGACACAGTGTCCTTTTAGAGGATAGAGGATAGCTACCCATGATGCTATTAGGGACATAGTGCTTGCTATGGCACAAGAGAGTAGATACTTGGCTTGGAGGAAGCGTTCGTATACTTTGCAGACGACATGTGTCAAGGTAGACTTATACTTGGTTCGTGATGATCAGGTGACAGTAGCGGATATCGTGGTTATAAACCTTACGCGAGATACCGGTTTGGAGGGAGTGATTACACATCCCCTTGGATGGGCGGGGAGAGCAGTAGCAGGTCGCAAGGTCTCCAAGTATAGGGGCATGTAACGAAGTCACCTCTTTGTTCCTCTAGCCTTGGAGTTATATGGAGCAATCAATATGAGTGTGCGAGAGCTTATCATGTTAGGCGCTAGGGGGTACCACTCTCACTCTCATACTTTGCAATATATTTTAGAGAGCTCGTGTCCATTGTTCTACGTTGGGCCGTGGTTGGTGTAATTCATAGGAGAGCAATCACACTAGGTGATGCTTCTTCGGATGCTCCCGTTGGTGCAGACCTAAACAACTTGCATAGCTACGGTATCTTAGGTGGGGCAGACTTCTCATACTGACTCTATTATCTTTTTCATTTCTCCCTTGTCCGCTTGATGGGTTCTTCCCATCCTTCATTTGTTCTACGCGGTCGTCTTGTTTCCATTTTCGGAAACAAAATCCACTCAGTTTTGTTAAATCCTTCTATCCCACATCACTTAACGCTGCAAGTGCTTCACAAACATGAAGCTGCAAGGAAGATCGATGTTCACCTTCATAAAAATGCACTTTCCGGATATTCACGGAATTGACTCATGCATACGCTGTCGCACATTCAAAGGATTCTCCAGTTCTAGACCAATCTTACCATTAATAGCACCAACCCCTGCCCAGCACACCACAGCACCTAGATCATTGCGGAACACAAAAGCTTACCCTAGATATCAACGCGGAGACTCCAAAGGTTTATTAAACTCATTCAGGAACTGCTTCACAATGTTTGTTTGCGTCATCCAGTAAGAGAATGGGTTTAACCCTTACCTGCCGAGAATTCTGGGCTTTATGAATCTTCAATCTCGTCGACAACAGTTTACGTGCCACATGTGGGTTTTACTACAAGGTTGTGTTTCAGGGCATGAGGAAGTTTCCAGAAAGAGCTCGTAGCGAGGAATCGGGGCTCCATGCAAACCATATCCACGAGTTATGGAGCATACATGGTAGTGTTAACATAAGCAATTCTACGGTATTTCAAACTACGTATTATACGCACTCCCATTCTACGAATCACTCGTCCGATTTCCCGAGTGGGTTTCTTGCTGAAATATTTGGCAACGACAGCAAAGAGTGATACACGAAACTGTGTAGGACGATGGACTTCCGTGTTCTACCCACAGCGAGTGAGTGAGTAAGCATCTTGGCAGTTCACTGTGGGATTTCGACGACTTAAATCTCCTGGTAGAATCATGCACCTAGCAGTGCGATATGGTATTTTACCTCCTCATGAAACTATGGGAGGGAATAGAAAAGTTCAACGTGTGTGGAGTATCATGGGTATCTAACATTCAGAATGCTTCGACAAGGCTATGTGAAATGAGGAGTGAGAGTGTATAAGGAAAACCTTTTGTGACAGGTGTCAGAAGCACACTTCATCAATTAAATTCAAATTCTGGACACTAATGAATATGTGCTCCAAATGCAACAACTATCTTTTATCGTGACATTATATGCTATCTTCTCATATTGCATGCTTTATCAAAATGTCTTGTTGTTCAAATTAAGTTCTTTTAATGCGACATTATTTACTATCTACTAGAAAAGATAGTGACATTATATCACTATCCTGTTCTGATCTATTATATTCTTCTTTTGATCAATTATATTAGAGAGATAAAGAAAATTGTTAAACATACTATAATTTTTATTAAAATATACCATAACTAGTGTGTAATAATTTTAGAAAATACGAGAGCACCAATCCGACTGAGACATCACACTTTCCATACCTAGGCGAAATGGAGCGCACACCATTAGCAAATATTGATTGATATGATTGCGGTGTATTTAGTTTAGTGGTGGTGCGTGATGTAGAGATAGACTTAACCGACCCCATATTTGGCACTTGGTACTTGGTTGACTGCCAAGTTGGCAAGGAGACTTAGACGACGATATGCCCCCGCCGTGTCTCACGGCAAGTTGTATCGCTGCAACGCGAAAGTTAAACCGTCACACGTCCGAACCAGGACGGATGGGATTTGAGGCGGCCTATCGGGAAACTTATTCCCTATGGACGTCCAGCACGGTAATTCGTCCTGCTTATACGGTGGCTGCCTACTGGCTCCACGAACTGTGGACTGCAAGTCAGCGTGCATCGAACGTGTCAGCCAGAGGGACAACAACTTTACAGGCTTGCAACGATCGCTGCTAGATTTCCACGTGGCAAAGCCCTGCTGCTCGAAGGTCCTTTGAACTTTCTCTTTGGCCGACAGCTGTGAATTTGGAGGATCGACTGGATCTACCGGTCTCCATGGACCAGTTTACGGGAATTCAAACCTTTTCCATTTGGGGCTTCAGAAAATTAGATACGAACCTTCATATATTTTCTAAACTCTTCATATATTTTCTAATCTCTTCTAACGAGGGCGGTGAAAAGTGGATACGGGGCCTGCGTGAAAGGCATAAGCGGAACTCGTACCGAACTCATCCGAAGTTCCGTCCAAGTTTTTTATTGTAGTGAATTCAATAATAGGTGGTTTGTAGGATATGGAGTTTACGTCAATCTTCTAGGTAATATTAATTGCACTTAAGGATAAATATTGATTGCATTTAGGGTTAATCATGGATTGCTTGATTTGAATTTGAATCTATCACCAAACAAGAGAGACGAAAGGTGACTAGCGGTCGTCTTTGCTTCTTTGCCTCGCTTGAGCTCCCATTTCCCGTTTGCTATGTGAGCTCTCTCTTTCTCGATTGTCACATTTCCTGATTGTTACTCGAGCTCCCCTTTGCTCGATTGTGACGATTGCTACGTGAACTCTCCATTTGTCTATTGTGACAATCGTCGGCTTTGCTTACCGTGAGCTCTCCATTGCTCACAGGCCTCTCCTTCTCTTATGTAAAATCTTTCAATTCTCTAGCGGAAAGAGGGTTCTGCTTGAGTGTTGAAGGTAATTCACTCTATTGAAGCAGTGGCAAACTCCTCTTCTCCACAGTACCTTGTGAAATATTTTATTTTGCCTTGTCCGTACCATACAAGATCACCCTAGAGCACCATATGAAGCATGGGAGCGTTATATCATCATGCAAATTAAGCACGGGAGAGAATATTAGAGGTAGAGATTTAGAATATCATAAGGAGAGATTTGATCCTTTTAGAATATCACAGTGAAGATTTGACTATTTTCGAGTTTGGTGAGAATCACAATTTTTTTGTGCAGTTGAGTACTTTTAGTAAAGCATGCAAACAAGAACTAACAAGAAACATAAAAAGATGTATACAATGGAATATACAAATAGATTTGGAGACTGAAGCTGAGAATTGTGAATGCTTGTTGTACTCAAGAAATGAAGAGGAAGGCTTAGATACGCTAGAATTGTTGCTCAGGTGGTGGAAGTACGCACATTCCCATAAGTATCTAGAACCAAGAGGTACATATCCTCGTAGTAACGAATTTGTAATTAAGTATTTAAGAGGTCTAGATGTAAAGGCATTCAGACAATTGACTAGAATGGATGTCTAGTCTTCTTCCACATTAGTATATCTTATAAAGGATCATGGAGTGTTTAAGAAGAACTATAGGCAAGAGTAAACATAAGTGTGGATCCATCAGCTCTAGCTCTTGATAGATTTGTGCATCAAGATAATAGAGTTGCAAGGAGGTTAAATATTTTGGTCACTAGTGTTGGTTCAACCATAGCTTTTACCAATTGACTCATGATAGCTATATTAAGCATTATATGGAGACAAGTGGCATAGCTAGATCTAGTCATGACAAGTATTATGTGGAGACAAGTGACATAGCTAGAGCAGGAGGAAAGAAAGAGGATACCTAAAATTTTTGCATATAAAAGTTTCCTTAGTTGTGTAGGTTTGGTAGACAAAACACTATCTCCTCTTGCAGCTTGACTCACTATAGATGGAGAAATATATTTCTGTAGAAAGGGCTCTTATTCAATAAATGTGCAAGTGATTTTTGATGATAAAAGAGTTATACAGTTCACCGGAGGTAAGTAAGCATACATATGTGAGTCATAATTCAAGTTGTGAGCACTGGATGTGTCAATATGCAATGCAATTTTGCTTTGTAATTCAAGTTATGAGCAATTGATTCATATCAGATTTAATGGACTGAAATTTGTTAATCTGCAGGAATGCTTGGGCCATATCACAACATGACTTGTTTAAAAACGTAATCATTGTGGAATGGTTTGAACCATAGGGTAGATTGCAGCAGTTTTGAGGCGAAGGAATATCTTTTAGATGATTTTGGTTATGCCTTCATGCATCACTTAGTCCTTGCCTTCAAGCATGCTAGGTTTGAGAACAAAAAGGAGTTCAATAAATATTTGGCAAAGACTTGTGTGATAAATGATCATTATATAGGAGTATTGAAAGCTAGATGGCATTCTTTCCATGAGTTGAGAGTACAACTTAAAGATAGAAATGCATATATGTGGAAATGTGTTAGTGTTAGTATTACTTTACACAACTTTTGTATTGATGGATCTGATGTTTGGCTAAAAGATGATGGTGGTTTTACTTAGGAAACTCAACTAGATACAAAATATTTTTAGAATGGAGTAGAACTTGGTAGAGAGGAAAGAAAGTCAAGGGTGATGCAACAATGCCTTGCTTATCATCAAGAGAAAGTAGAACATTATGAATACGTTATTCCAATATGAATAAATATTTCTTTTGTTATGCACTTACCCCTTGAGTTGTATAAATTTGAGTTAGTTTAATGTATCACCCAAACACTATTAGTGCTTGCACCATGAGTCTTTGGATGCTTGAGGAAGGCCCTAGATGATGCCCATTGTCCTCAAAAGATGCCAATTGAAGATGCTTCATTTCATGCCTTATGAAGGTGCCAATTTGCACACAAATTTCATGCTACAATAGCATCAACTCCCCCCTCAATTTCTTCAATTCCAACCTCAGCTCCATCTTCAAGTCTACATAAGGACTAGCTCTCCACATTTATATATGTATATTTCATACATATGTATGATTCCATATGTATATACACTTTCCCTTTATTTCATTCTCACATCTTGTGCTCATTTCATGACTATGATTATTTTGATCATGTGAATGTTTTGAGAAGTGAAGCTCAGAGTGCCATTGAGTGCCTATCATATCCACCATATCATATGAACATCCAACATGCACCATCAAGTGCCTTCTTTTGCATGAGAGCATTCTATATTTTTGTTAGATGCCAAAGGGTACCAATGTTCCTTTTATATTTTTGTGTCAGGCATCAAGGAGCACCTTTCTTTTTGCTGGGTATCAATGGGTGCCAATGCCTTTTATAGTTTCTAAATCAAGCATTGATGTGCATCAACAAGCACCAACTCTTGCTCTTTTCTTGGTGCCAATTGGAGGTGTTGAAGGTATGCTCATATGCCATCAAGCACAAATGTGTATCTTTGCGGGCTTTGCTAGGGCTACACATAAAATTTATTTAAAAAAATTGCATATTCATGCAATCAATTATATTACACCCCATATTAAAGAAAAATGAAGTGCTTTCACTTGTCTCATTTATTCTATCACTAGGAAAATATGATTTGGGTATAGGTTTTGGCTCATGACTATCATAGGTAATACAAGATTTATTTTCCTTACTGGCATGAGCTAGAACTTTAAGATATTGGCTTATTTCCTCAAGTGATTTCCTCCTTGTAAAAGACATATTTTGATTTCATGCATGTTCCTGGACTCTAAATAAATCTCTTTGAACCTATCCTTGTCAGCTCAAGCTTTCCTCCTATCCTCACTCAATTTCTATCTTCATTTTCTTTGTCTCTAATTTGACATGACTTCTATTTTCATCAAGTTTTATCTCTTTTCCTCATGTTAGTGGCTTCTACTTCAAGGTGTAACCTCTCCCTAGATTCTACATTTTTAGTCTTTAGTGTAGTAATATTTACTAAATCATGAGACAAAGACATGCTTGGTGACATTCTCAATACTCCTTTGTTGCTACAATGCATTTTCTCCTCTTTGGATGTAATACCAAGAGTTAGCCATATGATGTAGATGTGATATTTGGTTTGGTAACATCTTGAATGATGTTATACATGATGGACAAAATAGATCAGATAGAAATATCACCAAAAGAGTACTTCTACTAATAGGGCAGAAACCAAAATAGACTTGAAAACCTTAGAACCAATAGCTAGACATATGATTTAAAGGTGAGAATTGGTTCAGTAACATCTAGACGGATGTTACACATGATGGACTAAATAGATCAGAAAGAAGTATTATCAAAAGGGAACTTTAACTAATAGATTAGTAACCAAAATATGCCTGAAATCTTTGAAGGCAATTCCGAAGGCCTAAATGGATGAATTAGACCTCAAAAATGTGCAAATTCTCCCCCTCCTAACAAAGGATAGGTTGGTCTTCCCTCTTCCCCTGCTTTGTCTCGTCGAGAGCTTTCTAATGGTACCTCACCTATGTGATTTTGAGATTCCTACAGGAAGATTCCCTTTTGGTCAAAGCTTGTTTGACCAACTAGATAGGACCAGGAACCGACATGTCACCCATCCAAGTAAGTAATCCAAGGGTGGATTTTGTTGACATATCACCTATCTATGTGCTTGATCTTATGGTGGAGCTTCCTTGGAGGAGATACTCTTTGTCTATATAATAAAGAGAAGGTGCTCCTTTGGGGCATCAGAGGATTGAGTGTGAAATTTTTGTTTCTCTCTTCTCTTGTCCTCGGAATATTACATTGGGTCACGTTCTCCTTCCTTGTTACTAAATGCTCCTTTTGACCCATCACACGTTGAGACTAGTGGATGTGGTGCAATGAAAGGTGACTCCTCTAGTGTGCTTGATCTGTTCTATTTTCCATGCCTTCCATGAAAACATTAGCTAAATCTTTCACACCTTGGGTGTTTGGGACAGATTGAGAACATGAGTCAAGAAGCACCACCTTTGGAGGAGAAGGGAATTGAGAGCTTATCTATGTGGTTTCTTCATATTCCGAAACCTCTTCCATCCCAAAGCTTATCACTTTCCATGACTGGGGTTTTAAATCCCCTAAATCTACCTTAAAAGGTGGTGTAATATTTTCACAACTTTGAAACATGGCACCCATTCTTGCAAAATGTGGATATATCTCATTCAATTTGTTATCTATGGTTCTCCACCACTTGCCATATGCTTTCTCATTGAGCCCTTCTCTTGCCTACTCGGTTTTCAATTCCCAAGCATCATTGTAAGATTTCATGTACCTTAACCATTTCTTGTACTTTCAATCACCTGTCATCAAAGTAGTAAATCCTCGCCCCTCCCAAACCAAAATTGTGGCCATAAAACTAAAAGCAATGCTCTTTTGAATTGGCTTTTTGCAATTTCCACCATGAATCTATGAAGAAATGTTTGGGATCTTCCCAATAATCAAGGATTTGGCAATAGTAGTGAGTTACCATCCAGAACCGTTTATCTTCCTTGCTTTGCTAGGAATAAAAGATGCCATCCTCAACAATTCCCTGAATTTCCCCAACAAGGTTTTGAGTCCAAACTCAATTCTAAAATGGTATTAAGAACTTCAAGGAGAATGTCTCCCATTGCTCAAATTTCTCCACCTTTTTGAGAGTGGAATTCCTTGACCTTCGATCAATTTCTTGGTTGCCACCGGCAGCGGTGTAAACTTCTCCATAACTCTCAACCTCCCTTGCCATGCACTAATCTATTAACCAAAACACCACTACACTTTAAAACCTGCCTTGCCTGCCACTTAGTGAAATGAGTATTAGCACACCAATTGGGAGTGTGAGATCTAGTTCAAGGTGTTACAAAGAAAAGGCATGTTTGGAGTAGGTATTTGCCAAAACCATTTCTCAAATATATTCCCAAGTGTCACCTTCCAAGGACGTGCAGTCCATTTTGTCCACATTGCCTCTTTGGATCAGTATTTATTTCATTATGACCTCACTAACCATCCATAAGTGCGTGCCTGATTTTTATAAACAAATGCAACTTGCATTGAATATCTATTCTCACGCTTTACAAGGCGTAAAGTTATTAGCTCATCATTGGATTATAAAGTTCACTAAAAACAATTATGGATTTTGTTGTTTATCATGTAAAAACATATCAAAACTTTTTCTGAAACCTCCTATTCTATCCTGAAATGGGGAGGAAAGAGAAGAACAATGATAGAAGAATTTTCTTATTTTTTATATTTAGTATCTATTTTATATTTAGTATCTAGTTTGAAGTTTTATCTCCTAATTTTCTCATATAGACTCTATTGGGGCTTAGCCCCATGTTACCTTTTTTGTCTCTCCCTTGTATGGCTTGATGGGGTCTTCCCATCCTTTGTTTTTCCTATGCGGTCACCTTTTTACGGTTTGAAGTGTATAGAACTTATTTTGGTAAGATATGTATATTTCTTAGATTTATTTTGGTTTCTGTTGATTATTTTAGTATGAGAACAATGAGATGTAATTTTTTATTTCTAAATCTTAGGTTTTATTTACTCTTGTTCTATTAAAGTCTAGTTTGAAAGTTACGGAAATGGGAAATGTATAATTTTTTGGTTATGAGAGTTTACATTATGGATTTATGGTTTGGTAGATAGAAAGAGATACCTACAATACCCCTAATAATGGAGTTAGAATACTCCATTTTATGAGAGTTAACATATGGATTTATGGTTTGGTAGATAGAAAGAGATACCTACAATACCCCTAATAATGGAGTTAGAATACTCCATTTTATGAGAGTTAACATATGGATTTATGGTTTGGTAGATAGAAAGAAATACCTACCATACCCCTCAAAATGGAGTATTCTAACTTACAATCCTTACTTTTTGATGGTTATGCTAATTATGTTTCATTTTGTGTGTAGGTTATTTAGAGTGGAAAAATATGACATAAATGCTTGGTGTGTTATAGGTATTTCACCTTGCAAAGGGTAAAGATACATGTGTAAAAGCATGTACAAGGATATGATTGGATCACTTGAGATGCCCATATGAAGTGAGTAACTGAATTTACATTATTGACCTTCAATATTATATATGTTATGTTAATCTTTTTGTTGACTGATCAAAATATAACTGTCAATCAGTGAGAGTGGTTAGCATCCCAAGAAAATTATATTTTTGGGTAATGTGAGACTAGTTTTCCAAATTCACACTTATTCCATAGGTTGCTTATACATTCAATAATGAGAGACTATATAGGCTTTTTCACTTACCACTCAATTAATTTGCATATGATCCTTTAGATGAGTTAGCAAAGTTCCTTTGTTTAAAACTCTCACAATGGTATCCTAGAGTGGTTGTGTGGTGTAGAGAAAAGTTGTTGCTAGATTTTTTAGGTTTTGGGTTTAAGACTAGGCTACCATACAAGAGGAGTCCATTCAAGCTCAACATTTTAGAAAATAAATTTTTTACAAGATATTATAGATTTCAATTTGTTATGATAGTGTTGAACTTAGGTCAAGTTAGAAAGTATAACAAAGTGGTACAAGTCCTACATCTTTGATCTTTGGCTAGTCCCATTGGTAAGACTATTTTCTCTTTACACTTATTACTTCCTTTGCCACGAGAGGGAGTACAATTAAAGATCTTCAAGTTGTAACCTAAGAAGCTATTGTACATCCTCTCCAAGAAAGAAAGAGAGATTACCTTTAGAGGTTTTAGAGTATCAACCTAAAGAACTATTATATTTTGATAGCTTGTTTTTTACCTATGCATTATGCATGGTCATATATACCTCTCTTTCAAAGGCTTGTCAAAGATAGTTTATGAGCATGTTAAAGATTACGTCTCAACAAAGTAATCCTGCTAGTGGTTTTATAACGTGATTCCAAGTAGTTATAATAGTAGCAAGTGGAGATATTCACACATTAGTTATTTTAGTGCTAGATGCTAGTCGAATTCTTGTGATCTAAAAGGACACACGGAGTATTAGATTGATTGTTATGGGGAAGGGCACATTGTGCCTTATTATTAGCCATATGCACCAGTCTCACTTCGAGTTTTACCTTAGTTCCTATTGATTTAAGGTTGTTCCATCAAGATGTTATCATGTGGTATCTTTTGGCATTAAAACATTCTTAAGTATTCATCTAGATTGAGTTATATTGCAACTGGATATTAGCAACACTTTTTATTAATATCTCACATGCATTTATCTTTAGAAACACTTTTATTAATATCTCACATGCTCTTATCTTTAGAAAACATAAGAAAGTTGGTAGATCCTTGGCAAGACTTATTTGTGTTGCATGGTACTTTTGTGATTCGTTTTCTTCTCTTTACTACTCACATGGGTTCTCTTAGGACAGGAAGGCAGACCATGTAGAACACATGCAGAATGGGAAGACCCCATCAAGCCGAACAAGGGAGAGACAAGGATTATCCATGGATTCTCCTAGGATAGAATCAATGTTCTTCAATTAGTTGGTTAGAAACCCAAGAGCTTTTACACTTAAAGCTGTAAAATCACGTCTCAACCTTGAAAGCAAATTTACTTCTCAAGTCTAACAAAAATAAATATTTAAAAGTTTTTCTTCGAACATGGTATCTGCGTAACCCCATCCCGAGCAACAGACGCGAAATACACTCACCTACTGTATTGACAGCAACACCAGCCGGGAACGTGTCGAAGGGTTGGAAAGCTCCGTCGCACGTGGGATAACGGAGTTCCTCGCTAGCCGAGTACTGTACAGTAGATAACTGGTCGTGGTTACCAGACAGTGTATGTTATGACCTGGTTATCGCAGATATATCAGGTATTTATGCGTATGGGAAGAGAGGCCGGGTACTAGGAAAGGACCACTCGTTTCTTTCCATGTCTGGACTTCCTGGTGGTGTTTCTGCCACCGGAAACAGACGGGAAGAAGGCGAATGTCTAGTTGATCTCCTTTCTCCTCATCCATCGTTTCTCGTGCGGAAGGACCGAAGGAATTGACGACTTTCTGGAGCAATTGCCTGCCTTCCTGGCTTTATCGATCGATCGCCTTTTACCTTTCAATTCTCCGCTGGATTGACCGATCGGGTGACTGCCAGGCAAGCTGACGGACTTCGCGCGCCGGCGCGTGTGTGCGCTTCTCGTCTCTTCTGTAGGCTTCCGTTGGACTTGGGAGTTTGAATTAAAAGTGGCGTGGACAGAGATAGATCGATTGAAGCAGAGATTTAGAAGACTTTGTTCGAATATTATTGAAAGGAACGGAACCTTAGGATTGAAGAAGAAGAGGAGGAAGATTTGAGTGCTGTAGTTGTTTGTTGACACTGCAGGTTATGTGGGTTTGCTAAATGGCGCGGTGTCAAAGAGGGTTCCCCCTGTCGTAGATGTGTTCGCTGGAGCTTTCGAGCAGATTAATTGGGGGAAGGAAGGAGGGCAGAGGTTTTGCAATGGAGCTGTGGCTGGCGCATGGAAATAGGAGGTTGGATTAAGGAAGGGAATTGGAAGGAAGAGGTGGTGGATTAGTCAGGTAGTGCAGAGTGTTTTACAGGTTGTAGGGGTTTTGATTGGAGGAACTAGGGCTGGCGCAATGGCTGGGGTTCCTTTCAGTGGAAATCATACGCTCTCAGGGGATGTGGCGTTTCTTCCCTCATTTCCCGTGTGGCAGCTACTTGTCATGACAGGCGTGATTGTTTGGATCTGTTTGGCACGTTTTTCTTTGATCACCTTGAGATTGCGCTCGGTTCTACAACCTTTCGTGGCCAAGCATGTGGAAGATAGCGTACCGTTCATGCTCTGGGTCCAGGTAAGGCTGCTGTGAACTTGTTGTTGTTTCACTGTGTATTTTCTTAGTAGTTGTGAAGCAGGGACTCAGGAGGGTGAAGAATGCACGTGCATCTGGGGATGAGATGAATAAGTTATTTTACAATTTTATATGATGGAACTGCAGAGAATACACAATCCGACGCTGGATGTTATTCTTGCTTCATTGTCTTACTGTGTCTCCGTGGAGTTCTACACAGCTTTTCTTCCGCTTCTATTTTGGGTACTTCCTGCTCCTCCTCATCAAGTCCTGCGTATTCAGGGCCTACAACACTGCTGTGCTGCTTGTGAAGCCAATTGTTGGAAGCTTCTGTAAATTTTCTGCGCGTGAGTATTGTTAAGTGGAACCTCCTCTATTGGAAGGGGGACTGCCGAGTTAAACCTTATGAATCTTATAGTAATTTACTCTTGGCGCGGCGTAGAGTGGTCACTCGAGACTGGCGAGACACATGACGCTGCTAATGGCCTTTTGCTTGTACCTCGGGAATTGTATGAAGGTTGGTTTTCTGGCGATCTCATTTACTTTTCTCTGAGATTATACATTGCGGAGAGAATGCCTGAAAGTTCTGCAGCTTATCCATCCAAACTTTTGCATGATTTTTAGGATTTCATTAATCCTCCGGGGAAATTTAGTGGAACGAATTTACAATGAAGACTGGATCATATCATTTGGTAGAGAGTTGGTATATACTACTTGGTCTTTATCAAGTGTCGTTTCATTTACGATTTTCATTAACCTTTGTCGCTCTCATCTCAACAGGACGTTGTCTCTGCTCCCAGGCCTCCTTCTCCACCAGTGAGGAAACTGCTTGCCACAGACACTGAGAAGGAGTCCGCTCAAGAGTACGGCCTACCCTCGTCTCATACGATCAACACCCTTTGCTTAGCAGGGTAAGATTGTTGGAGTTCCACTTCGTTCTTGTATTCATGATTCAGTTACATCTGGAGTAAGCCTCGATTATACTCCGCAGATACTCACGTCGATTAGGAATTCCTCGTTCACAGATATTTGCTTCATTACATAGGGACTAATTGGGGCGAAAGGAGTACTTTCTCCTTCTGGTTACTCGCAAGCTTTTTCGGGCTTCTTATGCTGGGTGTTGTCTACGGTGAGTCGATGCATATTAGCCACTACTGGTTTACAGTATCGCGAATAAAGTATCTGCATTTGGAAGTTGAAATGGTACGTTTGTAGGTTGCCGTAATCTGCCAATTTGCGTTATTGAACTTTTAGGTGTTCAATCCCCTCAATATCTTCTGGTTTTTGTTTGTTGTTACTCTCTAGTCTGATGATAGGCTTCTTTCTGAGCAGGTCGGTTGTATCTCGGAATGCACAGTCCAGTTGACATCGTTGTTGGAGCTGTGATGGGCTTTTCCATATTGTACATTTGGATAGCGATTGAGAATTATGTGGAGGCCTTTGTTACTCACGGGGAGAATGGTGAGTCATCTTCAAAAGAAGAAGTAAATCAACTTAGATCTCTATCATTTGAAGGCCAAGTCATGAGACACGTAGTATGTCATTAAGATCAACTTATTTTTATCCGTATCACTTGTGTAACATGTGTCAAGCCTCCCTATGGTAGAGGATTGCCCTCGGAATGAACTTCAAGTGTAGAATAACAGTTCTTCCTTACATTGAAGTATTTATCGGTCATAACCTTCTCACCCTACGATATTTTAATGGTATGCAGTTATCTCTTTCTGGGCCGCAATGGCTGTGCTGCTACTCTTCGCGTACCCGTCACCTGCGCAGCGGAACCCCAGCTTTGAGTTTCACACGGCCTTTAATGGCGTTGCTTTGGGAGTGGTAAGCATTTTTGACTTCTACAGCTCGTAAAGGGATAATCGGTTGTCGTGGATATTAGGGTCGACTTTGTTTTGAATCCCTAGTCGACAAAACGAGTATGAGCGAAGCTTTTAATAAGTCTAGAAACTGGATCCTTCGTCATGCGCTCCTCTCAGAGTCAGCAGATTTGTTAGCTTTGAAGCTTTCCGTTCGTTGTTTTGCTGGATTATTGCACTCAATGACAATCAAACTCATGAAATCCGACGTCAATTTGGTTAAGCAACCGCCAGCGAATTTCACATATTGACAAATATGGTCGTAATTAACCGCTCACCGTTGCGTGATAGCTAATGACGGTATGTTTAGCCTTTATTGCTTAAGTATTGCGCTTTGCTGATAGACCATAAAATCCATTTTTCCAGGTAAGTGGGATACACCGTACGTTTCATCTATACCATGACGGGGGTGTGCTAACCCTTTCTATGACCTCTAGAGGCTCGACTTTCTTGTTGCTCCGGCTTCTTATGGGGCTACCAGTTTGTCTGGCAGTGAAAGCTGCTAGCAAAGCCCTTGCAATAAAGATGTTGCCATCCATTTGCAATGTATTGGGCTTACAAATCCAATCTAGCGGATACGTTCAAGCCGTACATGTACCTGAAATTTCTTTAAAAGCCAAAAAGAAGGATACTGGAGGCGTTCCGAAAAAGGTGGAAGCGAAGAAATCGGGCTTAATCCCAAAGATTTTGCAGGCTCTGGACGACGAGGTTCTCGATGTGGACACTGGAATACGGTTGTTACAGTATGCAGGCCTTGGTTGGTCGGTTGTCGAGCTAGCACCGTGTATTTTTAGTCACTTGAATTTGTAAATTAAGGGGAGGATGGTTTTATATTCTGAGCAACAGGCTCCGGAACTCGAGGTGAACATCCAAACGGCACATTGCAGTATCACACGGGATACTTTGTATCAATGAGGTGCTCTTATCACATGGTGATCTTGCGGAAGACTATGGTGGCTTCACTGAGGATATCCTGTGTCATGTCCTTGGAGATCAATTTTAGGAATTTAATAGTATTTCAGTGTGCAGAGGAATTAGAGGGCATGCGCTAATTCCTTTGTTTAGACCAATTTGTTTAGATCGGGAGCTGTGCGATCAAGAACGGAGAGTCGTAACGGCTATGGTGCATGACTCCTTGGGTAGTGATTCCTTTCCTTGTTGTGAATCCGCCATGTATTATACTAGTTTGGGTCGAGCCGACCTTGTACCATTCTATACGAGTAGAAAGACTTTTTGATTTGAGACCGTTCGGAGTGTACCTCATTCTTCAATATTGAGAGAATTTTAGAATCTGCGTTTACGGGTAGTGCTCGATCCTAGACCTCTGCAGTCATTTATTTTTGTTCGACATTTGAGCCCATAACTTCTGCTGATGGGTGCGAACCAATTCCTCCAGTTGCAGGTATAACGTTGTTTCTGGATTTTGTGAGCCAGAATCCCATTGATAAGTTTCTTTGATGAATATGCTACTATAATGTATCAGTAAAGAGGGGGCTAATACTTCGTTGAGAAATGGTCAATGCCAGCAATATCACAGTCCTGTCTTATATCTGTCATACTCGTCTTGGAAATTTTTACTACGTGTCTGGATGCTCCGAAGTGCATCCCTGCGTTCTACTGATTAGATATATTTTGTCTTGTAAATTGGAGCTGCAGCCGAAGCTTTGAGTTTTCGGAAATGAATCTCTGGAGCTTTTGTATTCTTTTGGGAGAATCTTCAGATATTGCAGTCTATGCTGTAGTAACTGGCAAACCCTGGAAAATGTCATCAATTCCGTAATGTACTTGCTAGAACCCTTAAGTTGGACGAGGTTAGTGGGCATGGTATTTGTATCAGTATGAAGACGTGTTGAGTCTAACAGGTGCGAGTGTTAAACCTGAGTTGAGCTAACGCCATTGACTTCTAAACCCTCGGAACAGAAGGACGTTCACTTTCAAAATCACTTGCCTTGAGAGATATACTTAGCCAGACCCCTAAGTCCTAAACGGCCGGGAGAGAAAGAAGTACACTTTTAAATTACAAACCTTCAGACATATGATTAACCACACCCGTAAGCTGGCACTATTCAACAGTACTTTAAGTTTTCAAACTTACTTGATTACACCTTACTGTTTGACATGGCAGTCGATTCAACCGTACTCCAAGTTTCAAGTTTACTTGACTGCACCTTATTGCTTAAGGTGTTAAATTTACTTGACTACACCTTGTTGTTTGATGTGGCAGTCGATTCAACCGAATTCCAAGTTTTCAAATTTTCTTGACTAGACCTCATTGGTTAACGTGGCTGTAGATTTAATCGTACTCCAAGTTTTGAAATTTACTTGACCATGGATAACTCCATCTGATGATTAAGAATGGCCTGAATCAGAGTGGGTAGTTTTGACACCGGAAAATGAATCTCGGATCTAAATCTCATTGCAGGTAAGCAAGCTTAGAATCTAAAGTTTACTACGTTGTTCTTACTTTATGAGTTTTCAATCCATACTGCCCAATCATGCATAATTTTTATTTATATATTTATTTATGACGTCTAAATTGAAATTTTAAATAGAATCCTGGAATTTCTGTCTGGAGATATTGTTTCCCGTCGCAGATCAAAAAGTGCAAGTTGCATCTTCCGGGAAACGCCAGTATCTTAAGGGTACACAGTAGTTGGCATTGGATCTGCTGTGAAAGGGAATGTAATTGGCATCTGAATCAGTTGACGATTGTGACTTGACGTCATTCAAAGCAGCTCTGCTCTCCTCTGGGGAGGAGGGGATTCTTGGGGCCCCACTGGCGTTCGTAGTAGTAGGGGTGTAGGGAAACGCAGGAAATGAGACAGAGTGTCCACCGTGGTAGAAGAGGACAGTAGGACCGATGACCGCGATTTCGAAGAAGAAGGAAAGGGCGGAAGGAAAGAAAAAAGGAGAATGGATTGCAGAAGTTCAGGCTTCTACTACAGTTGATGAATCGATCGAACGTGAACGGTGAGAGTACTGCTGATGGTGGTCTTCCTTCCGCATTGAGATAGTTAGTGTTGTTCATTCTCTTGCTCTTTTCCTTTGTTGAGATATAGTAACAGAGGAAACTTTCTGAACGCCACGATCTAGGAATTGTGGCTTTTGATGGCCGGCTGAGGAATGAGGGGGTAATTTAAAACATGACAGGCAGCTGGGAAGGAGCTCAATGTCCGGTTACTTGAAGCTTGAAAATGTCCATATCTCTTGCTCTCGTGGTCGGAGGAGTGTAGCTCATTGACTAAAGGTGAGGCTTTGGCCGTATGCCTCTTATATCCGGGGTTGATTGTTGACATCGCGTCATGAACTTACTGTGTTCACCATTGCGTTTACTTTGTTTGCATCGCAATGAGATGAAATTGAGTGAAGATGGATATGATATGATCAATCAGTGATATGTCTCGATTTTAAGGTTTCCGCTTGTACATGGTTGACTAGTCAAGGCTGCCTCTGCAGTTGGTATTGCATTTATTTCCTCTTGGGATGGGATTATCTGTATGGTATGTTGCGCATCCGGAGTTCCGTGTACGTTCGGCTCGGCTTGAACTATCCCACTATCAAACTCGAACGGCTTCTGTCCTCATTTCCCGATATCCCACTATCAAACTCACAGTGTCCTGTCGTGATGTATACATGTGGCAAAAGCTTGAACTTGAATTGACGAATTATTAATGCTGCATCAATCTACGCCCTTGATTTCAACTGACAGTCTTCAGTTCTTTCTGGTTGCTTGCCTGAAGTTGATTCGGTGATCTTGTGGAATTAAAAGAGGAACTGCATTTCTGATGGAGAGAGAACCAGATAAACGTCTATAAAAAAGACGAGAATATCGCAAGACAAAATATTGACATGTCATGAGGGCATTCTAAGCGTTAGAGTGATGTTTCGTCGCAAGTGTTGGTTGTTCCCATTCAAGATATGCTTTGATATCTGTAAATACAAGTATCTCACCGGCATAAACTTGTTTTTGATCTTCCTCAAGTTAAGTGTGAGTACGAGTTAAAGGCAGCGGTTTGCTTTCTGTAAGAGGAGTCCTCACCTCAATGCTCTTGTAGCTGGTAGCTTGGAGGAAACTGCAACTCCCGAGCGTGGTGACATATCGTCTTTGGAGAAGATGGCGGAAGATGAAACAAATGATGGCACAGAATCACGGGAGCGGCAAATCAGTGGGTCCCCGGAAGGGAACAGTTCAAAAACTGGGACTGATGGGGTGAGTCTTCATCGCAGAGAACGGGATTTAAATATGGCACGAGTAGACCAACATGTATCTTATTATAGTAAAAGCAAGCCAGCTGCTCTCGACTCACTTGTAGAGAGTCTGCCATGCCATGAAGTGTACCACTTTGGAAATAGTTTCAGAACTAAAAAAATCAGTCATACTTGTTCTCATAATTTTATGATAATTTCATCTGCTTGGGTGCGCAGAATATCGATAACCAGGCAGTCAAAATGGCATATGAAAAGCGGATCGAGACACTTCAGCAGCAAATTATGGTACATCTCATAGTCTTTACAGGAAGCTTATACAAACAAACAGTCTCACAAATTAGATAGCCTGGTTCACAATCGTTCTGGAAGTTTATTTCTGCTTATTTGGGTCCTTCTAAAGCATGCATTCTTAGGAGAGGCTATAGACCTGAGACCACTATTTAGACTTTTCTGTTTGCAAGAAACTTGGGCAGCTGCTCTTGTTATCGTTTATCTGGAGCCTTGCTCGATTTCGAAACACTGTGTTGAAGCATGCGAACTTTGAGACGTTGGTTCGATGATGCAACTACCGTTCTTTGCTTCGGGTACACTCACATGGTTGATTCCTTAAACCATCCTATTTTCCCTGCCCCAACCTGGGTACTAGCAGCAGTTGTCTGTTGTCTGTTGTCTGGTATGCGAACTCCCTAAGCGCACTCTGTTGTTTTCACCGTGTTGTCATTGATGATCCTTAGCTATGTGGCAGGTACGAGACACGACCATGATGGAGTTGGCAGATGAGAACGAAAGTCTGAGCAAATCTCTTTCGGAGCTGAAAGGTGTCTTGAAGGAAACAATGACGGAGCGTGAGCGTATGACAGAAAGTATAAAGCTACAACAAAAAACGCTTCAAAACATGCAGACGTCTTTCCGTCAGGCAGAAGCAGAGGCAAGTTGAATTAAGAGCCTCTCGTTCTCTTCATGAACTTGCACATATACCTTTTCATTTCTCAGTTGCAGGTGAATAATCACGAAGCACGACGTCTACTTTTTGTTCTAGCAGGGATGTTTATATCTCATCTGTCACTAGAATGTTAAAAAGTGTGTGACTCAAGTTGCAGTCAAACGACTTCCAAATATACCACTTATATGGAGTATGCTATTGGGAAACTCAATTACTTTGCTTGCGTATATACATTCGGGTGGGTTTCATGAGTGAACAAGGACGGGACATTGAAGACTGAAGAAATAGTGATATTAACGAGCTTTCTATCAGCTAGTAGTTCATACCTTAAAGCAGTGGTTGGATTATGAGTCAAATGATCTTTGCATGATATTTTCAAGCAACAAAATTGAATTTCAAGACTTGTTATACACGAAAGTAGAATTTTGACATATTTAAGTGTAATTTGTTGTCCATGCTGAACTCTAGACTAAGAGATCTGTTTACATGGCACTGCCATTTCAGGTTGCTGAGGCCAAACGTGAAGTCAATGAGGCTATGAGGGATGCCAGTGATGCTAGAAGAGAAGCTAATGACGCGAAGAGGGATGCAAATGATGCTAGAAGAGAAGCAACCGAGTCTGGGGTTGCATTAGCTGATGCGAAGGCAGAAGTGTGGGCTATAAGAGAAGCTGCCAAGGGAAAAGCTCTTGGAGAAGATGAGCGAAGAGAATTGGAAGGTGCTCTGAGAGCTCTTTCATCCTCATCACAACGGGCCGCTCAAGAAGCTGGGTCTTGGAGAGAAAAAGCTTTGTCGTGGAAGGGGAAGGCAGACTCCCTGAATGAAGAATTAGAAGCCAAAGCCAAGGCACTTGCATTGGTGGAAAATGAATTGGCGTTGGCCCAGCAATTTGTGAAAGATGCAGGATCTCGAATACAGGAGGCCAAACATTCTCAGGAAGTGGTACGTCTGTCGTGCGTTGTAACTAATGATAAGCAAAACTATAAATAACTAACCAGCACGAGGGACTGTGTTGTCTTTTGAAGATTAACGACAACATCATTGAACAACATTGAAGATTAACAGTTGAGTACCCACAATTATGATGCTAGGCAGAAAATGCTCTTGAGCAACTCCGACAGGAATCTGATCTACGGGCGCAAAGATTCAATGCAGCTGTAAAAGCCGCTGTGAGCAAGATTCAAAGTGTAAGTAAGAATCCTTGCAGGGTCACCCAGCTGTCGGTGGTAACTTCTGCGGTCTTTCTTTGATTTCAGTTCAGGACTGGATGGCAAGCTTCGCCACTAGAATCATGTCTAGTTTGTGATGGTGATCTCAAAAGGGATATTGGGCCCTATTCCTGGATGGAAGTATTGCACAGGCCCCGGTACGGATAATCCTACTCTGCGAGGAGCGGTTGTGGTCATTGAAAAGGATCAACTATGGGTTCATAATATTAAATTCGTATATAATATTACCATCAGTCTTGTTTCTTTACAGGAGCTGGAAAGAGAGCGAGACTCTGCAGTACAACGCATCGAGACACTTCAAGAAGAGTGTGATGCCCAGGCAAATACCTTGAAGGAAGCCAATGTGAGATCCAATTTCGAACTTTGACGCACCCGCATGCATTTTACTCTGAAACTTTGGAACAATGTAGCCATAGATCTCTGCAGTAAATGATTCTCATATTTGTTCGGCTTGTAGGAAGCTGTTAGTGCAGCTATGGGGAATCTTGCAGATCTAAGGAGAAGGATTAGTGAATTGGAAGAGGAGAAACAAGAGACCAGTGAGAAGATAACGAAGCTCCAGGAGCAGGTGGAATATTGGCAAACAACTGCGGAAGCAGCAGGGAGAAGAACGGATGCTACCCGTGAAGTAACCCAGAGTCTTACGAACAAGGTCATTACCGACTACACGATATTTACTGCGTGCAAAGTATACTGAGTTTGGACTGCATACATTCTACCCTGACTTCCTTAAGTAAGAGGGTTTAAGAGGGTTCTGGCATAGCGAGAAGGTTAGACCGAGAAAGTTGACAGAACTGTGGTTCATACAATATGAATATATCAGCCATGCCATCCATTCCTCTCCCACTTCGCTCCACCCCACCCATCCTCAACTAAAGCTCTGCCTTTTCCTCCTTGCTTGATGTTTCTCTGCTTGATGGTCCTCTGCTTTCAATTTCAGATGCTTAATCTGTTGTGTCTTTCAGATGTCTAATCTGTGTTGATTCTTCTTCCATGATGTATACTAGTCCTCTGCAGGTGCTACTTATGAAATGTATCAATTACGTCGTTACTTGCCCTTATCTTCGTAACGTTACATTCATTTACATTCCATTTGCTTGGATTCAATTCATCTCTATTTGCATACGGTCATGCATGCGTTGCATATGCACTTCATGTGCACGTTCTCGGTTCCACACTTAGTGGGTTCTGGGTCCTCCGTTCTTCGGACGGCTCTGCTCCCATTTCTCAAATACGAATACATAAGCCTTCATTCTCGTTTTTCTCACTTCTATGTTGTGAACCAGCTTCTATTCTTTTGTTTCCTGCTATGTGAGAAAGAAGAAAGGTTGGAGTCTCACGTTTTAATGTAGTATTCGTTGAGCAGGTGGTGAAGTTGGAAACTCGATGTGACGAATTGACTGCAGCATCTGATTCAGCCATACGAAATGCGGCTGTGTTAGAAGCTTCTTTAATGGCGGACATTTCTCGACTCAAATCAACTGTGGTTGCTGTTCAAAACGAGAAGCAGCTATTGCAGGCAAGCAAAATTGCGCCTTATGCTGGCAGAATCCTTTAGTACTGTAGGCCTTCTTGTCTAAAACGACTTGCTCGGAGTCAAACTTCCTTTGACAATAAGCTGCTGCAAAGAACGTTGTGTCAGAACTTAAAAGGTAACTTCATTTCGTCCAAACTCAATAAACATCACCGTAACTATTGTGGAATCTTAACACATACTGGAAGCCTACATGGGACAACCTTAGTTGATGCTTCCGGTTCGATATCCGCTAAGACCTTTGTTGTTGATGTACTGCCATAATTCTCAGTTTTCGCGACCTTACCCTGCCAATAATCTTTCACAGAGCCCTAAAGATGTTGACTCAAAAAGTGAATTTAGACATGGATCTTCAATGTTTGCGTTCGAGCTGATCAAACTGCAAGATATCGTTCAAGAACCGGGCATACTTGGTCGGGGTTTAGCTGTGAGTTTCTAGGCTCAATTTGTACTTGGAGGGAAGAACCTTGCGCGTGGAACTTTTGGTCGACAGCTCCAGTGCTTCGCTTCTGACATGCTGGGTCAATGCATCAGATAGAATCTTCAGAAAAGATCTTGAAATCTGCAGCCGAGCAGATTGCTTTGCGAACCAAACTCGCGGATCTTGAAGGGCAATCTAGGACGTTGCGAGCTCAGGCTTCTGGCCAAGGTGCTGGAGCAGGGCCAAAGCATCGTCAAGGACTTGACAACCTTGGATTGGAGGGGGTGCGTGAGGAGCGTTTACAAGGGAAAGATAAATCCCGTTACGAGGTTATTTCCTTCCCTGAGAGGCCTTGTAATACTCGTTTGATTTTCGAGCCTTGGATGCCTTTTCAATGCTGTCTTTTATATGATGCCGTGATCATCATCATCTGAAAGAATCCATACACTCTTGCACACGAGTCCATGCATTACACTCAACGGGATTGGGATAAGCAGGCAGGATACTTTCAAGTCGTGATCTTTCCCACCAGGCATCAAGCATGTAGGAAAGGTGTTGATATGTTTGAAGCCTGCCAGTTACGTAACGAAATATTTCGAAGAGGAGGGTGAGGTTAGATGACGTGAGTAGACTGCTCTCGTTGTTTATCGTACGCTCTCTCGAATTTGGACAGGATATTGAGAAACATGGAGACAGAAGAACTAGTAAAGGGTACAATCAATCTTCATCGGTTGTGTCCCACAACTTTTTCCCCAATTCGTGGACATGGCTCCAAGATCACCAAGACTCATTGCCGCGTGGTCGTGTCTCTCGGCGCTCACTTGTTGTGCTCATCTACATTGTTGCCCTTCATATTATGGTAAGGATGCCCACATTAACTGAAAATCGTGTGGACCACTGCACCTTTGAAAACTCTCCGCTGTTATAGATTGTGCCTTAAGATTGTCCTTAAGTTGGCCTGTATAGTCTTTTAAAACGGAGAAGAGGACTAGCGAGACGTTGGTCTGGGTTAATTTGAATTCCCAATGAGAGGAGTGGTATCCATTGTCAAACCATTCACCCCAACTTTCTTGACCTTTCTCATGTCGTCTATAGGTGATGGTTTCGTTTACTCAAAGATCCCAGAATTGTGTGGACATGGTAGGTGCGGACCTAGGTGGAAAGCTTCCTGGGCGGTAAGGCTGTCGATTTTGTTGGTGCCACGTGAGTTTATTCCCTCAATTATACTGATGTAACTTCTCTAAGCTGTCAGCGAGAAGGTTGGTGCAAATTGTACATACAAAAGAAAGCAGTAGAAAGTTTTTTACTCACCAAGCTGGTGATGCATGACCTCTGCCGTCAAGCTGTAGGCTGAAATGGTACAAACTATTCAGAAAGGCAGACCAATGATTACAGTGGACAACTTGGGGAGATTCTGGTCTATATTTCTTCTCCTTACTCGGTTTTCCCAGGTCTAATCTCTTCGAGAAATACCCTTGTTCGGGCGTGATGTCGAGTGACAGAGCCACTGATTGGATATCCTTGGCTAGCACCCATCGGTTAGCGAGGCTTCATCGGCTTTTCATACGGCACCTGAGCTCCAAAGGCTGCACGAAAGGACTGCGACAGAAAGTGAATCGTTAATCGTTTCTGTACTCCAACAGAATATGCACGCTTTAGTGGGTTCCTTTCACGGTGTCGAAAGCATCTGGTGATGGGGCGATATGCAATGATGAGATTCAATGTAGAATGTGGACTGTAAAAGCACTTGATTTGTTTATTATTGGAGCGAACAGCCTTCCAATTACTAATTTAAATATGAAAATTTTGGTCTATGGTCTTGCTTCTTCCTTCTATTCATGATTATGCCAGACGAGAAGCTCAGACTTATCTAACGTGTGCTTTCTCAAACAGTCAGATTAAGCTAGTCACTTGTGGATCACTGTTTCCGGATGCTCAATAGCATTCAATACGCTGAATGTGAGAAGTGATGTGTAAGCACCCTTAAGCAGCCCGTCCCAACCGAATCGATAATTACCTTATGGGAGTTTCACGATCCGCCGACGTTGTTTGAGCATACCAAGTTCCCCGAGGTGAACAGTCCCGTTGAAGGCTTCCCATGTTTAGCTTTCAGGTCAAGACAAGTTCATTTAGTTACAGTCATTTGCTTGCTATTTAGAATTTGCATGTATGTCTTCCCGGGCCTTGATGATTCTCATCAGGCGGGTGAGACCCAAAGACGCCCCATCGGATTGTGGGACTACTGGCAGTTGGATGTACTACAGAAAACTAATGAACAACTCTTGATCCTACGCATTTCTTTGGGCCGGAGAAACGGCGTCACCTTGCTCACCTTCGATTCGATTACTCTTGTTGCTGTTGAAAAGAGTATCATGTGTAATGGGGGAACGGTGTCCGCTTTTGGCTTACTCCCTTGGTTGCGGAAAAGCGAGTGACATCCAGGGTTTAGGGGGTGGTACTTCGGCAGAGTATGATGTCAAACAAAGTTGCGGAACATTCTTTTATAGTAGGTAATTTACATAGAAGTATTACAAATCCAACGTCTAAAGTATTGGAAAATCAGTCAGCTTTACAGCAGAGGACTTGAATTCCAGTTCAACATTTCTCTCAAACTGCTCAAGTTGATTGCGCGAACCAGACGATCTACTTACATTACGTTTACTAACGGCCGCAGACGAGCACGCGCCGGAGTTGGAAGAAGAACCACCCTGCGAGTTTTCATCTGACATTGTAGAGCTGTCGCTTGCCGCTGGTTTTAGCGAGAGATTCTTCAAGTCACAGTCTGGAGATCCCCCACAGCACCCCGTAGGCTGCTTGTCTGGCTCTGCATCGGATGACTGGACGCTATCCATCTCACTAGTAGAAATGTGCCCTTCTCGCGGTGCAGTTTCAGTCTGGGCAATAACCGATTCTTCGTAGAATATGCGCATGGCATCATTAGAAGATTTATCTGAGATTGACTTCGCCAAACTTTCCAGCCGTTTCACTGCATCTTCATTTTTAAGTAGAAGTCTTTTCAGTGTAGCAGGCAAAGCGGCAAAGGCACTGCCACAACCACCACTTCTCCACGTTAGGTCCTATAAACTACTGAATCCGCTATCAACATATCTCATTCGATCTCAGAATGGCATTCTTCAGGTTTGGACTAGAGCCCTCTCCAGCTTCTTGACAGTGACGTTGTTTTGGATGAACTATGACGGAGAAGTGGGTTAAACTAGAGACAGACTTTCTTGGGTTTATAACAGTGCATGGGCCCTGTGCTCGAACTCATGGACTCTCAACGTCGTCAGCTAATATGTTCAGAGCACTAGCAAAGGAGCAAAACTCAGACGGAGAGAGAGAGAGAGCGCTAACTCTGAGAGCCAGTGTGTTATCAAAGACGTCTGTGCCTAGGGAGGGAATGTTGCACCCCCCAAGACTAAGCTTATCCCTTTGTTTAACACAGTTCCTGGCCGCTGACATTGACCGGTGAGTCCTACGGCAAGGTAAATCTTGTGTACTTTCGAAGAAATGTCACCAGGAAAGTAACAGAAACACAAACTAAAGAATCTTACGTCAGTTCTAATCGGATCTAAATCTCACCATCTTTTTGATCTCAGTGAATATGTAAAACTATTGCCGATTTGACTTCGTTGCAAATGGCTGCTAAGCAAATGTTGGTTAAGGTCAAGATTGCTGATCTGTCCGCAATTTAAGTTCCTAATCTAGTGGTCAACGTATCGACTAAAATTGATGGGCCCAGTCTAGTCAATTTTAAGAAACGAGAGAGGACAGGCAGTGCAGCGATGTTTCTTTCCTGTCTACATACATGCAACTCGAGCTCAATTATCTACTGCGAACTTCCAGGTATCTTGACAATTTCTAGCTAGAGCAGAACTCTGAAGAATAAAGAAAGATAGAACGCTTCTCTAACAGTAACTCAAACATCTCGAGGCAAATTTGTCACTCATTATTCATTCCTGCTCCTAGCGGAATAAAGGTTGAGCGAACTGGTCCTTGATTGTCTACGTATCTTCCCCCTGTCTCTACATGGCTGGAACTTCATGAGCACAAAGATTGCATTGCTCGTCACTGAAACTAGAGCCTCGTATTTCTTGGATTCTAGGTGTCGTTGAGATTCTGGACTCCAAGAGGTAAGAACTATTACAGCTGAAGAGTCAGTTTTGAGCCCTAGCAAGTGTCTGTATAATGTGAACTAGATCTTCCATTCCGTGAAGTCAACCCCTGCAGAAGTCCCGTGGGAGCTGGAAATGGGACCAGCAAACCAGGTCTATCCTTGGATGAGACTTTCAGGGTTTGCAGGAAATTCATACCTTGTAGCTCCCCTAGCAACTCCCCAATTGTATCCAGCCACGACAGCTTTCTTAAATCCCAGATTGAACCCATCTTGCGCCTCAGACTCTTTTCCTGCGCTTATACCATCTCTGTATCCCAGCTTTCTCTGAATCAAGGATCCGTAACTTCTCCTATAGAAGAAAATCATTCAGTATATGACCACACCCACATTAGAGTCATAGTTTCCGTCCTAAATAACGAATTTATTCAACTCGTCCAAGTGTAAAGGATACTGTATGAAATTGAGTGCGTCGAGCGTCCCACTCTCTCTGAAGATCTGTATCCGAAGTTTGAGAAGAGTGGCCAACATCTTCAGCTCCATCTTCACCCCAGATATCGTCCTCCAAATCTGTCCTTGTTCCTTGCGGAGATTCATTCACAGGTTCCATGACCACCACCAGCAAACTCCTCTCCCAAATCTCGCAACAAACAAACCCACATGCAACTCAAGCCCAATTGAATTGAAAAATCATTGTGAGCTCGTCCAACCTCTGTTGACAAGTGGTTCCTGACAAATCAATCTACAGGACCAGACTGGCCCCAGGTTCAGGGTCTTGGCTCGCGTGCGCCCTTCGCACCCACCAAGCTTCTTCGATCAGTACTACTGTACTGACGACACCAGACGTGAAACTTCCGTCTATGTGTTGTAGAACTCCGTCCGGAAAGGATGGTGTGCGGACAGATCTGTCCGTCCCCTGTCCGGCCTTGTCAATCATGTGCTTGGCGCCCTCATCACGGACACCATCATAGCAGTTGAGCAATTCAGCCTGCTTCGAGTCCAGAAGGAAAAAACATACAGTACACTATTTTGGATCGTCTCGACTGCCGTCAAATCTGCAGCGTTTCTACCCTAGATTCTGTGCTAAGAAGTCGACATAGACAGAACCTAGTATCCTTTTGACACTCGAAGTGCTTAGCAGACCCGCTTCATCCTTGCATTTTAAGGGAATTTATCTTCTGGCAATTGGGTATGTATGATCTTCATAAGAACCGTTTATGAGCACGTGGACTGTCCTCTGAGATCTACTGTAGGCAGGAAGTAGTGGGAAGCTGTCCCTCCCACATGGTTTAGTAGCTAAAGCCGCAATCAAGAACCAAGAATTATTATCAAAGCCAGGGGGAATGGATACGCCAAAAGAAGAGAAGACTCTAAGTAGTCCCGAGTTGACCCTGATGGTGACCAGATGAAAACGAAATTTCTCAGTGGTAATATTGATGCGTGGGGAAGTGGTAACTTGGAAAGGACAGTTTGTGCTGGACGGAGCGAGATTCTTCTTTTCCGGATCAAGCTTAATGTGCCCAGAAAACTAAGATTCTGAACAGGGATACAGAATTCCGTGAAGTTGTGGGCGGCATCATGACTCCCCTGCATACGTTTAAATCGGAGAGCTGATATATTCACATACATCCTGTCGATTTTATTTCATCCGAAGTACGCTGGTGGATTTTCGGATGCTGAGATTTGGACTCGGCAATTGTTGTTTCTTGTGAGTCGGGTATTTGACAGATGTATGCAGTTAGAATTCATAACTTGAAGAAAGCACTGTCACACGTTCAATTTGTGTTTTGTTCAGTTTGGTCAAGTTCGGTGCTCTTGGATCGGCCCGGTATGAAAAGCAGCCGCAGCAGTGAGCTTTGGGCCTACGAGACACAGAAACTGATCGAGAATGATGAGGTAGGGAAGCCGACTGTGGTTCTCGGAGTGGATGGTGGAGCCACTACAACTATTTCAATTTGTCTATCTTCTTCTACTCCTGCTGCCGAGCCCTATGTTGTTGCCCGGGCTGTCACTGGTTCATCAAACTTTAACAGTGTTTCCGGTGAGTGAACTCTCTCGTATTCTTTTTCTGCTTTTTCAAATACCATAAAACTGATCAAATAGATCTAGTCCACCGAATGGAAAGAATTTCCAACGAATTTGCATGTCATTGGAGTGATAGAGGCAACGGCAAAGTGGGCTCTTGAGAAATCCATGGCAGAGGTCTTGATGAAGGCTCGAATACCGCGAGCTGACGTACGAGTGGTGTGCTTGGCACTTTCCGGTGTGAATGCTCCTTCGGATGCAGAGCGTGTCCTTGCCTGGCTGCGGTAAATCACTGTTCTCCCTCAATAAAAGAATTTCACTAGATTCCGTAGCCTATAATTTGTCCGTTCTTAGCTTTTCTGTTTTGTGATTACATTCATGTACTTATTGTGTTTTCTAACCCAGGAAGTGGCTTCATGGACACTGACTATCAAAAGTGGAAGGTTGAAATTTATTTCAAAGCATCTGCTAGAATTGCGATCGTTCTTAGTTGGTTAAACCAAATGAGGATTTCTTTCATTTAGCAGTTAGTCAATATCCTTTTTCACCTACGCTGAAATGAAGATGGTAGATTGAGAGAAACCTATCTCACTGCTAGTTAGAGTAACATTCGTGGTTGTCTTCAATGACTTGTCTGTAACTAAACTCCCATACACAGCGACCATGCTTATTTGAGATGCAGCTCACTTGTCGCTGGCAACGAGTGCACTGGCTATAGGCCAAATACTTCGCAAGCATGGTGAATGTGAATCCATTCGATTTGTTGAGGCAGAGGGTGAGAAGTTTTCTAGATGCTGTTCTCCCTAATTATATCTATCAAATCTGCAACAGTGAAATCTTTCCATTCGAGAATACGAAGTGTTACGTCTACAATGATGCTGTTGCTGCCCTCGCCAGCGGAACAGCAGGGAGGAAGTATGGATGCGTTCTCATTGCCGGGACTGGGACGATTGCCTATGGTTTCAATGAAGATGGAAAGATGGCACGTGCTGCAGGACTTGGGCCCTTGCTTGGAGATCAGGGCAGGTAGTTTTCACCCTCATTAAAAAGTTCATTAGAATATGAAAAGCACGTAATAATCGGAATGCTAGTCACCATCTTCTGTGCACACTACGCAATCAATTAAGAAATAAAGTTTGCCTAATAATAATAATGAAGAGGGCTGGTCTGTATTGTCAGTGTTGTCCTTTAGCAGTCACACTTTTGGAGCCCGATTCCTCCAAATTCTACTCGTGATGATGTTAGCTAAGTTTTCTAAAGGGGGCGTCCATGCCAACGAAGTTTTTCTGTGCTTAATATTATCTTCTTTGGATTTCCAGTGGACACGCTATATCTGCAAATGCGCTATCTGCGGTTTTGCGTGCTCATGATGGACGTGGTCCTCAAACAAGTCTTACTGCTGCTGTCCTGGAGAAGTTAGGCCTCACCAAGCCCGAAGATATTGTCGGGTAGGAATTCTCTTGTCGATAGGAGATTTATTGCCCGGCAATTGGTCTTATGGTCTCTACAATGTCTGGCTTAGCTCGATGAGTTTCTTCAGTTTCCAGGGGACTGCTGTCCGCCTATAAAGCTCATGTTTTTGCTTACGCGTTGTTCGGCAGGTGGGTTTATGCAGATACTGCCTGGGCTCGGGTTGCCTCCCTTGTACCCACAGTCAAAGGCTGTGCAAAAGACGGTGATCAAGTTGCAATAGAGGTCATGGAGCATGCAGTTGAAGAGTTGGCTTGCAGTGTAAAAGCAGTTGTTCGAGCTCTCAAACTTAGCGGCCACGGTAAATTATTCCATAATTTCTACTTTCAGTTGGCTATAGCCTGAAGTTTGGAATCTCAAAACCTCAGACCGGCTCAAGCAAGCAGTTGGAGTGAAAAACAACCGGTGGAATCTAGTTTGACGTTTCGGTAGAAATTGTGGGAACTTGGGTAATCTGTTCATCCTCCTTCAACCTTTCATGGAGCGTCCTTGTGTGCGCAGATGGCTGCAGACGTTTTCCTTTTGTGATGGTCGGGGGTGTCCTTGAGCACGAGGAAGGATGGGATCTTTGCAAACCCCTCATCGATAAAGTAACAGAAGCATTTCCAGGAGTTCAAGCAATTCGACCGACCGTAAGAACTTCCGAAGACCTCCTAACTTTCTTTCATTTTCTACGTCATAGCCAGCTTGGCTGTCTGTCTTGATGATGTTTGGAAATATTTTTCATCATCTTCCTCGATGCATCTATGTAGGTGGAGCCTGCAGTTGGTGCTGCACTCGTAGGCTGGCGGCATAATTTGGAGGATACCGATGCTGTGGCATACGTATAGCAGCTGTTGTGGTTGATACTCTTCATTTTTTGGCTGAAGAGTTTCTCTTGGTCCTTTGTGTATACATCGATTTCTAACACTTCCATAAAGCGAGGTGAAAGCTAGAACTGGTTTTCTTCTTTGGTACCATACCAAAGTTCTCTTCTACTATTGCAGCCCATTAAATCCGTAAATCTTCTGCTGACGCACTCAAGGAAAGGGAGGTACCTTGCCAGAACTTCAACTCCTGCACTCCTGGTTTATGTGGTAGGAATTGGCCACTTATGCCTTGTAAGTAAAGCATCCATTCATTCAATCATTCATCTCTTCTGATTTGTCCCGGAATCACAATCTGTCTGGAATTGTATCCTAATTGGACATGGAGCGACCATTGTTTTAGAGCCATAAAGTTATTCAGGCTGAATACTGAGAAACTGGATTCAATTCACTGACTTCTGGTTTGTCTATATCCTTCAATTGCTAGAACTCACGGCTGAAACGGATGATATTTATTTATCTCTGTTTAGTACGCTACCTTTACTGTACTGCTGTCACTTCAAAGGCTTGTTAAGTTTGAATTTTCCGCATTCACTGTAGTCAATCTTCATCAAATGCATACAGCACTGGATTTAGCCATTGACCATACATAGAGATTCTCCTTTGATTGCTTGTATGTACCAGTCACTGTAGTCAATCTTCATCAGATGCATACAGCACTGGACTTAGCCATTGACGATACGGAGAGATTCTCCTTCGATTGCTTGTATGAGTGGTACATATAGCAAAACCTCGTACAATATAGCAGCAGTACTTGACTTTATTAATCAGCACTGGGTGGTATATCGGACATGGGTGGAACTTAGTTTGGTGTAGTCTCCGGAATCTTTTCTTTGGAATGAGAAATGGAGTGGTCTTTTAATAATTTGCTTAAAGTTTATTTTGAAGATATATTTCGCCTACAGGAGAAGTTGGGAGTTGTTGAAGGTATTTACTTATTTTACATTAATGACTTTTATGATTATTAGTATATATTTAAGAAATCTTTAACGGAATGAAATTTTAAATATTGTGTCTTGTCCTCTTTCTAAATAGCTTACCAATCTATATGTAAGGAAAGAATTATGGAAGTCTATTGTACGAAAGTGTACGTTAACTGAATCGAAAAATGCGACCGCGTAGAGAACACGAAGGATGAGAAGCCCCCATCAAGCCGAACAATGGAGGGACGAAAAACTGAATCACGTTTAAAGACATATTAATGATTTTTTAATCAGACTAATTATTAGATCGTTTATATTTGTTGATGGTAATATTAATTTAGTTTTCTTTGTTTCATTATGTAATTTCTAATTAATCAATAATATTATAGCTGCGGTAATTTTTTCCCTTCATGTTTTAAATTTATTTTATGCAAAATTATTATAAGTTTTTAGTCTTTCTTTTCAACATATTTTCACTTTTTTTATATTATCCTTTATAGAACATGTTGAACTATCTAGACTACAGAGATTTTGTTCATAATGAAAATAATCTACTTTGTCGTGGTATGGTGAATTACATGGAAGTAGATTTTTTGAATTATAATTAATAAATCAAATTTTTTGGATGAAAATCTGAAACAATTTTAATCTAAGACTGAATTTCTCAGCTTCATCATTTACTCGAATCCCATAATCGCATAGAAAAGGTGAAAGTAACGATATGTTCAAAAGTGTATATAACGAGTTATTTCAAATAGAATAAAAGTATCCCAAAGATAATTACATGGACAAATATTAAAAGTTAAAATTATAACTTCATTCATGTCTGTATATGATTCTAGAGTTGTATTTTGGTATTTATCTAACTGCTATTTATTTTTTTTACTGAAAGGATTTTAATCTACTTTGAGTTTTATTTTGACTAGCAATAAAATCAAGAAGATGGACTTATTTTGGTATGTATTGAAACTATATACACCATAACATTTGTAAGTAGCTCTCGTGTTAATAAGCAAAGGTTATTTGTTTTAACATAAAGTAAGACATTTTATTAGAAATGAATGGGTGGTGGTGAATACGGTGTGATTAGATGGTTAGATGTGAAATTTTTATTTTACAATCACTCATACATAGACATATATACGTATTTATCTCTTATAGTTTATAGTACAGAAAATATAATATGAATATAATTTTTATAAATATGAGATAAATTCACTCACAGTATGGGAAGATGTTTTATGGTTAAGGGGACATTGACAATTTTTAGGAATAATATGCAATTACCAATTTTTATGCTAAATAAGTATATTCAAGGGGAAAAGATAATATCATAAATTAAACTCAATCAATATCTCATATTTATTTCCAAATATTTTAGTATGATTAACTATAGTGCAAAGTAAAAATCCTTGTATATGATAAGTTCAGAATTGCTAACAAGATATAGTAGATAGTAAAAACATTTCAAAAGCTCTATTTCATCTGTTAAACTACCTTAACATTGAAAGTATATTTTGTTCCATCTAACAAGTCTTTATTTTTCTAAGTAACTTGCATATACATGTCGTTGAAGTGATATACAATAAAGATTATAACTTGCCTAGAAATCTATTCTCAAAACATGCATATTATTAGATAATTTTACATTGCAACGTCTCTAAATATCAGAGGGGAATATGATCTTAAAAAATGAATTTATCGGTTGTCTCTTCAAAATATAAGCAAAAAATAACATATAATAAAAGAAAATCTAGGAACAACAAAAAAGATGAGAGAAATAGCAAAATTTATTCAAATTATAACAAACCAATCAAATTCTTCAAAAGTACTGAATTATTATACTCTTGGTATGATAAGATAGTGTATGGTATAGGCTATATATCAAATATCAATTATTAATTATTATTCAATCTGCACACCAAGACAGTAAGCAAACATACTTAAATTCCATTTTTTAGGATCAAAATTTTATATTTTGATCTTTTATAATTTTTTAAAAATTCTTACTGGTTTTTTATCATTATGCAAATTATACCTCTAATTACTCTTCTTTTGTTAGAGATAAATCAAAATAGAAAGAAATACATCCTCTACAAGACTAGAAGGCAAAAATTCCAGTAGGAGCACTAGCTTCTTCTATGTTAATAAGATCAAACACTACAAAAGCCATATAAAACACCTTATGCACATTAAAAATTGATTATTTAATTGAATAATCCTATTAAGATAAACTAACAGAATATTTGATTGAAGAATAAATTCAAAAAATTACTCTATTATTTTAATTCATACTAAGTCAATATCCTTAAACTTTGCATTTAAATCAAAATTTCTTTATCTTGTTTGATGGAAGATTTCTGGAAATTATATATATGTAATATCTCCAACTATTTACTATAGTTCAAAATGTTATCCTCTTTCTTCAAAAAATGTCAAAATAATAGTATTATACAGATAAGATCTCTACCACAAAATCTATAGAAAATATATCATTTATACAAAAGTTAGTTGTTATGTGATTCTATCTCTAAATGATCTTACTAAGAGAAAATGAAAGTAAATTTACTAGAAAATAAAGTCAACAAATTCCTCCGCTCTTTTACTTCCTATTAAGTAAGGATACTTAAATTTTACATTTCCATCCAATTTTTTTTTTTTTTGATTGAGAAATAGTGGAAATTATTAATATGCAATTTCTAAAACTATGTACTTTAGTTCAAAATATTATCCTCTTTCTTCAAGTTTTCTATAATATAATAATATTGTACTTGTAATGCTTAAAACCTTATAATATCAAAGTTGAATACTTTCATATAAATCAATAACTATTAATCTTATGTTTTAAAGAACTTTATAAAAAATAATTCTATATCCATGAGCTATAGGTTAATCAAGTAAGAATTATCATCTCAGTCATTTTAGTTTAGAACAAAGATCCAATTTAAAGTATTACTAAAGAGAAATATTATATTCACATTGTAAAAACTCCTAGACAAATAGCTCTTGCTATTTTTATAGTTTTATTAGCGTACCATCACATATTTTCTGATATTCCAAGATTTAAAAGATGAAAGAGTATACAATTTTCTAATAACTAACGATGGAAATATGATACTATTATTTATGATTCACAATCAATTAATCCTTACATTTATACTCTTGAGGATAGTAATTGGCAAATGTTCCATTTCATGAAAAATTATAGAACAAATTTTTCATTTAGTTTGAATATATTGCAAACTTTATAGGGCACCTAGTTTTGTCTTTATGTTACAAATTTATACCATATCTCAACAATTATGATAACCACTACACTTAAAGCATAATTTTTAAAGGACACCATACTCTTTTGCAACCAATCTAACCATAGAATTTTTCTTCAACCAATAAATGAACTTTAGAAACTTTACTCTCTTGTTGTTACTCTTGCTAACTTCTATTCAACTTTATTTGTTTCTAAGAATATTTCTTAAGAATATATATTGTATACACTTCTTCATGAATTTCTCTATAGCATAAAATATTATTTTGTGATATAATCTAATAGTGGATCATTTGTTCAAACCCAAAATCCTTCTACCCTCAAAAAGTGAGATGCATATTTTTTATCATTTACAAAATACTTAAAGTGATGCTAATGGAAACTAAATATTCTAATTTAAAATTGTTTTATCTTAGAATTGACCAAATTTATTTGTGATGTTGATCTCAACTCTAAACTACCTATAGGTAGAGGTCTATTATGTGCCAAAATTTTGCATTGTTGAAAATTTAATTTAGTTATATAAAATCAAAGGAATAGAGGAAGGCACTTTGGACTAAGAAGGAATCATCCATGTCACCCAATCTCCACACAAATAGATGTAATAAAGAGCCATTGTAGAAGAAAGATTAAGAATTAAAAGGATTGTAAGGAACTAGCGCAATGTCATCCATGTCACAACATTTGCCACCAAATCTAGTTTGCTCAGACATTGGAATATTAGTCTTTGCAATCATAATTATTTCAGTAGTTGCTTAGAAGCTACTTAGTGGTGGCCAAATGTTGTGTTAGGATTATTAATCATGCCATTGGAGCTATCATCAATCACATTGTTTGCACCATTGGATGGGCTATCAATATCGCCATTAGGGTGTTGCTATTCTTAATCACGCCATTAGGGTTGGAGTGCTAGGTTGAGTCCAAGGAGTATACATTCAAAGTGTAGTTCTAGAAAGTTCACTTCTCAAATGTTGAGTCTTTGAATTCTTAGCTATGATGGACACAAGACAACAAGTTTTAATTGGAGTCTCTTAGCTAGAGTGTGTGTGGGTCGACAATGTAATCAATGCTCATTGTTGGTAATTTCTTGAGTTGAGTGATTGATTGATTTTTGATCCAAGTTGAGTGTGAACTGAATTGATTACATCAAAGAATTGAAGTCAAGGGAAAATTGGAGGTGCAAGAAGAGCAAACTTTGGTGGTAGTTCCCAACTGGGGAGATTGAAGGTATCTTTTATTGTTGCTCAATTCTCCAAAGTGGATCATGTGCAGAATCACTATGGGGATTATTGTAGAATGACAATTGAGTTGAAAGTTTAGCGGATATTGTGCAGAAGCTTTGCCCAAATTCTATAGAATTGAGGTCAAATTTAGTCACTAGTGCCCAATTTGAGAATAGGAGAGAGAAATTGAAAGCTATAGTGATCCAATTTGAGCCCAAGAGACAAAATTGGAGTTGGATTTGGGAACACATCCTCTCAAATTAGGGATTTGGAACTCCTATCACCTCAATTTGACTCAATTTGGTAATTAGTTGAGGATTTAAGGGTTCTCTGGATTGGCCTCGTTTGGCTATATTTTGGCATTTTGAGAGCTAGGAAGATTATGAAGGCTTAGAAGGGCCAACAAGCCAACTTGCTAGCATGAGGCTAGCTAGTTTAGATGGTTTTCTTCTAATCATTTGATAAAATCTATCTACCCTTGAGGCTTGTACGCAATCAATAGAACCTAGATTTGGTTTCTAAATTGGTACCCTAGCCAATTAGTCCACCCTCACTTGTTGTCCTAATGACTGATAGACTACTATATATACTCATATAGCTTTGGCTAGGTAAGGACGTTTGATCACATTCTTGGTGATCTTTGTAGCATAAGAGTAGATAGACTCCTTTATTATATCAAATACCAAATGGTTACAAAGTTAGTTGAATTTATTTCTTGAGATGGAGTGTTATCATTTAGATTTCTTATGATTGGGCTCCCTCCATTCTCTACTTCCTATTTGTGCACCATGTTTGTGTGAGATGCCTTAATGTTTAGAGCATTGGTGCTTTGGTGTGCTCTTGGTAATGAAGCTAGAGTGACAACAAGTTAGACTTTATGTTTTTCTCTAGTGAGGTAGAAAGTGATGACTTGTAGACTATGAGGGTGCATGTTGTGATGGTAGGTTACACCCTTCATGGCATAGAAGGTTGGTGAGTTTGATGACTTCATCCATGAGTTTTATAGACGTTTTTTCACATCCTTTGTGACATAAAAGGGGTTATTCTAACACTTAGAGGATTTTTTGATGGATGACAACAATGAGTTCAAGAGAGCTAACTTGGAAAAAATTGAGTTATGGAGATAGTATTATTCTCCAAACTAAATCTCCATTAGGGATAGATTGGTAGTACCCATGAGTTTTAGCTTTAATAGTATTGGTGTATCCAATAGATGTGCACTAGTTGGAGATGGTGCTACTATGAGTGGAGATACCATTACAAGAGTTGGTGCAATATCAACATTCAACCCCATGGTAGAAATTTTTATAATATTTGAGGCATAATTATCAAGGAGTGGGGACGGACAAGCTAAAGAGCTTGCAAGAGTTCCAGCGGAAGGTTAGAGAGAGCCTATGCAAGGCATATACTTGCATGAGATGGCTGATTAGTTTCATTTAGAGAGTTATTGAAGCCCAAATAATTCTATTTTTCTATAGGATACTAGACAAGGAATTACAATGTAGAGTACGTGATGCTATGTTATTGCAGGCTACCTCATCAACTTTGGTGGTGATTTTTAGTTGGGTTGAGCATTTTAAACTTAACATGGTGGAGGAGAGAGTGCTGACATTTGGGTTTGGTAGGGAGATCTCATTTATAATTCTTATTTCTTCTAGAGTTTAGCAAAGTGCACCATACCATGTTAGCTTTCAAGTGCAAAGAGGATAGCATTAATCTTATGGAGCAAGTGGAGGGTCTAGTGCACCTAGACACTTACCTTCATTTTCATATCAATAGAAACCAATGGGTGGAGGTGTCGCTTGTTGGACTTGTGGTAGACCTCACCACAAGAGAAAGTGCACCTAGGGTGGTGGGCATGATACTTCTAGAGTGCCATAGCCAGCTTAAAGACAATATGACCATTGCTACAAATTTGGTCATACTAGTGATTATGCTTTGAACTCCATTCAAAGTGGTAAGGCAATAGGTTGGTAGTCAAGTGAACAATGTGTATGTCATCTACCGGTGCACTTTAGTAGTGGTTCACTATAGTCAAGGACCAAAACATCAATTTCAACTTTCAATGGTTTTATTACTTGGTTTGGTGATTTATTGGAGGAGAAATACATATACTTTGGAGGTTTCTAAGGAGCTACACAAGTTGTTTTACCTTCAATATGAAGGAGTTGGGTGCTCTAAAAGGACTTGGTATTTGGATTGAAGTAACTAGTGATATACCAATTTTTCAATGTCCTTATAGATATAGTGACATGGAGAGAGTATTGATTCAGAGTTGGAGCAAATACCTTTTTGAGAGGTTTGGTGGAGATTTCACATGGAAAGTATGCTTCAACTACAATGATGCCAACCAAGAAGGATATGCATTGCAACTACACAAACAAGCAGATGTGTAGAGTTTACCATCTATAATCTTCCAAGGATAAGAGACCTTAAGAGAAACACAAGAGAAGAAATACAAAGTTTCACACTCAATACTCCAATGCTCCAAAGGAGCACCTTGTCTTTATTATCTAGCAATGAGGATCCACTCAAAGGAAGCTCCACCCTTGGATCAGATACATGGATTGGTGACATGGCAATGAGCTCTACCCTTAGATTAGTTGCATGTATAGGTGGCATGTCGGTTCTGGTCCTATTTGGTTGGTCAAACAACCTTTGACCAAAGGACATCTTTGGAGAATCTTATTGTAGGAATCTCATAATTGCATGAGTGAGGTATCATTGGAAAGCTCTGAATGAAAAAATATGGAGTGATGGTAGGCTAGCCATTTCTTCCCTTGGAAGGGGGGTGGAATCTACACATTTTTAGGCCTAATTCATCCATTTAGGCCTCCAAAATTAGCTCTAAAGTTAAGACTATTTTTGGCTCTTGCCCTATTAGTAGAAAAACTCTTTTGGTGATATATCTATCTGATCTACTTAGTCTATTATCTATAACATCCTTCCAGATATTACCAAGCCAATTTTCACCTCTAGATAATATATCTAGTTATTGATATTACATTTTAAGGTTGTTTTTGGCTCTTGCTCTATTAATAGAAGTACTCTTTTGGTGACACCTCTATCTGATCTACCTATCCCATCATATCTATCATCCTTCTAGATATTACCAAGCTAATTTTCATTTAAAGATAATATATCTAGCTATTGAGATTACATCATCCTATCAATCTACAAATTAGGGTTGATTGGTATGCTATGCTTACATTAAAGCAGATCTTTGATGCAATTGGGCATGCAAAGGTCATAAATACTTTGGATCTTTGAGTAGAATATTATCAATTGCCGATTAAGGAAGAAGACAAGTTCAAGATAAAATTTTGGGCTATTGATCATCATCGCAAGGATGTATTTTAATAGTGTAACATTCTTATGCTTAAAGAGACCTCAAGAGAAACACAAGATAAACATAAGGTTTCATTTCTCAATACTCTAATGCCCCAAAGGAACACCTTGTCTTTATTACATAACAAAGTGTATCCTTTCAAATGGAGCTACACCTTTAGATTAAATACATGAATTGGGTACATGCCAAGAAGCTACACCCTTAGATTAATTGTATAGATTGGTGACATGTCAATCCTTGTTCTATTTGGTTGGTCATACTATTTGGTGACCAAATAGTATCTTTAGGGAATCTTCATATTATGATGCTCAAAATAGCATAGATGAGGTAAAAATGGAAAGATCTCAATGAGATAAACAAAGAGGAAAGAAAGAAATACCTTTCCCCTCAGAGAGGAGAAAAGATTCTATTTTTCAAGGCCCAATTCTTTCATATAGACCTCAAATATTGACTATAAATTTTTCAATATGTTTTTTACCTTTGCATTATTAGTGGAAGTACTCTTTTGGTGACACCTCTATTTGATCTACTTAGACAATCATATCATATCCCAAAAGATATTACCAAGCCAATTTCCACTTTTAGATATTTTGTCTAGCTAATAGCATTACAAACCTCTCCCATTTAAGATGCAATGTACTCATTGCAAAGTTGTTGCTCAAAAAATTGCACTAACTCCAATGCATTGGTCAAGTTAGCTATAGGCTCCCATGCTGCCTCATACCATAAGTACACTTTCTAATGTATGAGATATTCCACAAGCGGATGATGAGCATCATGGATGCATTTTTGGAGAATGCGTGTGACTTCATATTCCTCCATGCCATCAATGAGTGTTGGACAAGGTTAAAATTCTTGTATGGAAGGAAAGTGGGGTTTTGGGGTGCATATCTACATAACAAGGAAACATAGAGCACTAGATAGATCTTCATGTGTGGCGGTAGCTTGAGGTGATACGCCACTATGCCAATTCAACTTATGATGGGAAAAGGACCAATAAAATGAGGTAGGAGCTTATGAGGACAAACTAACATAAGGTTGGTTATGGACAACCAAACTTGATCCTTGAAGTTGAACTCCATGTGCTTGCAATGTACATTTGCATATTGTTTTTGTTGATTTTAGGTTATCTACATCCTGTTCATGGCATTCTATACACCTTGTTGGATCCTAGAAACAAAAGTGTTGAAAATATCAAATTTTGTAGCCATTGGATAGATCTTTATGAGACTTGAAGGTGTGAAATGATGTTCTCCATACATGAGGAAGAATGGTGTGACTTGTGTAGATGCATTCACTAAATTATTGTAAGTAAATTCTACCAATGGAAGTAATATGTTCCACCTTTCTTGCTACTCTAAGGTGAAGCCCCAAAGCATGTCTTCAGTAGTGCAATTGACCTACTTTGTTTTTCTATCAGTTTGTAAATGGTATGTTATGGACATGGAAAGTTTGGTTTTGAAGATACCAAAGAGTGTTCTCCAAAATAAACTTGTGAATTGAATCTCCCTATTGATGATGAGCACTCAAGACAGTCCATGGTGAAAAAAACTATAGCTAAGTACAATTGAGCTAATTGTGGTGTAGTCACACCTTGGTTGTAGGACACACACGAATTATTTTGCTATGTTGGTCTACAAAGACAACAATGGAGTCAAAACCTGAGGTGGTCTTGGGCAATTCACAAACCAAAATTCATGTTGACCTACTTCTTATGTTGTGTAGGAGTAGGGAGGAGTTGAAGGAGACATGCAATTTCTTGATTAAAGGCTTTATTTTGTTGACAAAGTAAACAACTTTGAACATACTCCATCACATCATTACTCATCTTTAGCCAATAGTAATGGCATTTGATTGCATTTGATTGCATCTAAGGTTGATCCACTCCAACATGACCTACGATGAGGAAATCATGACATTTTGCTAGAATGGTGGTTCTTAGGTTTGGAGCATCTAGGATCCATAACTTGCCATCACACAAGGTGTGTCTTTGGGTATTGGTTTTACTGTTTGGTGATTGAGCTCCTACAATTGGTGGGTCAATCTTTGTAGGAATAAGAATTCCTTGGGAAAAAATCTAGATTCATCTTGACCTATATAACCAAATTGCTCACCATAGAATTTGCTTCTTGCCTTCCACATATGTGATTGTCATGTTGAACCATTGTTTCCACTTTGCCCAACAAATCTATCTACAAGATAGATCTTCTTATGTCTCAAGGTAGACTAGTAGTTTGTGGTATATCTCCATTAAAAATACCTTCTTGCCAAGATAGTGCTGCCATTGCTTGGTGTCAAGGACAATAGCCAACTCTTCTTGTTCAATGGTGTGATAGTTGTGCTCCATTGGTAACAACTCTCAAGAGAAATATGTAATAGGATGCCATATATCACTCCATTCTTATTGTATGATTGCTACTTTTGCAATGCATAATGCATTTATAGCAAGATTGATTGGATATGTTGGGTCATACCATTTTAAGATTGGTGCATATAATAATGCATCTTCCAATTCATGTGTGATCCCTCACATCCATTTCTTTCCCTTGCAAAGTAGTGCCATTAGAGGTTGTGAAAATTTGCAGAAATCCTTGATAAATTGATAATAGAACCCAATCAATCCCAAGAAACTCTTGAGTTGAGTCTGAATTTTTGGAGAACCATATTTTTGAATGACATTTTTTATCTATTAAAACTTGAATACCTTTTGCATTTGCTCTATGCTCCAAGTAGTCTACTTAAGACTTACCAAACTCACACTTTAAGACTTTGGTATACAATGGATTATGTCTTAGAATTTGGAAGACTTCTCCTAGATGTTGCTTGTGCTCTTTCATTGTCCTACTATAGATTAAGATATCATCTAGGAAAATTATAATAGATTTATCCAAGTATGGATAAAATATATCATTCATCAAACTCATGAAAGTGGTTGGAGCATTGGTGAGAACAAACAACATCACTATGTATTCAAAGTGACCATACCTTGTTCAAAAGGTAGTTTTGTGTACATCTTCCTTAGCAATCTTTATTTGGTTATAATCGCTCTACAAATCAAGTTTGGTGAAGTGTTTTGCCCCATTGAGTTTTTAAAAAAATTTCTCCATGCAAGGTAATAGGTATTTATTCTTCACCATTTTTTCTTTAGGCCTTGATAGTCAATATACATTTGCATCATATCATCCACCTTCTTCATAAACAAGACAAGAGCTTTATATAGTGATATGCTAGGTTAGATAAATAGTTTTGCATCATATCCTCAATTTGAGCATTGTACTCCTCCAACTCATGAGTTGATAGTCAATATGAGGCCTTATAGGGAGGTGTATTCCTAAGAAGTATCTTAATTTTATGATCTACGATATGGGGGTAAACTTAAGGGTAAATCATCAAGAAGAGCATCTGGAAACTCATTGACCACAACTTTCAAGTTCTTGGGAATTTTTTCATCAAGTTGTGTATTTTGGACTTCTCTTATTAGACCCATGAAACATCTATCTCTCTTATCGATAGTTGTTATCCCTATGACATAAAGAGGCAATTCTTACCTTTTGGATCTTTCTTTATCTCTAGTTATCTTCTATTGGCTAGTTCTTGCTATTTTTCTTCTCCAATTTACCATAGTGTTGTAATGCTTCATCCATAGTATGCCTCAGATCATATTGTAATAAGCTAACCATATCACTTGCCACTCAATTTCTTCTTGATACTCTCTTTTAGAAAGTGCTACCTTTCTAGGTAACAACTCAATCCTCTTTGTCTAACCATTAGGTAACTCTACTTCTTCATTCTCATCATTCTTTAGTTCTATTCCCAACCTTATTGTAATAAATCAACACAAGAAAGTCTTTGTTGTTCCAAGATCTATCACTATTCTCACTTGATTGTTTTTTAGGATTCTATTTACAACAACCAATTGTGTATTTGTCTTCCTCAACCTTTTTGCACTTGTCTTAAACCCTAAACCCACTTGTTTTCTTTCTCCTCACGCTTTTACTTCTCTCTATTGAGCTAGTAAGGCCATGAGGTACATTTATTGGCAATCCTCTTCTTCAATTTGTCTCTTTAAGTTATTCAAAGGTTGCTTATATAGAGGCCAAGGGACCCTTGACCTCTAGGGATGGCCAAGGTTGGGCTATGTGCTATGTGCCCAAATTGGCCATAATTGTAACAATGTCATTGTTATGTTCAAGGTTCTTCTCCTCATGGGACTCCATCTCTCCTTTCTTCAACCCATCCTTCTTGTCCTTAGAGCGGTCATGTTCCTTGGTCTAAAAAAAATGGTTGTCTAATTCCATAAGAACTAGTCCACCAAAGTGCAATGTTTCAATCCAATAGTGTTTTGTTAGGACTACACCTTCACCTGCTCCAAGCATTCCTACTATTCTCTAAGCATACGCAATGGCTTAAAAAATGATGCGTGGATTTTGTACCATTACTTCCTGGTAAATTCACTCTTTTAACTCCCATTTTAAATTATCAAGAGTTTTTATTGGGTTCATATTGGTTATCATGACCTACATATCAATAAATTCTTCCATGTATTCTTGTATTTTATTCTTTTGCTTCAACCTCCATAGTCAAGTTTGAGCTATCTGCACAAAATCCGCAGATTGGAAATTCTTCAATAGTCCTTCTTACATTGCCATCCAGGTGATTTCTCTTTCTTTTGACAACATTGATCATTCCCAAGCATTGTTCCACATGAGGGCTTTACTAATCAGGTATCCATATGCAAACATACCTACATAATGATTGGTAATCTCTATTGTGAATAACTAAGAATATCAATTCATTCTTGAGATCTAGTTTTCTATTACTCCCATAGAACTTATAAGACTTGATGTTGTATGTCTTCTTCATCTATAGGAAAAATGCGGCTTCATTGTTGATGGGGTTTGGTGTCATCTGCATGAATGACTCTATAGGTTCTTTGGTTGTTGTTATTGGATTTTGGGATTCCCTTTTTTGCATTACATGAGTATTCTTGAAGATACATACTTGACTTTGTAATGCCTCCATTTTCATCTTGATTTCTTGGTTAGTTCAATATCCCTTGCATTCCTTGCATCAAATCTTGCAATAGCGGCTCCATGATTTGTGTACACAAAAAGTGTTTAATCTATACTTCCTATTTCAATAGAGGGTTAATATGATCACTCAAGAAGGAGCTCAAATGATTGGGACTAACATTGGGACCTAAAGGCTCTCATGCATTGATAATATTCCTCACCAAAATTGTAGACTACAAAATTCTTAAACATCAATTTTGGTCTAACTACATAATGGATTTCTACTTGAGTGTTGAAAGGAAGATGATTTGATATATTTAGATCTGTTGCATATAACAAAATCTAAATTGTAAAATCCTACTCTTTATTGCATATCACCACAAGGTTTGGCAAATTCATCACTATGTCCATGAATTATGTTCCACAATAGTAAAAAAGATATACTCTCACGTGCTCAAGCTAGATGTGCATAATTTCAATATGAAATGGATTCAAGAAAGAAAAGAGACATGCAAGAAATTGTCCTCTAGGAGTATCATCCCATCCTCTCTTCCAAACAACTCAATCTCTCAATTGCACTACTTTTTCTTCCTTCAAAATTACTCAGTCTCAATAGCTTATGTTCTTCCAACAGAGATGATCCACTCACTTGTTAAAACACTTACTCTAATACCATGCATTATTCCAAGGACAAGAGAAATCCCAAGAGAAAAACACAAGAGAAACACAAGGTTTCATTCAATACTCCGATGCACAAAAAGAACACCTTCTCTTCATTATATAAAAAAGAGGATCCTATCAAAGTGAGCTACACCCTTAGATTAGATAGATGGATTGGTAACATGTCAACCAGCTACACCCTTAGATTAGGTGCATGGATTGATGAATTGTCAATCCTTGAGCTACACCCTTAGATTAACTACATGGATTGTTGACATGTTTATCTTTTTCCTATTTGGTTGGTCAAACATGTTTGCCCAAAAGGAATCTTTGGAGAATCTTCTTTTAGAAATTTCAAAACAACATGGATGAGGTACCATTGGAAAGATCTTGATGAGACAAACAAGGGGAGAGAGAAGGCAATAATTATCTTAAAGGGGAGGAAAGATTCTATTTTTAGGCCTAATTCTTTGGTTTAGGACTCCAAAATTGGCTCTTAAAATTTGAAGGTGTTTTTGGCCTTTGTAATATTAATGAAAGAACTCTTTTGCTTTTATTTTTTCTCTTTCCAAGTTTTGGATGGTCATGGATAGGATCATAGTGGGATTGGATTTTGCTTGGTACTATATTGATGATATTTGGTCTAGAGCATTAATGTGGAAGAGCATGAGAGACATTTGAGAGATTGAAATTTCATGGACTGAAATTAAATCTTGGGACGTGCAGATTCTTCTAGAAGTAGGTTGAATATTGGGTCACAATATTGTCATGCCATTTTAGCATCACACATAGATTTCTTGGACGTTGGAGAAGTAGTGTTGATAGTCAATTTTGGCAATTACTCATAAACTACTTGTTGACAGTCCAATTTCATATTTGGGGTTCTGACTAGATGGTGAGGCCCACTATCACTTGCACCATTTGCATTCTTGGATGTACCATTAGTAGTACTATTAAGGTTGGAGACTATGGGGTATGCTTTTAAAGTGCAACTCTAGAGATCTCACTTCTTTGATGTTGAGCCTTCAAGTTCTTGGCTATGGTGGATAGAGGCCGACAAGGGTCACTTGGATCTTGTTAGCTAGAGTAGGTGTAGCTTGACTATAATCAATGCCCAATTGTTGGAAAATTATTGAGTGATAGATCAAGTATTGATCTGATTGATGTGATTCAAGTTGTGTGAAAAATTTTTATTACATCAAAGAAGTGAGGTAAGGGAGAAATCTTGTGCAAGAATTGAGGGTGTTGGTGGTATCTCCAAGCCTTGCTGATTTTTGGTAGCTTGATCTGTGAGCTGACATGTCTCTCACTCAAGATGAACCTATGATGGCTATTATGGTAGCGCACCATGGACTAAGAAGACAAGGAACTCTAACTCCATCATACTCCTCCAAGGCTAACACTCCAAGACTTAAGACCTTGCTCACTAGAGAACTCAATGAAAGAGAGATAGTTGCAAATGAAAGGATGATGAGTACTTCCTCATCCCTATTTTATATACTTGTGAAATAGTTACGTACCAAAGTTACTAATTACTGGAGTAACTCAAGTTACTAGGCTAAAAGCCAAATAAATTCAAACAACTAAAGGAATATCCATACTCATGGGAATATTCTCCTAAGCATATGGTCTTAACTTGACCCAACCACTAAGTCAAGGATTCCTTCACATGGGCTATCCTCAAACTATAGAAGAATCCAAAACAAAATGGCTTATGGGCCCAAGAGTTCTCAACTCTTTCCTCAAAGCCAAACACCTAGGAATAATACCAAGTTAACACAGTAGAGTCCAAAATAGTAATTCTCATCTTTTTCACTTTCTCTAAAGTAAGGTCCTTTCTATCTTAGCTATGACTAACTTTAGCTAATCAAGACTAATGTAGAACCATCTTTTATCTCTATATAAATAATATCTCTAAAGTACTTGTAATACCAAGTTAAATATCACAATACTACATACATGCACAAATGGGTGTAATAGATTGAGTTTCAGATTTTCCCTAGGAGTGATTGTGTGCAAAAGGCCTTTAAATTGATGTAGATTTGGCAATGGAGCAAATAGTATGAAGAAGCACTTGCCAAAATTTCAATAAAAATACAATCAATTTCAAGTAGTGGTATTTGTTTTGAGATGAGGAGGTGAAAGAAAGACCAATTTGGTCCAAGTTGAGTTTGAAAAGTGAATTTGAAGGTGGACTTGAGAACCCATCCCCTTGAATTTACAATTTGGAGAACCCTATCTTTTCAATTTGGCTCGAGTGGATTGTTAGCAAAGGATTTGGTGGTCAACCAACTTTAGGGATTTATATCTGATTTTCTGTCAGATTTATGTCAAATTTTTGCTAGATTTGGAGAGGGTTCAAAGTGGCAAGAAGAAAGGCCTCATTTGGCTGAATTAGATTTGGAGGAGTTTGCTAGATTTTGTAATACCACAAGCTAGCCATATGATCTAGATGTGAAATTAGGTTTGGTAGCATCTAGAGTGATGTTATACATGATGGTCAAAATAGATCAGATAGAAGTATCACCAAAAGAGTACTTCTACTAATAGAACAAAAACCAAAATAAACTTGAGAACCTTAGAACAATAGCTAGACATATGATTTAAAGGTGAGAATTGGTTTGGTAACATTTGGAAGGATGTTACACATGATTGACTAAACAAATTAGAAAGAGGTATCACCAAAAGGGGACTTCTACTAATAGAGTAGGAATTGAAATATGCCTGAAATCTTTGAAGGCAATTTTGGAGGCCTAGACGGATGAATTAGGCCTAAAAAATGTGCAATCCCCCCTCCCTTCCAATGGAAAAAAGGCTGGCCTTCCCTCCCCCTTCGTTTGTCTCATTGAGAGCTTTCCAACGGTACCTCGCATGATTCTGAGACTCCTATAGGAAAATTCCCTAAAAGATTTCCTTTGGTCAAAGCTTGTTTGTCATCCTAGACCAACATGTCACCCATCCAAGTAAGTAATCCAAGGGTAGAGCTTGATGACATGTCACCTATCTGTGTGCCTAATCCTATGGTGGAGCTTCCTTGGAGGAGATCCTCTTTGTCTATATAATAAAGAGAAGGTGCTCCTTTGGGGCACCGGATGTTGAGTGTGTAATTTGTGTTTTCTCTCTTCTCTTGTCCTCGAAGTATTACAATGGTATCAGAGCAAGTGTATTAGTCCAAGAGAGTGGATCACCACTCTTGGAAGAGCACAAACTACTAAAACTGAGTAGTTTGAGGTGGAGAACATAGAGTAATTGTTAGACTTAAGGACTTTAGAGAGCAAACAAGATGGATACACCGGGAGGACAATTTCCCGCACCTAGCTTTCAATTCCCAAATCCATTCCACATCAAGGTTATGTACATCCAATGTGAGCAAATGAGGGTATTGCTAGTTTATCACTTTGGTGCATAATTCATGGATAGGGTGATGAACTCACCAAACCCGATGATTCTACCTGTGGTGACATATGACAAAGAGTGGTATTTGACAATCTACATTCTATTATGATAATATAGATGTGAATGTCCCAAATCCTCTCCCTTTCAACACTCAAGTAGAAATCCGTTATGTAGTGAGACCAAAAGTGATGTTTAGAGATTTTATGGTTAGGAATTACGGCGAGAAGTATTATCAATGAGTGATAGCTTTTGAGGTCCCAATGGTAGTTCTGATAGTTTTTGTGCCTTCTAGAGAGATCACATTGACTCCGTATTGAAGTAGACATTAGCAATTGAGTGTTGCAGGAACCATGGATCCGCAATTGCAAGAGCTAGTGCAAGGAATGCAAGGGATGTTGCATGAATTTTGAGAGATTAAGATGACCATAGAGACATTACAAAGTCAAGTGCAAATCCTTAGGAATGATCAAGCCATGCAAGAAGAAGAGCTATCTCAAAACCCAGTACTTGCAACGGAAGTACTTGGAGAGGCACCTGTGCCTACGAACCCTATCAACGATGAAGCCACATTGCTACTCTGGATGAAGAAGACCTGCAACATTGAGCCTTACAAGGGGTAACATATGATGGGAGTAGTGGAAAATTGGATCTCAAGAATGAATTGATATTTCAGATTGTTCTCAATAGAGATCACGGAGCATGCTGCATGCGTGTTTGCATGTAGGTACTTGACCAATAAAGCCCTCACATGGTATGATGCATGGGAACAATCCATGTTGGCAAAGAGAAGGGAGGTCACGTGGACAACAATGCAAGAAGGATTGCTGAAGAATTTCCAATCGGTGGATTCTATGCAGATGGCTTGAACCCAACTATAGGGATTGAGACAAAAGAATAGCATACAAGAGTATGTGGAGGCATTTTTGGATCTAAAAGTTGCAATAACCAACATGAGTCCAGTAGAGGCTCTTGACAATTTCAAACGAGGGTTAAAGGAGCAGATTTGCCAAGAAGTCATGGTGCAAAATCCTTGCACGGTATTTGAAGCCATTGCTTGTGCAAAGAGAATAGCAAGAGCATTAGGTGGAGGTGAAGGAGTAGTTCCACCTCAACATTATTGGGCAGAAATGCCACACATGGGTGGACCAGTACCAATGGAATTGGGCAACCTTTGATTTTGAGATCAAGGAGCACGATCATTTCAAGGGGAGCATGGACGAGTAGAAGAACAAAGAGATGGAGTTCCACAAGGAGAAGGAACTCAAGGAGAACAATGCCATTGTTACAATTGTGGCCGTATTGGGCACATATCTACCAATTGTCGTACTCGTTTCCCTAGAGGCCCTTGGTCTTTGTATAGGCAATCTTTGAACAACATGGAGAGGCGCATTGAAGAGGAAGAGGTAGAAATCACTTTGGAAAATGAAGATTGCCAATAAATGTACCTCACGGCCTTACTTGCTCAATAAGGAAGAAGAGAAGCAAGGGTAGGAAGAAGACTAATGCGCAAAGATCCCAAAAGGCAACCTCACAATTGATTGTTGTGAATAGAGTCCTAGAAGGCAATCAAGTGAGAGTATTAATTGATCCGGGAGCAACAAAGAATTTCTTATCTCGCTCTATTGCAATAACATTGGGAATGGATCTAGAGAGGGATAAGAGTGAAAAAGTAGAGTTGCCTAAAAGGGCAAACAAAGAGGATTGAATCATTACCTAGACGAGTAACACTCTCTATAGGATAATATCATGAAGCAATTGAGTGGCGAGTGATACAATTAGCTTGTTATGATGCAATCTTAGGCATGCCATGGATGGAGCAGTACAACCCTATGGTAGATTGGAGGAAGAAAGTAGTGAGAACCCATCGATGGTCAATCATTAGGGTTAAAGAAAAATCACCGAAGCAGGATTTGCCTCTATATGTCACAGGGACAGCAACTGTCTGTAAGACCGATAGTTGTTTCATGGGTCTAATAAAAGAAGTCCAGAGTGCACAACTTGATGGACAAGTTCCTAAGAAACTGAAGGCTGTGGTGGATGAATTTCAAGATGTCTTTCTTGATTATCTACCCTCAAGATTATCGCCAAAAAAGAGAGTAGATCATAAAATTGAGACACTCTTGGGGAAGACACCTCCTTGTAAGGCCCCCTATTGCTTATCACCTCATGAGTTGGAGGAGTGTAAGACTCGAATTGAGGAGATGCTATAGAAAGGGTTCATCCAACCTAGCGTATCACCATATGGGGCTCTTGTCTTGTTTGTGAAAAAGAAGGATGGTACAATGCGCATGTGCATTGACTATCAAGGTCTCAATCAACAAACAGTGAAGAATAAATACCCCTTACCTTGCATGGATGACTTGTTTGATCAACTCCATGGAGCAAAATACTTCACCAAATTGGATTTGCGGAGCGGTTACAATCAAATCTGAATTGCAGAGGATGATGTGTACAAAACTGCCTTTCAAACCAGGTATGGCTACTTTGAGTATCTTGTGATGCCTTTTGGCCTCACCGATGCACCTGCCACTTTCATGAGTCTAATGAATGACATATTCCATCCATACTTGGATAAGTCTGTTATTGTATTCTTAAACAATATCTTAATATATAGTAGCACAATGACAAAACACAAACAACATCTGCAAGAAGTCCTCTAGATTCTAAGACAAAATCGATTGTATGCCAAAATCTCAAAGTGCAAGTTTGGCAAGTCTAAAGTAGACTACTTGGGGCATAGAGTAAGTGCATAGGACATTCAAGTATTGATAGATAAAATAGAGGTCATTCAAAAATGGCATGCTCGAGAAGATCAGACTTAACTCAAGAGCCTCTTGAGGTTGACGGGATTCTATCATAGATTTTTCAAGGACTTCTTCAAGGTTGCACAGCCTTTAATGGCACTACTTGGCAAGGGGAAGAAGTGGACATGGGGAACCGCACAAGAGTTGGACTTTCAAGAATTGAAAGCCGCCTTGCTACATGCACCAATCTTGAAGTGGTATGATCCAAAATGACCAATCAAGTTGGTTATAGATGCATCAAGCATAGCAATAGGAGCAGTCCTACAACAAGAGTGGCTTGACGGATGGCATCTAATTGCATATTTCTCTTGAAAGTTGTTACCAGCAGAGTGCAACTACCACACCATTGAACAAGAAGAGCTAGCTATTGTTCTGGAAACCAAGCATTGGAAGCACTATTTGGGCGAGAAGGAATTTGTAGTAGAGACAAACCACAAACCTCTAGTCTACCTCAAGACGCAAAAGGATCTATCTCATCACCAGATTTGGTGGGCGAAGTGGCAACAACGCTTCAACATATCAATCACTTACGTGGAAGGTAAGAAGCAACTTGTAGATGCATTTACCCGCATGCTAATAGCAAACAACTTGGTGGTAGAGGTTAAGATTAACCTTGAATTCTGGCCAAAGATTTTGGCTGCTACAAAAATTGATCCACAGATTATAGAAGCGCAATCATCCAAAGGCGTCACCAGCACCCAAGGACTCACCTTTCATGATGGTAGATTACGGATCCCAAATGTCCCATAATTACGCAACACCATTCTAGCGGAATGTCATGATTCGGCCATTGCAGGTCATGTCGGAGTGGACAAGACCTTGGATGCAATCTAGCGCCATTACTATGTGCCCAAGATGAGCAACAACATGATGGACTACATGCACAATTGCCTACTTTGTCAACAAAACAAAGCCTCTAATCAAGCTCATGTAGGGCTCCTTCAACCTCTCCCCACGCCTACCCAACGTTGGGAACAAGTGAGTATAGATCTCATCTGTGAATTACCCAAGACCACCTTAGGGTTTGACTCTATTGTGGTCTTTGTGGACCGGCTCAACAAAATGATTCATGTATGCCCTACTACCAAGGATGTGACCGCTCCACAACTAGCTCAATTATGCTTAGATGCAGTCTTCTCTCACCATGGCCTATCTAAAGTACTTATCACAGATAGAGGCACTCAATTCACCAGTTTGTTTTGGCGAACACTCTTTGGTTTCTTCAAAACCAAGTTGGCCATGTCTACAGCTTACCACCCACAAACAGATGGCCAAACAGAGTGGGCTAATTGCACAATTACGTGGCTTCACCTTAGAGGAGCAAGAGAGGTGGGACACCCTACTCCCATTGGTGGAGTTTGCTTACAACAATTCAGTGAATGCATCCACCCAAGTCACTCCATTCTTCCTCATGTATGGTGAGCATCCCTTCACACCTTCTAGCTTGATGAAGAGCCGTCTGGTGGCTACCAAGGTCGATGCCGTCAACACATTTGTTTCTAGAATCCAACATGGTGTGGAGAGCACCAAGCACAGATTACAGATTGCACAAAATCAACAGAAGCAGCATGTTGATGCACACCGTAGGCACATGGAGTTCAATGTTGAGGATCAAGTATGGCTATCAACAACCAACCTCACATTAGTTGGACCTCGTAAGCTCAGATCTCATTTTATTGGGCCTTTCTTGATTCTTCGTCGTGTCGGCGCTATGGCCTATCCCCTTAAGCTACCACCACACATGAAGATCCATCCAGTGTTCCATGTTTCCATACTATGCAAATATGCTCCCTGATCAAGCCAAGGTTGTTCCACACAAGACATTTGACCTTGTCCGACACTCATTGATGGCATAGAAGAATATGAAGTGGACCGTATTCTCCAAAAACGCATGCATAGTACTCGCCATCCACGGGTGAACTATCTCATACAGTGGAAATGTTACCTCCTCTATGAAGCAACATGGGAGCCCACTACCAATTTGATACATGCACCGGTGTTGTTGCAAGCATTTGAGCAACAATTGCACAACGAGGATGTTGCGTCTTAAAAGGAGGGAGGTCTATAATACCACGAGCTAGCTATATGATCTAGATGTGAAATTTGGTTTGGTAACATCTAGAATGATGTTATACATGATGGTCAAAATAGATCAGATAGAAGTATCACCAAAAGAGTACTTCTCATAATAGAGTAGAAATAGAAATAGACTTGAGAACCTTAGAACCAATAGTTAGACATATGATTTAAAAGTGAGAATTGGTTTGGTAACATCTGGAAGGATGTCACACATGATGGACTAAACAGATCAGAAAGAGGTATCACCAAAAGGGGACTCCTACTAATAGAGTAGGAATTGAAATATGCTTGAAATCTTTGAAGGCAATTTTGGAGGCCTAAACGGATGAATTAGGCCTTGAAAATGTGCGAAATCTCCCCCCTTCCTCAATTAGAGGACAGGCTGGCCTTCCCTCCCCCTGGTTTTTCTAGTCAAGAGCTTTCCAATGGTACCTTACTCACGTGATTCTGAGACTCCTATAGGAAGATTCCCTAAAAGTTTCCCTCCGGTCAAAGCTGGTTTGACCAACCAGATAGGACCTAGACAGACATGTCACCCATCCAAGTAAGTAATCCAAGGGTGGAGCTTGATGACATGTCATCTATCTGTGTGCCTAATCCTATGGTGGAGCTTCCTTGGAAGAGATCCTCTTTGTCTATATAATAAAGAGAAGGTGCTCCTTTGGAGCACCGGATGTTGAGTGTGTAATTTGTGTTTTCTCTCTTCTCTTGTCCTCAGAGTATTACAGATTTAGAAAGGGTTTGAAGTAGCAAGAAGAAAGGCCTCATTTGGCTGACTTTTGACATTTAGAGGCATAGTCCTATGTGCTATGAGAGGCTATGAAGGCCTAAAAGGGCCAGAAAGCCAATGATGGCATGGAGCTAGCTAGTTTTGTGTAGAATTTGGTCATTGTTTGGCAAAATCTGCCCACCTTGTTAGATTATGTGTAACACGGTTTGACTCTTAGATCTATGGTTCTTAGATTGGTGCCCTAGCCAACTGGTCTACCTTGACTTGTTGTTCTAATGATTGTTCCATTGTTATCTATACACCTGTAGCTTTGGCTAAGAGAGACAGTTTGATGCCATTCTTGGTGATCATGGTAACTTAGGAAATAGATAACTCCTATTATATCAAATGCCAAATGGTAGTAGAGTCAGTCCATTGTTGATTTATGATATGGAGAATTTTTATTTAGATTTTTTGTGATTGGACCTCCTCTATTCTTTGCTTCTTATTTTTGCACCATGTTTGTGTGAGGTGCCCTAACTTTAGAGTGTTTGTGCTCTGGTGTGCTCTTGATAGTGAGACTAGAGTGATGACCAATCAAACTACATATGTTTCTTTCCAATGGGGTAGGAAGGGATGACTTGCAGACTATGAGAGTGCATGTTGTGATAGCAGACTATAGATTACCCTTTCCTCTAGTGTAGTTGTCATAGTTAGAGCTACATTAGTGGGTGACATTTAGTTGGTAAGTTGGCACTTGGTGGGGTACTTGCGGTGGTTACGGTTATAAGTTGTAGTTTTTGCTTATTTTGTCATGACGGAGTTCTTTGGAGATTCTAGAGGAGATAACGCTGCAATATGAAGTAGGTTTACTTGGAGTGGTGCTTGGTATTAGCTTGTATCTCAAGTCCTAGTGAGAGAGGAGATTGACTTTGAGTTGGAGTTTGACATAAGAGCTAATTCAATTGAGAGTGCACTTGGTGTGTCCACATTGTTGTTGTGGGACATGAACAAGATTTATGGGGCCTCCAAAGGTCCCAAATGTTACTCTAGTATAGTGGGTAGCATTGAGTTGGATGACTTCATCAATGAGATTGATAGTTGGATGATCTGCAATAGATGTGGAACCTGACTTTGATCACTCCTTCATGGCATAGAAGGGGTTATTTCAACAATTGGAGGGTCCACCAATGGATGACTACCATGAGTTCAAGAGAGCTCACTTGGGGAAGATTGAGCTATTAAGACAATACTGATCTTCAAACTATGTCCCCATCACTTTAGGCTAAGATTCTAGGGGTCGATTAATAGTACCCATGAGTTCTAGCTCTAGTAGCATTGGTGGATCTCTTGGAGATAATGCTATTATGAGTGGAGTTACTACAACAAGAAATGGTGTAGTACCAGATTTTAACCCCATGGTGGAGTTCTTCTAGTGTTTGAGGTAAAACTACTAAGAAGTGTAGACTAACAAGCTAAGGAGCTTGCATGAGTTCCTACAAAAAGCTAGAGAGAGCCTACACAAGGCATATACTTACATGAGACGGTTGATTGGTATGGGATACTAGACAAAGAGTTGCAATATAGATTCCATGATACTATGTTATTATAGGCTACTTTGCCTACTTTGGTAGTGGTCTTTGGTTTGGCTGAGCATATATTGAGCTCAACGTGGTGAAGGAGAGAGTGGTGACATTTGGATTTGGTATAGAGACCTCATCCACAATTGTTACTTCTTCAAAAGTGTAGCAAAGTGCACCACACCATATTGGTTTCCAAGGACAGGGTGGACATCACAGATCTTATGGAGCGAGTGGATGGCCTAGTGTAGCTAGACCTTTACCTTTATTTTTGGGTTAGCAATAGCCAATAAGTGGTGGTGTTGTTTGTTGGACTTGTGGTAGACCTTACCATAGGAGAGAGTGCACTTAGGGTAGTAGAATTGATACCTCTAGTGCACCACAATCAACATGGAGACAATGTAAGCATTGCCACAGATTTGGTCACACTAGTAACCGGTGCTTTGACCTACACTTAGGGTTAAGGAGTGGTAGGGCTACTATGGCAGGTGGTAGAGGAACTCTAGGTCATGGAGGACAAAGTGGTAGAGGATCCACACCTAGTAGGGGTGCAATACTTGCCCTTACTTCTGATCCAGCCATAGCTATTTGGATTGAGCAGTTGGAGCAAAGATTGGCTAGCATGGCCATAGCTTAGAGGAGGTTAGATTCATATGCTGGTGATAGAGATATCTTGGATTTCATGTGCAAAGTAGCACAAGTAGATGTCTCTGATATAGTGACTAGGAGTGCAATATATGCTTTAGAGCCTAGAGGAGCATAAGTAGAGTTGGATCCACAAGGAAGAGAGGTTGGTATATAGGTCAAATTTTTCTAGTCTTTTACACTCTTTGAGGCACTATAGATGACATCCATGGCTCCTAGATATCCTAGTGCATATGTGGTAGGTGGTGATGGGATGCATGATGGACTACCTACTAGTCATCCATTGCTACTACACAAGCTGAGTCTAGCACAATGTTGAGGGTGGTTCAATTGATTATGCACTTTCCATTATTCTCAACCAATGACATGTTTAGATTGGGAGTTAACCCAACCCCAATGTTTTGATTGGTTGCCACGCTTTGTGAGAGTAGGGATGATGTGGTTCCTACTACTAGAGAAAAGGTGGTTGATAGTGGAGTTGAGTTTGTTGAGGAGCATGAGATCCACTCAAGAACCAATGGTTTATGGCAGGCAATAGTGGCTAGATTGGAGGAGTTACCAGCTAGACCAGCCTTTGAGTGAGTGTAATTTACACTTGGAGTTGTCCTATAACCAGAGGGGGATTTTTTGTTTGGGGAGACCTTCAAGGAAGGTCTATACACCATAGAGGTTCTTACTAGACTTTGGTGTACAATCCCTTATGTTGTGGAAGGCTACAATTGTTGGTCTGGAGTTACAAAAGATTGATGTGGAGAGGTGTCCATTTTAGATCTAGACATCTTTAGGGGGTGGTTCTACACAATACATCACATATGGACAGCTTATTGTTCAGATTCAGCCTGGTCATCTGACTGATAGTTCTATGGTAAGAGCTCAAGCCATTGTGATAATAGTTGAGTCATATGATGTGTTAGTTGGGAGAGCAATGTTATATCCCATGGGTTTTAGTATTGACTATTGGTAGGAGATAGCCTCCAATAGACCAGGTTGGTAGTCAAGTGAGAGATGGGTATGTTGCCTACCAATATGCTTTAGTAGTGGTAGTCTTGGCTCACTATAGTTCAAGATCATGGCAACAATAGTTTCAACTTTCAATGGTATTATTACTTGGCCTGGTGATTTATTGGAGGGGAATGCCCATGCAAAGGATACTCCAGTACCAAAGGAGATCACTTGGATTTGGAGTATTATTGGGATTGTTCTATCCACCTTGGATGTTCCTTTGTGGAGTTCAAAGGAGGCATTGTAGCAACATGCGGATCAGTTGGTGGAACAAGCTTGGAGTGGAGTCTTTGTACCACTAGGAGACCAAAGTGAGGATGAGTTTCTAGAGTAGATTACCTTGATACCTCTAGATACCACACTCATTGCTTGGTAGTATCTAGTAGAGAGAGTATGTCTATTGGATTTGTTTGGTGAGATTAGCACTAGACTAGTTGCGGTACTATAGGTAGGTATACAAGTACAAAGGTACTTGTCTGTGGAGAGAGATGAGACTACTAGGCAAGTCTCGCTACATTATGTGGCACATTTGGCCTATCAATACCCTAAGTTATTACCGATGGCAATAGTTAGGGGTTACAAAAGACCCTACCAATAGACATTTCCTTGCTGGGGGTATAGGATCTTGAGAGAGATGGTCCCATTCATTTGGTGATTTTTGGATGGCCATGTTATGGACATACACGTGTTGGCCAAGGTTTGGGTCTTCATGATCCCTATTTTGGTGTGTTTTGGGAGATGTTATAGATACTACAATTTGTCAGTTTGTTTCTCTAGCTTACCTTTTGGAGAACATCCCTTTGATAGATGATTCTTGCACTCGGGTGGTAGTGAGTACACATTAGGTCTATTCTTGGATGGGACCTGTTATGTTGTTAGATGCAATCAGAGTGGGATCACAAGCTCATTGTCTTTGTCTTTGGTGGATGAATCTCTTACCTAGAGAGGTTCTAAAGCACTTATGATGGGATTCAACAATTAGATCACTTCTTGTTGATGAGATCTTGGATGTTGGGTGTTAGTCTCAGATGGTGGTAGTGGCTGATAGGTCACTTATGGTAGTGGTGAACCTAGGTAGATAGCCCTAAGATAATTTTACCACACTTATGAATTTCTTAGGCTCTCATACTTTTTGAGAAGGAGTGCCTAGACTTGTTTAGGACTCACATTTATAGCAATTGGTGGAGGTCAATGCCATTGAGAGAGAGTAGGTGATCTGTTTTTGCATTAGTATTATGATTGTTCCAATAATGTCAAAGGCATCTAGGCTATGGACCTAAACTATTTGACTTGGATTGTAAGCCTTGGCTTGACATAGCAACGTAGGATGCACTTGATAGGCATCACCACTCCGACACTTGTGAGCTCTATGCCTATCAAGATAATTTAGGTCCATGCTGGGAGCAATGGACCAAGTGGACAGGGTATTCTTGGGACACAACCAATGACTACTAGAGAGAGTGGTCTACTAAGAGTTCATCCAAGTGAGTGTGGTCTACTTGGATTACACCTTTGGTCTACTTGGGATGCAGCTAGAGGACGCATGGAGCTTGCAGCCAAATCAGAGGGAGTTTTTCACATTGAGGTTGGGACATCTAGTGGTTGGGCGAATGACATTATTGCTCCCAAGGGCCCAATATAGCAGCCAGTCAGTATGTCTCCCACTCCTATGACAATTACAAAGGATGCTTGGATGTCATGCATATATATATCACTACACAACATACATCGCTGTCAACATCATACACTATAGAAGCACAACTAACACATAAATCATATATAAACTCTAAGTGACACAATAATCAGATTGTTTACAACTTGAATCAACTGAACTCAAATCAATACTTGATCCGATCCTCAACAACTTGCCAACAACAAGGCACTGATTACAATCAACCCACATCCACTCTAGCTAAGAGAATCCAAGTGATGCTTGCCGGCTTTTTGTCCACTCTAGCCAAGAACTCGAAGGCTCAACATTAGAGAAGTGAGCTCTCTAGAACTACACTTCCAGGGTATACTCCTAATTTTGACCTAGGTCTCATTCCAAAGGTCTTGCTGATGGCACACCCAACAGTGTGGATGGTGCAAGTGATAGTGGGCCCTGCCATGAAGTCAGTACCCTTAACATGAAATCTGACTGTTGGAAAGTAGTCTATGAGTAACTACCAAAATGCTTCTTACTATTATCATTGGAGTCCAATGTCTGAGCAATCTAGATGCAACACTACAAATGGTGTGATAGTTATCATGTGTATATACATTGCTACACAACATACAACAATATCAACATCATACACTTTAGAAGCACAACTCACACATAAATCATACATAACCTCTAAAGTGCCAAAATCACTCCCTAGTTGGCAATTAGGTCCCTCTAACTCCAGATAGCCATCTACTCCAAGCATATGGTATACCCTATGATGGGCAAAGATCAAGAGGCCGGGTGCTATGGAGCCCCATTGTTAGTCGCTTGTCTACAATCTATACCATATAAAGAATGAACTAGCTATAAGTCAAGTACATCTAGGACATAACCATTGTCCCTAAGGAATCACCATGAGGGGAGGAGTCATACATGCCATATGCCATCCTCTTGAACAACTATCACACACTAACATAGTAGCAGCTCCACCAGAAGAGCCACATAACATACACCTCAAACCTGCACGTACAAGTGCCAAGCTTGGGTCCATAGTACCATCAATGTTTGGGAGGTGGCATGGTGCTGTGGTGCCCACATTTTTTGTTTTTTTTCAAAATAAAGAAGAGAGAAGTGAGTTATCGAGAGGATCTTGCAAGGAAGAGTGACATCGCAAGGGAGAGACAGGTAGCGGAGCATGAAATCTTGAAGCAACAATTTGCTAATTCAAGAGTAGAGCTTATCCATGCTATGGCAAGGGTAGCATCAAAGGACCAAGAGCTCGATGGAGTGATGGAGAGTATGGAGGAGAAGAAGCAGCTCTTGCAAAGAGAGTTGTATGTGCGGTATAGAGAAGAAGAGAGATTACGAGAATTACTTCGTAATCAAGAAGAGAAAGTTGTACAGAAGGAGAAAGAGAAGGAAGCGGTGAAGGCCGAGTTTGAAGAAGAGTTGGCGATGTACAGAGAGGAATGGCTTGCAGATTGGGAACGAGAACGAAAGACAAGATTGGAGCCATTGAAGGAGATAGTCCTCAGAGTGAATGCAATGTTAAGTACAGAAGCCAGCGTTCAAATTGAAGATGCGCGACTGCACAAGTTGAAGTTGTTGGTGCAGGAGACGAGGCAAAGACAAGTGAAAGATACAGATTTGAATGCCTTGTTGATTAGTCTCAAAACTCGCGTAGACAGGAAGATCTTAGAAGTAGAAGACAATATTGCAATTAGATTAGACTTAGTGAGAATAGAGTTAGAAAAGCTTTGGTAGGATGTTAAGGCAAAACCCAAAGTAGATAACATAGGAATCCAAATGTCTTCGGAGTTGCCCTCATCGACATTAGAGAAGAGTGGGTTGAAGGATGAAGAGTTAGATAGATTACCCACTAGTGCAATTTCAGATCAGGAAGAGAATTACTGGATCTGGTAGAAGATGTAGGAGATGTGAAACCCAAGGAAAATGTAGTAGGAAGTAAGATTACTTCGGGTTCAAGTTTGAAAGCTGAGGAAGAAGTAGACATTGGATTGGATTAGTAACCAATTTGAGATTTGAAGGGGCAGATATGAAGAGGTGCATTGTCATTTCGGATCTGCAGGTTAGAACAGTTGTGGTAGAACGGTATAGTTGTTAGAATTGTCGATTGCTTCACTATTTAAGAGTGGCATTCGCATGAAATTGTTGTTCAGTGCTCATTATTTCTGAGAATAGATAAAGCGAAGTGCTGTGAAGCAGTGCTCGTCGCTTGAGCTTGATTCCGAGTATCAACTTTGCAATTGTGTTTGTGAATGTTTGGAGAAATTCAAAGTGCAAGTCAGTGTGCTTGTTGGATGTTGGATTCCACAGCCTTGATCTTCATTCTGTGTATTTGATCCTGAGTGAAGTGCAATCGAAGCAATGCCTTGACAGATCTGAGAGGAATTGTAGTGTTGGTAGTATTCTACATTTGTGAGTGCCGTGCGAGGTGGATGTGAAGCAATTTTGATCGAGGAAGTTGTGCCTTCAGTGGAGGGGTGGAACACAATTCTGAGGTGAAGTCGTTTTGCAGTGAAGTGCCGTTTTTGGGAGAGCCTGAATCATCACAATCAAGATTGTTTGGAAAGAACTGAAGGATTTGTGATTAAGGAGTGTGAATTTGTGATAAGACTACGAGTCAGTGCTTGTTACTCTCTTCTGGGTGTGGTTTCTACCTGAGAGACTAAAGAAGAACTCAAGAAGAACTATATTGTTACTTTGCTTCATATTTGACCAATTCTGACTCGTATCTCTGCGAGAACAAACTTTACTTACCCGATTACCGCAAAAGTGATATTTGCCGGCTTGTCACATGATTTTTGGCGCCGCTGCCGGGGATACAAATCTTGGAAGTGGAAGAATACGAAGCCAAATTAGAAACTGGGTATCAATGCAATATGAATGTCTGCATTGAAAGAACAACGGGAAGAGAGAGCTCGAAAACAAGCACTTCAGCGTGAAGAAGACGAACGTCTGAACGTCCCATCCATCGTTGATGAAACTGAGTGAGAGGCGTTGGAGTTTCAACTCCTTCACGAAGTGCAAGCAGCCCTGCGAGAACTTGACCACAAGAAACGTGAAGGCGGTTGGCAAGGCTACTTCGCATCTCCCTCTTCTTCCAAGAAGAAGAAAGAATTGAGTGGGCAAACATATGCATTGCGGCCTAGTACACCAACTTCCCCTAGAGCTGTAAAGGAAGTTGTTTCCTTGAAGACCTTTGTTTGAGAAAAGACAGCACAAACACTTACTAAAGACGAGTGTCAATATCTTCTACGAACAATTCCTCGGTTGTCCCAAAGGAATTTTGAAGAACCCATCGAAGGTGTTGATCCTGAATCTTCCACTCGGGTTGAAGTCGACACCCTCATAGCACAAATTGTCAAAGAAGACCCTACTTTGAATTTGACGAATTGGAATCTCTGGGCTGATAATACGGCGTCAATTCCAGCCAATCCTTCCGTTCCGTCAAGTTCCACATTACCTCAGCCGATCCCAGTGCATCGAACGATGACTTCGCTCCCTATCACCCAACATGCCTATCAGAAGTATAAGGGGACAGAACAAGACAAAGACCCTGATGAATTCATTGAAAAATTTGAAGTCATCTCCTTTGCTAACAAGGAGCATGACTCGGCAGATCGATTGAGAATTTTCCCAAGTTTGCTCCGCAAGAAAGCTCGGAGCTGGTACACCAATGTGACTCAGAAGGGGTTTGTACCATCGGACTGGGCGGACTTGAGAAACAACTTCTTGGAACAATTCCGGGAGGTTGACTATGATACAAGTGTCTTCGTGGCACTCAACGATTTGGACCGGGGTAAGAAGGAGAAGTTGAGAGACTACTCTGAGCGGTTCATGGCACTACTGAACCGAGTTCCCAAGCAATCGGGGGTGGTGGGATACTCCGATGCCCAAGCCATTACCTGGTTCCTCGGGGGCCTTTCACCAGAGATACGAATCTTTGCCAGGGAGAGGAACGTAACTTCCCTGGACAAAGTACTCAAACATGTCACTCGTTATGAAGCGGCCCACTCTCACTCTGCCGGTAACCGGAGAAATCGGGAGAAGAAGGGCAAGAAGCCCAGAAGGAGAGCTTCGCGCAGCACCTCCTCTTCTTTGGACAAATCCTCTACGTCTTTGAGCTCTTCTTCGGAATCCAAAGAAGAATCAAAGCCAAGACGAGTCAGAAGACGTGGAGGCAAGAAACCAGTGACTCCTCCAGCCAAGAGTGTACATAAGGCGGATACAAAGCTGGATGCCCTCATCAAGGAGTTTTTGGATTTCAAGATCCAGATGATTGGGGCTAAGGACCAAAGAAAGGCCCCAGCATTTGGACGATCTAATGTGTGGTGCACCGCATGTGGCAAATCTGGCCACGCCAACACAGAATGCAATACTCGTAATGCATTCCCGGTGCAATAGATTGATTGGGATTCCGGGATGGAACCAAGACGAGGACAAAGAGGCGGTGTACCAAACTCAAGAGGTACAGCCTCAACCAAGCACATCGTATCAAGGTCCGAGGTTTGGACCTAGGGAGTATAACCCCAATGCTCCTCCGCAAAGACCACCGATGAGCAACCAAAATCGCCCTCAGAATGTTGCGCCCGGAGCCTGTTATAATTGTGGCTCGATGGGACATTGGTCTCCAAATTGTCCCGAGCCAAGAAGGCAAATTAGGTACGTTCCCCTGTGTGGAAATTGTAAAGGATCGGGGCATACAGGCAACCAATGCCCTCACCCACCAAACCCAAAGCCGCCTGTAAAATATGTACAGACCCCCGTTGAGCATGCAGCACTTCAGCCGAAGGGGGATACAAATGTAAATTGTATTACGCTTGAGGAAGAAAGACCTCAAGAAGGGAGTCTAGCCTCAAAAGGAGAATGGCCAGACCTTGAAGTTTTGAAAGTTGAGACACGCTCCAGCAAGAAGAAGCGTGATCCCGAAGAACTGAGTACGACCTTGTCATCTTCTCGAAAGGCAAAGAGACAGCGCTCAAAAGCCATTCTTTCGGCCAAGGAGGAAAAGATCCTTGCAAAAGCTAAAGCTAAAGCCTTGCAGAAAGAATTAACGGAGGCATTACTCAAGACTCGGGAACTGAGTTTGGAAGAAGAGACGAAGACGAAGTCTCCAATTTCTCCGGCGGACATCCGATCTGAAGTAAAGGGTCTGATCCAAGCCGAGGTGGGCCAACCCAAGGAAGCTCGGGTTAAGGCCATCAGCAAGCCCATCACCATTTTGAAGCGTCCCAAAGTCAAGAGGGAACATGGAGAGTCCTCGGACCCAAAGCCAAAGACAAAGACGGTCAAATTGGGAGGAGTTCCCCAATATGATATTGTAGCCGATTTGGCCACCACAAATGCCAATGTTACATTTAAGCAATTGTGGAAAGATAACAAGTTGTACAAGAGATAGCTTAATTTGGCCCTCAAGAAGGTGAGGTCGATGTCAAAGAAGGACCTGCCTGCTATCTATCATATTGAACAAGAAGATTTGGGATCTCCCGAGGTAGACGCGGAGATTGCAGGGTGTATGATCACATCGATACCCATTGACTCTGGGTCTGGGGTGAATGTTATGACCAAAGATACGGCAAATCAACTCGGGTATCATACATTTGAACCAACACCTCGAGTTTTGAAGTTTGCCGACCAAACTAGGAGACAGCCCTTGGGCATGCTGTCAAACATTACCATGATCATTGGAGGATTACCCTTCAAGTTGAATTACATCGTGTTACGGCCAGTGACAAAAACTGGTTACCCTCTGTTGATCGGCAGACCCTGGTTGTATAGTGCCCAAGTTGTAGTGGATTGGCATCAGCAGAAGTTAAGATTCAAGGACATTTCGTCCGAAGATCAGAAGCTGGTGACTGTGAGTTGGACAAAGGTTCCCCATCTCGGAGAAACAAGTCTGTCAGAAGAGGAGGACAAATCCGAAGACTCATCGTCTTCGTCTTCAGACGAATCTGAAGACGTAGTCCAAGTTAATTACTTGGAATGCTACGAGGTAGAGGTTGACGACGAAGATCCATATGACCTTGCCTCGGGTGAACCTGACTTGGAGGAAGGGGGTTTGATGGCCGCTCGCCTCGGGATAAGCCGAGTAAGCCACGTTGAAGGAGTCATCAACCCCGATGACTGTCAAGAGGTGTTACTAACTGAAGGAAAAATTTTAAAAATCTTGAAGATAGTTACTTCGGAGGAGTTGGTAGGATACACTGCCCTATTTATAGAGTTCCAGGATGTATTTGCCTGGTCGATTGATCAAATGCCGGGTATTCCACGAGAATTTGGAGAACACCGGATTGATTTGGTTGAAGGTGCAGTTTCGGTTTGGCAGCGACAATACCGCCTGAACCCAAAGTACTCACTTTTGGTGAAAGATGAAATCGATAAGTACTTAGGGGCCGGAATCATCTTCCCTGTCTTAAGCAGTGAATGGGTCTCCCCCATTGTCATTGTCCCAAAGAAGAAAATAGGGAAGATCCAAGCGTGCCAAGACTTCCAAAAATTGAACACAGTTACAAGGAAAGATCATCATCCCTTGCCTTTTACCGATACAATTTTAGATCAGGTAGCTGGGCATCCTTGTTATAGTTTTCTCGATGGATTTTCAGGGTACAATCAAGTATCCATTTGAGAAGAAGACAAGGATAAAACTACATTCACGACTGACTGGGGCACTTTTGCTTACAATCAAATGCCTTTTGGGTTGTGTAATGCTCCCGCTACTTTCCAGCGGATGATGAATTTGATCTTCAAGGATTTCCTGCGCAAATTTGTTGAAGTTTTTATTGATGAATTTTGTGTGTTTGGGCGAAGAGATGTACATATAGATTACCTTTGCCAAATGTTTGAAAGGTGTCATTTTGCCGGCTTGTCATTACACCCGGAGAAATGCTTCTTTGCCATGAAGGAGGGAATTCTTCTGGGGCATCGGGTGTCAAGCCGAGGTATTGAAGTCGATGTTGAGAAGGTTAAGATAATCGCAGCTTTGGAATCCTCAAAGAACATCCGAGAGCTGAGAGCCTTCTTGGGACATGTCAGATATTACAAACGCTTCGTGTCAAACTATGTAGTGCTGGCTGCACCACTTAAAAAGCTTCTGAAGAAATCCGAAGACTATCTATGGGAAGCACATCAAGAAGAAGCTTTCCAGGTGTTGAAGAAGAAACTGGTTGAAGCACCAGTCATGAGGGCCCCGAATTGGGACGTCCCCTTTCATGTGTATGTGGACACTTTGTCCATGGCCATTGGGGTTGTCTTAAGTCAGAAGGACGAGAAGAAGAAGGACTACCCGGTGTATTATGCCAGCCGACAACTTTCAGTTTCTGAAAAGAACTATTCAACGATTGAAAGAGAAGCACTCGGAATGGTGTATGCCTGCAAGAAATTTCGTCATTATTTGTTGGAGTATGAGTTTGTCTTCTATGTTGACCATTATGCATTGCAACATCTGGTCAAGAAGGCAGATTTATCGGGACAAATTGCAAGATGGATCTTGTTATTACAAGAGTTCACGTATATTGTACAAGTGAGGAAGGGAGCTTCGCATTTGAATGCGGACTTCCTGTCCAGGTTAGAAACTCAAGACCAGGAGTGGGAAATTGACGATCGGTTCCCTGACAAAGAGTTGTATCACTTATCAGCAATGAGAAGTACGAGGTATGCAGATGAATATAATTATCTGAATACTCTCCATTGTCCTGAGGGGATGGATCCGGAACAGTGGGCAGTCTTTCTCAGGAAAATGGGGCCGTACCAGCTTAAACACAGCATTTTATTTAAGATGGGCGAAGATGAAGTACAGATACGAAGTAGGAGGAGTAATTGAATCTTTATACTCCGAGGCATCGGGAGGACACTATGCTCTGAAGAATACTGTAAAGAAAATTCTTTCGGTAGGGTATTGGTGGCCTACAATGTACAAAGATGTACATGCTCATATCCGAAGCTGTGATGCGTGTCAGAGAATGGGGAAGCCGACGGCTACTTCTCAATGGCCTTTGAGACCAATTTTGCCTTTGGCCCCATTTGAGAAATGGGGGATTGATTTTGTGGGTCCCATTCAACCAGTGACCCGAGTCACAAGAAAGCGCTACATTTTGGTTTGCACTGACTATGCTACCAAGATGGTTGAAGCAGAAGCAACTCGCAGAGATGATGCTGAAACTGTGGCGGAATTTTTCTTTCGAAACATCATCCCCCGATATGGGTGTCCTCTGGAATAGGTCAGTTACCAAGGAACACATTTTTTGAACTCGGTAATGGAGGCATTAACCAAGTATTTTCAGATTAAACATCGGAAGACGACTCCGTATAACCTAAAAGCAAATGGCTTAACGGAAAAAGCGAATGGGTTACTTTGTAAAATTTTGAATAAGGTGACTGTCAATTATGCCTATGACTGGGATACAAAATTACCAGCCGCGTTGTGGGCATATCAAACGACAGAGAAGATTACAACCAAACAATCCCCATACTTCTTGACATATGGCTTGCATCCCATACTGCCAGTTGAATTTGAAGTTCCGACATATCGGGTTCTATGTGAAGAACGAATATCGGAAGAGGAAAGTCAGGATCTTTGGATTCATCAACTGATGTGGTTAGAAGAGAAAAGAGATGATGCAATGCAAACCATGAAAGAAGTACAAGCATAGAGGAAAGTCAGGCATGATCAGAGAATCAAGCCTGTGACTGTACGAGAAGGGGATTTGGTTTTGTTATATGACAATCGCGAATATTTTTTCCAGGCAAGTTGCATTTGAGATGGATGGGTCCCTATTGAGTTCTTCATCTTTACAAAAATGGATCCATGCAACTCATCGATTTGGAAGGTAATCCTTTTGCCACTCGAGTAAACGGGTGGAGAGTTTGGAGATATTGGACCATAGACTCAAAAGTTTCTAAGACACCCAAGGTCTATGTTTGCGGGGACGCTCACATTTGAGAGAGGGGGTATGTGGTGCCCACATTTTTTGTTTTTTTCCAAAATAAAGAAGAGAGAAGTGAGTTATCAAGAGGATCTTGCGAGGAAGAGTGACATTGCAAGGGAGAGACAAGTAGCGGAGCACGAAATCTTGAAGCAGTAGATTGCTGATTCAAGAGTAGAGCTTATCCATGCTATGGCGAGGGTAGCATCAAAGGACCAAGAGCTCGATCAAGTGATGGAGAGTATGGAGGAGAAGAAGCAGCTCTGGCAAAGAGAGTTGTCTGTGCGGTATAGAGAAGAAGAGAGATTACGAGAATTACTTTGTAATCAAGAAGAGAAAGTTGTACAGAAGGAGAAAGAGAAGGAAGCGGTGAAGGCCGAGTTCGAAGAAGAGTTGGCGATGTACAGAGAGGAATGGCTTGCAGATTGGGAACGAGAACAAAAGACAAGATTGGAGCCATTGAAGGAGATAGTCCTCAGAGTGAACGCAATGTTAAGTACAGAAGCCATCGTTCAAATTGAAGATGCGCGACTGCACGAGTTGAAGTTGTTGGTGCAGGAGACGAGGCAAAGACAAGCGAAAGATACAGATTTGAATGCCTTGTTGATTAGTCTCAAAACTCGCGTAGACAGAAGATCTTAGAAGTAGAAGACAATATTGCGATTAGATTAGACTTAGTGAGAATAGAGTTAGAAAAGCTTTGGTAGGATGTTAAGGCAAAACCCAAAGTAGATAACATAGGAATCCAAATGTCTTCGGAGTTGCCCTCAGCAACATTAGAGAAGAGTGGGTTGAAGGATGAAGAGTTAGATAGATTACTCACTAGTGCAATTTCAGATCAGGAAAGAGAATTACTGGATCTGGTAGAAGATGTAGGAGATGTGAAACCCAAGGAAAATGTAGTAGGAAGTAAGATTACTTCGGGTTCAAGTTTGAAAGCCGAGGAAGAAGTAGACATTGGATTGGATTAGTAACCAATTTGAGATTTGAAGGGGCAGATATGAAGAGGTGCATTGTCATTTCGGATCTGCAGGTTAGAACAGTTGTGGTAGAACGGTATAGTTGTTAGAATTGTCGATTGCTTCACTATTTAAGAGTGGCATTCGCATGAAATTGTTGTTCAGTGCTCATTATTTCTGAGAATAGATAAAGCGAAGTGCTGTGAAGCAGTGCTCGTCGCTTGAGCTTGATTCCAAGTATCAACTTTGCAATTGTGTTTGTGAATGTTTGGAGAAATTCAAAGTGCAAGTCAGTGTGCTTGTTGGATGTTGGATTCCACAGCCTTGATCTTCATTCTGTGTGTTTGATCCTTAGTGAAATGCAATCAAAGCAATGCCTTGACAGATCTGAGAGGAATTGTAGTGTTGGTAGTATTCTGCATTTGTGAGTGCCGTGCGAGGTGGATGTGAAGCAATTTCGATCGAGGAAGTTGTACCTTCAGTGGATGGGTGGAATACAATTCTGAGGTGAAGTCGTTTTGCAGTGAAGTGCCGTTTTTGGGAGAGCCTGAATCATCACAATCAAGATTGTTTGGAAAGAATTGAAGGATTTGTGATTAAGGAGTGTGAATTTGTGATAAGACTGCGAGTTAGTGCTTGTTACTCTCTTCTAGGTGTGGTTTCTACCTGAGAGACTAAAGAAGAACTCAAGAAGAACTACATTGTTACTTTGCTTCATATTTGACCAATTCTGACTCGTATCTCTGCGAGAACAAACTTTACTTACCTGATTACCGCAAAAGTGATATTTGCCGGCTTGTCACATGATTTTTGTCCCCGGCAGAGGCGCCAAAAATCATGTGACAACCCGGCAAATATCACTTTTGCGGTAATTGGGTAAGTAAAGTTCTTTCCCGCAGAGATATGAGTCAGAATTGGTCAAATACAAAGTCAAACAGTAACATGTAGTTCTTCTTGGTTGCGTCTTTAATCTCTCAGGTAGAAACCACACCCAGAAGAGAGTAACAAGCACTGACTTGCAGTCTTGTCACAAATTAACACTCCTTAATCACAACTCCATCAAATCTTTCCAAACAATCTTGATTGTGATGATTCAGGCTCTCCCAAAAACGGCACTTCTCTCTTCAGGTCTTTGATTACCTGACTTCTCTCTACTGCTTCCGCTTGCTATACTTCTCTCTCTTTCTCACCTTGGGTTATACTCTTTTTCAACTCCAAGTTTTCTTCTTCTAATCTTGCTACCACCTGCAATACAGTCTTTACCTCTGGACAAGTAGATTGCATCTCCTTCTTCTTCTGTTCCAACTTCACCAACAGCGGGCACACTACTTCTTGCAGGTAATCTACTCCATTACTGGCAACTTCTTCCTCCTGCAAAGTGGTCTCTCTTCTCTCTTCGTGTTCTCTCAATACTTGCCTTCTTCTCTAGAGTCTTTGTATCGGAATCGACGCCTCACTACCCAAGCTTTCTTCTACCTCTTCCTTCACTCTACTCGGCCCCGCTTCACACTTTGCCTTACGTCTCGAGCAAACTCCTTGCTGTACTACGATCTTCTTCTCCTCTAGCACCGGTACTTCGTCTTCCAGCGCCGCATTGTCTTTGGCTTCTACTTCGGCTTGCACTTCTTCTTTGTATTCTTCAGCCGCTGGTGCCGAGGTCATTTCTCCACCGTCTTCACTGTCACTGCTAGTATCTCCACTCTGCAGTATCAGCTTAGGTTCCTCCTCATGTTCCGAGTCCTCCGTTTTGAGCTCGGCTTCTCCTTCTGAGTCTTCATCTTCTGACTCAATCATCACCATCCCTCGCCTCGGGTTATTTTTCTGCATCTTCCGAGGTTTCTTGTTTTCTTCGGCTTCTGCTTGCCGAGTTCTCTTCTTCGTTAGGGTACTTACCACAACCTCCACGTTTTTCCCTGTCTTCGCATAGTAGTCGTCCGTGCTCCAGATTTGGAGAATGTATTGCTGCTCCTCCGCGTCAACTTCTCTTCTCAAGTCAGGATGGAAATGAGACACCATTCTATTGCGCTCCGCCAAATTGAGCAAATTCAACCCGAGGTAGAAATGTGCTGCAAATGGTACGATGTAGTGTGGAGGCGACTTATCCCGCAGATTCCACACCATCTGCCTCGTTCTCCCGTGAAAACACCTTGCCCAATTGATCGGTTCTCCTGCAAATAACTTGTGAAAGAACACCGCTTGGTGCTTCATCACATAAGTGGTTCTCTCCGGCTTCAGGATGGCCATTAGTCCACTCACAATTCCTCTCCTCACAAGGTCTTTGTAGCTCTCAACTTTGTACCCATTCTTTGTTCTCTTCGACGAGAAGGCATCTCTCACCTCCTACGTTTCTTGGGCTATCTCTCCTTTCCCCAAGAACGTGGCTCCTTGCTCCAAACCCGCCTCCTTCTCGAGTACAAGTCTCCAATCCAACTCTGTCCAGCAAGCCGAATTTCCTCTCTTCCCTTCTTCCTCGGGCCCATCGAGACACTTACTCTTGATGATTTCTGTCATGAATCTTGGAAAACTTATGTTCCAGTTCCATGCCAGAAAAGTGATCTGAAGTCGGCTCAAGACTTCGATCCTCGCTACTACATCTATTCTCCAAATTGCATGATTTCTTACTACAAATTCAGAGTTTTTCTTCCCTCCTCCTATCTCTTCTGCTTTCTTACTGTCTCTTGATTTTTCTCTCACGACTTCTCCCTTGTGCACTAACCCGAGTACAACTCTATTTCCCTTTCCTCGATCACCTGCAAGACGACTTCTCAACAGCGAAGGAAAATTGCTTGACATTTTGTCATTGCAGTTTTGATTTTTATAGAGTTGCACTTCTTCATCTTCCGTCGCTTCGAGTTTCTACCGAGAAATCACACCTCCTGCATGCACCTGTCACTGTCAATCAACCTTTGCGCGTATGAGCCGCCAGTTTTGAAATGGCCTCTTCTTGAATTTCTCGACCCGATGAAAGGTTGTTAGACTGTCTTCGCCTCGGGTTGAGCTCCCCCCGATCTGAAGACAATTTACTTCGTATTGTATGCTGACACGGCATTTCCAAGTACTTCGCCTTATGACCCGTAGTCACTTTACTTTGGGTTTCATCCCGAAGACAATTTTCTTTGCCTTCTTTGGCCATACAGGCGCAATCCAACTTCTCTATACACTTCTTCTCCTTTATTTTGAAAAAAAAACAAAAAATGTGGGCACCATAGGTGCACAATTGCAGACATGATCCTTCCAAACAACACCATCACATCCTTCCAACATAAGGACTCTAGATGACAAAATATCATGCACTCTCAAGATAGTGCAGCCTATCAAAACATCAAGTGTCGTCGGTGTTGTTTGTTTGTAGATATACATAGTCTCTTGGATGAAATTGACAGATTGAGAGTCTTTAACCTCCTTCTCAAATGGTAGCATAACGTAAGGTATCTCTATGTTGAGCAATTGCCAAGTTCTCAAAGGCCATCGGCATCACTCTCCAAAAGATCTCTACTTGCTGAGAAAATGCGTTCATCCATACATCTGGATCATCCAAGTCCAAAACTACAATAGCATCTCGACAAATGGCTGTGGGTAAATCTGGATCTTGTCCATAGAGTAGGAAGTAAGGAGAGAAGGATGCTAAGGAGGCTTGCCGGCTGAACCAATAGTCCATGGCCAACCAAGGTAATTGGAGGTCCCAATCTCCCAAGTGGCCTCTTTGCAAACCATATTTTTGCAATCCTCTCTTCACCATCTGAACCACTCTCTCTACTAAACCATTTGCCTTAGGGTGATCTCAAGATGTAGTACGATGATCAATCAAAGCCTTGTCATACAAGACCTGAAACTTCCACAAGACCTAAAACTTCCACAAGAATGTTGTACCCTGATCAGTCAAAACCTCAGCTCCTAAATGACTAAGAATGACTAAGATGACTAAGAACTCAATCCAAGAATGAGTAAGCTATCCCTTCACTAGACTTATCAAGAAGTACCACCAAATCAATCTACTTAGAGAAGTGCTCCACCATCACCAAAACATACCGATGATGTCTCACAGTCAGCGGTAAAGGTCCAACAACATCCAAACTCCAACAATAACCCAATCCCATGATAGGTAATGGGTGTAATTGTGGTGTAATAAAGGAGCATTGAATGATGCTCTAACTTGGTCACAAACCACACATCTGGCAACAAATTGTTGTACCTTGGTCTGCATACCGCACCACCAATAATGACTCTAGAGTAAGCTATATATATGCTTTACTCCAAAATGTCCTAGCTCCTCATGAGCATGACAAAACCAATTGTGGTCTCTGAGATAGAAGTGGTACTACTCGCACTTTAACATCCTCCTATACACAAAAAAGGTGTTTGCACTCCAATCTATATTGTTTGGCTTGCTGAAGGACACAATCTCTCTCCTTGGCCCCAATTGTGCCACCCAAAACACTAGTGCAAAGATAGTCCATCACTAAGACGTCACCATGAATGTCTTGTTGAATTGTACCAATATCTTCACTCTCTAGATCTATGACCTCAATAACTCCTCCCGTATGTGCTAAGAGAGATACCACCAAAGCCTCAGAAAATATACACAGAAAGGCCAATGCATGCCAACCTGGCACCATCTCCTCATCTATCTCACCATGCCAACGTGCTCCGGTCTGATCTTGCTGGCTGGGACATGGGTTTCTACTCAACCCATCTGCATCATGGTTCACCACTCCAAGTCTGTGAACAACCATGAAATCATACTCGTGTAAAATCAGAGCCCATTGTGCAAGCTTTGCTGAAAGCTTGTCGGACTCTATCAACCACTTCAGCGGCTGATGATCAGTGATGAGAGTGAAAGGATTACCAAATAAGTAACATCGGAAATGTGCTATTGCCCAAACTGCTACCAAGCACTCTCCCTCATATGAATTATACTTTGCCTTTGCTGAACTTTTGGAGCGACTAGCATAGGCCACCAAAAACTCCTTCCCCTCATCATCATGCTAGGTGAGCACTACTTCAAGCCCCAACATACTCCAATTAGTATGAACCTGAAACGGTTGTACTTTGATTGGTCTCCTCAAAATAGGAGCAAATGTCAACCTCTCCTTGAGCTCTAGAAAAGCTCTCTCTTGCTCATCTCCCCAACACCACTCTTGTGTAAGCTTGGTCAACTTTACCAAGGCCTTGGTAATGGCAGTGAATCCTCTAACATAGTGGCAATAAAAGTTTGCCAACCCAAGGAATGCTTGCACTCTATTCACATCCATAGGCCAAGGAATATGTGCAATAGCCTCCACCTTGGTCTGCTGAATACCAAGTCCTCCAGGGTAGATAGTGTGACCCAAATACTCAACCTGCTCATGGAAGAACCTACACTTCCCATGATGTAATTTTAATCCATGAGATCTCAGTCTCTCAAACACCTCCAACAACTATCTCTCATGCTCCTCCACAATAGTGCTATAGACTAAAATTTCATCAATATAGCACCGAGCAAAATCCAATCTAGCTAGGATCCTATCCATGACCCTATGGAACTTAGCAAGAGCATTCTTTAACCCAAATAGTAAGAACCTCCATTGATATATCACATCCTTGCCGTGAGGATCAACAGCCCAAAATATTATCTTGTACTTATCCTCCCCCTTGATCGGCAACTAACAATATCTTGCTTGAAGATCCAAAGTACTAAAGACCTTTGCATGCCCAATCACATCAAAAATCTTCTCCGGTGTAGGCATGGTATACCAATCAGCCTTGGTCCATTGGTTGATAGGACAGTAATCTCCACACATCTGCCTATCTGTGTAGTTGCCTTGCATATCCTTCTTGGTTGGCATCATTGTAGCTGATGTATACTCTCCATGTGAGATCTCTACCAAACCAGCCTCAAAAAGGTCTCTACTCCGACTCTGAATCAATGTCCTCTCCATATCACTATAGCAATAAGGACGTCAGAAAACTAGTATATTGCTAGTCAACTCAATCCATATACCAAGTCCCTTTAGAGCACCAAAATCCTTCATACTTAAGGCAAAACAACTCGTGTAGCTACTCAAGAACTTCCAAACTCTCTGTCTTTCCTCTTTAGTAAGCTTGGGTCCAAGATGTGGCTCCCAAGTATCCTCTGTAACTATCACAAGAGGGGAAGACATATTGATTGGCTGCTACATTGGGCTCTTGGAAGCAATAGTGTTATGCTCCCAACCACTAGAGGTCCCAACCTCTGCATGAACAACTCCATCCACTCTGGCTGCAAGCTCCACACGTCCTCTAGCTACATCACAAGTGGACCAAGGGTGTAATCCAAGTAGCCCATGCTCACTTGGATGGACTCCAAGTAGACCACTCTTCCTAGTAGCTATTGGTTGTGTCCCAAGAATACCATGTCCACTTGATCCATCACCCCAACATGTGCTTGAATTGTCTCGATAAGCACAAGGCTCACAAGTGTCCAAGTGGTGATGCTTGTCAAGCGCATCCTACACTGCTCTACCAAGACAAGGCTCACAATCCAGGTCAAATAGTTCAGGTCCATAGCCTGACCTAACACATGACGCTTGGATGCCTCTGGCACTATTGGAACAGCGATAATACCGATGCAAAAATCCATTGCCCGCTCTCTCTTATCAACATTGGGCTCCACCAACTACTATAACTATGAGTCCCAAACAAGTCCATGTCCTCCCTCTCAAAAATCATGAGAGTCTAGGAAGCTCATGATTGTGGGAAATGCGGCTCTAGGCTATCCAACTAGGTTCACTACTGCCATAGATGACCTATTAGCCACTACCACCATTTGAGACTAACGCCCAACATCTAAGATATCATCAACAAGGATGTGGTCAAGTCATTGAATCCCATCATAAGCACAATGTAAAACCTCTCTGGGTAAGAGGTTCATCCACCAAAGACAAAGATGATGAGCCCGTGATCCCACTTTGGCTGCATCCAACAATATAGTAGGTCTCATCCAAGAATGGACCTGATGTGTACTTGCCACCACTCGAGTATGAGAATACCAATCAAAGAAACATTCTCTAAAAGATAAGCTAGAGAAATAGACTTATGGACCTAGAGATGTCCTAGTATCCATAACATCTCCCAAAACACAGCAGAACAAGGATCCTCAAGACCCAAACCTCGACCACCACATGTGTGTCCTTGACATGGCCATCTAGAAATCACCAAGTGAATAGGCCCATGTCTCTCCAAATCATGCGCCTCAAGTAAGGACATGTCTGCTAGTAGGGCCTTTAGGTAACCTCTGACTGCTAACATTGGTAATAATGACATCATTAGAAGAACTCCACCATGGGGTTAAACCCCAATACCACGCCACCTCTTGCAGTGGTACCTCCACTCGTGGTAGCACTATCTCTAGCGAGTGCACCTCCACTAGCTCCACCAACACTACTCAAGCTAGAACTCGTGGTACAACCAATCTACTCCTGGCAAGCAAGCTTGAAGAAATAGAGATATAGTTTGGAGATCAATATTGTCTCCATAACTCAATCTCCTCCAAATGAGCTCTCTTGAACTCATGGTAGTCATCCATTGGCGGACCCTCCAAATGTTGAAACAACCTCTTCCATGCCATGAAGGGTGTAAACAAAGTTGGTTTCCGCATCTATTGCAAATCACACCAACTATCAAACTCTTGGATGAAGTCATCCAACTCAATGGTACCCACTGTACCAGAGTAATGCCAAAGGCCTTTGGAAGCCCCATAAATCTTGTCCATGTCCCACAACAATGGTGCGGACACGCTAAGTGTACTCTCAACTGGATCAGCTCATGTGTCAAACTCCAACTTAGAGTCAATCTCCTCCTTCATTGAGGCCTGAGATACAAGCTAATATTGAGTGCCACTCTAAGTAAACCCACTACGCACTACATGGCTATCTCCTCTAGAATCCCCAAAGAACTCCGTCATGACAAAGTAATCGCAACCACAACCGCAAATTGCAAAAAGTATCCCACTAAGTACCAACACCAACCAAGAACCACTAAGAGCCAAACTAAGGGAACACTACCCACTAATGTAACTCTAATTGAGACAACTACAATAGGAGCAAGGGTGACTTGTAATCTGCCATCACAACACAACACTCTCACAATCTATAGGTCATCACTTCTTGCCTCACTAGAGAGAAATAAAGATGGTGTAACTGGTCATCACTCTAGCCTCACTACTGAGAGCACACCAAAGCAACAAAGCTCAAAATTTAGTGCACTTCACACAAACACAGTGCACAAACAAGAACTAGAGAATGGAGAGGGTCCAATCACAAGAATGCAAAAAGAAAACCTTCCATCTCATAAATCAAGATGTGACTAACTTTGCCACCATTTGGCATTTGATATAATTGGAGTACTTATTTATTTCCTAAGTTACAAGGATCATCAAGGATTGGATCAAAGTTCTTCTTGCCAAAATCCGACGTAAATCCTTCACAAAATTTGATATAAAATCTGACGTAAATTTGACATAAAATTTGACATAAATCCCTAAAAATAGTTGACCGCTAAATCCTCCACTAACTCTTCACTCAAGTCAAATTAGAAAAAGGTGTTTTGTCTAATCTTTAATTGACAAGGATGTGCTCCAAACTCTACCTTCAATTTTAGTTTCTGAGCTCAACTCACAACAAATTGATCTTGAGCTCAAAATCACACCACCGCTTGAAAATTACTTCTCCCTAGCTCCAAATTTTGCCAATGCTTCCGCACACACACTCTCTCAAGGAAATCTAAACTACTTGATTGAGACACCAAATTCCATTGAACTTGGAGATACCACCAACACTCGTAGTTCCTACACCCAATTTCCCCCTGACTCACTTCTTTGATATATCAGATTGTTTACAACTCGATTCAATTGATCTCAAATCAATACTTGATCTAATCCTCAACAACTTGCCAACAATAGTGCACTTATTACAGTCAAGCCACACCAACTCTAGCTAAGAGAATCTAGGTGACGCTCGCCGGCTTTCTGCCCACTCTAGCTAAGAACTCAAAGGCTCAACATCAGAGAAGTGAGCTCTTTGGAGCTGCACTTCCATGGTATACTCTTGATTTTGACCTAGGTCTCATCCCAATGGTCCCCTTGATGGCACACCCAATGGTGCAGATGGTGCAAATGATGGTGGGTCCCACTATGAAGTCAATATTCTAAACATGAAATCTGACCGTCAAAAAGTAGTCTATGAGTAACTGCCAAAATGTCTCACTACTATCACTGGAAGTCCAATGTCCAAGCAATCTAGATGTGACACTACAAATGGCATGACATGGGAGCTAGATCTTGGACCCAAGGGAAAGACCGAGGGTTTGGAGGTTCTTGAAGAACTACATGAGTTGTTTTGCCTTTAGTATGAAGGATTTGGGTACTCTGAAAGGAATTGGTATTTGGATTGAGTTGACTAGTGATACGCCAATTTTTTGACATCCCTATCGATATAGTGACATGGAGAGAGTACTAATTCAAAGCTGGAGTATAGACTTTTTTGAGGTTTGTTTGGTGGAGATTTCACATAGAGAGTATGCATCAGCTATAGTGATGCCAACCAAGAAAGATATGCATGGCAACTACACATATAGGCGGATATGTGGAGATTAACGTCCTATCAACCAATAGATTAGGGCTGATCATTATGCCAGGCCCACCAAAGGAGATCTTTGATATGATTAGGTATGCAAAGGTCTTCAATACTTTGGATCTTTGAGTAGGATATCATCAATTGCCGATCACAGAGGAGGATAAGTCCAAGATAACATTTTGGGTTTTAATCTTCATGGCAAGGATGTGTTATATTAGTGGAGGCTCTTATCATTTGGGTTAAAGAACGCTCTTGCCAAGTTCTAGAGGGTCATAGATAGGATCCTAAATGGACTGGACTTTTCTTGATGTTATATTGATGACATTTTGGTCTATAACACTATTGTGGAGGAGCATGAGAGACAATTGTTGGAGATGTTTGAGAGATTGGGATCTCATGGGCTCAAATCACATCTTGGGAAGTGTAGGTTCTTCCATGAGCGGGTTGAGTATTTGGGTCACACTATCTACCTTGGAGGACTTGGTGTTCAGCAAACCAAGGTGGAGGCTATTGCATGTATTCCTTGGCTTACAGATGTGAGCATAGTGTGAGCATTCCTTGGGTTGAAAAATTTCTATCATCACTATGTTAGAGGTTTAGTTCCATTGCCAAGGCCTTGACAAAGCTGACCAAGCTTATACTAGAGTGGTGTTGGGGAGATGAGCAGGAGAGAGCTTTTGTAGAGCTCAAGGAGAGGTTGACATCTACTCCTATTTTGAAGAGACCAATCAAAGGATGACCATTTTAGGTTCACACTAATTGGATTATGTTGTGGCTTGGAGCAATGCTCACCTAGCATGATGTTGAGGAGAAGGAGTTTGTGGTAGCCTATGCTAGTTGCTCCAACAATCCAACAAAGGTGAAGTATAGTGCATATGAAGGAGAGTGCTTGGCAATAGTATGGGCAATAGCACATTTCCAATGTTACCTATTTGGTAATCCTTTTACTCTCATCATTGATCATTAGCTAATGAAGTGGTTGATGGAGTATGATAAGCTTTTAGGGAAGCTTGCTTGATAGGCTCTGATTTTACATGATTATGATTTCACGATTATTCATAGACCTAAAGTGGTGAACTATGATGCAAATGGGTTGATTAGAAACCCATGTCCCAACCAAAATGATCAGACCGGAGTACGTTGGCATGCTGAGACAGATGAGGAGATGGTGCTAGGTTGGCATGCATTTGCTTTTTTCTATATACTTTTTGAGGCTTTGGTGGTATCTCTCTTAGTGCATATAAGAGTAGTTATTGAGGTCATAGATCATGAGAGTGGAGATAGTGGTATAGTTTAGAGAGACATTCATGATGATATCTTAGTGATGGACTATCTTTGCATTGGTGTTGTGGGTGGCACAATTGGGGCCAAGAAGAGAGAATGTGTTCTTTAGCAAGCCAGACGGTCTAGATTGGAGAGCAACACCTTATTTGTGTATGGGAGGATGGTAGAGTACTAGTAGTACCACTTCCATCTTAGATACCACAATTGGTCTATCATTCTCATGAGGAACTAGGACATTTTGGAGTAAAGAGTACATAAAGCTTACTCCATAGTCATTATTTGTGGTGCGGTATGCAGACCAATGTATAGTAATTTTTTGTTAGATGTGTGGTTTGTGACCAAGTTAGAGCATCATTCAATGCTCCTACACTATAGTTACATCAGTTATGTCACAATTACATTAGTTATGCCATAGTTACCTATTATGGGATTGGGTTACCATTGGAGTTTGGACTTTGTTGAACCTTTATCATTGATTGTAATACATCATCAATATGTTTTGGTTATGGTGAAGCACTTCTCCAAGTGGATTGAATTGGTGGTACTTCTTGACAAGTCCAGTGAAAGGACAACTTACTTGTTCTTGGATAGGGTTCTCAGTCATTTTGGTGCACTAGCTGAGGTTTTGACTAGTCAGGGTACAGAATTCTTAGGGGAGTTTTACCTCTTGTTTGATAAGGCCTTGATTGATTACCATATTACCTCCCAAGATCACCTTGAGGCAGATGGCTTAGTAGAGAGAGTGGTTTAGATGGTGAAGAGAGGATTGTGAAAGTATGGTTTGTAGAGAGGCCACTTGGGAGATTGAGATCTCTAGTTACCTTGGTTGGCCATGGGCGGTTCATCCGGCAAGCTTCCTTAGCATCTCTCTCCTTACTTTCTACTCTATGGATAAGATCCAAATTTACCTACAGCCATTTGTCAAGATGCTAGTGTAGTTTTGGACTTGGATGATCTAGATGTATGGATGAGCGCATGTTCTCAATGGCTAGAGATCTTTTGGAGAGTGATGCTAGTGGCCTTTGAGAACTTGATGATTTCTCATCATAGAGATACCTTACGCTATGCTACCATTTGAGGAGGAGGTTATAGACCTTTGATCAGTAAATTTCATCTAGGTGATTGTGTATATCTACAACAAACAATGTTGACAACACATGATGTTTCTACAAGCCGCACTATCTTGAGAGTGCATGAGGTTTTGCCATCTGGAGTCATTTATGTTGGAAGGATGTGATGGTATTGTTTGGAAGGATCATGCGCACAATTGTACGCCATGCCACCTCCCAAACATTGATGGTACTATGGACCCAAGCTTGGCACTTGTACGTGTAAGCTTACAATGTATGTTACGTGGCTCTTATGGTGGAGTTGCTATTATATTAGTGTGTGATAGTTGTTTGAGAGGATGGCAAATGGCATGTATGACTCCTCTCCTCACAGTGGTTCCTCAAGAACAATGGTTATGTCCTAGTGTACTTGACTTATAGCTAGTTCATCCTTTATATGGTATAGATTTCATATAGGTGACTAACAATGAGGCTCGAATAGCACCTTGCCTCTTGATCTTTTGCCCACCATAGGGTATACCATATACTTGGAGTATATGGCTATCTGGAGTAGAGGGACCTAACCACCAGCTATGGTGGTAATTATGGCACTTGAGAGTCCATGTATGACTTATGTGTGAGTTGTGCTTCTATAGTGTATGATGTTGTCAACAATGTATGTTGTGTAGTAATGTTAGAGGATTAAGTTCCATTGTCAAGGCCTTGAGAAAGCTAACCAAGCTTACACAAGAGTATTGTTGGGAAGATAAGCAAGAAAGAGCTTTTATAGAGCTCAAGGAGAGGTTTGCCTCTACCCTTGTTCTTAAGAAACCAATCAAAGGATGACCATTCCAAGTTCAGATTGATTGGAGTACATTAGGGCATGGAGCAATACTCATCCAATAGGATGATGAGGGGATGGTGTTTGTAGTGGCCTATGCTAGTCATTCCAAAAATTTAGCGGAGGTAAAGTAAAGTTCATATAAGAAAGAGTGCTTGGAAATAGTGTGGGTAGTAGCACATTTTCAATGTTATTGATTTGGCAACTCTTTCATTCTTATCACGGATTATCAACCATTGAAGTGGTTGATGAAGTTTGACAAGATTTCAAGGAAGTTTGCATGAAGCGCTTTGATTTTATAAGAATATGCTTTCACAATTATTCAAAAACTTGGAGTGGTGAATTATGATGTAGAAGGGTTGAGTAGAAACCTATTTACTAACCAATAGGATCAAACTGGAGCATGTTGGCATAGTGTGATAAATGAGAATATGGTGCCAAGTTGACATGCATCAACCTTTCTATGTATATTTTCTAATGCTATGATGGCGTCTCTCTTAGTATAGACAAAAGGAGTTTTTGAGGTCATAGATCTAAAGGGTAGAGATATTGGTATAGGTCAATGCGACATTCAGGATGATGCTTTAGTGATAGACTATTTTTGCATTGGTATTATGGGTGGCATAATTGGTGCCAAAGAGAGAGGTCGTGTCCTTTGGCAAGCCAAGCAGTTTAGATTGGGGGGGGGATATCATTTTATGTATAGGAGGATAGTAGAGTGTGAGTAGTACCACTTCCATATCAAAGACCATAGTTGGTGTGATATGCTCATGAGGAGTAAGGAGATTTTGGAGTAAAGTGGATATATAGTTTATCCTAGAGTCATTATAAGTGGCACAATATGTAGATTGATGTATAGTAGTTTGTTGCTAGATATACGGTTTGTGACCAAGTTAGAGCATCATTTAATGCTCTTATGCCACAATTACACCCATTACCTATCATGGGGTTTGGTTAACATTGGACTTTGGACTTTGGACTTTGGACTTTGTTGGATCTTTGTTGTTGATTGTGGACATCATTGGTATGTTTTGGATCTGATGGAGCACTTCTCTAAGTGGTTGAGTTGGTGGTACTTCTAGATAAGTCCAATGAAGGGACAACTTATTCATTCATGGATCAAGTTCTTAGTCATTTTGGTGCACCAATTGCGGTCTTGACTAATCAAGTTACAAAGTTCTTGGGATAATTTTAAGTCTTGTGTGACAAGGTTTTGATTGATCATTGTACTACCTCTTAAGATCACCCTAAGGCATATGGTTCAATAGAGAGAGTGGTTCAGATGGTGAGGATTGCATATGTTTGGTTTCTAGAGAGGCCACTTGCGAGATTGAGATCTCCAATTACCTTGGCTGGCCATGGGCTCTTGGTTTAGCTTGCAAGCCTCGTTAGCATCCTTCTCCCCTTACTTTCTACTATATGGACAAGATCCAAATTTACCTTCAGCCATTCATTGTGAAGTTATTGTAATTTTGGACTTGGATGATGTAGACATATGGATGAGCTCATGTTCTTGATGGATAAAGATCTTTTAAAGAGTGATGCCAAGTGCCTTTGGGAACATCATGATTACTCAAGAACAGGATTCCTTACGCTATGCTATTATTTGAGGAGGAGGTTATAGATCTTTAATCCATTGATTTCATCCAGGTGATTATACCTATCTACAATAGAGTACATCAATGACACTTGATGTAACTATAGGCCGCACTCTCTTGAGAGTGCATGAGGTTTTGTCTTCCAAAATCCTCATGTTGGAAAGACATGATGCTATTTTTTGGAAAAATCATGTGTGCCATGCCACCTCCTAAACATTGGTGGCATTATGGACCCCAGCTTGGCAATTGTACATGCAAGCTTGTGGTATATGTTATATGACTCTTTTGGTGGATTTGCTTCTATGTTGATATCTAATAACTATTTGAGAGGATAGCATATAGCATATTGACTCCTCACCTCATGGTGGTTCTTCAAGGATAATGGTTATGTCCTTGATGTACTTGACCTATAGCTACTTCACTCTTTATGTGATATAGATTGTAGATAGGCGACTAACAATGCAGCTTGATAGCACCCAACCTCTTGATCTTTGCCCATCATAGGGCATATCATATACTTGGAGTAAATGGTAATTGGAATTAGAGGAACCTAACCGCCAATTAGGAGGGAAATTTTGGCACTTTAGAGTTTTTGTATGACTTCTATATGAGTTGTGCTTCTATAGTGTATGATGTTGATAGTGATATATGTTGTGTAATGATATATATATGAATAGCAATTATCACGACATTTGTAGCACCAAAGCTAGTTTGCTCAAACTTTGGAGTGTTAGTCTTGGCATCATAATTATATCAATAGTTGCTTAGAGGTTATTTAGTGATGGCTAGAGTTTGTATTAGGGCTATTGACCATGCTATTGGAGCTACCATCAAATGGGGCCGTCAATGGTACCATTAGGGTTAGAGTGCTAGCTTGAGTCTAGGAGATATACCTTTGAAGTACAACTCTAGAGAATCACTTCTCTCATGTTGAGCCTTTGAGCTATAGGCTATGGTGGATAGAGGCCAACAAGCATCACTTGGAGTCTCTTAGCTAGAGTGAGTGTGACTTGTCAATGTAACTAGTGTTGTTGTTGGCAATTTCTTGAGTTAAGTGTTTGATTTTTGCTTTGAGTTGAATGTGAATTGAACTGATTATTGTGGCACTTTAGATTGTGTATGACTTTTGTATTGGTTGTGTTTCTATAGTGTATGATGTTGATAATGATATTTATGTTGTATAGCAATGTATATACATATGATACCCAATCTCCACATAAATAGATATAATAAAGAGCTTTTGTAGAAAAAAATTTAAGAATTAAAAGTATGGTAAGGAACCACAACAATGCTAATTGAGGCAACTTATCAAGAACTAGGATAAGCACTGTGCATCATGACTAGGGCATAAATAACCTGCCCAGTCCCTATTCTCACTATCATCCCATCTGTCAATCTCCATCCATGACCCTCCTCTCTTCCCTACCTACTGTCCTCCTCTTCTCTTCCGGTCCCATTATCTACATCCATGTCCTCCATCTCCACCTACCGTTCATTGTCTCTGTTCTTGTCTATTGTTTCCAAGGGCAATTTGGTGATGCACGGGGTATAAAGAACCTGTCCCCATTCCTTCCCCTATTCTCGTTGTCATCCTTATTTGTCATCTCCATCCATGAACCCCTCCCTTCCCCGCCTATTGTCCCTTGTTCCCATCCATGTTTCTCTTTCCATCCTTGCTTGCCGTCCACGCAAGAATGGAGACGTCTCCATTCTTGCGTGTCATTTCCAAGGCCAATTTGGTTGGGGTACCTACGCTCCTACAATAGGGATCTACTCATCTATCATTTCCAAGAGCAGTTTGGTGATGCACGGGGCATAACATCCCTTGTCCTCCCTCCCTATTCTCATTGTCATCTTGTCCATCATCATTATCCATGATCTCTTCCCTTCCTTGAATGTTGCACTTGTCTCCCATTCCCGTCCATTGTCCCCATTCATGCCCTCGCTCCCCATCCCCCTTGCCATCCATTGTCTCCATTCTTGTCGTTTCCAAGGGCAGTTTGTATCTACACTTCTACTATAGGGACCTACTATAGTAGGAGACAATCTTTTTTTACAGGTAAATAAATACATATTTGACTTACACTAATGGGAAATGGTTGGTATGTGTATCTAAAGGAAAGTGACACAATAATAAGTAGATTGAATTGTTTCTTCATATATATGTTTGATAATAAATATTTTAACTTTTAGAAGAAATTACAAGATATTTACTTTTTTCACTACTAGGATTGGAGACCTATTTTCAGAAACTAATGCCGTGAGATAATTAAAAATATATATATATATATATATATATATATATATATATATATATATATATATATATATAAAACTCACTTTGCATCAAAGACTATATTTTATATTTAAACTTTTGTTTTTCTTCATCCTTCCAACTAGACTTCTTATTGCTTAAAATTTAGGAAAATCATAAGTATTATGATGAGGGAGTACAAAATTAATTGCCTCAATTTTCTATGCAACTAAAGAAATTAAAATGTGGTGTTCGCATTGTAACAAGAAGGATTGGAAAACTAATCGAGATGAACAAGAATAGATTTGAATAAATGTAAAATGACCAAGCTTCGATGTGATAACACTACTCTCATCTAATTTTCGAAATTAAGTTGTAAAATAAAAAAGAGACATTTCCTATAGTTTAGTTTATTGTGGATAAATTCTGGCATAATCTTTAATAAACTTGTCAGCGAAAAGATGGACTATTTGATTTACTATCGGGGACATAGCGGATAATAAAAGCTCAAGTTTATTTTATTTATTTATCTATCTATTTATTTCAAACTCTAATAAATAAAAGGCGACCGCGTGAAAACACGAAGGATGGGAAGACCCATCTACACAAACTCTAATCGGGTTCGTATGGAGTTCTTATGGAGTAAATAGCGAGAGCAGACCAAATCCCATACGAACACGTGGACCGTACAGGACAAGTTAAAATGAGGCCCTGTCGGCTATCGAGTGGCTGGACCGAACCTCAGACGAACCCTGGTTAAGCTCTCGTTTCGCTATTCTTTCGTGATGGCACTGGATGGGTTTGTCGGGGTTTGAAGCCTGTATATTTTACCGATGGCCGAAGGAAGAAGCAGAAGCAGTCTCCTCCGCTGTTTCTGTTGTCTGTCACCCTTTGCAAGCGAAGGAGGGGGATACCGTACAGGAAACGCATATTTCTAGGGATTGGAGATTTAGTAGAATCTCCTGGAAGTGGAAGTTGAATCTCGAAGGGACGAAGGAAGTGGAAATCGGAATTGGAATTGGAATTGGAATTGAAGAGGAATTGGAGTTGCAATTGCATTGAGATGGGGAGGAAGAAGGAGGATGCCGGAGGTGCTACTGCAGGAGCCGGGCCAGGAAAGGGAGGAAAATCGAGCAAGGAAGCTGCTCCGAAGAAGGAGAGGTTGAGCGTTTCTGCCTTTCTGAGTAATATAGATAAACCAAAGAGTGAGAAACCCGCAGCAGCTGCGTCGAAATCGAAATCGAAATCCAAAGCGGCTGAGAAGCCTGCCGGGTACGAAATGGATTTGCCACCGAGCGATGAGGAGGAAGAGGAGGTTGTAGGAGAGGAGGGGGAGGAAGAGCGTAACGCCAAGCTTGGAAGGAGGTACGCCAAAACTGCGCAACCTAGTGCTCTGGATGTCTCGGTTTCGGAGAGGGAGGCCAAGAAGAAGGAAAAGAAGGAGCAGATGCTTGCTGTTGCTCAAGAAGCTGCCAGGCAGGAAGCGCTGAAAGATGATGGAAATGCCTTCACCGTTGTTATTGGCACTAGAACTGCTACCATGGATGGGGAGGATACACACGATGCGAATATGAAGGATGTGAAAATTGACAGTTTCTCTGTATCAGCTCGGGGTAAGGAGCTACTGAAGAATACTTCTTTGACAATCGTCCATGGAAGAAGGTATGGCTTGGTCGGCCCCAATGGTAAGGGGAAATCTACTCTGCTCAAATTATTGGCATGGAGGCAGATCCCAGTGCCGAAGAACATAGATGTGTTGCTTGTGGAACAGGAGGTTGTGGGAGATGATCGAACTGCCCTTCAAGCCGTGGTTTCTGCCGATGAGGAGCTTGTGAAACTTAGGGAGGAAGCGGCCAAGCTGCTGGAGCTTTCACTGAACGATGATGACAAGGATCATTCTACGGAGGCGGAAGACTCTGCCGAGAAGCTTACGGAGATTTATGAGAAATTGCAAGCTTTGGATTCTGATGCTGCAGAAGCTCGGGCGTCAAAGATTTTGGCAGGTCTAGGGTTTTCTACCGCTATGCAGGGCAGGTCTACCAAATCGTTCAGTGGGGGTTGGAGAATGCGAATCTCTCTTGCTAGGGCTCTTTTTGTCCAGCCCACGCTTCTTCTCTTGGACGAGCCTACGAATCATCTTGATTTGAGGGCTGTCATTTGGCTCGAAGAGTATCTCATGAGGTGGAAAAAGACCTTGATTGTGGTGTCTCACGATCGCGATTTTCTTAACTCCGTCTCGACGGATATCATTCATCTGCACGATGAGAAGCTTCATTTTTACAAGGGAAATTTTGGTGCGTTCGAGGAGATGTATGAACAAAAGCGACGTGAGAACAACAAGAAGTTCGAGATTTACGAGAAGCAGTTGAAGGCAGCTAAACGAAGTGGTAGCAAGGCCCAGCAAGATAAGGTCAAGGATCGAGCGAAAATGGCCGCTGGGAAAGATGCCAAGTCTAAGGGTAAATCTAAGGCCACTGCTGACAACGACGACGTTGTCGTGGATGCCCCTCACAGGTGGTCTGATTACGAGGTCAAGTTCCACTTTCCAGAACCCACCGAGCTTACGCCCCCACTTCTCCAGCTCATGGATGTTGGGTTCAGCTACCCTGGGAGGGAAGATTTCAGTCTTAAGAATATCGATGTCGGTGTGGACATGGGTACCAGAGTGGCAATTGTCGGACCCAATGGTGCCGGTAAGTCTACTCTTCTCAATTTGTTAGCCGGAGATTTGCAGCCTAGCGAGGGCCAATCGAGACAAAGTCAAAAGCTAAGAGTTGGTAGATATTCACAACATTTTGTGGACCTACTGCAAATGGACGAAACGCCAGTGCAATATCTTCTGAGGCTCTACCCAGAACAGGAGGGCCCGAGCAAGCAGGAAGCAGTCCGGGCCAAGCTGGGTAAATTTGGTTTACCCAGCCATAATCATCTGACTCCTATTGTGAAATTGTCTGGAGGGCAGAAGTCGAGAGTTGTCTTCACTTCTATTAGTATGGCACGCCCCCATATTTTGCTCTTAGATGAGCCTACCAATCACTTAGACATGCAGAGCATAGATGCTTTGGCTGATGCCTTGGATGAATTCACTGGAGGAGTTGTTCTGGTCAGCCACGACTCACGTTTGATATCACGAGTATGCGAAGATGAAGAGCGGAGTGAGATTTGGGTGGTGGAGGATGGACTTGTAAACAAGTTCCCAGGAAGCTTCGAGGAATATAAATTAGATTTGATCAAGGAGATCGTTGCGGAGGTAGAGGAATAGAACCCCATAGCCGGCGCGTTTGTGCGGGGTAATTTACATGTAGGCGAAGCCAATTTTCCCTCTTTTCCATTCTGTATCTTGAGAAGACTATCAACGCTGTATTCCTGTCAGCTTCTGCAAGTGAGGTGTAATTAAGAATTCTGATACAATGTCCAGCTGCGTAACATGGACCTTCGACAATTTGCCTTTCAATGAGCACTCTTTATGCTACTGTATTCTACTTCTGTCATTCTTGATATCGAGGCCTCCCGTGTTTGAGTTGATGTCAGGGCTTCGATTGTAGCGTTGAGTAATGGAAGGATTAGAGATTTTATTAGACCGTGGTAATTCCCAAGGACTTTTTCCGAGCAACCTGTATCTAATTCTGAGGTGGTAATGTGCTGAGGTAGAGTCATTGTTTACCAATTGGGATCCCTTGAACTGCAAGAGGTCACGTTTCAGTTTTCTTACATGAATGCGTTTTTGGCTAAGATGATGCCTTTTCCCCCTGCTGTCTATGTCTCTTTTAGTGGTGATGGAAATCTAGGATGATGAAAATCTCGAGCCTCGGGCCACAGACTGCCTGTTCTCTTTTTCAATGGTTTACCTTCGCAGGAGTTGCACTGCTTGGATTAATATTGGGTGGGACTTCTATTGAGGCGATGGTAACCTACATATTGTGCTTGTGCAGTCAAGCTACTCTGTTGATTTCGAGCAATTTGCCTTCTAAGTGGAAGTTGCCAATTTGGTGCACTTGGGAGGAAGTTTTATGGTGATATATATAGAAAAGACAGTATTTTACATTGTCTGTGTGGAAGGGGAAGATATCTTCTTGTAGTGTGTGCTAAGAGTTGAAGAAACGCGTTAGCTTTCTTTACAACGAGCAGGGTAGCTTCATCCGTAGGATCGTTCGTGACTCTCCTTGCTCGATGATGACCCCCGGTGGTGAAAGCCGTGAGACCATCTCCAAGTATCTGTAAGTTTCTTTCCAGTAGTGGACACATAAAACGGATAATCTATTTGTTCTGAGCTTATTCGTCAAATTTTTAACGGCTTCCATGTACCTAGTGCTTAGCTGATCTACGTGTGATGTCAAATTTTTGTTTGTGATATTATGAAAGTTTTACTAGAGTTTTGGTGGATTCTACAGATGTCCATCTCAGATCACAGGCATTAAATCTATGGGAGCGGATAGTACAACAAAGAAACGTTTGGGTGGTAACAAAGAAAGCTGAGGGATGCGCTGCTGCTCAGCTTGTTCCTGAGGTAGTTCATGGACCTATGTGCTGCTCTATCCACTGCTGCTCTCCCATTTTCCCGATGGCGTTTCTGAGAAAAAAATATGCCCCGGAGCATACTAAGCTGATTTACGTGCCTCCCCGAAGTCCACGAAGGTCAATATGCCTCATTACAAGGGGAGGTGGCCTTTAATCCACCCGGCCACGGGATAACCTGTCACCTACATGCCCAACAGCAGCACAACTTGCACAGAAACGTAACCACTTGCTACGCGGGCTTGCCGCTTTCAGATACTTGGAATATGATCTCTTTCCTCTGAGTAGCTTCCAGGGTATCATAATGACCTTGTTTGATGACTTCTCACATCCTTCAGCAAGGGTTTAGGGTTTAGTGGAAGAAGGAAAAGGTATTTCTTCAGCCCGAGGTACTTCTCTGAATTTTGTGTATGTAATATGGGCCACGGATGAGCGAAAGCACAAGGGCGAAGACTTTACTTTTATAAACAAAACTGTTCCAGCTGATAGAACAAATTCAAGTCTAATCGTACAGAAGGATTGTGAAAGGGAAAGAGTTGGGGTAGTAAACATAGCTACAGTCCGATATTCCAGCTTCACGCTTCCCCTTGATTTGGAACATCCTCTGGTGAACTAGTGTACTTATAACAACGGTCAGCATCCTCGTCTCGCCCCACACTCCTCAACGAATCCACGAGAAATGAAAGAGTTTCGTGGTCTGGAAGACATCCGTGGCACCGCAGTTCATCGAAAAGCTCGAGTGCTTTCTCCACTTTGTTCTCCTTTCCCAGATAATGAATGAGAGTATTATACCTATTAGTGTTAGGCCTTATACCAGCCTGCTTCAATCTCTCGAATAAGAAGACAGCGTCATCGATCCTTCCAGCTTTGCACAGGACCCCAATAAGAACACTGGAAGTTTCAGGATCAGGCTCACACCCTCTGACTACCATTTCATTATATAGTTGGCTAGCTAAGTCCACTTTTTCTGCTTTATCCAGATCCCTGATCAAAACCTTGAATGTGTAGGAATCAGCTTCACACCCAGCCCTCACCATCTCCGAGTAAGCAACATAAGCTTTGTAGTAATGGTGGTTCTTGAGCAGGGCATTCACCAGAGAATTATAGTGCTGGGAGGTAGCAGGACTCCCCAGTCTTGCCATATGATTCAAAGCATGAAGAGCCCGCTCCACTAGCCCTGCACTGCCAAAAGTCTTTGCCATCTTCATACAAGTCTCGGAAGTGAGAGCACAACCTTCTTCATGCATGTCCTCGAGAACGAAAAAGATTGAAGTAAACTTCCTGCTGTCGCATAAAATTCCCAGCATAGCGTTATAGGTCTCGGAAGTATGTTTGTAGCCCATTTGCTTTTTGGCCCACACGAAAAATTTCCAGGCCAAACCGGGATTGACGTTGTCATGTGTTATCACCTTGAGGACCAGGATTGGGTCAACCAGCAGGCGCAGAGCCTTGAGCTCCTTAGCTTTTTGATATCTCCAGTTGCCTGTCCCCTTGATGATCTCCAGAATGTTCACTAAATTGCTGTCTGAAGTATGCTTACTGCAACTAGACTCACTGTGGGCTGGTCCGTGGTCGTGCAGTCGTTCTGGGTCAGCGTAATCTTCGCCTTCCTTCCACACTTGAGGAACCCGCATTGTGCTCAGACTGGTGTTGAACCTGCCATTTGCTGAAGTTGCTGCTGCTACAACGGTGAACTGATTGTTGAGAAGCGAATCCGCTAGAATTTTATGTATGTTAGAAGTAGCAGCATTTTGCTGACATCGCCAAAGGCCCGAAGATTGCTGCGCTGTGAGAAATCGGCTCACTCTGACTGGGGGGAAACTGACTCCCTCGCATCTTGGAAGGAAACAAGACGGTGCACAAAACATCATTGTTGCCAGGAATACAAATCTCCTCCCTTTTAACAGGTAGCCAATTTCTTTGGATGTCTGCAAATTGCTCCAGCCGCTGTAAGATAGTATGAGAGGCTCCAAAGCATTATACTTTCCCACCAGGAAATTTATCCGGTGGTAGTTGTGAACAGCCCTGCGCATAAAATAAATACGGAGTGAATTACATTTGAAGCATAATCAACATGGTCTCAGTCAGTCAGACATCTGATTGCCAGACCAATCAACAACGCCACCTCCAACTCCTGTAACGACCCGTGTTAACATCATCCTCCACATTTCTCTGGCGCTCAGTACCTTTGTTCTCATGGCATTCCACGCTTTCTCAAATTGTAAGTTTGTCTCCAATTCCTTGGTCCAAACGTCCTACCTACACCGCCGCTCCAGTTCTTCCCCCACTTCCAGAACCAGGCTCCCAATGGCCACTGGAACCCTCAAACGACAGATTCGGATTTCATAAGACTCAAAGCTAATTGTGATCGGAACCCTAAAATGGATTTCCCGGATCACCATAGCCGTAACTGACGATCCTTGAATTTCCAACTGCTGCCTTCGTCTCCCCACACCTTCTATCACAGGACAGGACCACTGTAGGGCGCGGCCATCAGTGTACGAGAACGTCAGGCTCCAATACAGGAACCTAGACAACAGTAGGGAAGCGAACAAACTGTGGTCTGTTTACTGATCGGGTTTTAGACGGTGGCTCGAATTTTGTGATGAATTGAAGTTGGCGAAATGGGTTCTTCCAATTTTGCCCGGGGAGTACTTTTCATACGGCTTAGGCAGCTGGGCTCGCCGATTGTGCAGCATAGTAGGTCGGTGTATGTTCAGGGAGCGAGTTTTGCTTCCCATGGGAAAGAAAATGAAGCATTCGGTGGTGGTACGTTTGAGGGGCCTACTTCTCCTTCAGCATCGTGGTTACAGAAGCTGAAAGGATTATGGGGTGGCAAAGAGAGTGCCAGTGATGGATCCCAGCAGCACCTGCAACAGCCTCGTTCGAAGACTTCACTGGCGGCTTCTGCTGAAGAGCAGTTGGATCTGGAAAGTAAGTGAGCACGACTTGCCGCAAAATCTTTGAGTCTAAATTCGTAACACGCTTTTGGGTCTGATCGAATTTGCTAAGAATTTCTCTCTTTATGGAGGGGGTTAAAACCAAAGCATCCAGCTTCTCCGTGGGTTTAGAGGATATAGTGGACGATGGTGAATGCAGAGGAGTATTGAGGTTGAATATATTATGTTGTCCGAGTTTTGCAGGCTTTGCGGACCAGTTGAAAAAGGCACGGCAATTTGGCAAGCTGACGCAGTTTGGAAGGGGATTGCCAAAAGGTGGTGAAGCAATCGCCCAACGTTCTTTGGAGAGACAGGAGGAGATCCTCCGGAAACTTGCTGCCTACAGCCCCGATGGACAGGTGGGGACAGAATTATCCTTTTCCTGGCTGATCAATGTATCTACCATACCTGCTTCAGAGCTTTGTTCTAGCTGCCTAGATATCTCATTTGTTAATGCTAACTGTTGTTAAGGTCTCTTCGAAGTGGGTTTAGATTGAAAGGATAGATGAAAGAGTACGTTTAGTGTTGCAGTTCAGATTGTAAGGAATTTCGGGCATTGATGGGTTTGGGGTTCAGCGTCTGAGTTCTCTACATAAAATCGAAGTGGCGACTCAATGTGGTTGCTCGGTCCGGGATGTGGAGGATGTTCTTGGCAAGTATGAATGGACAAGGGAAGCCAACAATCGCATAATCAAGCTCAAGGAACAAGGCAAACCACTCCCCAAGTCTCTGGACGAGGTAGTATACTCACTCTCTTTGGGAGGACAAGCCTTCTCCTTTTAATTTTAGCAGACTACATGAACAAATCGGTTCAAGAGAGGATCCTTGTAGCGGACTTTTGCGGTTTGTCTAGTTGCAGCTTTCAGTTTTAGGTTCTGCTTGTAGAAAGTACTGTATTTGTGTGTTTTCATCTCTACTCATCTCATATAAGCACGTCACAACCTCGTGGAGAGAACATTTAACTTGATAAACACTTGCCACCCATATTTGCTTCTTTTACTGAAGAAGTTGAGGGGAGAGGAGAACCCACCGTGAGAATACTTCTGTGACGATGTGGGTTTTGCCCTGGGACTATTCCTTGTGATGGTGGTTTGATTCCGTTCGCTTACTTGTTGATGTGGGACTTGTGCTTGTGAAGATAGAAAAGCTGATGGGAGGTCGATGGAGACCATCTGCATCTGTAAATTTGTCAAAAGACGCTGCTGGTAGTCAACACAGTCGCAATTGTCCTTGCCCTTGCGGGTCAGGAAAGAAATACAAGAGGTATGCTACTTGTGTCTGTGTTAATATCTGATGGGCAGTGGTTGCAGGTAGTCTTAAAATGACTGACAAGTCAACAATGATAGATGTATATTGTATAACGTGCCCTGTATGTTTCGGCTTTTCAGATGCTGTGGAAAAGATTGAGTATAATTTATCTCCATGCCAAACACCAAGGAGCCGCAAGGAATACAAAGGCTTTACACACTGGACGTGGTGAAGGATAGACTGGTCATCAAACGTGTTCATGCCATATGTTCGATATTCTCCATAACAGCTGTCCTCTATAGAACACCCACGTTCCCATCGGGCAAAACTTTAGTTCGGACCATCGCAACTGTAGAACTTTGTCCACACGGGAAAGTAAAATACTCAGCAGGCGTTTGACACTCTAGGAGAATCCATCAATTGGCTTGACGAGTATAGCCAGGCAACTACGTCGGTCACCCATGGGGAAATCTGAGACTGTGATGCATACCTATCATAACATTTTCACTGGCAACTACCTGAGCGAACATGAGACAATACTATATTTATGGAAGATATCTGCTCTCCCGGTAATACTGCATGTACTTGCCTTCGAAGTTCTGAAGCAACTAGATGGGACATGCCAAAGTAGCGTCATGAATATTTCAGTGTAGCGTCATGCCCCAAGACCACTGTGTACTTGTCTTAAGAGGAGGGCGTTAGCTCTTAAGTTATACTTGAAGCAGTATTCCAGTTGGCAGCTGGTGGAGTTATGAATGAATTATATTTTTGTGGATGCTACACTTCTGCTTTGAAAACCCTACAAGCCAGATACAATAATCAGTGCATGACTTAGAAGATATAAATATCTCGTTCGTCTCTTAGAGCTTGATGTTCTTTGTCTCTTGGTCAGTGTGACCTCTTTAGGCAGGGGATGCGTCCATTGAGAAGTGACGTTCAATCTCGGATGTTGAAAGATCAGAGATCTTCATAAGAGGTGTCAAAGCATGAGATCTGTCAAGCCGTCGTGACGAGTGTATGGTCTGTAGAACGAGAAACCTGATAACTGGTTTAGCAACCAGCTTGGAAAATAGTACCCCTAGGACCCTGTGGAAAGAACATCTAGAAAATACTTGGCGCGAAATAGACATACTACGTTTGTGAAAAGCCGAGTGCGAGTGATGACTGATCATTACAGTAGTTGATCCCAGTCCCAAATTTACCTCGTTCTTTGGTTTGAGGTTTCAAAATAATCACGATATTTGGAACATTTTCCAATCTTAACGTAGCTGAAGGTAATAAGTAATTTCTTCAAATTATTCTCTTGAATCCTTGGGCAGAAGAGCACGCAACCGAATAAATATCTGCAAAGACCCCAGCGGAATATACATTAATGAAAAATTGGCTTTCCATGTCGGTGCATTACCCCATTACTAGAAGATCCCCAGGTGGCATTTGGTATATTCTCTTCTAGTATTGCTCGTCGACCATCTTACCTCAGCCGCATAGTCCCCTCTCACCGTACTTCCTATCACGTCTGAGAGTATTTGATAGGAGGATTATGGGAGTCTTTGGTGATATTATTGGACCAAGGACTTTTGAGTGTGTGACTGAGGATTTGGCACGTAGACATACGGCTCTACCAATCTCATGTGGTGGGGTTGGCTTGCTTTCTATGGAGGAGATGGTGCCTATAGCATTTTTGGGTAGTTAGGCTCTCTCGGCACCCCTACTTTCCTCTCGTTTTGTGGTTGTTGATAGGCCGGTTTTGGAGACTTATGTGATAGAGGTGGATGGAGGATCCTTTTCTCTCTAGGTGTTATTGCGGCCGACGAGAGATAGTCTATCACCATGAACACGAGAGGGTTTTCCACTATTTGCTTCACTATTGTCAGATTGGACTAGAGGTCTACAGTCTTCCTTGATGGAGCAACAATGTGAGCATACGCTACATTCTCTCTTAGTTGACTCGTCCATTCCTCAGGCTACTAGAGCACATCTACGCTCTTGCTCCGACAAGGGTGCAGGCTCGTGGATCCTAGCTCAACCATGCATTAGGGCTTTTCGACTCGCACCGGCTACTTTCTCTACAGCAATGAGGTTTCGCCTAGGTTTGGTCGACCCATCCGCATCTTCACTACTCACTTGTGAGTGTGGTTCTACACTAGATGCATCGGCGGTCCACATGACATGGTGTCCTTTTGGAGGACAGAGGATAGCTACCCATGATGCCATTAGAGACATAGTGTTTGCTATGGCGCGAGAGAGTGGATACTTAGCTTGGAGGGAGCGTTCGTATGCTTTGCAGACGACACGTGTCAGGGTAAACTTATACTTGGTCCGAGACGATCAGGTGACAGTAGCGGATGTCGTGGTCATGGACACTACGCGGGATATAGTTTTGGAGGGAATGATTACCCATCCCCCTGGGCGGCGAGTGAAGCCGCAGGTCGCAAGGTCTCCAAGTATAGGGGCATGCAGCGAGGTCACCTCTTTGTTCCTCTAGCCTTGGAGTTATATGGAGTGATGTACACGGCATTTGACACATTTGTCAGGGATTGCGCGAGAGCTTATCATGTTAGGCGTCAGGGGGTACCACTCTCACTCTCATATTTTAGACAGCGTGTGTCCATTGCTCTACAGAGTGTAGTGGCTGGTGCAATCCATAAGAGAGCAATCACATTAGGTGATGTTTCTTCGGATGCTCCAGTTGTGTGTAGACCGTACGACTTGCATAGCTCGGATATCTTAGGTGCGGTAGGGCAGATTTCTCATACCGACTCTATAGGGGCTTAGCCCCATGTTACCTTTTTTGTCTTCCCCTTGTACGGGCTTGATGGGGTCTTCCCATCCTTCATTTTTCCTACGCAGTCGCCTTTTACAAAGTTGCTATTCATCTAATAGATGTTTATAATATGAATATGTCCATATGAACATAGTTAACTTCAGAGCCGTGGTAAAATATCTTTACCCTCCTTTTGTATGGCTTATGAAGTTCCGAGGCATGGATGAATAGGAAAGAGTTCTTATGAGAAACGGGGAGTGGGACATAATGGATGAATAGACATGCCTCATCGCTTCTAGGGTTTAAATAAACTTAAATACAAAATTTGCTTTCTAATGCGAATTCCATTTCGGGGCATTCGTTTGCACCATTCGATTGTCCCATAATTTCGGAGGAAGCACAACTGCAGGTGCTCTAGGATTGCTTGATCTCAATACAGATTTTCGCAATTACAGGAAGAAGAAAGGCGTATCTATTCTCAGCCGGTGAATTTGAGGAAAGAGAGCTAGGTCTGCTTATCGTTTTGCATGATCATGTCCTCTCTCGATCTCTAGTCACATTGGCCGGGACGTGTGTAACTTACTCGATATTGACGTTCTATTTGCAAGATTTGTTTCCAGCAATTGCTGCCGTCATGGCGGACACTCTTGCCGATCTAACTTCACTTGTTCATTTCCATTGCGTGGGTGAGTATTTTGATAACTTGCTTCACATCCTGCTTAGGGGTTCAAGTCCTACCGCAAGGTGCAGTGGATTATTATTGTTAGAATCCCTTCAATATTCCAGTTTTCTAAGCCAACAGCTTAGAGTCCAACCTCAATTGGATAGTGCAGAGGTCAGTGTGAGAAATTGCCCTTTGCCTTGGATTTTGATTCTAAGATTCTATTGTGATGTCTAATTTGTCTGAATTAAAAACTGTGTACAGCAAAATAAAATATTAAAATTAGAGAATTGTGATGTTAAATTTGTTTGAATTAAAGATTATGTACAGCAAAATAAAATATTAAAATTAGAAAATTGCAATACAAGAACATTGATAGTTCCCAAGTTTTATTTGTCAACTTTCTGATCCGACCCTATTGTCAAAATAAGAAATTATAGTGGGTTCTACACAATAGCTTCCAATCAGGTAAGAACGGAGGAGCAGGCCTAACTATGAAACAACGATCTGTTCGCCAGAAATCTTATGACTAATGCGGAGTTCATAGAGCATTTTTACCTTTGCTTAACTTCTCTTCATGAAACTAGATCCATACCAATGTTCTTGTATTGCTATTGTCGAGTTCTAATATTTTATTTTGATGTGTGTAGTCTATATTTCAAATTAAGCATCATAATGGAATCTTCGAATCAGAAGCCAAGGCAAAGTGCAAATTCTCACAATGACCTCTACATTATCCAATTGAGATTAGACTCTCTGATGACTTGCTAAAAAAACCTGAATATTTAAGGAATTCCAAGAATAAGAATCCACGAAACCCTATGGTAGGACTTGAACCCCTATGCAAGATCTGAAGCAAGTTATCACAAAAACTCATACACTATGTGAGAATGAACAAGTGAGGCTAGATCAGCAAGAGTGTCCGTCATGATAGTGACAATTACTGCAAACAAACTTTATCCTGCATATAGAACGCCAGTATGGAGTAGGTTGGACACGTCCCAGCCAGTAGGAGATCAAGAGAATTGGACCCGATCGAGGTCCTGATCATTCAAAACGACAAGCCGACCTAGCTCTCTTTCTTCACATTCACCTGCTGAGGATAAATACGCCTTTCTTCTTCTTGTAATCGTGAAAATCAGTATTGAGATCAAGCAATCCTAGAGCAAATGCACCTACGCTTCCTCCAAATTATGGGACAATCAATGGTGCATACAATGCACCAAATTGGAATTCATAGTGAAAAGTAAAATTTTCATTTAGGGCTTACTTAAACCTTAGAGGCAAAGAGGTCAATATATTCATGGTATATGTTCATAGTACAGCGGTTCCAAATACCATTAACTTTAGAGCTATGGTAAAATGTCTTTACCTTCCTACTAAAACTCATTCTATGTTTCCAACTCTCCGTCTCTTATAAGAACTTCTTCATGTTCATCAATGCCTTAGAACTTCATAAGCCATGCCGAAGGTCATACGCTTTGGTTTGGATTCATTGAATTCCTTTGTGTAAGTCTTCTTTCAACCTACAAAGCATAGTTTCTGCGTTAGATGGCATTCATACACTCGTAATGGCATTCATACACTCGCATTCATACACTTGATGTTTGATCATGGTACCATACTATAATACCATTAGCTAGATATATTATCTAGAGGTGAAATTTAGCTTGGTAACATTGTGAAGGATGTTATATATGATTGACTAAGTAGATCACATAGAGGTGTCAACAAAAAATTACTTCCACTAACAGGAGCCAAAAACATCTTGAAAACTTCAGAGTCAATTTTGGAGGGCTAAATGGATGAAGTAAGCCTCAACAATAGAAATATTCTTCCCTTTCAAAAAAAGGCTTGCCTTCTTCCCCCATTGTTTGTTTCATTGAGAGTTTTCCAACAATACCTCACCCATGCAATTTTGAGCTTTTTATAAGAAGATTCCCTCCAATCAAACTTAGTTTAGCAACTAGATAGGACAAGAATTGACATGTCACCCATCCATGCAACTAATCTAGCAGTGGCGCTTGTTGATATGTCACCAATCCATGTATTTGATCCAAGGGGTGGAGATTCCTTTAAGGGAATCCTCTTTGCTATATAATATAGACAAAGTGCTCTTTTGGAGCATCAAATAATTGAGTGCAAAGTTTGTGTTTCTTTTCTTATGTTTCTCTTGAGTGTTCTCTTATCCTTGAAATATTACAATGATATCGTAGCTTGGGTTTCAATTCAAGAGAATAGGTCACTCCGTTGGAAGAACATGGGCTATTGAGACTAAGTAATTTTGAGGGGAGAAACCATAGTGCAATTAATAGATTATGAGTGTTTTAGGGAGAGGATAGGATGGAAGCTCTTGGAGGATAATTTTGTGCACCTCACTTTCTATTATTGAATCCATTCCATATCAAGATTATGTACATACATCATGAGAAAGTGAGAATATATCTTTTTTCCATTTTGGAGCTAAGTTCATGGATATAGTGATGAATTCACCAAACTTGGTGATTCTACCTATAGTGGTATATGATAGAGAGTTGAATTCTCTATCATATACCACTATCTATATTCTATTATGATGCAATGGATCTGAATGTACCCAATCCTTACTTTCAACACTCAGTAGAAATCCGTTATGTGGTTAGACCAAAAGTGATGTTAAGGGATTTTGTAATTTTGATGAGGAATATTATCAACAAGTGATAGCCTTTGAAGTCCCAATAGTCCATGCTCACTCCTAAGTGATCATATTAACTCTCTATTAAAGTAGGAAGTAGCGATTGAGCATTTACCATGTGTAAGAATCATGGATACACTGTTGTAGGATCTGATGCAGGGAATGCAAGTGATGTTGAATGAGTTTTGGGAGATCAAGATGACCATGGAGGTATTGCAAAGTCAAGTACATACCTTCAAGTATGATCAGGCAATGCAAGAAGGAAAACCATCCAAAAACCCAATACCAATGGCCAAGGTACTTGGAGAGTCACTCATGCCAATGACATCGACCCCAATCAACAATGAAATCACATTTTTACTATGAATGAAGAAGACATGTAACATCAAGTCTTACAAGAGACAATGTTCCAAGGAGTAATGGAAAATTGGATTTCAAGAATGAATTGATATTTTTTATTATTCACAATTGAGACCACAATTCATTTTGCAAGCATGTTTGCATGTAGGTACTTGACCGATGAAGCCCTCACATGGTATGATGCTTAGGAACTATCAGTGTTGGCAGAAGGAAGAGATGTCATTTGGATGGCAATGCAAGAAGGGTTTCTAAATCATTTTCAATCCATGTATTCCGTATAGATGGTCCAAACCCGTCTATGGGAGTTGAAGCAAAAGATAGCATTTAAGAGTACATGGAAGCATTTCTTGATTTGCAAGTTGCAATAACTAATATGAGTCCAACAAAAGCTATGGACAATTCAAATGAGGGTTAAAGGAGCAAATTTGCCAAGAAGTAATGGTACAAAACACTTGCACTAGTTTTGAAACTATTGCTTGCACTCAAAGAATAGCAAGGGCACTTAGAGAAGATGAAGGATTAGTCATGATTCAACATTATCAGGTTGAAACACCACACTTTGGTGGACCGGTTCTTATGGAATTGAGAAATATTTGATTTCAAGATCAAGGAGCATGATGCTCCAAGGAGAAAGGGGACAGGTCAAAGAATAGAGAGACATTGTCCCATGAGGAGATGGGACTCAAGAAAAACAACATCATTGCTACAATTGCGGTTGAGTTGAACTCATAGCCATCAATTGTCATGCTCATCTTCCTAAAGGCACTTGGCTTCCATACAAGCAATCTTTGAACAACATGGAGAGACAAATTGAAGAGGATGATGCAAAAATCACATCTAAAAACAAAGATGACTAGGAAATGTACCTCATGGCCTTATTGGTTCAATAAAGAAGAGAAAAATCAAGGGAAGGAAGAGGACAAGTGTGCAAAGGTTGTGGAAGACAAAAATCACAATTGATTGTCATGAATGGAGTCCTAAAATGCAATCAGGTGGGAATATTGATAGACCTTGGAGCAACAAATCATTTCTTGTCTTGCTCCATTGTAATAAGGTTGGGAACGGCTTTAGAGAAGGATGAGAATGTAGAAGTAGAGTTACCTTATGGTCAAGAAAAAAGGATTGAGTTGTTACCTAGAAAGGTAGCACTCTCTATAAGAGAGTATGAAGAAGAGATTGAGTGGCGAGTGGTATGGTTAGCTTGTTACTATGCAATCTTAAGCATGATGTAGATGAAGCACTACAATCCCATGCTCGATTAGAGAAAGAAAGTAGTGAGAACTAATTAATAAAATATCATTGGAGTTAAAAAAAGATCACACAAGCAAGAATTGCCTCTTTATGTTATAAGGACAATAGCTATTTGTAAGATAGATAGATTTTTATGGGCCTAATAAGAAAAGTCTAGAGTGCACAATTTGATGTGTAAATTCCTAAGAAATTGAAACATATGGTCAACGAGTTTCAAGATGTCTTCTCGGATGACCTACCCTCAAGATTACCACCAAAAAGGAGAGTAGATCACAAAATCAAGATACTTCATGGGAAGACACTTCATTGTAGGGCCCCATATTGACTATCACCTCATGAGTTGGAGGAGTGTAAGGCTAAAATTGAGGATATGCTACATAAAGGTGCCACATATCACCATATAGGGCTATTTTTTTGTTCATGAAAGATAGTATAATGTGCATGTGCATTGACTTGGCATGTGCATCAGGGCCTAAATTAACAAACAATGAAGAAAAAAATATCCCTTACTCCACATAAATGACCTTTTTTATCAACTCAATGGGGCAAAACAATTCATCAAACTTGATCTACTGAGTGGCTACAAGCAAACCAAGATTGCAAAGGAAGATGTACATAAACAAACTTTCAAATGAAGCATGGTCACTTTGAGTACTTGGTGATGTTTTTTCGATCTCACCAATGCACCAGCTATTTTCATGAGTTTGATGAATGACATATTTCATCCATACTTGGATAAATTGTTATCATTTTCCTAGATAACATTTTATTTTATAGTAAGACAATGATGGAACAAAAGTAATATCTATGAGAAGTCCTTTGAATTCTATGATAGAATTAGTTGTATGCCAAAATCTCAAAGTGCAAGTTTGGCAAGTTTGTAGTAGAATACTTGGGGCATAGAGTAAGTGCAAAAGGTATCCAAGTGTTAACATATAAAATAGATGTCATTCAAAAATGAAGTGCTCTAAAAGATTAGACTCAACTCAAGAGTTTATTGGGATTGACGGGGTTCTATCATTGATATGTCAAGGACTTCTCCAAGGTCACACAACCTCTAACAACACTACTTGGCAAGGAGAAGAAATGGATGTGGAGAACCGCACAAGAATGGTCTTTCAAGAATTAAAATAAGTATTACTATATACACCAATCTTGAAATGGTATGACCTAAAATATCCAATCAAGTTGGCTATAAATGCATCATGTATAACAGTAAGAGCAATCTTACAACAAGAGCGGCCTAATGGATGGCACCCAATTGTAAATTTCTCTTGAATGTGGTTACCAACAAAACACAACTATCATGCCACCAAATGAGAAGAGTTGGTCATTGTCCTTGCAACTAAGCATTGGAAGCACTAGCTTGGCAAGAAGGTATGTGTAGTAGAGACAGACCACAAACCTCTAGTCTACCTTGAGACACAAAAAGATCTATCTCATTGATATATTTGGTAGGTAGAAGTGGAGACAATGGTTCAACATGATGATCATATGTGGAAGGTAAGAAGCAAATTGCAAATGCATTCACTCAAATGCCTTGGAAAACAATTTAGTGGTAGAGGTCAAGATGAACCCAAAATTCTGGTCAAGGATTCTTGCACTTACAAAAATTGACCCACAAATTGTAGGAACTCATGCATCCAAAGGCATCAACAATACCCAAGGACTCACATTTTTCTATGGTAAGTTATGGATCCTAGATGCCATTAACATGAGAACTACCATCCTAGCAAAATATCATGATTCTACCATTGTAGGTCATGTTGGAGTGGACAAGACCTTAGATGCAGTCAAACATCATTACTATTGGTCCAAGATGAGCAATGACATGATAAAATATGTTCAAAGCTGCCTATTTAACCAACAAAATTAAGCTTCTAATCAAGCTCCCACGTGACTCCTTCAACCCCTCCTTACTCCTACATAATGTTGGGAATAAGTAAGCATAGATATGGTTTGTAAATTACCCAAGACTACCTTAGGGTTTGACTCCATTGTAGTCTTTGTCAATAGAATCAACAAAATGATTTGTGTGCATCCTACTACCAAGGATGTGATTGCTCTACAATTAGCTCAATTGTACTTAGATATCATCTTTTCTCACCATGGCCTATCTTGAGCGCTCATCATTGATAGAGGCACTCAATTCACTAGTTTATTTTGGAGAACACTCTTTGGTATCTTCAAAACCAAATTAGCCATATCTATGGCTTACCATCCATAGACGGATGGAAAAACAAAGCAGACTAATTGCCCTATTGAGGACATGCTCTAGGGCTTCAACTTAGATGAGCAAGAGAGGTGGGCACCTTACTTCCACTCGTGAAATTTTCCAACAACAATTTAATGAATGCATCCACATAGGTCACAACATTCTTCCTCATGTGGGAGCATCTTTCACACCTTTGAACTTAATGAAGATCTGCTGGATGGCCAACAAGGTTGATACTATCAACACTTTTGTTTTTAGAATCCAATATGGTGTGAAGAACACCAAGCACATGTTGTAGATTGCCCAAAATCCACAAAAATAGTATAAAAATGCACATTGCTAGCACTTGGAGTTCAATATTGGGGATCAAGTTTGACTGTCCACAACCAACCTCACATTAGTAGGCCCTGGTAATCTTTGACCTCATTTTATTGGGCCTTCTTCCATCCTTTGGCAAATTAGCACAATGGCCTATCATCTCAAGCTATCGCCCCACATGAAGATCCATACAATGTTCTATATTACCTTACTACATAGATATGCACCTAGACCACCACACTTTTCTTCCATGCAAGAAATTAAACCATATCTAACACTCATTGATGGCATGGAGAAATATGAAGTTGAACACATTCTCAAGAAATGCATATGTGGTACTCACTATCTACATGTGGGATATCTTGTACATTGGAAGAGTACCCACTATATGAAGCAATATGGGAACCAATAGCCAACTTGAACCATGCACCGGTGTTAGTGCAATCTTTTGAGCAACAACTTTGCAACATGGACGTTGCATCTTAAAAGGAGTGAGATTTGTAACACCATTAGCTAGATATATTATCTAAAGGTGAAATTTGGCTTTATAACATTTGGAAGGATGTTATATGTGATGGACTAAGTAGATCAGATAGAAGAGTCACCAAAAGATTACTTCCACAAATAGTGCAAGAGCCAAAAACACCTTGAAAACTTTAGAGCTAATTTTTGAAGACCTAAATAGATGAATTAGACCTTAAAATGGAAAAAAAATCCTCTCTCCATTGACCAAAAGTCTTACCTACTCACCCATTGTTTGTCTCATCAAGAGCTTTCCAACAATACCTTGCCCATATGATTTTGAGCTTTCTATAGGAAGATTCCCTAAAGATTCCCTCCAATTAAACATGTTTGACCAACTATATAGGACAAGAACCAACATGTCACCCATCCATGCAACTAATCTAACATTGGAGCTTGTTGACATGTCACCAATCCATGTATTTGATCCAGAGGCTGAGATTCCTTTGAGAGAATCCTCTTTGCTATAGAATAAAGATGAGGTGCTCCTTTGGTATCCAAAGATTGAGTCGGAGGCTTTGTGTTTCTCTTCATGTGTTTCTCTTGAGGGTTCTCTTATCCTCAGAATATAACATGTACTTGATTTATCCTCTATTTTTTTGCTCGGATTTATATATTATTGGAATTTATATATAGTATTGAAATTTCAAAGAAGATGCCACATGTGGTTATTAATATAGTTGCAAATCTCAAGAATACCAAACTTCCACAAGTTCATTTTTCCTCACTTGGTTTTGGTTGGATTCCTTGCTCATGTCCAATTCTTAGGTTGCTTAATGATCTTTGGAGAACTAGGTGTGCTTGTCATTTTGAATGACTCAAAAGGGTTCTGATTTATTTCTCAAATGCAATCAAGTTTCTCATTCTTAGTTTTTGGTTCTCACCAGAACCATAACCAGAACCAGAACCATAGAACAAACCAACTACCATAAAACCCCTTACTCTCTTGATGGTACCTTTTTTATACTAGAAGAGGATGTGCGGGGTATAAAGAGATGACTATTAGATTTGTTGATTTTGAGCAAGAGATTGGGCTGCCCTACAAGAGGAGTTGGTTAGGGCTACACATTTTAGGAGATAGATTCTACCACATGATACCACATAAGCTACTCGATTATGAAAATGTAGGACATTGGTTCAAGCAAGAGAGTTTAGTAGAGCAGCATGAGCACTACATGCTTTGTTTATGGCTAGTCCCATTGATGAGACTCTCTTTTCTCTACCCTCACTACATCTTATGGCAGGAGAAGGAGTATCATTAGAGGTCTTAGATTATTAGCCTAAGCAACTTTTATGTCTTGATAGGTTGCTTTTTGCACAAGCATTGTGCTTTGCCCCTCACTTCTCCTTAGGGGGCTTGCCAAGGATGGTATATGAGCATCTTGGAGATTGCTTTCAAGTAGCTTATCCTTCTAATGGATTTATTGAGTTTTTTTAGGTGGTTGTACTATAGCAAGGGGAAATATTTGTATGTCAATTAGTCAAGTGTTAGGGGCAAGTCTACTTCTTTTGATGGAGAAGCGCATGGGGGCATTAGACAGATTGCTATTGGAGAGAGATTTTTGGATTTGGTTAGTCATACCATTGTTCTTCAACATCAATCTCACTTCCAAGTGCACCTCAGTCCACATCAATTTGGAATAGATACACAAAGAGGTTGCAAGGCTATTTCCTTATGCATCAGAGCACTCCTAGATATCCATCCAAAGTTGGTTATTCTATAGGTGGATGTTAAGAATGCTTTTAATAGTGTCTCTCAAGCATCTATCTTTAGAGAGCTTAGGGCTTGGCAAGTCTCATTACCTTTGGGTGGTTGTTCTATGGCTCTCTTACTTCCCTTTACTACCAGCATGGGTGATCACAAGAGGGAATCACCATCTTGGAGTCAACTATTGGTACATGATAGGGAGATCCTTTAGAGGGATCTTTGTTTGCCATGGCTCACTTTAGAGCTCTCTTATCTACTACTGGCCATGCTAGGTTGTATATTTGCCTCCTTATTAGAAGATACACACATTGTGGGCCCGATAGATCAAATTAGGTAGACCTTTGAATCACTTGACTACATCTTGTAGGCTTGAGAGTCAAGGTGTCAAAGTATAGAGCATGTCTCCTTTAGGTATTCCTTCCCACCGTGAGTTTCCAGAGGTATGTCACATCTACATATGGACTATGTATTCTTGGAGTGCTAGTAGGATACGAGGATTATGTCACATGCTTCTTAAATGCTGCCCTTGCAAAGGATATTCACCATGTGGATGACCTTCCTCTATTAGGAGATCCACATATGGCTTTTAGTATACTTTCCTCTAGTATTGCCCATTGACCAACTTACCTTCTCTACATGATTCTCCTTTCCTTGCCTTTCCTATCAAGTCTAAGAGCTTTTGATAGGAGGATCATGGGCATCTTTGGTGATATCATTGGACCAAGGACATTTGAGTGTGTGACGAGAGATTTGGCATGTAGGTAGGCATCTCTACCAATCTTGTGCAAAGGGGTAGGCTTATTATCTTTGGAGGAGATGGCACCTATAGCATTCTTGGGTAGTTGGGCTCTCTTGGCACCACTACTTTCCACTCATTTTATATGGTTGTTGATAGGTCAATTTTGGAGACTTATGTAACCATGGTCAAAGAGGGAACCTTTTCTCTCCAAGTATTATTGTGATAGATGAAAGATATTTTATCTCCACATGCACGTGAGGACCTTCCATCCTTTGCTTCACTACCGTCAGATTGGACCAGAGGTTTACAGTCTTCTAAGATGGAGCGACGATGTCAATATATGCTACATCCTCTCTTAGTTGATTTGTCCATTCATTGAGCCACTAGAGCACATCTTTGCTCTTGCTCCAACAAAAGTGCAAGCTCTTGGATCCTAACTTGACCGTGCATTAGGGCATTCCAACTTGCATCAGCCACTTTCTCTTTAACAATGAGGTTCCACCTAGGTTTGGTCCATGCATTTACATCTTTGTTACTCACTTGTGAGTGTGGTTCTACACTAGATGCAGCAATGATCCATATGACACAATGTCTTTATGAAGGACAGAGGATAGTTACCCATGATGCCATCAAGGATATAGTGTTTGCTATGGCATAAGAGAGTGGATACCTTGCTTGGAGGGAGTGTTCATATGCTCTGTAGATGACACGCGTTAGAGTAGACTTCTACTTGGTCCAAGATGATTAGATGACAATGGTGGATGTTGTGGTTATAAGCCTTATGCATGATGTAATTTTGGAGGGAATGATTACTCATCCTCTTGGATGGGCGGCAAGGGGTACTGCAACATTTAAGGTCTCTAATTATGTATGTAGCAAGGTTACCTCTTTGTTCCTCTAACATTGGAGTTATATGGATGATGGACATGGTGTTCAACATATTTGTCAAGGAGTGCATGAGAGCTTATCATATTAGACACTTTGGGTACCACTCTCACTCTCATACCTTGTAGTATACTTTAAACAACATATGTCCATTGCTCTATATAGAGCATTGGTTGGTGCAATCTATAGGAGAGCAATCACTCTAGATGATGCTTCTTTGGATGCTCCAATAGTTTCTAGACCTTATGACTTGCATAGCTTAGATATCTTAGGTGCGGTAGGGCAGATTTTTCATATTGATAGTATTGGGGCCTAGCACTATTCTACCTCTTTTGTCTCTCCCTTGCACAATTCTTTGTGGTTTTCTTTCTCCTTTTCTCACCCAAAACTTCCATTGTACAAATCTTATATAAAAATTCTAATGAATATTGCCAAATAACAAGCCAAATAACAATCATATATAGCCAAATGGATTCTAATGGATATTGCTGAATAACAATCAACCTTTTTTCTTCACAAATATGTAAAATAGCAACCAAATTTCATTTTGTGCCATATCCATTGAAATGATTGTTGTAGACTAAATTTTTATAAGATTGCATTGATTAACTCACCTATGTTATAAATAGATATTTATTTAAGGATAGATATAATAGCTAATATAATACTATAATATGAATCTCAAGATTCAAATATGAGTAAATTATAGCTTACATAAAATCATGGTATGTGCATCTAACTAGCATGAGCAACTCCTGCAAGTATCCAGCTATGTGTCAAGAGTAAACTTTGCATTTATATTTAATTCCACTGTAATTAAATATGAATGCAAGTTTACTTTAATGGTTTAGTTAACATTAGAGTCAATCAAATCATGCATTCATCCTTAATCTTAAGTCTCTTATTCTCTGAACAGTTAAATATGGTTAGTTTGATGGTTGGCTCTGGCCATTTGAATTTTTTATTTTTCAAAGTATTAATCAATCTCATTATATTACATAATAGAATTAAATTTCAAGTCATACTTTCTTTTCTTATAATTCTTTCTATCCAAATTTTAGAAACTTGGATTTTCTAGTGTTAACTAAAACTATTATATTGTTATTAAGACTGTACTTAATATACATAGTATAAAATATTCTATTCTGAATTTGGAAATAGGAATCTCCATCTAGATTTGTGTGAGAATAAGACAAGAAATTTGGTTTTAGCACATATTGATAAATTGGTAAAAAAAAAAGAGTATACTATTTAATACAATTTTTAATAGAGGTCTGGATACTTATTGTGTGTATATACATTGCTACACAACATCATACACAATAGAAGCACAACTCACACATAAGTCATACATGGACTCTAAAGTACCACAATTGCCTCCTAGCTAGCGGTTAGGACACTTTAACTCAAAATAGCCATCTACTCCAAGTATATGGTATACTTTATGGTGGGCAAAAGATCAGGACACCGGGTGCTATTGAGCCCCGTCATCAATAGCATGTTTGCAATCTATACCATATAAAGGGTGAACTAGCTATAGGTCAAGTATATTTAGGACATAACCACTGTCCTTGAGGAACCACTACAAGGGAAGGAGTCATACATGCCATGCGTTCCCGCGTGCGCAAGGCACGTAGTTAGCTGTAGGCAAGGTATGCTTTCCCGAAAACAACATGCCATCTTCTTGAATAGCTATCACACACTAACATAGTAGCGGCTCTACTAGAAGAGCCACATAACATATACCGCAAGCCTACATGTACAAGTGCCAAGCTTGGGTCCATAGTACCATCAATGTTTGGGAGGTGGCATGGTGCACAATTGTGCACATGATTCTTCCAAACAACACCATTACGTCCTTCCAACATAAGGATTCTAGATTGCAAAACCTCATGCATCCTCAAGATAGTACGGCCTATAGAAACATCAAGTGTCATTGGTGTTGTCTATGATAGATATACATAGTCACCTTGATGAAATTGACATATTGAGGGTCTATAACCTCCTCCTCAAATTGTAGCATAACATAAGATATCCCTATGATGAGCAATCACCAAGTTCTCAGAGGCCAACGGCATCACTCTCCAAAAGATCTTTGCCTGTTGAGAACATATGCTCATCCATACATTTGGATCATCTAAGTCCAAAACTACAATAACATCTTGACAAATGGCTATAGGTAAATTTGGATCTCATCCATAAAGTAGAAAGTAAGGGGAGAAGGATGGTAAGGAGGCTTGCTAGCTAAACCAATAGCCCATGGCCAACCAAGGTAATTGGAGATCCCAATTCCCCAAGTGGCCTCTTTGCAAACAATACTTTTGCAATCCTCTCTTCATTGTTTGAACCACTCTCTTTGCTAAGCTAATCTACCTCAAGGTAATCTTGAGAGGTAGTACAATGATCAATCAATGCCTTGTCATACAAGACCTGAAGCTCCCCCAAGAATTATGTACTTTGATTAGTCAAAACCTCAATTGGTGCACCAAAATGACTGAGAACTCGATCCAAGAATGAGTAAGCTATCTTTTCATTGGACTTATTAGGAAGTGCCACCAACTCAATCCACTTAGAGAAGTGCTCCACCATCACCAAAACATACCAATGACGTCTCAAAATCAATGATAAAGGTCCAATGAAGTCCAAACTCAAAGAACAACCCAATCCCATGATAAGTAATGGGTATAATTGTGGCATAAGAGCATTAAATGATACTCTAACTCAATTACAAACCACACATCTTGCAACAAACTATTGTACATCAATTTACATACCATGCTACCAATAATGACTCTAGAGTAATTTATATGTATGCTTTACTCCAAAATGTCCTAGCTCCTCATGAACATGACAGACCAGTTGTGGTCTTTGAGATGGAAGTGGTACTACTTGCACTCTACCATCCTCCCATACAAACAAAAGGTGTCTGCCCTCCAATCTGAACCATCTTGCTTGCTAAAGAACATGGTCTCTCTCCTTGGCCCCAATTGTACCACCCACAACACTAGTGCAAAGATAGTCCATCATTAAGACATCATCATGAATGTCTCATTGAATTGTACCACTATCTCCACTCTCTAGATTTGTGACCTCAATAATTCCTCTTGTATGCGTTGAGAGAGAAACCACCAAAGCCTCAAAAAAATATAGATAAAGCTAGATGCATGCCAACTTGGCACCATATGCTCATTTGTTTCACCATACTAAAGTGCTCTGATTTGATCTTCTAGCTAGGACATGCATTTCTACTCAACCCATCTACATCACGGTTCACCACTCCAAGTCTATGAATAACCATGAAATCATACTCATGTAAAATTAGAGCCCATCATGTAAGATTCCTTGAAAGCTTGTCAAACTCCATCAACCACTTTGGTGGTTAATGATCAGTAATGAGAGTAAAGGGGTTACCAAATAGGGTAACAAGTAGGTATGGTAATAGGCAACATCTGAAATGTGCTATTGCCCATACTGTTGCCAAGCACTCTCTCTCATATGAACTATATTTTGCTTCCATTGAATTGTTGGAGTGACTAGCATAAGCTACCACAAACTCCTTCTCCTCATCATCATGCTGGGTGAGCACTACTCCAAGCTCCAACATACTCCAATCAGTGTGAACCTAAAATGGTCATCCTTTGATTGGTCTCCTTAAAATAGGAGTAGATTTCAACCTCTCCTTGAGCTCTATAAAAGCTCTCTCTTGCTCATCTCTCCAACATTACTCCTATGTAAGCTTGGTCAACTTTGTCAAAGCCTTAACAATGACACTAAATCCTCTAATGCAGCTGCAATAGAAGTTTGCCAACCCAAGGAATGCTTGCACTCTACTCACATCTATAGGCCAAGGAATATGAGCGATAGCCTCCACCTTGATCTATTGAACACCAAGTCCTCTAGGGTAGATAGTGTGACCCAAATACTCAACTTGCTCATGGAAGAACCTATACTTCCCAAGATGTAATTTGAGTCCATGAGATCTCATCCTCTCAAACACCTCTAATAAATGTCTCTCATGCTCTTCCACTATAGTGCTATAGACCAAAATGTCATCAATATAGCACCAAGCAAAACCCAATCTAGCTAGGATCTTGTCCATGATCCTTTGGAACTTGGCAGGAGCGTTCTTTAACCCAAATGGTAAGATACTCCACTAATATAACATGTCCTTGCCATGAAGATCAATAGTCAAAAATGTTATCTTAGACTTATCCTCCTCCCTAATTGGAAATTGATGATATCCTACTCAAAGATCCAAATTGCTAAAGACCTTTGCATGCCAAATCGCATCAAAGATCTCCTTTGATATAAGCATGACATACTGATCAGCCCTAGCCTACCGGTTGATAGGACGGTAATCTCTACACATCTACCTATTTATGTAGCTGCCATGCATATCCTTCTTGGCTGGCATCATTTTGGCTGATGCATACTCTCCATGTGAAATCTCCACCAAACCAGCTTCAAAAAGGTCACTACTCCAACTTTGAATCAATGCTCTCTCCATGTCACTATATCAATAAGGACGTTGAAAGACTAGTGTATCACTAGTCAACTCAATCCAAATACCAAGTTCTTTAAGAGCACCCAAATCCTTCATACTAAAGGCAAAACAACTTGTGTAGCTCCTCAAGAACCTCCAAAATTTCCATCTTTCCTCTCTTGTAAGCTTGGATTCCAAATCTGGCTCCCAAGTATCCTTTGTAATTGTTGTAGGTGTGGAAAACATACTGATTGGCTGCTACACTGAGCCTTTGGAGCAATATTGTCATGCCCCCAAGCACTAGAGGTCTTAAATTCAGTGTGAAAATCTCTCTCTACTCTAATTGCAAGCTCCATATGTCCTCTAGTTGCATCCCATGTAGACCAAGGGCGTAATCCAAGTAGACTACGGTCACCTGGATGGACTCCAAGTAGATCACTATCCCTAGTAGCCACTAGATGTGTCCCAAGAATATCCTATCTACTCAATCCATTGCCCCTAGCATGTGCCAAAATTGTCTCAATAGGCACATGGCTCACAAATGTTTGAGTGGGGATGCCTATCAAGCGCATCCTATGCTACTCTACCAAGCCAGTCTCACAATCCATGTCAAAAAGTTTAGATCCATAGCCTGACCTAACACTTGATACTTGGATGCCTCTTACACTAATGAACAACGGTAATATTGGTGCAAAAACCCATCATCCACTCTCTCTCATTGGTGTTGGGCTTCACCAACTGCTCTAACAATGAATCCTAAATCAATCCATGACCTCCCTCTCAAAAAGCATGGGAGCCTAAAAAACTCAGAAGTGTAGGAAAAGCAGCTCTAGGCTGTCTAACTAGGTTTACCATTGTCATAGGTGACCTATCAGCCACTACCATCATCTGAGACTAACGCCCAATATCCAAGATGTCATCAACAATGATATGGTCTAGTCGTTGAATCCCATCATAAGCATATTGTAAAACTTCTCTAGGTACGAGGTTCATCCACCAAAGGCAAAGATGATGAGCCCGTGATCCCACTTAGGCTGCATCCAACAACATGGCAGGTCCCATCTAAGAATGGACCTAATGTGTGCTTGCTACCTCCCTAGTGCGAGAATCATCTATCAAAGGGATTTTCTCCAAAATGTAAGCTGTAGAAATAGATTGAAGTTAGTCTATTTCTAAATCTAGAGATGTTGTAGTATCCGTAATATCTCCCCAAATACACCCAAACAAGGAACGTGAAGACCCAAATCTCAACCAATGTGTGTGTGTCCTTAACATGGCCATCCAAAAATCACCAAATGAATGGGACCATATCTCTCCAAATCATACATCCCTAGCAAGGAAATGTCTATTGGTAAGGTCTTTTGGTAACCCCTAACTACTGACATTGATAAGAACTCATGATAACAATAGGCCAAGTGTGCCACATGATGTAGAGAGACTCGCATAATAGTCTCATATCTCTCTACATACAAATATTTATGTACTTGTATACTCGGCTATAATACCGTAGTTAGTCTAGTACTAATCTCACCAAACAACTCCAATAGACATACTTCCTCTATTGAATATTGCCAAGCAACGAGTGTGGTATCAAGAAGTGTCAAGGTAATCAACCTTGGATGCTCATTCTTACACTGGTTGCCTAATAGTACAAAGGCTCCAATCTAAGCTTGTTGTACCAAGTGATCTGCATACTTCTACAATGCCTCCTCTACACTCCACAAAGGAACATCCAAGGTGGATGGAATGATCTTACTTGTACTCCAAATCTGAGTGATCTCCTTTGGTATAGGAGTATCCTCTATATGGGCATTTCCCTTCAATAAATCACCAAGCCAAGTAACAAAACCATTGAAAACTGAAATTGATGTTGCCATACTCCTAGACTATAGTGAGCCAAGACTACCACTACTAAAGCATATAGGTAGATGACATACCCATCCCTCACCTGACTGCCAACTTGGTCTATAGGAGGCTATCTCCTCTCAATAGTAAATATTGAACCCATGGAGTATAACATTGCTTCCCCAACTAACATATCATATGACTCAACCATCGTTGTAATGGCCTAAGCTCTCACTACAGAGCTATCAACTGGATGATCTAGTTGAATCTGAACAACAAGCTCTCCACATGTGATGTATTGTGTATAACCACCACCTAGAGATGTCTAGATCTGAAATGGACACCTCTCTACATTGGTCTTCCATAACTCAAGACCGACAATTACAACCTTCTCCAATATAAAAGGTTGCACACCAAAGTCTAATAAGACACTCTATGGTGTATAGACAATTGCTGAAGGTCCTACCAGACAAAAAATCCTCCCTTGGTTATCCAATAGGACAACTCTAGGTGTAAATCACCCTCGCTCAAAGGCCAGTCTAGCTAGTAACTCCTTCAATCTAGCCCTTGTTGCTTGCTATAAACCAATGGTCGTTGAGCAGATCCCATGCTCCTCAACCAAGTCAACTCCAATATCAACCATCTCTGATCTAGTAGGAGGAACCACATCATCCTTATTGTCACAAAGCATGGCAGCCAACTGAAACACTAGGGGTGGGTCAACTCCCAATATACACATGTTATTGGTTGAGAATAATAGAAAGCGCATAATCAGCTGAGCCGCTCCCAAAATTGTGCTAGACTCAATTTGTGTAGTAGCAAGTGGTTGACTAGTAGGTAGTCCATCATGCACCCCATCACCACCTACCACATTTGCACTAGGATGTCTAGGAGCCATGGATGTCATCTATAGTGCCTCAAAGAGTGTAAAAGACTAGGGAAGTCTGACATGTCTACAAGCCTCTCCTCTTTGCGGGTCCAACTCCATTGATGCTCCTCTAGGCTCTGGAGCACATATTGCACTCCTAGTCATTATGGCAAATGCATCCACTTGTGCTGCTCTACACATGAAGTCTAAGATGTCTCTATCACCCGCATATGAGGTAGAAGCCTCAACACTTGAATTTGATCTCCTCTGAGCTATGGCCATGCTAGCCAATCTTTGCTCCAATTGCTCAATCCAAGTAGCCATGGTTGTATCAGAAGTAAGAGTAGGTATTGCACCTCTACTAGGTGTGGATTCTCTACCACCTTGTCCTCCATGATCTGGAGCTCCTCTACCATTTGCCATAATAACTCTACCACTCTGTAACTCCGAGTGTAAGTCAAAGCATTAGTCATTGGTGTGACCAAATCGTAATACTCACATTGTCTCCATGTTGGTTGTGATGTATCAAAGGTATCAGGCCTACTACCCTAAGTGCACTCTCTCTCATGGTGAGGTCCACCACAAGTCCAACAAGCAATACCAACACTCATTGGAAGTTGTTGATCCAAAAATGAAGGTAAGGGTCTGGCCACACTAGGCCCTCCACTCATTCCATAAGATCTAGGTTGTCCACCTTGTCCTCAAAAATCAACATGGCATGGTGCACTCTATTGCACTCTAGAAGAAGTAGTAGTTGTGGATGAGGGCTCCTTACCAAATCTAGATGTCACTACTCTCTCCTCCACCATGTTGAGCTCAATACGCTCAACCAAACCAAAGGCCACTACCAAAGTAGGCAAAGTAGCTTGTAGCAATGTAGCATCACAAGCTCTACATTGAAACTCCTTGTCTAGTATCCCATACCAAAATTATACTACTTGGGCCTCAATAACTCCCTGAGTAAAATTGATCAGCCATCCCATGTGAGTGTATGCCTTGCATAGGCTCTTTCCAGCCTCTCAGCTTGTCAGTCCGCACTCCTTGGTAGTTTTGCCTCAAACATTGGAAGAACTCTACCATGGGCTTAAACTATGGTACTATACCACCTCTTGTAGTAGTACCTCTACTCAAAGTAGCACCATATCCACAAGATCCACCAATGCTACTAGAGCTAGAACTCGTGGGTACTTGTAACAATATGGAGTTTAGAGACAAAGTTAATTAGGCTTACGAAGTAGAGAATAAGACAAAATAGCCTAGAATATTCTAGAAGCATCTAAGAAGCTTCTTGGGAAGCTTCCCAACTAGTTAACTTGCACCCTGAGCAAGTAGCTTCTAGAAGGAAGCTTCTAGAAGCTTCTAACTAGCTTAGCTTGCACGCCATGTAGGCGGCTTCTAGAAGGAAGCTTCTTGAGAAGCTTCCTAGTTAACTTGGCTTGCACTCCAAGAAGGGAGCTCAAGGAAGATTCTTGAGAAGCTTCAAGAGTCTTGTATGCTACCTATAAATACCAAAGCCAAAGCTCATGCTAGGCATTCGGAGTTTTCCCTCATTCAAGTGTCCCAATGTGAGTTTCCATTCTCCTATTTCTCTCCTCGGTTTTGGTCTTTTACATTGGTATCAGAGCAGGAATGGGATGGATGAAATTTATGGACCACCAAATCCACTTCCGCCAAACCATTGGGACTTTCATGTCCAGATATTACCAAAGCATCATTTCACACAATTCATCACCTCACGCTTTGGGCAGGATTTTCTACATATGATCACAGTGTCAAAGGAACCCTTGATACTTCCAGTTGTAACTTATGGAGAATGGTGGACGTGTGTATCTATGTGTTAATCAACTAGATAAATTGAGGGTAGTGGAATAGAGTAGTAGCAATGGCGGCAATACCGGATGTTATCCTTGCAATGCAACAACAAATTGAGCATCTTACTCGATTGTTGGATGAACGAGACCAGCAACAACGAGAACAAATAGATAGAGTGCCAGTTTGAGATGGAGAAGATTGCATTTGATTTCCAAAACCCAAGGTGTTTGAAGGCAAGAATCTTCCAAGCACAATGGAGAATTTTGTATTTGACTGTGAACGTTACTTTGAAGGCAGCAATCTTTAAGACGAGCGGAAACAAATTCTCTTGGCTTCTAGCCAATTGGATGGTGTGGCAAAACTTTGGTGGCAATTTTGAGTAGAAAGAGCTGAACAACAAATTGTTACACCGATTTTGACATGGGCAAAATTCAAGGATGCAATACTTGGTCAATTTCATACTATAAATGCCACCCCGAGCTACACGAGATAAATTGGCAGATTTGAGGTAGATTGGCTTAGTGAGAAGCTACATCACACAATTTCAAAATATCATCATGCAAATTCCAGATATCCAAGAAGGTGAAGTTCTAGATTGATTTGTGCAAGGACTGAAGTCACAAACCAAATTGGAGGTGACGATGCAAGAGCCACAGAACGTAGAAGAAGCCATGCAATTGGCTGAGCATTTTGATTCCTTAGTTGCGACAACTTGGTCTCGACATCAACCTACACAAAACCTACCAGTACCACGAGTGGAAGAACCGGTACCAATGGAGATTGATGCTATCCAACCAAGACCACTTGGCATAGCAGATAGAGAAAGATTACGACAAAATGGAGGTTTCTTTTATTGTTGCCAAGTTGGACATCGCATTGCTGAATGTCTACTTAGGAATGGGCGACCTAGACAAGTTGCCTAGATGGAGTTTGTGGAACAGAATGATCAGGGAAACAAAGAATCCCAGTAGGAGATTTCGAGCTGCCTACTCGGAGCTTGATTAGTTCCAATGGGATTGAAGGCTTGACCTATGCAAGTTTGCTTCACTTGCAAAGTATGATATCTAATCGGGGTTGTAGGATTTTGGTTGATTTTGGAAGTTCATAGAGTTGCATATCTATGCAAGTAGCAAAGGAATTGGGTATTCCTATCAAGCCAATGATTGGAAGTAGTTTGATGATGGCGGATGGTAGAAAAGGTTCTGCACTCCGCACCTTGCATCCTGTTACCTTCAAGATTAGGAAGGAGTATTTGGAGTGTATGAGGTTTGTAGTGGCACCTCTACACTATGATATCATTCTGGGTCTACCTTGGCTTGAACGTCATAAGGTTCAATTTGATTGGACCCGACGTCAAATTCAAGTACAACACCAAGGTAGGAATTTCCGATTAGGTTGTCTGGCACCTCTGAGTAAGACACCTAAGAATAGTCAGTCCCAAGATGGGAAGTTTGTTGAGAAGGTAGCCATAGAGCAAATCTGGAAGGGAGATGAGTCCCAAGATGGGAAGTTTGCCAAGAAGGCAACCATGGAGCAAGCTTGGAAGAGAGATGAGTCACTAGAAGCGAAGTTTGTTAATGAAGTAGCCATAGAGCAAGCTTTGGAGGAAGATAAGTCTGTATTCGCGGTGTGGATCAAGCCGATTGCACAAGAACAATCTGAGGAGGGCTAGGTGCCGCATCAAGCAACGGTTGATCGGATAGTTCAGGAGTTTGCAAATGTGTTTCCAAATGATCTGCCAAAGGGATTACCCTTTGATCGAGGTATGCCCTTCAAGATTGAGTTATTGCCAAGGAGTACTCTAGTGAGTAGACCAATCTATTGGCTCTCACCAAAGGAGTTGGAGGAGTTGCAAACAACACTTACAAAGTTGTTGGAGAAGGATTTCATATGACATAGTACCTCTCCGCGGGGAGCACCGGTACTATTTGTTCCAAAGAAGGATGGAGGACTTCGTTTCTATATTGATTACCATGGGCTTAATAAGCAAACCATGAAGAATGCATATCCCTTGCCTCGGATCAACGACCTGCTTGACCAATTAAGTGGAGCATGCTACTTTTCCAAGTTGGATCTTTGTAGCGGCTATTGGCAAATTCCTATTGAAGGAGAGGACGTGCAAAAGACTACCTTTTGCACAAGGTATGGATATTTTGAGAAGAGAGTTCTACCATTTGGACTCACTAATGCTCCAGCAGTCTTCATGGATCAGATGCATTGGGTGTTGGAGGGACTATTGGATCAGTCTGTGGTAGTGTTCTTAGATGATATCTTAATCTATAGTAGGATAGAGGAAAAACACAAGAATCATGTGCGAGAAGTCCTAAGACGACTACGACAATGGAAATTTTACTACAAGAAGTCAAAGTGTGCTTTTTGGCAGAAGGAGGTTACCTTCTTGGGTCATAAAATCTCATCAGAGGAGATCAAGATGGAAGAAGAGAAGATCAAGGCCATTACTAATTGGCCTACCCCGAAGGATGCTACCGAAGTACAAGCATTCAATGGATTGGCCAGTTTTTACCGACGGTTCATCCACTATTATGCTCACGTGGCTGCACCATTGACTGACCTCTTGGGAAAGAACTCAAGCTTCCAATAGACCACCAAGCATGAAGAAGCATTCCAGAAGTTAAAGCATATGGTGTCTTCAAGACCTACTCTTCAACCATATGATCCTCAACTACCTTGTGTGGTTGATTTCGATGCTTCTAACTTTGCAATTGGAGCTGTGCTGCAACAAGAATTTCCAGATGGACTACATCCTATTGCCTTTGTGTCTCACCGACTAAATACAGCTGAAAGAAATTACTATGCTCAAGATCGTGAACAACTTGCAATGGTATATGCCACCAAGGTATGGAGGCATTATCTCTTGGGGAAACAAATGATCATGAAAACCGATCACAAACCATTGTTGCATAACTTACACTTGGAGCACATGAAGAGTCGGCATCATCGATGGGAAGAACAACTCCAATTGTTTGACATCAAACTTGAGTACAAACTAGGTCGGTTCCATATCATCCCTGATGCTCTATCACAACGACCTGATTTGAAGGATCTTCCTTTCATCACGGTGGCAATTACAACGGTGTCCATTGACTCTAAGGTCCATAATGAGTTTCAATCAGCTCTACAACAAGATCCCTTCTTCCAAATGATACACGGTCGTCTTACAGCATGCAACAAGGAGTACAACACCTTCTCTTTCAAGGAAGGCCTTTTATTCCATGTAGACTAGATCTATGTTCCAACCAAAGGTAATCTTCGACTTGTGTGCCTTCAAGAAGCCCATGATTTACCAATAGTCAGTCACATGGGAGTGGACAAGACCTTGGGCACCCTCCAATGCCAATGGTGGTGGCCCAACATGACACGAGATGTTCAAGACTTTGTTCAATCATGTGAAAGTTGACAACAACTTTCTGAGCAAGGCCATCAACGAGAAGCTGAGTGGACTCCTTCAACCACTCGCCATTCCATCCGCTTGTTGGGAGCATGTGAGCTTGGATCTCATTACATCCTTGCCAAAGACAAAACAAGGACACACCGCAATTGTGGTGTTTGTGGATAAGCTTAGTAAGCAAATCCACTTGGCACCAACCTGTGATACCGTGGATGCTCCAACCTTAGCGCAAATCTACTTTGACAATGTCTTCAAGCATCATGGGATGCCACGTGCACTCATCTCCGACCGAGATCCTCGATTTACCGGGAAGTTTTGGCAAGCACTCTTCCAAATACTCGGCACCAAGCTTGCTTTATCCACGGCCTATCATCCTCAAACTGATAGACAAACCAAACACGCCAATCGTACATTGGAGGATATGTTGCAGGCCTTTGTCAATGTCCACCATACCAATTGGGATGAATGTCTTGCAGTTGCAAAATTTGCCTACAACAATTCCAAACAAGCAAGCACCGGATTTTCTCCCTTCTTTCTCAATTTTGGCCAAGATCCGCTTGTTCCAGATTCTCTTCTTGCTCCCCTTCCCTCTCAGGTTCCTCATACTTCTACATTCTTGACCACTATATCCTAATCTCTCCAACAAGCCAAATCTCACCTCCTTGTTGCTCAAAATTGCCAAAAACAATATGCGGACCATCATCGTCGTGATCTCACCTTTGAAGTTGGTGATAAAGTCATGCTATCCTCTAGTAACCTTTCTCTTCCACTTGATACCCAAGTTCATAAACTTGCTCCTAATTGGATAGGACTCTTTGATATCACCCACATTATCTCTCCTGTTGCTTATCGACTTGCTTTACCTTGTCACATACGTATCCATCCTGTCTTTCATGTTTCCAAGTTAAAACCCTTTGTTCCTAACCCTTCTTCCTTTTCCTCTCAAGTCCAACCTCCCCCTCTTCCTATCTCTATCAATGATCATAAGGAGTACGAAGTTGATCGTATCCTTGCGCGTCACTATATTCAACAAGGCCGTTGCCAACATACGGAGTACAAGGTCCTTTGGAAAGGGTATCTCCTTCATGATGCCACATGGGAACCTCTTTCTCACCTCCAGAATGCATAGATGGCCATCAAGGACTTCAAGCTTTACTGGCGACGAGGACGTCACCAACTAGCGGCGGGGGAATATGTAACAATATGGAGTTTAGAGACAAAGTTAGTCGGGCTTATGAAGTAGAGAATAAGACAAAATAGCCTAGAATATTCTAGAAGCTTCTTGGGAAGCTTCCCAACTAGTTAACTTGCACCCTAAGCAGATAGCTTCTAGAAGGAAGCTTCTAGAAGCTTCTAACTAGCTTAGCTTGCACGCCAAGTAGGCAACTTCTAAAAGGAAGCTTCTTGAGAAGCTTCCTAGTTAACTTGGCTTGCACTCCAAGATAGCGGCTCAAGGAAGCTTCTTGAGAAGCTTCAAGAGTCTTGTATGCTACCTATAAATACCAAGGCCGAAGCTCATGCTAGGCATTTGGAGTTTTCCCTCATTCAAGTGTCCTAATGTGAGTTTCCATTCTCCTATTTCTCTCCTCGGTTTCTGTCTTTTATAGTACTACTGATCTACCCCTAAAAACCAAGCTTGAAGTAATGGAGACATAATACTGAGACCAATACTGTCTCCATAGCTCAATCTCCTCTAGGTGAGCTCTCTTGAATGTATGGTAGTTGTCCATTGGTGGACCCTCCAAATGTTGAAACAACCTCTTCCATGCCATGAAGGGTGTGAACAAAGTCGGGTTCTACATTTGTTGCAGATCATACCAAATATCAAACTCTTGGATGAAGCCATCCAACTCAACGGTATGCATTGTGCTCGAGTAATGCTTGGGACCTTTGGAGGCCCCATAAATCTCATCCATGTTCCACAACAACAATGCAGACACACCAAGTGCACTCTTAACTAAATTAGCTCCTATGCCAAACTCCAACTCAAAGTCAATCTACTCCTTCACTGGGACATGAGATACATGCTGATATTGAGCACCATTTCAAGTAAACCCACTACGTACGCAACACCATCTCCTCTAGAATCCCCAAAGAACTTTGTCGTGACAAAGTAATCAAGAATTGCAACTAGTAACTTAAACCACTACAACTATCTCACCAAAAATCACCACAAATGCTAATACCACCAACTAAAAATCATCAACTAATGTAGCTCTAACTACAACAACTATAATAGTGGAAAGGTCAACCTATAACTTGCCATCACAACATGCACTCTCACGGTCTGCAAGTCATCACTTCCTACCTCACCAAAGAGAAACATAGGTAGTCTGACGTATCATCACTCTAACCTCACTATCGACAGCACACCAGAGCACCAACGCTCTAAAGTCAGGGCACCTCACACAAACATGGTGCACAAATAGGAAGTAGAGTGTGGAGGGGATCCAATCACAAGAAATCTAAACAAAAACACTCCATCTCATAAATCAATGCTGGACTGACTCTACCACCATTTGGCATTTGACATAGTATGAGTTATCTACTTCTTAAGCTACCAGGATCACCAAGAATGGGATCAAACTCTCTCTCCTAGCCAAAGCCATAGCTGTATAGGTAACAATGGAACAATCATTAGGACAACAAGTGAGGGTGGACTAGTTGGCTAGTGCACCAGTCTAGGAACCAAAGTTCTAGGGGTCAAACCTTGTTACGCACAATCTAATAGGATGGACAAATTTTGCCAAACAATGACCAAAATCTACTCTAAACTAGCTAGTATTACGCCAATAAGTTGGCCCTTCTAGGCCTTTGTAGCCTCTTATAGTCTACAGCCCTATGCCTCTAAACGCCAAAATTCAACCAAATGAGACCTTTCTTCTTACCACTCTAAACCCTCTTCAAATTTGGCAAAACTCCTCCAAATCTGACCAACGAGCAAAAATCCTCCAAATTTGGCCAAAATTTGATGTAAACCCCATCAAAAATCTAACATAAATCACTAAAGTTGATTGATTGCCAAATCTTCTACTAACTCTATACTCAAGCCAAATTGAAATGGCTAGTTTCTCCAAATCACAAATTCACGGAGAGATGGGTTACTAACTCCACCTTCAATTTCACTTTTTGAGCTCAACTTGCACCAAATTGGTCATGCTTTCACCTCATGAGCTCAAAATCAGAACTTGTGTGTGAAAATTGCTTCTTGTTGCTCGAAATTTGGTTTGCACTTCCGCACACTGTCTGCCTCATTGCCAAATCTACATCAATCAAACAAACTTCTATACATTAGGGAAAATCAAAACTCCGATTGAGCTAACACCGATCAACAAGTCTTGGAGATACCACCAACACTCTCAGTTCATGCACCTGATTTCCCCTTGACCCTTGTGATAGATCAATACTTGATCTGTCATTGAATAATCTACTAACAATTGTGCACTAATTACAAAAAAGCCACACCCACTCTAGGTAAAAGAATCCAAGTGACGCTAATCAGCCTTTGTCCACCATAGCCAAGAACTTGAAGGCTCAACATTAGAGAAGTGAGCTCTTTGGAGCTGCATTTCTAAAATATATCCTTTGGACTAGAGCTAAGTCTCAAACCCTAATGGTCTGGCTGATGACACATCCAACGGTGCAAATGGTGCAAGTGACGGTGGGTCCACCATGTAGTCAATACCTTGAATATGAAATCTGACCGTCGATAAATAACTTATGAATAATTATCAAAATACTTCTATCTACCAACACTATTACTCCAGAGTTTGAGAATCTAGAGGTGACATTATGAATGTCGTGACATACCTCCAAATGTAAATAATTTTATTATTTGTTACTTATATGATAAATTTAATAGGTTTAATCTTGATAAAAATGAAATATTTTTTTATATTAATTAGTTTCATCTATCTATTTACTTTCTGATATTAGGTATAACTATATTTACTACATTAATATACTTCCATATGAGATTAAACATAGTTCAGGATTTGAATAATATTTTGATTATGTCTTATCTTTAAATAAAAATATTTATGAATATTTCCCGTACAAAAAGTTCAAATTTCCAAGAGTTGTAAGCGCAGTAGCCCATACATTAAGGGGTTTCAAAAATAGGTTTGACGGATGTCTATAGGATAGATAACAAACTTCGTAATAATTTTTAGTGAACTCTGTAACGATACAAGATTGTAATAACTAAACGCTCTATAACTTCAGTTAAGGGATATATTTTGCAAATTGCATTCATTTATAAAAATCAAATCATATGTTATAGATGTTTTGGAATGCCGTAACTAAATAAATGATTGTCAGAAAGAGTGACGTGTTTTCTCAAGAGGGTGGCCACGTGATCATTTAGTCACGTATTGATGATATGGTTTCCGTATTCAAGATCCAAAATGGCCCCGCCCAACAATTCAAATTTGTAAACTCGAATTCACCACCCTCTAGAGCAAATGTGCGTGTTGTCAAGCAATTAACGGCGGTTTTGTAGTTTTGCATTGATGTGGGAAATGATCAGCGCCACCGTGCGGCAACAAAGAAATTGATTAGAGGGTGACGATTCTCACGCTAGGAGTGCAACAAATTTTTTGCAAAGGGAGATCAAGTACCTTGATTTAGTGTAGGAGACTCACTTATTGATGTTGATCCAAGACCTATAGAGTCATCTTTGGATTTGCAACCTCAACAACCATTAGGGAAATTTGGAGACTTGTTGAAAATGGTTCTTCTGTGCCCAGCAAAACCAAGGAGGATGAACGATTTTGCATGGCAACACACCATTATAGCCATATACTGGATTATTTGAAGGACCTTGAGCATTTTGCACAAATTCATGGTGGGAATTGCAAAAAGCCCATTTAAAAATCAACCGCATTTAGTTTCATGGCAACCTTTTTGATTAAGGAGGGTCAAGGATTTCCTACTTCTATGACAGGTGACAGACTTTACAAGAAATGGTTGCGGTACATGAAACAGTACAAAGAAACTTGAGAGCTTAAGAACAAGGCTATAGGAGAAGGTCTTACCAAGAAGGAATATGGCAAAGGGTGGAGAACTATAGAAAATAAATTGAATAGAATGTGCCCGCATTTTGCAAGAATGGAAGCCATGTTTGGGACCAGAGCAAACATAAGTCCTGTAATAATATGGAGTTTAGCGATGAAGTCAGTCAGGCTCATGAAGTAGCACGTAAGACAAATTAGCCTAGAATATTCCGGAAGTATCTAGGAAGCTTCTTGGGAAGCTTCCCGGTTAGCTTAGCTTGCACCTTAAGTAAGTAGCTTTTAGAAGGAAGCTTCTAAAAGCTTCCAACTAGCTTAGCTTGCACACCAAGTAGGCGGCTTCTAGAAGGAAGCTTCTTGAGAAGCTTCCTAGTTAACTTGGCTTGCACTCTAAGAAAGCGGCTTGAGGAAGCTTCTTGAGAAGCTTCTCAAGGGCCTTGTATGCTACCTATAATTACCAAAGCCAAAGCTCATGCTAGCATTCGGAGTTTTCCCTCATTCAAGTGTCCCAATGTGAGTTTCCATTCTCCTATTTCTCTCCTCGGTTTTGGTCTTTTACATTGGTATCAGAGCAAGAATGGGATGGATGAAATTTATGGACCACCAAATCCACTTCCGCCAAACCATTGGGACTTTCATGTCCAGATATTACCAAAGCATCATTTCACACAATTCATCACCTCACGCTTTGGGCAGGATTTTCTACATATGATCACTGTGTCAGAGGAACCCTTGATACTTCCAGTTGTAACTTATGGAGAACGGTGGACGTGTTGTATCTATGTGTTAATCAACTAGATAAATTGAGGGTAGTGGAATAGAGTAGTAGTAATGGCGGCAATACCGGATGTTATCCTTGCAATGCAACAACAAATCGAGCATCTTACTCAATTGTTGGATGAACAAGACCAGCAACGACAAGAACAGATAGACAACGCTCCAGTTCAAGATGGAGAAGATCGCATTCGATTTCCAAAACCCAAGGTGTTTGAAGGCAAGAATCTTCCAAGCACAATGGAGAATTTTGTATTTGATTGTGAACGTTACTTTGAAGCCACCAATCTTCAAGACGAGTGGAAACAAATTTTCTTGGCTTCTAGCCAATTGGATGGCGTGGCAAAACTTTGGTGGCGATTCCGAGTAGAAAGATCTAAACGACAAATTGTTACACCAATTTTGACATGAGAAAAATTCAAGGATGCAATACTTGGTCGATTTCAGACTATAAATGCCACCTAAGCTGCACAAGGAGCGCTCCCAACCCCCGGTAGCACCCACAGGGCACCGGGAGGGCTCTCGATGCCATGTAGGATGCACGTGGACGTTGCCTGTAGGCGCAGTTGTGCTAGATGGCGCTGCGGGATAGTGAGGGGTTTAGTTGGGTGCCATGCGGGGTTGCAAGAAGATGCTCACATGAGGGGTTAAGGGGCTGGGAATGGCGCTGGACAATGCACAAAGATGCTGGTAGGCACTACGGGATAGGGAGAGACGCAAGGAGGTCTGCACAGCCCCGTGGAAGCGTTGGATGCCATGCGGGGAAGACGCTTGCACGTAGGGGTTTAAGGTTTGGGATGGCGCTGGACGGCGTGGGAGGACACTGGGTGGCGCTACGGGACAAGCTGGGAGGCGTTGATGATTTGGAAGCAATTACCTAAAATAGAATGAACATCTTGAGATGGAATGAAAAGAAAACAATGAGGAATCTTTGAAGAATACCTCTGGCTATGGATAGTGAAGTCTAAGAGTTATTTTGAGCCCCATTACATCTAGATTGATCTCCCAAATTCCTGAAACAACAGTTCAAATCTGATGTTTGTCTAGCCAGCACCACTTGATGAAATTGGTTGGGTGTTGAATGGTATGGAATGCTATGAGCCAATCTCCTTCTTGAGTATTTCTCATGTCGGGCCTGTCAACTATCTTTTCATATCCCCAGATTTCTACCATGGTTGAAATTGAATTTGCTTTGTCTCTTGAATGCTCTATTATCTCTCTTCTCAATCACTCCTTGTTGCTTCTCAAGTTGTGCTTCAGCCAGCCAGTTTGCCTCTTTCCTTCTCTAGTCTCAAAATGGCTCACACGCATACCCTCTGCCTCGCAAAATGACCCTTTCTCAAAATCGCTCTTTCTCCTTTGAACAACTCACACACCCTTGCAAAATGAACCTTCCAACACTCCACACACTCGTGAATAAGGCTTTCTAAGACATCCACACCCACTGGAATGACAATAATGGAAAAGAAAAAGGTTTATATAACCCAGGCTGTCGGAAAAAAACTCAATACCAAACATCCTAAAATGTACACTTTGGAGGCAAAATTGCATTTTTTCAATTGAAAGAACCCCAATCCTGAGCGGCAACATGCAACACTCCACGTCACCAACCGGCACAAGCAAGCATTGCATAATTCACGCAGCGCCTACCAACGCCTACCAATGCCTACCATTGGCGCCTACCAGTGCGTGTAATATTTGTGCATATTCCAATGCTGTCCCTAGTGTCCGCCAGCGTCTACAAGCGCCACTCAATGACTTTTTAAAGTTTGTGAGCGGCACGCAGCGTCTACGAGCGTCATCTCACGATGTCTACAACATTGGCTCATTTTTTTCCAAGTGCACCCGACAAGTGACTTTCAAGTGTAAACTTGATAAACACCACACATTGTAAGTGTAAACCAAGGCCTTAGAAATGTACAAATTACAAATGTACAAATTAGGCTTCATAGAATTCTTTTTGCATCCTTCAAAATTCTTACATCAAGATACACTCATGGTCTAAGATAAAGACTCATGGTCTAAGTTACCAAACTATGAGATATGAGATGAATACTGAGAATATATATTTTATTATATGGAATCTCAATCAATCAATCTAGTATATCATCATTGTTATAATCCAGGCAATGTTGCATCACCCTTGATCTACTTTCTTCTCTACCAAGTTCTATACCATGAAAGGACATTTTTGAATCTATTTGAGTCTCCCCTGTAAATCTGGAGTTGTCCTTTGACCAAAGGTCAGACCTATTGATTAAAAAATTATGTAAAATAATACACATCAATACCCACTTTAACAAATAAGCATTTCTATTATTGTCTTTCAGGTGCACTCTTAGCTCGCAAAGAGAATGCCATCCAACTTTCAATACTCCTATACAATGCTCATTTATCACTCTTGCTTTTGCTAAATATTGATTGAACTCTTGCTTGTCCTCTGAGCAAGCCTGCTTGAAAGCATGTACTAGGTGATGCATGGGTACATAACCCAAATCACCTAAAGGTACTCCTTTGCCTCAAAAGTGTGACACCTCCCTCTTAAGTTCAAATCATTCCATAGTGATGATTTTTTCAAACAAGTCATATCATGACATGACCCTAGCATTCTTGCAAATAAAAAAGGCCATACTTTTAGTAAACTAAACAAAAAGGATCACCAATGCATTGCAAAAATACCTAACAAAAGAACACATAATACATACCTCTGGAAAAATGTATAACGCTCCTTTTATCATTACAAATAACTTTGCCATTTTAGAATATGAACCCTTGCGGCTGAAATATATTTCCCCGTCCATAGTTGGTTGGGCTGCAAGAGGAAACAATGTTCCATCTACCAAACCAACACAATCGGGAAAACCTTTCTGTGCAAAAATAGTGGATATCCTCCTCCTCTCCTCGAGTTCGGGCCAAGCAACTTGACTCCTCATCACATCTAATATGGCTGTCATAACTCTATCAGTAAAAGCAACTATTGAACCAACACTAATGTCCCAAATATTTAAACCCCATGCAACACAAGCTCCATTGCCGTGATGCCCAAATCTATCCAATGCTAGGGCAACTTGGATCCACACGAGTGTTTGCTCTCTTCGGTACCTTTTCTCAAAAATCGTGTAAGTCTTAGGGTTGAAAACAAATCCCCATCCATTCTAGTAAGCTGGCGAAAGGCCTTAGTATCTAGATTTCTAAAATACTCCTTCACAAACTCTCTACTACAAGGGTAAGTAACACAAGGTTCCAAGTATTGATGAGTATGTGCATACTCCCATCCACTAATAAAACATTCTAGCATATCTAAATCTCTTCCTAATTCCTCATCTTCATCTTTTAATCCTTGTAGCAATATCTCCAAATCTAACCAAATCATCCATTGAATACATTTTCTAATATTTCTGGTTAGTTCTAAACGAGTGCTTCCTCTCGGCATGACTTTACTCAATTTTTAATCACCACTAATAACTCCGTATCGACGAAGGGGATCTCTCTTCTCTGCAAAAGGCATCTCTCTTCTTTGCAAAGGGACATCTCCTTGTGAAATTTCAGCAAAGGGATATCTCTGTTCTCTGTGCGCACAAAAAAACTCATCAATTTCATTCTATAACAAGAAAACAAGTTCATGAATTTCATTTTATTACTCAAGGGGAAGAAATATATACATTTCATACTCGTACAAAAGACAAATTTTTTAAAATAATGGAATTGAGAGTAATACTTCAACAAAATCACTCCTCACTCTAACCTTCTCACGGGCTCGCACTCAAATCTTCCCACTCTAAATAAATTCACTCCCCATTCCACCTCTGGCTATGGGTCTCTCAAATCTTCATGGGGTGGTCAATTTTTGCATGCCCTAAAATCTTTCCACTCATGCTCCCTCCAATCTTTCTTGGTGGTAAAAATTTGCCGACTAAGGGTCTCTCAAATCTTCATCGGATGGTCAATTTTTGCATGCCCTCAAATGTTTCCACTCATGCTCCCTCCAATCTTCCTCGATGGTAAAAATTTGCCCAATTGCCACTCGTCATTTCATTTCCATGGGTGTTCTCGAACATCCCCGGATGCTCCTTTTGGTGGCCGTCACTTTCATTCTTACCCTAAACAAAAACTTTATTAACCCTAATGTGCAATCGTCACATCCACATTTCCATGGGTGTTCTTGAACATCCCCGGATGCTCCTTTTGGTGACCATCCTTTCACTCTTACCCTAAACAAAAACTTTATTAACCCTAATGCACTACGGAGTGAAAACAAAAATTCATTATCCCTTTTTTTCTATGAACCAGCTCATATGGAGTGTGCTAATAATAAGTAACTTGGCCTGAACTCCATAACAATACCTTTTCTACCACCCGTCACACACCGTACCCATTTAATCAACACTTCGATACAATCTATATGAAAAAGTTAGAAACTTAGTAAAGCTATTTATGAAACCCCATTTGCATGGGCACCCAACTAGTTTGTGTTAATTCCCACTATTCCCTCTCTCTTTGAGAATATTCTTTTTGGCTCCTTGTGCAGATGGTGGTTATACAGGGAGTGATCTCGCATCTGCTTGGACGGAGTACATCCAACCGGAACTGATGGAAGTGATAATTCGAACGGTGCTTACAAAACCCTAGCCAGAATCTTCCCAATTAGAGCATTGAGAAAGGGGACATTTTCACTTTTCTACGCGAATTCCAGTTCGGTGCATCGTATGCACCATCGATTGTCCCATAATTCGGAGGAAGCGCAGGTGCAGGTTCTCTAGGATTGCCTGATCCAGAGAGTGAGCTCCAGAGAGCTCACAATACGGATTTTGGCGATTACAGGAAGAAGAAAGGCGTATCTATCCTCAGCAGGTGAATGTGAAGTAAGAGAGCTAGGTCTTCAGAGAGCTAGGTCTGCTTTTCGTTTTGAATGATCAGGTCCTCCATGAGATCCAATTCTCTCGATCTCCAGTTATACTGCCCGGGACGTGTGCAACTTACTCCATACTGGCGTTCTATTTGCAGGATAAAGTTCATTTGCAGTAATTGCCGCTGTCATGGCGGACACTCTTGCTGATCTACCCTCACTTGTTCATTCCCACTGCGTGTGTGAGTTTTTTGATAACTTGCTTCAGATCCTGCACAGGGGTTCAAGTCCTACCGCAGGGTTCCGTGGATTATTATTGTTGGGATCCCTCAAATATTCCGGTTTTCTGAACAGTCATCTAAAAGTCCGGCCTCAATTTGATAGTCCAGAGGTCATCTGGAGAAATTGCCCTTTGCCCTGGCTTCAAAGGTTCCGTTGTGATGCTTAATTTGTCTGAAATAGAGACAACGTACAGCAAAATAAAATATTAGAACTCGGGAATTTGAGAACATTGGTAGTTCCCAAGTTTTATTTGCCAACTTTCTCCTCCGACCCTGTTGTCAAAATAACGAATTATAGTGGGTTCTACACAATAGCTTTCAGTCAGGTAAGAACCGAGCAGCATGCCTAAATATTTTTATGAAACAACGATCTGTCCGCTAGAAATCTTATGACCAATGCGGAGTTCATAGAGCGTTTATACCTTTGCTTAACTTCTCTTAATGCACTGTCGACCGCAGTTTTTGACAAACTGGTGGAGCTCATCCCATCCAAGTTTTACATTCCGAGTGAGGAATCGCATGACTCATGGGTACGACGTTTATCCTGTTCGATGAAAGGCGTCAGATCTCAGAGATATTCCTCGTCCTATTTTAATTGGTTCTTTGAACACGTCGTTCTGGAATCGGCTTGGAATCGGTCACACTTGACTCTGGAAAATGTAGAAACTTTGCTTCTCATCTGTTTATGGCCTGTGCAGACGTTCAAACAAAACAAAGCCGCAAAGGCAGCTGCCAAAATTCAAACGAGGGAGAACTTGAAGAAAGCCAAGCGCAACCGGGTACGTCATGAGTGTTTCTTGTCGTGGTCAGCCTTGATTTCTGAGAGAAAGATTGTATTTGCTCTAGCCCAAGATAGAGCTAGGAGGATATCAATAGATCTGGTCGTAGCGCAAAGACACAGTGAAGACGAAAGGTTGTGATTATATTCTTCCCCTGACCATGGTTGTGACCATGAAAAGATGAGAATAGGTGTACGAACTTCCAACGCCATTCCAATTTTGATAGGGTATTTAGAAGTTGCGATTATCATCTTCCACTGACCATAGGGTTGTCTATGGTAAGATGGTTTGAGAATAGGTGTATGAACCGTCCATGTACTGATTGGGGGATACATTATCATTTTCTTGAAAGTTGTGATCATAACTGACGATAGCTCTGACTGTGGTGATAAGATGGTTTGAGAATAAGGGTATGAACTTTTTCATGTGACAGTGTCGTACCAAGCCTAGACGCAGATTACGGTTTCTGTGTTATTTACCTGGGCTATTCACTTTGTACTGTACGTTGCGCCTCAATTTTCATAAGTTGGAATGCTCTGTCACTATACTCGAGGTTGTGATTTTCATCCTTCCTTCCTGTGTGTGTCTCTACCAGCTAGATCCAGACCAGTTCAAGACCACTTTGCAAGTGCTGCAAGAGAAGAAAGTGGAAGTAAAGGAGAAGGATGAAGAAGCTGACCCTGAAGCCGGCGTGCCAGTGGCAGGTTTGTCCTAGAAACTAATAATTGAATGGAATGAAAGCCCAAACTATGAAAATTCAATTTATCACCATCAACGTATAACATACATGCCTTGGCACTCATGAGCAATACAGGAACTGGGGACGAGGGTACTGGCAATTACATTCAGTTACCTCGGCACCAAGTGGGCACTGAATGCGCTGATGCAGACTTTCTAGGTTATCTTGCAGACTTACTAAGAAAGCCTGCTGCGATCTTTTTGTCTGTTCAGTGCTGATGGGCTCATCTTGACATACAGCATGCACTGCCTCATACTCGCTCCTGGGGCATCTAGATTTCTCTATGAGTCATGCAGTCCACTAACACTATGATGATGCAAGTCGCTGCTTTGTACTTGCTCGCACTAGCCCCTCCCTGCAGATACATATGTATTACACCATTCAACGCTTAGAAGATTATCAAGGTTACCATCGTACTCACCCTTGTCTGCAGGCAAAAGTCATGTTTACCTCTCTAAGTAACTGATAGTTGTGATGATTTACTACGTTACGGTAGAATGTCAGACCCAGACGTCGGTATGGAACTAGGTAGCCTACAACGGGTCTGTATCCCATTGTTCAGTACATAGCTCACACATAGCTAGTCATGTAATAGGACAAGTAAACTCAAAACAGAAACATAATTTAAATTACATGTACATAATCATGAGCATCATCATAATATGAATACCATACACATAATCAGTTCAATGTGAGAAACAAATTAAATTAGGAAAGTTAGACAAAATACCCATAATCATAAGATAGTTACTATGATCAATGGACATAGTGTGAGATGTCGAATTTTCTAATTCGGTCGTTTTCTTGAGACTACTCTCGCTCATGGTTATTAAGAAATACAGTAGTGTACTGTATTTCTTTCTGTAAAAATTTAAGGTCAATGCTTGATATTTTTAAGCATATTACAACCGATCAATCTGGACTTCACACTCAGAATAGCAGGGATCCGATGAAGATCGTGCCAGCTAGTTTTAGTGTTGGTTGAGGAGAGTTCTTTCAGGTGAAGGATGTGCAATTTATTCACACTTTCTTAACGTATCTGCTTTCTGATGGTTATGAGAGGTGTACTGCTTATACCTCGTCATGTGTTGTCCAGTGGGTGTGGGACCGTGTTCTAACGAATGGGGCTCCACATTCATACACTCAATATCTGCTTTGGATTGATGGAAATACTCAGCTCGGTGGTCAGTTTAGGGTCTCTTTCAGTAGCTTATTGATTCTTATCTCACATGCCTGCTTGCCTTGTCCTCCAGAGAACACCGATAGAGCAGTCACCTATGAGGAGCTTCGTGAGAGACTGCACAAGCGTATATCTATGCTGAGAGCAAAGCGACATGCAGAGACTGCAGCTGCAGCTACAATGAGTGCTCGTACATTCCAGAATGAAAAGAAGAACGAGACGTTAAAGAGGAGATTAAAAGCTGCGCCAAAAGAATCCAGAGATGTCAAGGAACGGGCGACTCCGAAAGCTGTGAGTAACCAGGATCAGCCCCCAAGTAAACGGCAGAAGAGAGCACCTGCTGAAAACGGAGTGAAGGTGTGGATTCAGTGAGAGTTCCGGGCTTCTCAGACCCCTCTTGATATATATCTGCACCCAAAGATGATTTAATTAGATGTAGCATAGTCAGGAGAGTTGGTCAAACAGTGGTCCCGGAGAGTGTTGAGCGAGGTATCTTATGGATATGTTGATCGTGGTCATTCAGAAGATGTGTTTTATCAAGACTCCTGTGTGGTGATTAATGCAAAATGCAGAAGGAAACGGTGGTAGAAGATGAGCTTGAGTTTGGTCGTGTGAAGATGGGACTTGACAATGCTGTTGCTGGCTCTAAAAAGCGGAAAAAGGATAGTAAAGAACAACTCTTGAAAAAGGTCAGTTTGGTCATCCAATGTCAGACCACCGAAAGTTCCACTTTATGTATTCCTTGGCAGCTTCAGTTCTGTCGCCTCAGTTTACTGCGAGTGTCCCATACGTCCTTTCTTTGTTATTCTAGAGTAAATGAAATGGCTGCAGTCAGTCAAATTCGAGCGATGTCAGTATTTCCTAACTTTCTACGCTGAATTTGTGTTACAGGCTATAGAACTACAAGAGAAGATGCAAGACCCGGAGAAGGGGCAGGTAACACTTGAAATTATGTATGTCGCACGTCATTCTACTCGACTGACGAGTTTGGCGGTCAGAGAGCTCACATTATTTTGTATCTAATACACGCTTAGAATCGTTTGTACTCCCAAAAGCTTACATACCCATCTGAAAGTGATCGACCTACCTGTTACGCTTCTGCAGGAAGTTATCTCCCAGCACACATGGGCAGCAGCAGTGAACCGAGCCTCTGGAGAAAAGGTCAGGAAACCTAGAGAAAATTGTCTGTCGATGTGTTGTCTTCATTTTCAATTGATGTGGACCAGAAGCTTGCATTGTCATAGATGATTCTCACAATCACAAGAAGAATAACTGACGCCTTTGCTTTGCAGGTTTTGGATAACCCCAGGCTCATCAAGAAAAGTATGAAACGTGATCAGCAGCAGACAGCTAAAAGTGCGAAGAAGTGGTAAGATTTTCTGTCCGTTTAGTCGGTCACCCAACTTCATGCAATTTTAAGGAGTAAATTGTGTGATCTACCCCACTAGGTTGTTTCCTATGAGTCGTAAAATTACAAGAAACAGACTCGATTGCCTATTGTCGTTGGGAATATAAGGTCAGTTGACGTTTTGTGGCTGTATAAATAGCGGTACCATTTTCATTGCCAGTAACAGATTGTACGGAGAGCCTCAGTTGTTTCATTGCGCTCTTCAGGTGTTGTAGTTTCTTTCACAAAACAATTTTATAAACCTGAAGTCGTTGTCAATGGAGGACTGGTATGCACGTGCTGATGCCTCTTTTTTGCTGACTCAGGCAAGAAAGAAAGCATTATGAGAAGAAGGGCCAGAATGAGAAACAAAAAACTCGTAAGGAAAACATCACGCAACGATTGGATTCTATCAAAGAAAGAAAGATTGCAAAGGTCAGTATCCGCACCATCTTACTGCTTCTTTTGTCAGGGCATCATGTTGCGTGGATTTCCTCTGTATGACGCTGACTAGAAATACTTGGATTCTTCCCTTGTCATTCCCCTTAATTTTGTCGGGTTGGATACGTGCAGAGAGAGAAGAAACTCATGAGACCCGGATTTGAAGGAAGGAAAACTGGTTTCATTAACACTTAGTTTCTGCAACGTCTTCATCAACGAAGTTTTCATTCATCTTCGTGTCCAAACGACTTGGCTGCATTCATAAAGGTAAGTGTCTTCCATCCTGACAGACTTGACTTAGTTCTGCTTACAGTACTTGATAGCGATTGCGCTTTCTTCTCGATTTTGAGCTTGACGTTTAATCCGTAGCTTTGTTGTGCTATGATTAATTGCGTTAGGCTCTAGTAGTGCGCACAGAATCACCTGTTAGCTTTTTAGTAGTTGAAAGGTGATATTAGCCCGCTTGTTCTTAGGGCCTCTCCCACTATTCTCTTATTTGGAAAATTTCATATTGCCCAAGCGTAGAGGGACCCACTTAGGAGTAATTCGTTTTCTGATTTCAGTGAAATATGGAGTGTTTTCTTCTTATGTCTGTTTTTCTCCTAAAATGTTTTGAAGTGGTCATTTCTCATGCAAGCTCTAGACTTTAAACAATAGAGTTTCTCATTAATGAGAAAATTAGAAATAAATTACAACATTAGAGAATTATTTTGTTTTGTTGACGGGATCTCGTTTAAGTAATATCTTGATGAGAACCATGCTTCCTACTCTTTGAAGTGGAAGGTCTAGCACTCCCTCTTATCTCTGATGTATCAGACATCACTTCTGCAATACTAGACCTCTCTCTTTGTATCACAACTCACAAGCATCAAATAGGTTTTCGCACACAGCACTAGTAGCCTCCAATGCTGAGATTATGGTAGGCAGTTCAGGATTTCACGAAATGCAAGGAAGAGGTGTTGGGAATCACCCTTGTTGAAGAACTAACTGAAACAAGAGCAGAAAGCACTCTTATAGACACTTAAGCAAACCTTAGGGGGTTGCTTTACTTAACTTTAATTAGGGTTGCGCTCTTTACCGTAAGTAGAAGATATTTAGTAGGGTTTTTAGAGGATTCTAACAAAACTTTTAAAACAAGAGAAGTCCCTAAACTAGAGATTAACTAAACTAACATTCACACTTAATGAGAGTTTAGGACTATTCACATTTCTACTACACATTTTATGTGTTTCTCTTGAGGTAATGCTTTTGTAAACACATCTGCTGTCATTTCCTGTGTAGGACAGGAAACTAACTTCACAACATTCTCCTTTTCTTTCTCCTCTACAAATCTTCTTCTAATCTCAATGTGCTTAGTCCTTGGGTGTACAGGATTTTTGCTGAGTGCTATACTTCCTGTATTGTCACAGTACAATGTAGTAGGACATTCCTGCTCAAAACCCAGCTCCTTAAGAAGTCTCCTGTTCTAGATGACTTCTTGAGTAGCATTTGAGGCAGCCATAAATTCTGCCTCAATAGTAGACAGTGCAACAGATGTTTGCTGTTTACTATGCCAGCTGATTGCTCCACCACTAAGCATGATTACATATCCACTAGTTGATCTGCTGTTATCTGTGTCATCTCCCCAACTAGCATCTGTATATGCTTCAAGTTTAGAAGCAAGTATGTTCCCTTGTTTTCTGTACTCCAAGAATGCATCTTGAGCACCCTTTAAGTACCTGAATACTCTCTTTATACCTTTCCAATGTACTTGTGCAGGGTTGCTAGTATATCTAGCTAGTGCTCCCACTACATAGCATATATCTGGTCTTGTACAGACCATGATAAACATTAGAGAACCAAGAGCACTCTGATACAACACTTTGTCACAGAGATTCACCTCCCCATCTATGATTCTGCTGTGTTTCCACCCCAGATCAAGAGGTGTAGAGACAGGATTCGCCTCTGTCATCTGATACTTAGCTAGTATGGATCTCACATACTGTGGTTGACCGATCCGGATCCATCCTGTTTCTCTGTCTCTGCTCATTTTGATTCCCAAAACGAGTTTTACAGGACCAAGGATAGTCATCTCAAAAGCAGAGCACAAGAAATCTATCACTCCTTTGATAGATTCTCTGTTCCCCAACAGTAATAGATCATCTACATATACAGCTATGTATACATCATCTCTAGTATACACACTCATGTGAGAATCTGCTGGTTTGAAATCCTGCTCTCTCAAGTATGAATCTAGTTTCTCATACCAGGTTCTAGGAGCTTGCTTAAGACCATATAAAGCCTTCTTAAGCAAGCATACTTTTCCTTTGCCTCCAGTATATCCATCTGGAACATCCATGTAGATAGTCTCTCTCAAATCTCCATTGAGAAAGGCTGTTTTCACATCTAACTGCTCCACTTCCCAATCTCTCTCTGCTGCAAGAGCTAGAAGCATGCGAATAGATCCATACCTGGCAACTGGTGCAAAAGTTTCTGAATAATCTATTGATGCTTTCTGATTGAAGCCCTTTGCAACAAGTCTTGCCTTGTACTTCAGGACCTCATTCTCAGCTCCACGTTTGACCCTGGAAACCCATTTACAGCCAATTGCTTTCCTACCTGGTGGTAAGTCAGCTAATACCCATGTACCATTAGTCTGAAGAGACTTCTTCTTTTCTGCTATAGCCAACTCCCACTGACTCGAATCTGGTCTGAGCATAGCTTCCTGTAGAGTTTATGGATCACAATCTTCATGACAGATGTTAGATTCATCTAACATCTCTTCTGATAGAAAGCCAAGTCTGTCAATAGGTTTTCTATCTCTCTGTGATCTTCTTGGCTCTGTGCCTAGAAGTTTCATGTCATCTCTTGACACTCTGGAATCTCACTCAGAGATTTTGCATCTGTAGTCTGCTTTTGGGAGTCATCTTCTGTAGCATCAGGATCAGAAACCACTGTATAGGCCTTCTTTGGTACACCTTCAGACTCCTTTGGTGAACCATCAGCTTCAGGTAGAGATTGCTCTTCTGATGGTTGATCTGAAAAACTGACTCTGCAGCTTGGGAAGATAGGTTGATCAGGCTGATCAAACTGATCAGCTTGCTTCTGCAACTTATCACTGTTCTCACTCCAAGTCCTCAATTCATCAAAGAGTACATCTCTATTTCTGATAATCTGTCCAGACTTAGGATTGTACGGAAGATATCCTTTCAGTCCCTCTTCATATCCTACAAAGAGCATTCTCTCAGCCTTCTTTGTGAACTTCCTCCTTTGCTCCTTGGGAATGTAAACAAAGGCAGGATATCCAAAAACTTTCAAAGCCAAAAGATTAGGTTTCTTACCAATCCAACATTCTTCAGGAGTTCTTCCTTGCAATGCTGTGGTACCACTGATATTTCTAAGGTAATTTGCAGTGCTAATTGCAGCACCTCAAAACTTTCTCTCCAACTTGGCATGTTGGAGCATGGCCAATGCTTTGTCCACCAGTGTCCTATTCAACCTTTCTGCAACTCCATTCTGTGCAGGATTGTCTCTGGCAGTACAGTCAAGGAGAATTCCTTTCTCTGACAGAAAAGAGAGGAATTCCTCATCCCTGTACTCTCTGCCTCCATCTGTTCTCAATCGCTTGACTTTCCTCCCAGTCTGCAAGTCAGCCATGGCTACAAACTTCTGGAATTTTCGCAGCACTTCATCCTTGCTTTTCATGAGATAGATAAAGCTCTTTCTACTGTAATCATCCACAAAGGAAATATAGTAGGCTGCTCCACTCAATGACTTCTCAGTCATGTATCCCCATACATCAGAATGACACCTTGAAGACCAGAAGCTCTAGATGAAGATTTCTTGGGGATAGGAGCCTTGTGTGCCTTACCTTCTGCACACCCAATGCAGAACTCGAGTTTTCCTTTGGGATCCAGTTTCAACCCATCCACTACCTTCTCTAAAGCATATAGGTTTTGCACTGCATGTGCACTAATCTCCAATGCCACCGATGGATATCATTTCTGTTTTTTGCTACCAATGCAGAATCAGAACAATCAGCTTCCATCAACTTGAACAGCTTCCCTTTGGCAGTGCCATATCCAAGGATCAGCTCTCCTTTCTTCAAAGTGCATTGATTTCTGTTGCTCTCAAACAGAACATCCACTCCATGCTCCATGAGGCGATGTACCGATATCAAGTTCTTGGTGTAATCTGGAACATAGAGCACATCTTCCAAATAGCTCCTACAAGAACTTGTGTTAGATCTTCCCATGAAGGTAATAGGAACTTTGCTGGTTCCTAACACTGGATTCAGAATCCCAGGTCCACAACGAACACTCTTGGGAATCTTCAGAGGTTGAAGAGTTGAGAACAGCTCCTTCTGGTAATATATATGAGAGGTGGCTCCAGAATCCAAGAACCATCCAGAACCGGTTGTGGACAACTGCGGTTCTGCCAACATTCCACAATCTAGCTCTTCTGCTCAGTACCCCTCCTCATTGCTTTTTATCTCATTGCACTCTTGTGTGTCGTAAGCTGAACTCGCAAATTTTCGACCTCTTACTGGTTGAGGTCCCTTGCGTACCTTCTTCATCTCTCGTTCTCTCCTTTCTCCTCTCTTGGGACATATAGGTGCAACATGACCTTTCTCATGACAGAAATAACAGATCATGTTAGCAACACTACTAACCCCTTTACCAGATTTACTCACTCTGGATTGCTCACTCTTCTATCTGGCACTCTCCTTGACTAAGAAGAAGCACTTAACAGAGCAGAAACTCCCAAATCATTAAACTTCATCTCTAGGTCCTCTCTGTCTCCGCCAAACACCAGCAATCTGCTTATCACATAATCCCATGTGACAACTTCAACAGGTAGAACTTTTAGAGCTACTTTGATAGGCCGGTAGCTTGGAGGGAGAGTATTCAAGAGATGGTTGATCTCATATTTCTCTGTAAGGGGACACCCATCCTCCTTGACACTCTTGAAGAGCTTCTGTAACTTTGACAAGTGCAAAGTAAAGTCTTCACCATCTGCAAGTTTAGTGTTCCACATCCCATCCCAGATCCTACTGGAACTTTCCAGCCTCTCAACAGAGTAAAAATTCTTGAGTTTGAGCCAGATCTCCCAACTCCAAGCATAAGTGTCTACTAGGTCTCTGACTGGCTCTTGCATAGCCCTTAGCATAAACCTCCTAGTATTAGAGTGCTTGATTCTCTCTTCCTTATCTATTAGAAGCTCATCTATATCATGAGCTTCTAATGCCAAGTCTAAATAGTCATAATTGTCTAGGATACATTTCACATCCAAGGCCTAGGCTTTGTAATTAGTGTTTCCTAGTTTCTCTAGCTCTCTGAGTTCTCCTTATCAATCCCAATGGTGATTGTGGGCCCATAACCTGATGAGAACCATGCTTTCTACTCTTTGAAGTGGAAGGTCTATCATTCCCTCTTAACTTTGATGTATCAGACATCACTTTTGCAATACTAGACCTCTCTCTTTGTATCACGGCTCACAAGCATCAAATAGGTTCTTTCACGCAGAACTAGTAGCCTCCAATATTGAGATTATGGTAGGCAGTTCAGGATTTCACGAAATGCAAAGAAGAAATGTTAGGAATCATCCTTGTTGAAAAATTGATTGAAACAAGCGCAGAAAACACTCTTATAGACATTTAAGCAAACCTTAGGGGTTGTTTTGCTTAACTCTAATTAGGGTTGCTTCTCTCTTTACCTTAAATAGAAAATATTTAGTATAATTTCTAGAGAATTCTAACAAAATTTTAAAAACAACAGAAATCTTTAAACTATGGATCAAATGAATTAACATATCAATATATTAAAATTCTAAAAAAGATAAAAGACCTTGCTCTTGAAAGCATTCTTAAAGTTTTAGGAATATTTCTAACAATATTTTGTATTTTTGAAATGTTCATTTATTTATTCACTTAAGTATAGAAGTGAGAAAAGTTTCCTTGTCATCGATCTTATCTGACATTATAATCCAACCTTTGCATTACATGGTAAGAAAAATAAACCACTAGGTGAAAGAAATAAACCACTAGTAGACAGAGGATCTTACAACATATGATTAAAAGATAGAAGTGATGAGACATCGAACATCTTGAACCCGGTGTTGGACATAATATTTCTGGAAGATGACTAATATCGTGCTCCCTGGTATCCTTTTGATTTGTCCACCCTTATTACCTGGTCGGGGTTGCGTAGTCTGACGTTTGTTAGTCCTAACTTCAGACGTGATATCTTTGTGCAGGAGCCTGCATCCATTGCCTGTTAGCTACTTGTGGAGCAGGAATTGTTGAGCCACTCGTCTTGCACTTGATGACAATCCATGACTTGGCACATGCTGAGCAGGTGAATGATAGATTCCTCTGTACCATATCAAAAATTGTATCCTATGTCCAGTTGCGTGGTCACGAAGCAGCTTGACCATATTACAGGCAATCTTTTAGACGGCAAAGTACCTCTAGATCAGAGAGCGGTTCAAAGCTCAGAATCATCTCTGTCAATCAAGTCAATTAAACTCCGAGATTTTGCAAGTGTTAGGGTATTACTCTGCGAAGGCACGAATGTCCAATGTTGTTTCTCCTTTCATGTGTCTGTTGAGTATCTTGTCTCAGTGCGGTTCCTTTGATTGAAGTACACCGGCTTAGAAGGGCCGGCCTTGTTTTCCTGCCCAAGTTCCTTTTCCTTCAAGTAAAAGAAGTGCCTGCCATTCTGCTATAGATAGATCCCTAGACCTAATCTCTGCTTACTTGCAATGTTTACTCGCTTCACCCATGGACAGGTGAGGAGGAAAACTTCACATACTACAAGCATGTTTTGCACTCTGGCACCTTTGGACATTCAATCGTCTCTTTACCCTCGAATTACACTACCCCTCTCCGAAATTTTCACGAGAAGTACAGTTGCTCACTTTTACAGAGGAAGTTCTAAGAGAAGAATGTCTATTGATATCTGTCTATTGGCTAAACAGCTTTTGGTGTTCAGCCAGTCTGACAGTGACGTGTGATCCGTGCCACACGAGAAAATACACAACATTCAGACCTGTATCATTCATCGGGATTGAATCAGATCTACATCCCGATTTGGATTGAAAGGCAAATTTGAGATCGAAACAAATGCAATCATGGAGAAAGCCTAGAATCCATATGAATAGTGGGTGATTTCAGGAGATTAGAGCTTAAAATCGACGTCAATAGTAGATGAAATCGGAGGGCTAGACGTTGGTCCCCACGCCGGCCGAGGTGGTACCCCCAAGTTTCGGCTCGAGCACCATAGTTCAGTTGCAAATGTCGCAATTTTCTGCCTAGAATGCACCTTTGTTCTAGACAACGCGATTAGCCAATGAAACAAAGGAAGACCTATCTGCAGTTGTTACATAGCTACAATCTCCTTTGTAATTGGTTCATGCCGAACAAGGTTTGACACGTCAAAATGTCAACAACTGGAACTTGAGTGCATACTTTGGTTCCACAGCTGGTGTTAGGAATAACCAGCACTACATATACATACACTTCGTTTCGTTTTGGGTAGCGTTCGACTCACATTTGGTTTGTGCTGGAAAATGTCAGCAGAATACAGTTGATTTCAGTGTGCCTCTGGTTTTTTACGTTCAAATTGTACAAAAAATAACTGAAGTACAATGTGTGTTTGAAGGCAGCAGAGAGGATACTGATAAGTTATAACATGTTTCTAATGTGTCCTAAGAGCTCGAAAGGAGGTGTTGATCGATTTGTTGTGCAAATATGGTGAAAGGTTAAAGAACTTTAAACGACTGGTAGAAAACATAGGACATTAATCACAACAGTTGTGACGTATGTTTTAGGAGAGAATCGGTTTATATAGTAACGAGGATTATGCGATGATGGTAATTCAGGAAATACGGAGTGATCAGTCTGAGAACCATCGTCATCAGGTGTAATGGAAGGACATAACTAAAATACTTCTGAATCAGTTAAGCTCTATCCTAAATCTAGATAAAATTCTATGTTATACTTCAAACGCCATCATCAAATTAAGTCGAAGTTCGAGTGAGCAGTGTACGCGTAGATACTCTGTCTGGTCGAAATGACATCGACGCAAGTCGACACATTGGGATCCAATCCAATTCAGGCGAACCCGGGTAGCGGTTAACGGATGAGAGAAGGGGTCAAGAGGGAAGGGTAGCTTATCAAACTCGGCTAATAAGTGGAGAGATTAGTAACAAGTTGGTATCATCGTGGCGAGATCGCGGTCGAAGTCGAAACTTCGGCCTGACAAGGTACTAAATCTAGCTAAAGTCTCGTTAAAGAATGAAACGGTTGCCCCTCAAATGTAGGGTAGTCCTCTAAGAATAATAGAAACAAGTCGTGCATTACAGACATCGAGATCCGTGGTAACCAACTTCGAAGTGATCTCGTCAACTTTCCTGAGGTATTCTTTCACTCCAACTGATTGCTTCATCTTGATTGCATGGAAGCTCCATTTGTCTAAGAAGATCCACACCAAACCGCGTTGGTGGAGTGACCACTGTGGAGGGGTTTGAAGTGCCACCAGCAACCAATAAATTCTCCACTGAAAGAGTCAACTACGTGAAGGAGTTTACTTTTCATTGTGGTATCATTATGGAGTAGGCCTTCATAGTCTTTTTTTTTTCTTTTGTTCTGGTCGGATGAAATGAGTTACATCCTTGTCGTCTGCCTCCTCGCTTGCAACGACATCTCCTTGGTCACGGTTGTCATTAAGTGAAGTAGCAAATAGAGGGCGCCACGGACAGACCTTGGGCACAGTGGATTCTAGCCTTCTACGTATCAACTTATTGTATATAAGCTGGTACTTCACTCCTTGTGTGATATCGAGAAAACGGTGACCGCGAAGGAAAAACGAAGGATGGGAAGACCCCATCAAGCCTAACAAGGGAGAGACAAAAAAGGTAACATGGGGCTAAACCCCAATAGAGTCTATGTGAGAAATCTGCCCTGTCGTACCTAAGATATCCGAGCTATGCAAGTCATACGGTCTACACACAATTGGAGCATCCGAAGAAATATCATCTAATGTGATTGCTCTCCTATGGATTGCACCAACAACTACCCTCTGTAGAGCAATGGACACACGCTGTCTAAAATATGCTACAAAGTATGAGAGTGAGAGTGGTACCCCTTGACGCCTAACATGATAAGCTCTCGCGCACTCCCATACAAATGTGTCAAATGCCGTGTCCATTGCTCCATATAACTCCAAGGCTAGAGGAACAAAGAGGTGACCTCGCTGCATGCCCCTATACTTGGAGACCTTACGACCTGCTATTGCACTCGCCGCCCATCCAGGGGGATGGGTAATCACTCCCTCCAAAACTATATCCAACATAGTGTATGTAACCACGACATCAGCTACTATCACTTGATCATCTCGGACCAAATATAAGTCTGTCCTGACATGTGTCATCTGCAAAGCATATGAACGCTCCAACCAAGCCAAGTATCCACTCTCTCGTGCCATAACAAACACTATGTCCCTAATGACATCATGGGTAGCTATCCTCTATCCTCCAAAAGGACACCATGCCATGTGGACCACTGCTGCATCTAGTGTAGAACAACACTCATAAGTGAGTAATGATGATGCAGATGGGTGGACCAAACCTAAGCAAAACCTCATTGCTGTTGGGAAAGTAGCTAGTGCAAGTTGGAATGCCCTAATGCACGGTCGAGCTAGGATCCAAGAGCCTGCACCCTTGCAGGAGCAAAAGTGAAGACGTGCTCTAGTAGCTTGAGGAATGGACAAGTCAACTAATAGAGAATGTAGCGTCTGCTCACATTGTCGCTCCATCAAGGAAAACTATAAACCTCTAGTCCAATCTGATGATAGTGAAGCAAAAGGTGGAAAATCCTCTTGTGCTCGTGGTGATAGACTATCTCTCATCTACCGCAATAACACTTGGAGAGAAAAGGATTCCCCTCCACCTTTGTCACATAAGTCTCCAAAACTGACCTATTAGCAACCATAAAACAAGCAAAAAGTAGGGGTGTCAAGAGAGCACAACTACCCAAAAATGCTATAGGTACCATCTCCTCCATAGATAGCAAGCCAACCCCACCACATGAGATTGGCAGGGCCGTCTATCTATGTGCCAAATCCTTTGTCACACACTCAAAAGTTCCTGGTCCAATAATATCACCAAAGACTCCCATAATCCTCCTATCAAATGCTCTCAAACGTGAAAGGAAGGACGATGAGCGAGGAACTGTGTGGATGAGGTAGGATGGTCGATGAGCAATACCAAAGGAGAGTATACCAAATGCCACATGTGGATCTCCTAGTAACGGAAGGTCATCCACATGGAGAACATCCTCTGCAAGGGCAATGTCTAAGAAGCGTGTGACAAAATCCTCCGATCCTATTGGCACTCCAAGAACACGAAGTCCATCTATGGATGTGATACACCCCTCAGGAAGCTCAAGGTGGGGAGTGATACCTAAAGAGGACAATGCCCTACACTTTGATACCTTGACTCTCAAGCCTACTAGATGTAGCTTGGTAGTCAAGTAGTCAAAGGCTTGCCTGATCTGATCTACAAGGCCTACAATGTGTGTATCATCTGCCAAGTAGTGAAATACAACTTGGTATGGCCAAAGTAGTAGATAGGAGAGCTCTAAAGTGAGCAACGGCAAATAAAGGCCCCACCAAAGGATCTCCCTGACGTGTACCAATAGCAAACTCCAAGACGGTGACTCCCTCTTGTGAACCACCATGCTGGTAGTAAAGGGAAGTAGGAGAGCCATAAAAAGAACACACAAAAGGAATGAGACTTGCCAAGGATCGACCAGCCTCCCTAAGCTCTCTAAAGATGGATGCACGTGAGATGCTATTAAAAGCATTCTCAACATCCACATGTAGGATGACTCACTCTGGTTGGATATCTAATGCTTAGAGATATAGCCTCACATCCTCCAAGTGTAGCTACTCCAAACTGATGTGGACTAAGGTGCTATCAAAAGTGAGAATGATGTTGAAGGACAATGGTACGACTGACCAAATGCAAAAAGATCTCTCCAATAGCAATAGGTCCACTGGTTTTGTGATATCAATTTCTTTTCTACATACCTATAGCTTATGTCTCTACAATAGGTTATGGGCCCATGCATGCGTAATCCATGGTGATTTTGACTGCTTGTGCTATAGCTCCATTGTGGATCAAACTCTGATCACTTCTGTCAGTCATTGTGATTGTGACCGCTCATGCTATAGATCCATTGTGGATCAAACTCTGATCACTTTGCCAATAATGCCAAAGTTACACTAGTATTAAAAATGATACTTTTTTGATCTACCGCATTGAGCCTCTCTCAAAGGTGCATAAAACTACCTTGCTTGGAAAATCCAGATGAATGACATTCTTGACGACCAAGGGTATACTAAGTACATCGACTACACATAGGTGCCTATTGATGCCACCCAACTTGAGGGTTGGAACAAGGGCGACTGGAAAACATTATCTGCACTTAGGCTTTGGGTTTCTCCCTTACTGATTGTGTACGTCTCTAATGCAGCTACCGCCGCAATTGCTTGGAGTGCATAGAAGAATGTCTTTACTACTATTGAGCCTTTGGCTATCATATTAGGAAGGAGAAAGCTATTGAGGCATCCATTGAGGAAGAGGCATCATAGAGGATGAAATTAGAAAGTTAACAAAGTTGAAGGAGGAGTTTATAATGCTCAATGCCACATTTATTGATGAAATTTTGTTGATGGTCCTCATAGCGCTCCCTACATCTTGGGACATGTTCATCTCCTCAGTTGGATTACCAACATTAGGATCAAGTGACATCACAGGATCCTTGCCATGGACGCTTGTCAACATGATCACCACAAAGTTGCTTTGCCTTTACAGGCTAGTGGTCAAGGTGGACAATCTTTCAAAGAAAAAGAATGTTAGGTTTCTTCATGGTGTGTTCTGCCACAATTGTAGTAAGGAGGGTAAATCAAGACTAATGGTGAGGATCTGAATACAAAGAAGAATTCATCAACTCCTAAGACCTAGAAATTTGCTACATCGTGTGCACATTTCTCCCATGACAATGATTTTGATTCTAACTTGGATGGAAATTACATCTTTGCTTCTAATGATGATGACACCTTGATGCTCCTCACTGCTTGGAAAGAGATTTGGCAAAGAGATATTGGCACATAACATCACATAGTTTGGGATATTGCTCTATTCATCACATTATACCTTATAATAATTTTATCATAGGAATTGGCTTTGGCAAGGCAATTGGACGTGGCAACATTTATATCCTCTTTGTTACAAAATTTAGTTCTGTCCTTGTCCTTCTCAAGAACACTCTACAGGTTCTGAATCTAGACTTTAATCTCATCTCACTTGGGTGACTCACCTCTATAGGACTAATCTAGTACGGATTAAGATATCATCTATAATACAATTAGCTAGACAAATTGTCTAGAGGTGGAAATTGAGTGGTGAGTGGTGAGTGATATGGTTAGCTCGTTAGAATGTAATCTTAGGCATGTTGTGGATGGAGCACTACAACACCATGGTCGATCAGAGAAAGAAAATAGTGAGAACTAGCAAATAGAAGATAATTGGAGATAGGGAAAGATTGCAAAGGTAAGAATTGCAACTCTATGTCATAAGGACAACAACTATTGGTAAGATAGATAGATATTTCATAAGTCTAATGAGAGAAGTCTAGAGTGCACAACTTGATGGATAAATTCTTGAGAATTTGAAAGATATGGTGAATGAGTTTCAAGATATATTTCCTAATGATTTACCCTTGGGATTACCACCAAAAACAAGAAGAGATCTAAAATTGAGATACCTCTGGGGAAGATACCTCCTTGTAAGGCCCCCTATCAACTATCACCTCATGAGTTGGAGGAGTGAAAGGATCAAATCAAGGATATGTTGCAAAAAGGGTTTATCCAACCCAACGTATCACCATATGAGGCTCATGTCTTGTTTATGAAGAAGGATGGTAAAATGTGAATGTGCATTGACTATAGGAGCTTAAATCAACAAGCGGTGAAGAATAAATCCCCATTACTTTGCATGAATGAATTGTTTCATCAACTCAATGAAGCAAAACACTTCACCAACTTGATTTGCAGAGGGATTATAACCAAATCATGATTGTGGAATAAGATGTACAAAAAACTCTATTTCAAAAAAGGTATGGCTACTTTAAGTACCTAGTTATACCATTCATCCTCACCAATGCACCAACCACTTTCATTAGTTTGATGAATGACATATTTCATCCATACTTAGATAAGTCTATTATCATTTTCTTTGATGACGTCTTAGTATATAGTAGGACAATGAAGAAGCACAAGCAACATATGTGAGAAGTCCTCCAAATTTTATGACAAAACCAATTGTATGCCAAAATATCAAAGTGTGAGTTTGGCAAGTATGAAGTAGATTACTTGGAGCATAGAGTAAGTGCAAAAGGTATCCAAGTTTTAACAAATAAAAATAAATGTCATCCAAAATGGGATGCTCTAAAAGATCAGACTCAACTCAAGTGTTTCTTGGGATCAACTAGGTTCTATCATCACTTTTTCAAGGACTTCTCCAAGGTCATACAACCCCTTACCCTACTACTTGGTAAGAGAAAGAAGTGGATGTGGGGAACCACACAAGAATTGAAAGATGTATTACTATATGCACCAATCTTTAAATGATATGACCCAACATGTCCAATCAACTTGGCTATAGATGCATCAAGTATTGCAATAGGAGCAATCCTAAAATAGGAATAAAGTGACTAGTGGCACTCAATTGCATATTTTTCTTGGAAGCTATTACCGGCAAATGCAACTATCACACCATTGAACAAGAAGAGTTAGCTATTATCCTTGCAACCAAGCATTGGAAGCACTATCTTGGCAAGAAAGCATTTGTAGTGGACACAGACCACAAACCACTAGTCTACCTTGAGATACAAAAAGGTCTATCATGTTGATTGATTTTTTAGGCAGAGTAGGGATAATGGTTCAACATAACAATTTCATATTTGGAAGGCAAGAAGCAACTCGTAAATGCATTCACCCTAATGCCTATGGTGAACGATTTGGTTGTAGAGGTCAAGATGAATCCAAATTTCTAGCCAAGGATTCTTACTACTACAAAGATTGACCCATAGATTGGTGGAGCTCAATCCTAGAAAGGCATAACTAGTACCCAAGGACTCATCTTTTGTGATGAAAAGTTATGGATCCCGGATTCTTTATACTTAAGAACCACTATCCTAGTAGAATGTCATGATTCTGCCATTATATAGGCCATGTTGGAATGGAGAAGAGCTTAGATGCAGTCAAATGCCATTACTATTAGCCCAAGATGAACAATGATGGAGTACATTCAAAGCTACTTATTATGTCAATGAAATAAAGCCTCTAATCAAGCTTGTGCAAGACTCCTTCAACCCCTCCCTACTCCTACATACTATTGGGAGTAGATGTAATGTTCCAAGTATAATGGGACCCCCAAGAGACATAAGAAAAGTAACACAATAGAAATACAAGGCTTCATCTCTCAATACTTTGATACCCCAAAGGAGCATCTTGTCTTTGTTATATAGCAAAGAGGATCCACTCAAAAGGAGCTCCACCCTTGGATCATATACATGGATTGGTGATATGTTAGTGAGCTCCATGCTTAGATTAGTTACATGGATTGGTGACATGTTAATCCTTGTACTATTTGGTTGGTCAAACAAGTTTGACTAAAGGGAATATTTAGGGAATCTTCCTATAAGAAGCTCATAACAACATGGGTGAGGTACCATTAGAAAGCTCTTGATGAGATGAATTGGGAAGAATGCAACACCTTATTACAAAGGAGGGAGAATCTTTCATTTTTTGAGGCCTAATTCCTCCATTTAGGCCTCTAAAATTTAGGGTGTTTTGGCCCCTGCCCTATAAGTGGAAGTACTCTTTTGGTGATACCTCTATTTGCTCTACTTAAACCATCATATATAACATCCCTCTAGATATTACCAAGCCAATTTTCCACATCTAGATAATATGTCTAGCTAATGGTATTACAAGAGGTCAACATGGATTTGGTTTGTGAAGTGCACAAGACCACTTCAAGTTTTGACTCTATTGTAGTCTTTGCAGAAGGACTTAGCAAAATGATTCATGTGTGCCACACAACCAAGGATGTGACTGCTCCACAATTAGCTTAATTGTACTTAGCTATGGTCTTTTCTCACCATGGTCTATCTCGAATGCTCATTGCCAATAGGGGCACTCAATTCACTAGTTTGTTTTGGAGAACACTCTTTGGTATCTTCAAAACCAAACTTACCATATCCATGGCATACCATCCACAAAATGATGGACATACAAAGCAGGCCAATCACACTATTGAGGACATGGCATGGGGCTTCACCTTAGAGGAGCAAGAAAGGTGAGACACCTTATTTCCATTGGTGGAATTTGCCTAAAACAATTCAATGAATGCATCTACATAGGTCACACCATTCTTCCTCATGTATGGAGAACACCCTTTCACACCTTCAAGCTTGGTAAAGATCTGTCCAAATGACTACAAAAGTTGATGTTGTCAACAATTTTATTTCTTGAATCCAACAGGGTGTAGAAACTGCCAAGCATAGGTTCTAGATAGCCCAAAATCAATAGAAACAATGTGCAAATGCATATTTCTGCAACATGGAGTTCGGCATTGGAGATCAAGTGTGGCTTTTCACAACCAACCTCATGTTAGTTGACCTTTTTAAGCTCAAACCTTGTTTTATTTTCCATTTTTCCATCATCAATTGAATTGACATAATGGCCAATCACCTCAAGCCGCACATGAAGATCCATCTAGTGTCCCATGTTTCTTTTCTATGTAGATATGCATCCCAACCACCCCACTTCCTTTCTATATAAGAAGCTCAACCTTGTCCAACACTCATTGATGGCACAGAGGAATACAAGTCAAACGTATTCTCTAGAAATGCATCTATGGTACCCGCCATCCATATGTGGAATATCTCATATATTAGAAAAGATACCCATTTTATGAGGCAACATAGGAGCCTATATCTAACTTGACCAATGTATTGGTGTTAGTGCAATCTTTTTAGCAAGAACTTTGCAACAAGGATATTGCATCTTAAAAGGGGAGAGGTTTGTTATACTATAAGCTAGACAAATTGTCTAGAGATGAGAATTGGGTTTGTAATATCTTTAAGGATGTTATATATGATGGTTCTAAGTAGATCAAATAGTGGTGACACCAAAAGAGTACTTCCACTAATAGGGCAGAGGCCAAAACACCCAAAAAATTCAAAGAAAATTCAGGGGGCCTAAACGGGCGAATTAAACCTCAAAAGATTGAAGAATTCTTCTTTTCTAAGGAAGTGGGTATGTCTTTCTCCTCTCTTGTTTGTCTCATCAATAACTTTCCAATGGTACCTCACCCATACTATTTTGAGCTCCCTATAAGAAGATTTCATAAAGATTCCCTCTGGTCAAACTTGTTTGACCAACCAAATAAGACAAGGATTGACATGTCATCAATCCATACAACTAATCTAAGGGTGTAGCTTGTTGATATGTCACCAATTCATGTATTTGATCCAAGGGTGTAGCTCCCTTTGAGTTGATCCTCTTTGCTATATAATAAAGACAAGGTGCTCCTTTGAGGCATCAAAGTATTGAGGAATGAAACCTTGTGTTTCTCCTATTCTTGGAATATTACATCATCTATATGTTCTCAATCAAGGTCGAATCATTAGCAAGACATGAAAAACAGATCAACTTTATCACATGGCCATTAAGCACTCCACCACCATTGCTCTTGCTTGCACAACTCACTCATGGTATGATTGGCATTGTGCCCTAGGCCATCTAAATAGATAGCAACTTTCTCAAATGCACTATGACAATCTTGTCAAAGGGATGGATGTAGATGAATTATCCAACATCAACTTTGATTGCAAGGCTTACCTCCAAGTCAAACATCATGCTACCCTATTCTCCAATGTTGTTGCTTATTATGATTACAAGATTGGTGATCTTGGCTTCTCTAATATCTGGGGTCTTGCGCAAATGGAGTCTCTCTAGAGAAATCAATATTTTGTGAACTTCACAAACATTGGATCATGTGTCATTATAGTCTATTTCACAAAGCCACACTCTGATGTTTTTGACCACTTTGGTGCTATGAGAAAGTCATTGAGAACCAAGCCAAACTATGCATAAAAAAACTCAACATTGATAATGCACAAGAATACACCAAAGGTAATTCTAGCCAAGGATGATCTACAACTTGTGCACCTTCAAGAAGCCCATGACTTACCAACCGTTGGTCACATGGATGTAGACAAGACCTTGGATACCCTACAATGCCAATGGTGGTGGCCCAACATGGCACGAGAGGTTCAAAGTTTGTTTGATCTTGTGAGAGTTGCCAATGCAACAAGGCTAATAGCCAAATTGAGTGGCTCCTTCAACCACTTCCCGTCCATTTGCTCAATGGGAAGATGTGAGCTTATATCTCATCACATCCTTGTCCAAGAAAAAGTAAGGTCATACAATAATCGTGGTGTTTGTTGATATGTTTAGTAAGTAAATAAATTTGGGACCAATCATTGATATAGTGGATGCTTGTAATATTCAGAGGATAGGAGAACCCTCAAGAGAAACACAAGATAAGACACACAAAGCTTCACACTCAATACTCCAATGCTACAAAGGAGCACATTGTCTTTATTATATAACAAAGAGTATTCTCTCAAAGGAAGTTCCACCCTTGGATCAAATATATGAATTGGTGATATGCTAGCAAGCTCCACCCTTAGATTAGTTGCATGGGTGGATGACATATCGGTTCTTGTTTTATCTGGTTGGTCAAACAAGCTTGATTTGAGAGAATATTTAGGGAATCTTCCTGTAGGAAGCTGCAAATCATATGGATCAGGTATCATTGGAAAAATCTTGACAAGACAAACAATGGGGATAAAAGGCTAGCTTTTTCACTTATAGAGAAGGAATCTTTCCATTTTCAAGGCTTAATTCATATGTTTAGGTCTTTGAAATTGGCTCTAAAGTTTTCAAGGTGTTTTTAGCTCTTGTCCTATTAGTGGAAGTACTATTTTCGTGACATCTCTATATGATCTACTTAGTACAACATATATAACATCCTTCTAGATGTTACAAAGCCAAATTTCACCTCTAGATAATATATCTAGCTAATGTATTATAATGTCCAACATTGGCCCAAATCTACTATGACAATATCTTCAAGAATCATGAGATACCTTGTGTACTCATCTTTGACCGTGATCCTCGACTCATTGGAAAATTTTGACAATCACTCTTATAGCTACTTGGCACCAAACTTGTTATGTCCATGGCTATCATCCTCAAATTGATGGACAAACCAAACATGCAAATCACACCTTGGAAGATATGCTTCATACCTTTGTCAACATTCACCATACCAATTGGGATGAATGTCTTGTGGTAGATGAATTTACATGCAATAATTCCAAGCAAACAAGCACCACATTTTCTATCTTCTTCCTTAATTTTGGCCAAGTCCCACTTGTTCCAGATTCTCATCTTGCTACTCTTCCATCTCATGTTTCTCATACTTCTACCTTCTTGACCACAATATCCCAATCCTCTTCATGATGTCACTTGGGAGCCTCTTTCTCATCTCCACAATGCACAAACAATCATCCAAGAATTTGAAGCGTCTATGGTGATGAAGACATCACCAACTAGCGGTGGATGAATATCTAATAATATGGAGTTTACAAACAAGTTAGTCAAGACTAATAGAGTAGAAAATAGACCAAATTAGCTAAGAATTATAAGAATATTATAGAAGTAGCTAAGAAGCTACTTGGTACCTTCCAAATATTGGATAATGTGTATACCAAGTAGTGATTTTTAGGAGAAAGTTTATTGGGAAACTACCTAGCTAGCTTAGCTTGCATGCCAAGTAGGTAGCTTCTAGAAGGAAGCTTCTTGAGAAGTTTCTCAACTAGTTTAGCTTGGATGCCAAGTAGGTAGCTTCTAGAAGTAAGCTTCTTGGGAAACTTCTTGATTAGTTTAGCTTGCATTCTAAATAAATGGCTTTTAGGAAGCCTATTGAGAAGCTTCTCAAGAGCCTTGTATGTTCTTTATAAATACCAAAGCCCAAGCTCATTCTAGGTATTTGGAGTTTCTCTTATTCAAGAGTCTCAATGAGATCTTCCATTCTCCTAATTCTCTCCTTAGTCTTTTACATAACCCATCTGGAAATTCTTGCTACAATATAACTCCAATGTCAAAGTTAGATGTTTCAAAATCATACAAAAGGTAGTTGAGGATCATATGGTTGAAGAATGGATCTTGAAGATATAGTATCTTCAAGATCCATTCTTCAATGCTTCTTTGTGCTTAGTGGTCAATTAAAAAATTGAGGTCTTCCTCAAGAGATCTGTCAATGGTGCAACTATATGAGCATAGTAGTGGATAAACCATTGGTAAAAACTTACCAATCTATTAAATCCCTACATTTTTGTGGCATCCTTTGGAGTAGGCCAATTAGTAATGGCTCTAATTTTCTCCTCTTCTATCTTGATCTCCTCCAATGAGACCTTATGACCCAAGAATTTAACTTCCTTTTGCAAAAAGGTACACTTTGACTTCTTGCAATAAAACTTCCATTGATATAGTCATCTTAGGACTTCTTGCATGTGCTTTATGTGTTCTACCTCCATTTTGCTATAGATTAAAATATTATCCAAGAACACTACTACATACCAATCGAATAGCCCACCCAACACCCCATGCATTTGATCCATGAAGACTATTGGAGCATTAGTGAGCCCAAAAGATAGAACTCTCAATCCAAGATAACCATACCTTGTGGGAAAGGTAATCTTTTGCACATCCTCTTTGTCAATGGGAATCTGCCAAAAGCCGCTTTGAAGATCCAACTTGGAGAAGTATCATGCTCAACTCAATTGATCTAGCAAGTCATCAATTTGAAGCAAAGGATATGCATTCTTCATTATTTGTTTATTGAAACCACAATAGTCAATATAAAAGCAAGTCCTTCACCCTTCTTTAAGACAAATAGTACTAGTGCTCTCCAAGGAGATGTATGATATTGTATGAAATCCTTCTCCAACAACTCCATCAGCAATGTTTGAAGCTCTTCTAACTCCTTTGGTGAGAGCCAATAAATTGGTCTCTAAACAACCTAATAAGCAATTCTTACTTTGGTGTTGTACTTGAATTTTTCATTGGGTCCAATCAAATTGAACCTTGTGATATTTAAACCAAGGTAAATCTAGAATGACATCATAGTGTAGAGATGCCACCACAAACCTTGGACATTCCTTGTCCAAGGTTTAGAGAATACTCTTTCTCAATCTTGAATATAATAGGATCTGAGGTACATGTAGAACTTTTTCTACCATTCGCTATCATCAATCTAATTCCAATTACTATCATCATAAGAATATATAGTTTTTTTGTTAATTGCATGGACATGGAATTCTTTGAACTTCTTGAATCAACCAAAATCCTCCAACCACAATCAGATATCATACCTTGCATGTGAAGCAAACTTGCATAAGTTGAGCTTTCAATCCGATTAGAACTAATTAAGTTTCCAAGAGATGCCTACTAGGATAAACTCTCCTACTAGATTCTTTGCTTCCTTGATCATCCCGCTTGACAATCTCCATTTAGGCAATTTGTTGAGGTTGTCCATTCTTGAGTGGACATCCAATAATGTGATGCCCAATTTGGTGACAATAAAAGCAACCACCATTTTGTCATAGTCTTTCCTTATTTATATTGCCAAGTGGTCTCCATTGGACGGTATCTATCTCCATTGGTGCTGGCTCTTCAACTCATATGTAATGTGTTGGCAGGTTATGTGAAGGTCAAGGTCAAGACCAAGTTGGTGTGCCCAAGGAACCAAAGCGCTCGGTCAACTACACATCTTCCTCCAAGTGTTTGGGCTCCTGCATGGTAACTTCCAATTTGGTGCATGACTTCAAGCCCCTTACAAATCAATCTAGAGCTTCACCTTCTAGTATATCTAGAATTTACATTATGGTGTTCTGGAATTGAGTGATATAGTTTCTCACCGAACCAATCTGCTTCAATTTTGCAAATCTATCTTATGTGGCTCATACAACATTTATAGCTTGGAATTTCTAAATTATTGCGCTCTTGAATTATTCCCATGTTCATATTGGCACAAAAAGCTACCATTTAGCTTGCTCCACTCTGAATTGCCCCCATAGTTTTGGCTTGAAGCCAAGAAAATCTATTCCATTCATCTTGAAGATTTGTGGCTTCAAAATAACATTCACAATCAAACAAAAAATTCACCATTGCACTTGGGAGATTCTTGCCATTAAATACCTTGGGCTTTGGAAATCAGATTCGCTCGTCTCCTTCTCAAAATGGTGCTCTCTCTACATGCTCTTGTCGTTGATGGTCTCTTTCTTCCAACAATTGGGTAAGGTGCTTGATTTGTTGCTGTATAGCAATGATAACTTCAGGCATTGCCGCCATAACTCAAAGGTTCATCAAACAAGGTGATCACATGCATAAAATTCTGCCCCAATGTGAGATAATGAATTGCATGAAATGATGCTTGGGTAATACATGGACACAAAAATCCCAATGGTTTGGGGAAAACGGATATGGTTGCCCATAAATTCCATCCATCCCATTCTTTCTCTTATACCAATGTAAAAGACCAAGGAGAGAAATAGGAGAATAGAAGATCAAAGTGAAAGATCATAATGAGACTCTTGAATGAAGGAAACTCCAAATGTCTAACATGAGTTTGGGTTTTGGTATTTATAGAGAATATACAAAGTCCTTGAGAAGCTTCTCAAGAAGCTTCCTTCAAGCCGTCTTTTTAGAGTGCAAGCTAAGTTAACAAGGAAGCTTCTTGAGAAGCTTTTAGAAAGAAACTGCCTACTTGGCATGCAAGCTAAGCTAGTCAAGAAACGTCCAAAGAAGCTTCCTCCTAGAAGTTACCATTTGGCATACACATTCTCGATACTTGGAAGGTACCAAGAAGCTTCCTAGATGGTTCTAGAATATACTTATAATTCTTGGCTAATTTGGCCTATTTGCTATCTCGTTAGTCTCGACTTACTTGTATGTAAACTCTTTATTGTTGCGCAAACCTACCCTATGCAATTGCCATTGGTTCTTTCATGTAAGCCACCATTGGATCTTGTCTTGACTTTGCTTTTGCTGTCCAACCTCTTAGCCAATTCACGTCGCGTCCGTCCCAAACACACTAGACTGCCACCAAGGATGTCATGCAATATCTCAAGAGACCAAAACTCTTGGTCTTATTTGTGGCAACTCGGCCAATCACAGACTTACAGGCTTCACCGATGCTGATGTGAACAATCCTTGATTGATTTTCATTCTATCTCAGGCTATGTTTTCAGGCTTGTAGGTGGCACAATCAATTGGAGCTCCAAGAAACAACATACAATTGTGCTCTCAACAATGGAAGCAAAATACATCGCCCTTGCACACTCTCCCAAAGAAGCCATTTGGCTTTGCTCTCTTGCTGGAGAACTTCGGTTCTCAATGCCAAGATCAACTCCCCTCTTCAGTGACAATCAGGCCACTATTTCTTTTGCACATGACACCCAATTCCACGCGAGTTCTAAACATATTGATATTCACCATCATTTCATCCACAAACGTATTTGCTTTGGAGAAATCTTGTTGACCCACTTTGCTTCACAAGACAACTGTGCTGACATGCTCACCAAGGCTCTTGCACGTCCTACTCACAATTTGCAAGTCGAGCTTGCTACCATGTCTGCTTGTTGAGGGGGAGTGTTGTCATTAAGTGAAGTGGCAAATAGAATGCGCCATGAGATGCGGGGACAGACCTTGGGCTACGACGTGGACTCTATCCTTTTCCTTATCATTATCAACTTATTGTGCATATAAGCTGTACTTCACTCCTTTTGTAATATCAATTTCTTCGCTACATACCTATAGCTTATGACTCTACAACAGTCACAACCACAAGGAGGATTTTGGTCAGACACCGGTGCTGCAGCTGCAGTAAGAAGATCGTTAGTAAACTCAAGTTGATCCCAAACTTTATCATGATCGTGGGAAGTATGGCCCATGCTCTGTAGCTACTTTCTCCATAGAGAATGTCCACCTCAGTGATCAATCGTGCTAAATCCATCTGGATGAGGGCACAAAGAACATGAAACTATGTCAAATCAATGTTTAAGACGTAAGACCTGTATAAGGTGGTAATGAGATGAAAGGTAAAGCTACACTAAAAGGCAAGTAGCTAACTTTGCAGGATACGTGATTCTGCTAACCTCACGGTGTGCTAAATATCACAACAGTATAGATGTTCAGACAGACCTGTTATGAAGTCTCCATTTCGCTAAGTGATTGTGCTAAGGCGATCCATAGGAGAGAAATTACACTAGGGGATACTTCTTTGGATGCTCCAGTTGTTTAGAGACCATATGCTTGCATAGCTCTCACATATCTTAGATGCTGTAGGGCAGATTCCAATAGTATCGGGACTTAGCCCCATTTTACAATCTTTGTGTTCTCCTTGTGCGGCTTGACGAGGTCTTCCATCCTTCTTGTTTTCACACGCGGTCGTGTTTTTGATCGCGTTTTTTATCTTGCTAAGTTCACGGGTGTGCCAAAGTTTGCTAACATTCAACTGTAATGATGTTCAGTCAACCTGTTATAAGGTCTCGCTCGGTGACTCAGAGCGCTGTAAGCTGTACTCGCATATGCCGGAGTTGAGTGCAAGAATGAAAGCCAATTCAGGAGTAATAGGCACCCAGCAACTCGTGCAATCTTTTGCAACAGCAGAAGAGTCAGATATAGCACAACTCAACATTCAGAATATCCTTCCGCTAACTAGACACGAGACTTGATAGAATCCCTGGATATTGAGGAAGTAAAACACCAAATCTCTTTTGGAGAAAAGGAACACGAATAGAGCAACCTTTCCACCTCCAGACAAGATCAAAAGGTAGAATTATCCTTTTAGGAAATGTTATGACAGATATGTTGGAGCGATTGTCCGCCTTCGAGAGAGGAATAACTGTACTCCAACATCAGACGGGGCTGCAAGAGCTTGGAGAAACTATGCAAGCAGCTCATAATTCATTTAAAGTCTCTTATAGAACCCTTGGGGAAAGACTGTGGCTGGAGCTTCTGCAATTACGAGAAAGAGCAACTAGTCTTGCTCAAGTTGTGCTCACGATGACCTAACATGGAGATGTCTGTTTCCCAGGTTTTCATATGTTTTGAAGATCAACTTCCCCACTTGCCGAGAACTAATGTTTTGGAACCACTTGGTGTTGATGTCATCAAATACCTAGTTACTTGGCTTGCGCCTTTACTGTTCCATGCCAGTATTACATCATCTTCACTCGCAAATTCGGATGTAGCTGTTCAGTAATGACTTTGGGGACTGCGCATTAACTGCTGAAAGTAGAAGGAAACTTGCTGGCAGCGACTAGATTTGGAGATGGCTGTTCAGAACTGGCTTCTGTTGAATTTTCACAATGGAGTCAACGGTAGAAAAATGAAACTTAGTTGACAAAAAGGAACAGAACTTGTCTATCTCGGTTGTTGACAATGGAAACTTCAAACTCAGCTGGTTAGACTCCTGTGGAGCTCCATAGGAGATACTGAGCGTCGAAGCCTTCAATCTCCTACATGTTCCGTGCAAGGCCCTAAGCTTGGTACATAGGTATAACAAGGGGAGCCTCATGATCATCCAGGAGGCGATCTGGTAACTATCTTCATCTTCCTCGGAATTATAAGAGTTGTTAATGCATTCTTCACATGTTATTACGGGATCAGAGTCGTTCTGTGATATAGGAGCGGTTTTGGTGCAGGCTAATGTACAGAGTGTGGTCGAACGTTAACAGAGGAGGATATAGAAGTTTAATAGGCGGATTGCATCATACAGTTGACGCTTTGGTGACGCTTGGGTGCAGTCTCATGTCATAACATCAAAGCCTGCTCTCCTTTTGAACCAACAACAATCTAACGAAATAAAGTGACAATCTAACCAAATAAAGTAGAGTGGTGATGCTATGCCTCGATGAGGATGGTTTCAGCAAATTTTGAGACAAGAAGGAAGGTAGACTTGCTTCCGAAAGGTCAGGTAGTTCTCTCGTTCAGAAGACTGTCCATATTAAAATGATGAGTGTTGTCACAAGCGTACTCATGACACTACACATCCTTTGTTGGCATATCGGCTTATGAGGTGGAAAAATGACAATCTATGTGTCTAAGGTCTACAGTCAGGTTCTGGGGCACGAACCGTACTGGAAACTTGATCCTAGTAACGCGACCTAGAATGTCCACTACTAAATTATAATCGTAAAAGGGAAAGCAGGAGATGGACTTCAAAGATTCTTCAAGGACCTTGATGCATTATACCTACAGATCTTATTAATCATCCTCCGATTAACATCTAGGTGGATCAGCTTCTGCAATAGTTCATCCTCCACCTCCAAGAGAGAGTTTACGGGCTGTAAGAATTCCTCCATCTGAGTCATGGTTCTGTTTAAGGTATCTAAAATGACAATTGATAGTCTCTCTTTGTTTACAGACCTGTGAAAGGATTCCACCTCCAGTTTGTTTACGGTGAGCAAACGGTACACAGATACTTTCCTCTCCTGTCCAATTCGAAAGGCTCTGCTCAGAGCCTGCCGTATAACAGATGGGTTTTCACAAATGTTGATGATCACCACTCGAGAAGAAGCACCCACCAAACTGATGCCCTCCTTGCACGCTTTGGTAGACGCTAACAGGATGTGTGGTTCGGGACCAGAATCTGAAGTGGGCCACCTGTTGAACTTTGTGATAACATCTTGACGGTCGACTTCTGCCATCGTGCCATCAAGACGAGCCATGTGCTGCCCCATTGTCCATCCCAATTTCTTGGTCAACAATGCCTGGATGTAGTTCAATGGACCTAGAGTAGCACAAAAGACAATCATCTTCTCTTTTGACTGTATACACAAAGTCAAGAGGCGAAATAGAAATTCAATCTTCACACCCTCAAATGCATCGTCGATAACATTCGTGTCAGATGCATATGGTTCAGTCCCTTTTAGTTGTCCAGGACTGAAAAAAAGCTTGCGCTCCGTCACTTGGCCCGAGACAAGAGACGGGTGAATGCATGCCGAAAAGAATTTGTTCTTAATTGCCCAGTCACTGCTCCGAAAGGGTGGCAGGGCAGATATTACCCTTTTTTGAACTCCTGTTAGATTCAAGTGTACTGAGTATTCTATCAGACCACGGATAGTCCCCAGGATTTTGCCAGGATACCAATGCACCAACGAAGCTCTTAGTAACTGCAGTTTCCGAACAGCCAAAGTAACTTCTTCATCTGTGCCCGATCCAGTCTGTACGTGATTCTCCAGAATATCTCCAACCTCCTTCTGGAAAATATGTTCATCCTGTTGTTGGGAAGACTTTCTTACTTCCGCCCCGCCTATACCTGACCATTTGCTCAGAATACCGTGGATGAGCTTTCATGAAGTCGTTCCTGCAAAGCTTCAGCAGAGTATAAGTTCCCTGAAATTGTTTTGAGCGTCCCTGACAGTATAACTCTGCGAGTGGTTCGCATGCGCATTAGGCACTGGAGTATCTCCGTCTCCTTCGTCCTTGCCAAATGCCCTTCATCAAGAATAACGAGATCGGGTGCATCCAGAAGTACTTCACTCATTTGAGAGGTTAGAGCGTCGACTGCAGACGTCTCACTAAGGCCACCTTTGATCATGTTCCCTTTGGTCATGATAGCGAATAATGTGTAACTCATTAACAGAACCCCAATTTCATTCTTCAAGAACTTTAGCTCTATTCTGCTTCAGAGTTGCTCTAACATGCGTTGGTATATTTGTGTATGTATCCAAATTCTCCTCTAACTCATATTCAGCCCTGCCAATCCTTTGAGATTCTCTTTGAGCGCACTCATTGAGACAGTATACACGTATGTTAACAACGTTCCACTCAGTAAATTGATCCTGCCAAAATTGCAACATGATCTTCGGCGCCAGAATAAGTGCTTTACTCCCTGGGAAATTGGTCAAAAAGCTTTGTGCAAAACTAATCATTAGGCAAGTTTTGCCTGTACCGGGGGCATGAGCTATGATACAGCCTACAGGATCTCCTTGCTTGTCGCCAATAAGATTCTTGGCAAGGAAATCGACGGCTTCCTTTTGATGAGGAAGCAATCTTTATTGGAAGACAGGAGCGAGCTCTAACTCATGATGAGGCTTGCGAAAAACCTGTTCCTCTTGTGCTTGCACCTGCAAGTTGAATGCCACCTCTAATTTATCTCCTCTTTTAACGCCATGATTTTGTTTCGAGATCTTCCCACTCTGCTTTCCAGCTGTTGGTAACGGCCTACACGGTATGAAAATTTTCTGTATGTCTGTTCCGGCTAACCCGCAGTCCTCTCAAAATGTCCCACTTCGTCTTTTCAAAGCTTGTTTTCATGCATGCAAGCCTTGAATTTCATCTTGTGCCCGGTGCAGCCACAGTCCTCACAATACCATCCTATATACTCATCGCAATCAATATTTTTATGATGACAAACTTGTGAAGGTTTCAAAGATTCTGGTTCTGGTACCATGCAGGCATCTCCAGCCCTGGCTAGTGCAATTGATTCCCAAGTAGATGCTAGAGAACTTTCCATCTCTTTGTTAATTCCTCTCTCGTCTGATTTGATACTATAAGGCTCGTATTCAACATGCTCTCCAAACTCAGCGTCATCCGAGGGCTGAGCCAGGTTCTCTCCTCTTGATTCATCCTCCGTAGACGATTCTTCTTCAGAATTTTCTCCTCTTCTCCTTATCTGTGCACTCACTTTTCTTCTCCCTGCCGTCGTCTTCTCCCTTTTCTCTTTTATCTTGTTCTCTGTTAGTGCTTGAAAATTGCTCGGCATTTCCGGTGCCTTCTTTGTTACAATTTCACCATATCTAAGTCGTGGTAATTGAGCCGTATCTGTGGGAGCTCTTGCCCCTGCAGCTGCTGGACGTAGCTTCTGGTTGAGCGGATGAGCTGATTCCTGGCTTTTCTTCTTTCCAGAAATTCGCTGAGGTCTACCGCCTACGTGTTTGACAAGTATATCGGCGTTGGAATGCGCAGATGAACGGAGAGTCGGAGTCTTCATAGGGGGACTGAACATTTGAGCTATTTCTTGCCAGTATTTCTCGACATCACTATCGTCGTCGGGTTTAGAGGACGTCGCAGGTCGAACCTCTGCATAATATCCTCGAATTGGCTGACGTTGTACCTTGACTTCCTCATTAGGATCGAAGGAGTTGAGGATTTCTGACTGGAGTATGATTCCCCGAGTTGGTTCTGTCATTTCAGGAGACTTTACAGGTACAGGAGCCGTCGCCGTGTTGCAACGTTTGCAGCCAACTCGGTAGTCGGGCTTGTCCTTCGATATTCTCGTGCTGTCTAAATCCATGACCACTTGATCTCTTTTATGGTCGTTTTCCATTTCATCGTGACATGTAATATTCGTGGCCATTTGGCTCGGATCCTCCTGATAGTTACTAAAATAGCTGCCATCTTTAGGCTCGGGGCCCCCAGGAGGACAGAGCGTGCTTTCCTCATTACCTCTGTTAACCTGCTCCAATTCTTCCTGAGAAATGCTGGATATCTTGTTGAGGAAGTGAGTCAGATGTGGTTTCTTACTGAATGTCTCTATAAAGTTGTCGCAGAGGGTTTCTATCTCATCAATTTCCTCCGTGACACCTTTAAGAGGATTGCTGGCATTGTCAGCCTCGGAAGTAGCTGCCGCAGGTTTGGCCGAAGAAAATAAACCTCGCCTCACACTATCCACTCTATGATTTCCTCTTCCCCCTCTCGGCGCTTACTTCGTGGACTCCAGGCCGTATACTTTCTTCGGTCTCCCGATTCATCCACGCTCATCTTTGGCTCTCGAAAGTGATGGTGACGGAACACTCACATCGCCACGCAATCTTTACAGGATACAGCAAGCCAAATTCAGTCCGAAACGGAAAATATGCCCATTTCCTTGGGAAGAGAATTGTGAAAATGAGTTGGGGTACATACAAGGAAAACGTAACCGAAACACTGCACAAACTAAGTGGCTGCCCTTTGTAATTCGTCACTGAACCGAAGATTCACATATACTTATTCCTTCTTTTCAACAACCTATAGCTCTTTTCCGGCAGAAGGTATACAAGTCTCGGCATACAAGGTATAAATTTCACCTCCACGTCATTGCAAATTGGAGCCCTCACGCTGGACGTGTCAAACTTGAGACACCCTATTTATTTCGAAATGTAAGATCCAGGTAAAGAATGCATGCAATTGCTTGTAGCAGTGGTATGTCCCTGCTCGTATCAGGTTCTGTTCACTAAATTTAGCAGGTAGTCACCGATTGATGACACCTCCACCTCCAAGCAGCAGGCATTGCTTTCAACAAACATGCCGATCTCGAGTCGGTGACCTGCAAATAAGTCCGGCCCTGTAATTCATTGACAATTGCCCTCGAGCGATTGACAATACTCTACTCAGTACGAGCCGCTTTTAGTCTGAGTACTCAGAATTTCAATCCCAGGAGATGCTCACGGGAATCTGAAACGCGAACACTAGACATAGAAAGCGTCATGCCAGAGCAACAGGGCCCCACTTCCTCAAGCGTTGCAAGCGTGAATTCCAATCCAATCAAGTCCAAGTTCAAGACGTGAAGCCAGACTATGTCACGCCAATGGTGCATGAATCATTTACTGATGTGATCATTCGTCTCAAACGATGTTACTGATCTTCATTCATTTTATGTGTACAAACGCCATGGTCACAAAGTCGTATCCTAAAAGCTTATGTTTCTCCTGAAAATACTGGTCACCCCTCAGACTGCAGGAGGATTGATGACAGTAATGCTTCCCTATTGTACGGCATGCACTGTATAATGAAACGACTGACAGTACTAAAGTGCTGGAATCATCTACGCATGACCATGCCGACAAATTAGAACCATTTCGACCAAAGAAACTAACAGTGCCGTCTGATAAGGGACGCGCGTATAACGTAGGTTTTAAAGAGGTGATGTACAGAGAAGAGACTGCCGGTGGACTGAAGAGAAAGGAGCTGAACTCAGACTATCGACACGACCACACAAAGAATCCTGCTATATAAATAATAAAGACTTGCCAGCTTTCTGTACTTGTCCTACTTTGTTTCTTGGTATCACTAGTGCAAGGATCTGGTTTTCTGTTTCGAGCCGGGGTTTAGGGTTAGGGTTTAAGGACAGAGGGATACGCATGTGGACAAGATATTGGGACAGGGTGATTGTTGCAGTTAACATGTCACGTAATCAAGGCTGGAATATAGGATGAGTGGCTTGGACCGACGTTTTGTCAAGTTGTTAGCCAAGATTGTGGGATTTCGGCCCTGATGTTTTGAGTGCACTACGCAATTCAAAGATGGAGATCATGGAAGTAACCGCGTAGTGCTTGAAGGCTGACCGATCTTCCTCGGTACCGCGTAATTTTCGATAATAGAGCAATGGCAGCGGAAGTGCGACAATTTCGCTCCGGTTTGAAGGGGTTGACAGGGGCAGTACGTCAAGCTCGAGGGTTACTTGTTCTCCCGCCTGCTCTAGACTCGGCCATTTCCAAGTTTCTGGAAGGTACTACGTACTACATCTCTTTTTAGTAGATTGCTTGAATTATGCTTCATGGACTCTCTCCAGGCGCGTACAATCAAGGATAGCAGCATATGTTTCAAAGGGCAACGTTTCTGGATTGCTGTCATTCGCAATTATAGAAGTTTAAATCGGCGATCGCGGAATTACATAAATTCTATAACTATCTTAAGACAGGTGGGGCAACCGTGCTAAATTTTTCTGTAGACAGAGTTTCCAGGTCGCTCGAACGTATAATTGAGGTCTTAAGAAATCAAAGCTGATCACAGTTATCCACTTACATGTCCATCGCATATCCTCTTCCCAGATTACTCATCAAATGAGTTGAAGAAAAATGTTTCAAGGCTATCTTTCACGCTTCGAGGTTTACGAGATTCTGTGGTCCCGAAGGATGAGCAAGCGTCGGATTTTAAATTTGATAGGGATGTGGGAGGATCAGAGGAGGCCCGAGAGGCCTTGGACGACTTCCTGAGCAGTAGGCCCACTCGGAGAAGAAGAGTCAAGGGTGACGCACCTATCGCTCAGGAGAAAATGGAGTACACGGACATAGACACAGCTGCCTATGTTGCTGCCCGGATGCCTGCAATATATGGTGCAGTTCATCGTGTGCTGTCTGAGGTGAGCCTCTCACTCTAGAGGGCATCCATGAACTTTTTCCCTAATCATGTTGACTCCGGTCTTCTACTTTTTTCGTTTAAAATGAGATGTACATCTTCGAAATACAGAGTACAATTGTTTTCTGTCTTGCACTTTGTCAGGTATCCCGGAGAGTACCTGAATTCAAACCATCTCGGATTCTGGATTTCGGATCTGGACCTGGAACCGCGCTTTGGTACGTTTCCATGAGATTCCTTTACTGGAGACATATTTTGGTGTTGTGCCGTTTGAATATGCAGCTCACATAATTGCTCTACACTCATTGCAGGGCAGCTAATGAAGTATGGCCAGGAGTGGTGAAAAAATTGAACATCGTGGAACCCTCTGAACCCATGGCCCATGCTTGTAGAAGTCTATTGAAAGGTATGTAGGAACGTTGTTCCGAACCTGTTACTGCCGAGTGAACTCCTCGTTGGATGCCGAGTGCTCTGATGCAGTTCCAGTAGATGACTACCTGTAGTTTTTCACCACATTTGCGTAGGGCTTGATTGCCATCCAAAGATGGGCAGGGATTATCGTTAGTCATTTGGAGAGTTATACCTTCCCGATCTCTGACTTCTACATTCTACTCCGTCTGAAGGTTGGCAATAATGTTGTGGTCGCTGGGCAAGATGTGCAGAACTGGCCTTTGATAAAAAACTATCCAAGCCTACTGGATTTAACTCGGAGCAACCGTCGGGCTCCTCGCGAGCATGATCTTGTCATAGCAGTGAGTAAATTGCGTTGAAGTAGCACATTCGTTCACGCCTGTAGTCTTATGGACTTGATAGCTTATCATATCTATGCAAGAAATAAAGTCTTATTCTTTAATTGACCTCCTTTGACAGTCATATACTTTGGGAGAACTTCCATCCAAAGACGACCGTATCCGTGTTGCACGCCAACTATGGTCTTTCACGGGAGACATTCTGGTAGAACTTCCTCTCTTGCTTCGACCTTCTTTCACATTATTCATTCTATGTATTTTCTTATCAGATCCTGGCACGCCAAAATCCTCTTGTTGTTTCCAAGCGGAGTCCTTCAATGTGAAGAATGAAGGGCGTGAACTTACGAAATGCTAGTGTGTGAACTCCAGGTGCTGATTGAACCTGGCACCCCACAAGGCTCAGCTACTATTTGTGATATTCGTTCACACATACTTCATATGGAGAGGAAGGTAACTTTCGATCCTTTCAGCTCCATGAAAGGCGGGTTGAAAATGACTTGTTAATGTTGTAAAGCTTTGCGCGTATTCAAGTGGTTACTTTACTATTGGGCCTCTTGCTCCTCCACATTAGCGAATGATTTTTTGTCCAAGAGGTTAACTCGGTCGGCAATTGTCTTGCTACGCAGAAAGTAAGGCGTCAAAAGCAAGTTGAAGCGAAGTCCCTGACTGAAAAAGCTCCTGTTCCTGAAGAGGTCCAAGGAATGTCCACGAAAGTTGAAGCACCGAAGAAAAGTGGCGCATTTGTTGTGGCTCCCGTAAGATAAAATATTTTGCTTCCATACTCTTATGAATCGCTGAAGTATACCCCAGCATGGGACATGAGTTGCTTAGATTTACATGTCTTCGGTTGCCATCGGTTTAGTCCTAAGTGGGTGTGGATCCCCCGTCCTGCGAACGGCTTCTGCTCCCATTACTCATATATGACAGCATATGCTTATAATTATGCTTTTGCTGCAGGTTACATTCAATGCATTCTACCTTAGGGATTTCACACTACTCTAGCATTGTGATTCATGTACATATTGCTTATCGATCATTTGCACTTCATGAGTTCTGGATAACCCGTTCCCAGAACGGCTTCTGTTCTCGTATACCAATATATGCCAGTATACTACAACCGCCGTTCCGCCACTAAGCATATGAACCACCTGTCCTGGCAGTGTTCACATGAAGGTCCTTGCCCAATGGAGGGCTTAAGTACATGGTGTCACTTTGTTCAACGGCTGCAACGAACGTCATTACAACGTATCACTAAAGTGAGTGTGATTACTGTTCACAAATCCTAGCATGAAGATGACTCTGTCGTGCTTTATTCCCGATGTTAACTCCATGAAGTATATTGCAGAGAAATAGTGCAATGCCATTACGAGCTTATGAAGATGAGAAGTTTTCCTTCATAGTGTTGCGACGTGGTCTTCGTTCCAGGTGAAAATCATTAGATTGATGAACTAGTCCACCTAGTTCATTTTAAATTATGGTAGATGTTTGTAGGGCTGTTGTACCTCTTCAGGGTGTGAAAATGGAGGAAGCAAATCAGGACAATGCTACAACTAACTCTTGGTATGCTCCATCAGTAGTTTACCTCTCTGTACAGGGTCTCATGTGGATTTTCTCATTATCTGATACGCCTATATGACGAGCTACTTCTGTATGTAGTGCGCCATGGCCGCTAGATGGTCTCAAAGACGGGGAGGTCTCCTTTCCAAGTAAAGAAGCAGTGGAATTGTTGGAGTATGATTCATCTGATCTGACAGCCGAAGGTGAGCTGGGTACTACTTTCAGTATGTTTGTTTGTCAACTAAAGCCAACATTTGCAAGTTGTGTTTCCATGTGTTACTCAGAGATAGTGTCTCTTGTTCAGATGCTGTATTGATGACAACAGCTGCTTACATGTACAAATACAGGTACTGATATAGGTGGATCAAGTGACGAGGACGAAGGTTTCGAGGAATCGGCCCTATCAGATAACGAACAGGTAGAGGAAATGGTTTCAGAACCGGATCTTGAGGCCGACCTTAGTAGTGGCTGGGCTCGAATTGTGCGGCCTCCACTTAGGAGAGGAAGACACGTCGTTTTGGATGTCTGTCGAGCAACTGAAAGAGATGGCTCGAAAGGTGCTCTCAGTCGGTTGATTTGGACGCGCAAAGGAGTTATGGCTCGGCACTTGAAGGCCAAGAAGCTGAGATGGGGTGACCTTTGGCCCTGTTAGACAGTTTCTTTTTAGATCGTGTAGAATTTGGAGACATAATTTCTGAAATGTAAAATAGGTCAACTCATGTCTTTTACCATGCATTTTCAGACAGTAAACAGAAAAGTTGGCCAATTGCAAACCCTAGTAATCTCCCATTAGGAAGAAAAGCGGAAAATGCGATTTTTGTTATGATGGCTATCGTATTTCAATTCAATCATTACACACGTATAAAAGCTGATGAGTCTGCACCTCAAACTCATGTGTTGAAGAGTATTAAGAGGAACTGAGTCTTCATCTTCGAGTGAAGTCGATACCATTTCCTTTCAAACATTGTGAAGCAAAAGTTCTTGGAGCTAATATGAGGCGAAAGCAAGAGCTGCCTGTTTAAGACTCCAGTCTCCTCCTGCCGAACCCGAGATACTTTTAGCACATCATCATACCTATATTAGTCTATATGGCTCTTTCTATAAGCCTCAATGGGACAGTGAAAACCTCAAGTTCATGATAACATGAAAGTTGTCGAAATTATTGATCAAAATTCTTGACATTTCCCCACATGTGATCTTGATTAACATCGTTGCGTCTTCTTTCTCACGATTACCTTGACATTCTTTTACTTCCATTGCCAGCTTAATGTCTTCTTATCACAGGTTCCTAATGTCTGGCGTTGTGCACACGTTCTAACCTTCCAGGTTCAACACTGAAATGTATGTCAAACCTCCCACTGCTACCCCACAATCCACTGAGCGTACTCTTCCGGCACAGCAAGGATTTATCACTGATGGTAAAACTCGGATGGTCAGCCAAGTAAAGGCCAGTACACAGCAATGTATGAATGTCGCATAGATTACGTTTGCCTGTATTGTTGCTAGCAATCGGAACTGTCAAAAAGAAATCCCCCGGAGGCTGAAAATCTGTGACTATTCGTGAAGGATACTACTGACTGCTGATCAACTTTGATAAGCCGCCATCCCTATCTGAGTAAGCTTAACTCCAATTAGTACCGTTCACGCAGTTCAAAGTCCGTGCCATTCATTTATTCATTTATTCATCATCATATCTCCTGATTGATATTAATATTGAACTCTTCCCTCACCAACCGAATTCTGGTTGGTTCAGGGCTTCTGCGAGAACCTGATAACGTCAAATTTCATATCAGCAATGATTTGAAGTTTTAAAGGTCTATGAAAGCCAAGGGCAGGTATCTTGGTCAACGAGAAATTGGTGGCTTAACATAGACACAATTGAAAATTTCAATTGCGACACCGACCAGTACTACATATTATATGATTTCACCTCTTTTCTTCGACTCATTCGAGATAAGAACCAGCAAAGAACCGTGCATGCCAGAAAAGGCTCCACAGAAAACGAGAAGGGTGATTAGTTTGTACTCATCCCCGGGATGAATCACCGCCTTAACATATGTTATGTCCTAAGATTCGGTACTTCCCATTCACCGATTCTATCTGTTCGCGCGTGAGGCATGGGCCAAGCATTAGAGTACTCAATTTCCAATCAGATCGTGCTAAAATGCGGGCGATCTGTAGGTAAGACAGCAATGGCATCATAAATAGAGGCCCGGTGGGGCCTGTAGCTGGCTTTTAGTTCGATCGGCGTAAATATTTTGCGGTGCATCTTTGAATCGGAAAAGGTCCCCAAGTTCCTCGAATCCGCGTACAAAAGCTGTTTGAATTCCACGTGTTGTTGTCTCTCAACTGGAGTCCCTGGACATCCCAGGCGCACCAGGACCCAGTCCATCAAAGGGGCGCGGTTGCAGCGACGGCAGTTGAGTGCATACCACCACTTTTGACGACGAACCAGAAATTTCTCACACTGTTCACTGCTGTTCTCGTTCTTGATTTATATCGACAATTGACGGCAGTACTAGGTCATGCTACGATGGAAGCTGACACTTTTTTATGTTATGTTCTGACTGACGTTTAATTAAGAGGAGAATATGGATGCAGAGCTAATCATGACGTACAACTGAGCGATTTTGGAGCAACTTCGGACGAATTGATCGTTGTCGCAGAATGTGACGTACTGTTTCATTTGTACAGAGACTCTAAGGTGCTTTTCACAATGTATGCTACTCATAGGAGAGGAAGTTTGATTTTGACCTTTCTAGGCGGTCCTTATTTCCATGAGCAGGGGAATTCAGAGATAGGAATCAGTTCCTTTCCAGGCACTAAGAATACCATCCGGGGGTCTACATGAGCTGAACTTTGAGGCATTTCAGACATTGTTCAATTAAGGGCTGATGTCTTCACTTCTCTTCCACAAACCGATTGTGGGAGAGTTCTTGCTGCTGAAAGAAGAGGAAAGAAGAAGAGGAAAGAGGTCGTTTATCTAGAAGTCGGACATTGTCGTGAAGAAGATTAACCATCACTGATTGCTCATCTGTCCTCATGATCAGAATGAGCACCAGATTTTTGGAGTTCTTTTTTTTGGTTCTCCTGTACCGACAGATGATTGTCATGGAGTTTTGCTCCCGAGGAGCAGCTTGGTTGCCTTCCATCTTCCAGCGGTAGACCTTCGGTTTGCGGGGATCCATAAATCATGAATCATCTTATGGCGCTGGCATCAGTTCCCGATAATTTCCTTCAGCGCCTGAGTCCTGCCGGTATATAAAGTTTGTGAAATTACCAGCCCGGATTGAAGCGAGATACTCACTTTGAGGATGGGCCAGAGCAGCAGGATGCAGGTCCATTTTTGAAGGAAAGCAGTTGATATCAAGCAGAAGCGGAGGTACTGCACCCAAAACACGCTGTCCCTCAAGGAAGTCAAAATAGGAATAGACCTTGAGTAGCTTACATCTCGGAACTACAGGCCGCATTTGTGACTGGATTCGACTTGAAATCCCAAGCGTTTCTTCACGGGCTGGATTTGTGAGCTAAGATTTCATGATTGTTCGTCCCTTAATGGCCCATTTCATTCACGACATGAGGCTGACGTGGATTGCTTTCTCTGGTTGCAGCTTTTTGTTTCCTTGGGCTTTTGCGTCTCCAACCATTTTCGCCTGTCCTTCTACTTTCAGAAATTGGGAATCTGTCTAAGCACAAACAATAGAAACGGTATTATATCGAGTTTTGGAAACTGGGAGTTGTTCTGTTCATCTTGTATGTATACTCACTTGGAATGATGTTTGATAATCCACAGGTCCTGGATGGCGAAGACGAATAAATGTACAAATTTGAAAGATGAGACCAGAAGACCAGTCGAACCACAGATGGGAATTTCTAAGACCGACCGAGATATCTTCGCTGATATAGACTATATCTGTGTGGATTAGACTACAGAGGTACATGCTATCTTTGCCGACCCCACGTTATAACAGATGATTCACATCAGTACATCCAGGACTTGCTCTCAATCGAAACTGTAAAGCTTTGTACGTTTAAACCTTGCAATACGACTCAATACATGGCTACCTTGTGGATTCCCAAATACTGCATTGGATTTCTAAAGCGTTATACTTCTTGTGTAGTCTATTCTTTCTATCTTAGAGTGATCCGACATAACACCTACAAGGGTATTTGGGTAAGTGAGAACACCTTCCTTTCCCTCTTCCAAGAAGTTCCACGAGGTCTTTCCAATAATGACCAATAACTAAGTCCATTTAGGATTGTATCAAGTTTGTTTTTGCAAAGGTCTGTTCAGCGCTTTCCAATAACCAGTTTTGGTTTATTTATTCAGCATTTTATCAAGTTTGTGTCTTGAGGAGAACGGTAATCATGATTGGAATCATCATGACAAAATTTAAATATGTAAAGTCATGTCGTTCACAGACTCCACTCTTTCAATACTGCAGATTTATCCAGTGTCTGGTAGATGAATTCAGCTGATACCCTTTGGAAATGAGAAGCGGTAATCTTGAATCGAATCATCATGACAAAATTAAAAAATGTAATGTCCAATCGTTCACAGGCTCCATTCTTTCAATACTGCAGATTTTATCCCGTGTTTGATAGATGAATTTAGCTGTCACTATCTTGGAAATGAAAAAAAGGAGTTAGAAGTCATGGTTATGTTGGTGATTTCCAAGCTGAGATATTATTCATCATGATTAGCCACTGGACCTTCTGTCTTCTGACTAGAAATATCATGTTTTGCATGTCAAATTACATATCTCATGGATGAAAAGATTTTACTTAGGATGGCAACTGTAAATTACTCTCTTTTCCATTTTATATCTGATAATACTCTATATCATGTTTGTAAGATAATTTTCATATGAGTCTAGTACTGTAAATCTCGTTTATGTAATACCAGGTATTCCTGAAGTACCATGAGGATCCAGCAAGTTGAACCTTCCTATTAATTGCTTCCGATCATCTTGTACAATTTTCATTTCGCTTACTTGCGAGGAAATCAGAAAATCGGTCGGAAATGTAGTTTGTGGGTTCAGCTTTCAAATCCTAAAGTTTAAATATCCGTCTCGACATGTCTAATTTGACCTCCTACGTTCCTCAAACACTCACAAACTCTTATTGGATTTTCCGTGAAGCTTCTATGATTCAAGTTCCTGGCAAGTAGGCTATTCCGAGCGGTACGTGGCAACTCCAAATGTCACTAGAGATCAGTGGAAATGCTTCAAATTTTCTAGCGATATGATATCAAATCAGTGGAGTGGTTTTAAAATTTGTTTCTTGTATACCTGCAACACTTGATGTAGCCAGGTACGAAGCAAAAGTAGAGAATTGATATTTTCACGTCCCTTTTTGATACTTCCACACCTCCACTTTCAACCCCGTCGGTGGTGGTTACGGTATTCTCTCTATTAAGATCATAGGAGATATTCTCACGGTATCCAAGGATAAACATTCCATCTTCTCGAATTGCCAAGCAGAGTCGAGATACCATCCCATCTTCTAAAGTTGTCAAAGCAGAGTCATGATGCCATATTTAGTTCTTCTAATAACCCGGAGCGAGAGGGACAAGCATTCACTCTTCTTTAGTTGTGAAGCAGAGTTGTGATACCAACTTTAGACCTATTAACCCGGAACGAGATGTTCCAGAAATAAATTTTCCATTCTCTCAAGTTACCAACTAGAGTCAAGAGACCAGATTCACACCATTTAGTAACCGACTTTCAACAGCGTCGTTACTACAGTTAGCATCAAGATCATAGAGCGAGCGAAAGTTGAAAATATGGTTTTAGAAGGTCCAACTCTGGTTCTTGCTACATGTGATATAATTTTCATCGAAAGTTGAAAATGTGGTACTGGAAAGTCCAGTTTTGGTTCTTGTTACATGTGATATAATTTTCTAGGAGTTCATGGTTTTATTATATTTATTTATTATAAGTTAAAATGGTTAAAAAATACACACCAAACATATCTTAAGTTTTTCGTTCCCACAGACCGAAACGAAGAAGTTTTTGCGTCTTAGTGTTTATCTCCAGTGGGGTGGGTGATCAACACTTGCTTGATTTGCAAAGTAAGGGTATTTTAAGGGTGGTGATTGCGAAGCTCGTTGAACATAGTGAATAGAGACCGGAAGCTAGCTCAACGAGTAGCTCTTGCCTTTATCATTAGCATGGGTAGTCATTGTATCTGGTGTTCTAGTAACCTTTGACCCTTCCTATAGCCTATGTTTATTATTGGGGCTTTTGCTTCCTGCGGCCCGGAAGAGGTTCTAAACCCAACTCACGTACCACTTTAATTGGCGAACAAGCACTCTAATTTGTTCGGTAGTCAATATAAAAACGAGAAACTTGGAATATATTTGGTGTGTATTTTTCTAATATTATATATAGAAAATCACATCAAATGCATTCAAGGGTGTGAAAATATCAAAAAGGGAAAAGGGGGTGTGAAAATATGAATTCCATAAAATGATCGGACCGATTTGTTTCCATCAATTTAAGAGTTTATAAGTGGAAGATCTTATGTAATGCAGAACTAAACCACCTGCTACTCCAATGTACAGGAGGGAGGAAGTACCACATTTATCAATTGACTGTATTGTCACGTTTTAAGTATGGAGTGACATGAAGAAAACTCAAGATGGTGTGATTTGGAATGATAGACACCAACAAACATTTTTTAGGCAGAGGGATCAGCATCAAGCTTTCTGTCGGGAACCAGAATGGATTTTCGATTTTTCTCGATTTTGCAATTCGATTTCTGCTTCATTGGTGTGGCCGAGGTGCCGCCTACTGTCCATTCCTTTCCTGTGTTCTCCCCTACAGCCTCTCTCAGAGATGAACATTTTCTATTTTCCGCCCTGTAAGGCCTCAATTGCTTAATGACAGATGCAGTCATCACACTTTCTTTGTGTGGTTTCTTTCTTCATTTCATCGTCTGAGTCTTCTATCATTCTCGTCGATACTCCTCTCTTACCTGCTCCCTTGTCTTCTCTTCAGAATTCGATCACCCTTTCTCACTTTGGATGTTACTTGCACATTCCGGTTCGCATCCTCGTAAAATTTGGTTTCCGAGCTTACTAGTGGAACTATTTGGCCTGTCCGTCCCTCTATTGTCGAGAGCCACGTTGAAACGGTCGAGAGCCGCGTTGAAACGGTCAAATGGAAGCTTTGCCAATTAATTATGATGGAGGAAAAAGCAGAAGTCTTCCGGTTGAGTAGGACCATGAGATTTGTGCTCAATAGATTATGGGATTTCAACGTGGCAATCTTTTTCCCCTGGTTCCTCTGATGCCACGTTCCCCGAATTGAACTGCTGTAGTTTCTAAAATCTAAATCTTCATGGACATCGTGCAAGAAGGACAAGGCGACCGCAAGCGATAACAAGATAACAAGAAGGATTGGAAGACCCCATCAAGCAGCCGCACAAGGAAAATACATAGAGGGTAAAATGGGGCTAAGCCCCAATTCCATATTACATCGTGGAAGATAAACCTTGACTTTATATCCACCTCGTATCATTGAATAACATCACCGCAATTGTACATTATCTTTTTGGTTGTTCAAATTTCTACACATTCACGTGTAAGAGGCGGAACTGAAGAGGTAGGAAGGACAGAACACCGCAGTTGCAGAAATTGAGAAGCTTAGACACGCTACCGCAGGGAAGTTTATATAAACTGCATTTAGTTACCAATTAGATCGGAGAGCACTTTCCGGGATTCATCGCATGAGCCGAGGGAAATTCTTTGTTGAGAAAGATTCCAATCTCGTGTTTGGAACAAGAGAGACCTCAAGGAACTTTCAGTATGATAATAAAGTTCATGAAAGTTAGTTCTAGACCCTATGTGACGAGCATGCTGGCGGATGATTAAAAATCCAAATCTTGTGCAGAGGTTTCTTGTATGCGCAGTGAGCTCGCAGCTGGGATTAGGCTCAAAAGAAATGAGTGTCGACCAATGTTCAAGGGAAGAGTAGGTAAGTGCACACAAGATGGGAGAGGTTTATGGTGTAAATAGGTCAATGTAGTAAACAATGTTAAGGACAAACACGGTCCCCATTGACAGATCTTGCCGACTAACCATCCTATCGTACCACGAAAGTAGCAACGAAGACGTTCGAGTACCACGACACCCTGCACAAGACAACGTACAGATGATTAGATCCAGTTGTATCACATGCTTTCCTTGAAATTTCATAGATCGTTGAGTTACCCTTTGAAATTATAGAGTAGGTGTGATTCCAGTTAAATAACCTTGCTCATATCACGATGGCATTCTAAATAAGAAGGGGATGAGCAAATGACTTCTATGAGTTATTTGCTCGTCCCCTTCTTATCTAAGCTTAGTGTCCGGTATACTGAAAGTGAGTGGATAACGTTCATACATTACGTTACTATCAATCCAGCGGAGAAAAATGCGACCATGTGTTAAAACAAGAAGGATGGGAAGTCCTCATCAAGCCAAACAAGGAAATGATAAAGGGTCCAAAATGGGGCTAAGCCCCAATAGAGCAGGATCAAGCCAAACAAGGAAATGATAAAGGGTCCAAAATGTGGCTAAGCCCCAATAGAGCAGGAAAGAGATACCTAAGATATCTAAGCTATGCAAATTGTATGGTTTACAAATAACAAGAGCATTTGTAGAAACATCACCTAGTGTGACAAGTCTCCTATGGATTGCATCAACCAATGTCCTCTATAGAGCAATGGACACAAGTTGTCTAAAATATGCTATAAAATATGAGAGTGAGAGTCCTTCCACATCTAGAATGATATGCACTTGTGCACTCTATGACAAATGTGTCAAATGCCACGTCCATTGGTCCATATAATTACAAGGCTAGAGGAACAAAGAGGTGACCTCACTACATACCCCTATACTTAGAGACCTTGCTTGTTGTTGCTTCGCTCATTGCACATTCAAGATGATGAGTGATCACTCCCTCCGACACCGCATCACATGTAGGGTCTATAACCACAATATCCGCTACTATCACCTAATAATCTCAGACCATGTATAAGTTTGCCCTGACTCGAGTCATTTGCAAAGCATACCAACACTCCATCCAAGCAATATATCCACCCTCTCATGCCATGGCAAACACTATATCCCTGATAACATTGTGGGTAGCTATCCTTTGTCTTCCAAAAAAACACCATGTCATATGGACTGCTACTACATCTGGTGTAGAATCACACCTACAAGTGAGTAATGAAGATGCAGATGGGTGGACCAAGCCTAGGAAAAATCTCATTGATATAGAGAAAGTAGATGGTATATAAGTTGGAATGCGTTAATGCACAATTCAGTTAGGATCCAAGAGCATGCATCCTTGCAAAAGCAAGAGCAAAGATGTGCTCTAGTAGCACGATGAATGGATGAATCAACTAAAAGAGATTGTAATGTATGTTGACATTATTGCTCCATCAAGGAAGAATAAAAACCTCTGGTCCATTCTGATGGTAGGGAAGCAAAGGATGGAAGGTTCTCTTGTGCTTGTGGTGATATATCGTCTCTCATCTATTGCAATAACACTTGGAAAGAAAAAGATCCCTCCTCCACCTTGGTTACATACGTCTCCAAGATTGGCCTATTAGCAACCATAAAACAAGAGGAAAATAGAGGTGCCATGAGAGCCAACTAACAAAAAATGCTATATGTGTCATCTCTTCCATAGATATTAGGCCTACCCCTCTGCACAAGATTGGTAGAGATGTTTGTCTATGTGCCAAATCCTTATCACACACTCAAATGTCCTTGGTCTAATGATATCATCAAAGATACCCATAATCTTCTTATCAAATGCTCTAAAACATGATAAGAAGGCCATAGAAGGGGGAACCATTCAAAGAAGAAAGATCTGTCTACAAGCAATACTAGAGGAGATAATACCATATGCCACCTATAGATCTCCTAGTAGAGGGAGGTCATCAACATGAACAATATACTTTGCAAGGGATGTGTGTGACAAAATCCTCAAATTTTATTTGCACTTTAAGAATATGTAGGCCATATGTAGATGTGATACACCCCTCTAGAAGTTGGAGGTAAAGAGGAATATCTAAAGAGGACCATGCTCTACCCTTTGACTCTCAATATGAAACTTGGTATTCAAGTGGTCAAAGGCTTGCCTAATCTGATATGTGTGTATCATCTACCAAGGAGTGAAAAACACAACATGGTATGGCCACAATAGATAAGAGAACTTTGAAGTGAATCATGGCAAAGAAATTCAAACTACTTTCTTTTGCACTACATTTATTTGATCATTTTTACTTGGTGCGTCATGTCACTTCAATCACATGAACTTCCCTTATCATGATGTGAAATGGCCAACGGCAAAATAATATACCCCAAAAGAAAGGAAGAAAAGGAATAAAAATGCACTAAAAGGTGAAAGAGAAAAAAGAGCTTAAAGCTCTAAGAAAAGGGGCAATAAGGCTAGAGAGCAAAGCCCAATGCAATCATTGTGTAGAGTACTCTACACAAATAATACAAAAAAAGAACTATATGGGAACCTAAATCTGGTGTGATAGAGATCCTCCAAGAGTAAGTCTTGCAATTGTGAGGGGAGTGCCATCAATAGAATAAGAGCACCCACTATTGATGCTCATCAATGACTCAAAGTGTCATCAACTCAAAGCTTGTGATCTCTATAGAGCAACAAAGACCCTTTGTTGTAAATAAGAGGTAAGCATAGTAGGTTAGAAAACCAAAGCTCTTCTTCTTTGTGGTGAGCCTTGTGCTGCCTCTTGAAGGAGACCAGCCAATTGATGATGAAGGTGGCCAAAGATCTCCACTACTAAGAGAAAAAAGGTGTCAAAAGCAAGCCATGGGGTCTCCTTCTCCTTGGTGGCAATGATCATTGCAACTACTACCTAGATGCTAGCTTGTGATAAGGACTCTAGTCAAAGTGGATTTGCCACCACCACATCATACAATGTGCGTCGAGCATCCTTAAAGTGACTATATTTATCCACACTCTTTGATGAGATGGCTCGGGTAGTACCATCCATCACTCAATTTGAACTTGTGAGCAAGTGGATCATAAGATTTGGGCCATCGCATCTCTAATAGCATCGTGGACTCTAATAGGCTCTCCTCTTATGGCACATTGTAAGATGTGGATACCCTTAACATCTAATGTAGAACCATGCAGGCATTGGTCTGATATGCCCAAGAGTGCTGGATGTGGTAGACATAGCCAAAGTCTAAGAGCCATGGTGAACTCTTTTGATGTGAATCTGAAGTCCTCAATCAAAGGGGAAGCATGAAGCCAAGCTCTAGCTCCCTTCCTACCACAAGAGATGATCCTAGCTTTGATAGGTAGCAATAAGAAAGAGTGCTTCTCTTGTAAGAACCTATCTGCCAAAAGTAGGGGCCACTAGGGCCCAAGCTCCTAGGTAGGCAACTAGCGCAAGAGCCTCCTAAGATGTGATAGTGCATCCTCCCATGGCTATAAGAAAAGCTATCTACAAATGGTGCTAGTCATTTGATAATTGTAGGAGCATACATGGCCCTAAGAGTGTGGAGAAGGTATGGGACATATGACTATCAAAAGATTGTAGATGTGGTAGGAGAACAGATGTGGGAGGATAAGTACATGCTAAATATGATGATCTCAAGATATAACACCGCAATAGGAGAGAGTAGGCCACCTATGTGTTCTCCAACCTAGAGAGTAGGTGAGCATGAGTAGTAGCATGAGTCAATGTATTTGAGATATATGAGCTACAAGATCCTTATCTCCAAGAGAGGAACCCAATACCCTCAAACCTCTTACTGGGAACTAGAGTCCTAATGGGAAGTCAAAGGAGGTGAAGACTATATGTGGGCTCCAGACCTTGCATTTATGAGTTATGAGTTTGAACCTTGCATAAACCCAAGGTCTGAAGATGGCACGGTCTGAAGGTACACGTGTTGGCCTAGGTCTGGGTCTTCAAGATCCCATTCTGGTGTGTTTTGGGAAATGTTATGTATACTACAACATCTCCAAGTTCATCAGTCCATTTCTCAAGCCTACATTTTGGAGAATGCCCCTTTGATGGGTGATTCTTGCACTCGGGTGGTGTCAAATACAGATCAGGTCCATTCTTGGATACGACCTACCATGTTGTTAGATGTAGCCAGAGTGGGATCACGGGCTCATCGTCTTTGTCTTTGGTGGACAAACCTCTTACCAAAACAAGTTCTATAGTGCAGTTATGATGGGATCAAACAACTTGACCACCTTACTATTGATGAGATTTTGGATGTTGGGTGCCAATCTTAGATGATGATAATGGTTGATAGGTCACCTATGGAAGTGGTGAATTGTGACAACCCAAAAAGTATCACTTTTGGTAATCAGTAAGTACAGTTTGTTCCCATATAGATACGAGTCAAAAATAGTCAAATACAAAGTTAAAGTAACAATTCAGTTTGTCTTGGCTGTATCTTTAATCTCCCAAGTAGAATCCACACTTTGAAAAAAGTAACAAGCACTTATGTGCAATCTTTTCACAAATTAATACATAATCAAACTTTCATCAAATCTTTCCAAACAATCTTGATTGTGATTATTCAGATTATTACAAAGAAAGCTACTTCATTAGGAAACCATTTCACCTCAGAATTGTGTTCCACCCCTCCACTAAAGGCACAATGTCCTCAATCAAAATTGGTTTGCATCAACCTCGTGCCGCGCTCACCAATGTAGAATACTACAAACACTACAATTCCTCTTAGATTTGTCAAGGCATTGCTTTGATTGCTATCCACTCAAGATCAAACACACAAAATGAAATCAGCACTATGGAATCCAACATCCAACAAGCTCATTGACTTGCACTTCAAAATTCTCCAAACACTCACAAATGTACACACAAGGTTGATACTCCAAATTAAGTTGAAACCACGAGCACTAAGTTACAACACTTTGCTTTACACAACTTCAAAAATATAAATACTGAACAACAACACACTATGAATGCTTCCTTTAAATAGGCAGAGCACTTTGATAATTACTTAAAAAAATACCATTCTTCCACAATTTTCCAACCTACAAATCTGAAATGACAAACCACTTCTTCATATTTGCCTCTTCATATCTAAAATCTATTTCTACTCCAATCCAATGTCAACCTCAACTTTGGCTTCCAAACCCAATATTCCTACAATTATTTCCCCCTCTTTGGGACTATCTAATACTACTACTTCATCCACTATTTCTACTATCTCATCACTCTAAACTACAATTGCAAACATGGATAATCTATCTTCTTCTTTATCCGCTAACCCACTCTCCTCTAATGCCTCAATTAACTCACCTGAAGACACTTGTTCTCCTACTTATATGATTTTGAACTTCACATTCACCTTCACCTCACTATGAAGTCTAACAAAATCCAATCTAAGATGGACATTGTTTCCTACTTCTAACATTTTCCTATCTACTTGATCTCTCAAATGAATCAATAGATTATTCAATTCTGCATCATTTCCTTCCTCCTTCTCATCTCCTACACTAACAACTTCAACTTGTGCAGCCTTGCATCTCCTAATTTAAACTCAGACTTAACATTGCTTTCAATTCCTTCATGATTGCTCCTATTGCATCCGACTCCACATTTTGGAACTACCTTCTCCTTACTTCTTTCTACTTCCAATTTGTTCCAATATGTAGTCAACTCGTCCTTGAATTCAGCCTTTAGTGCCTCCTTCTCTTGCACATATTGGACCAATTGACCTTCAACTCCTTGAATCAACCTCCACAATATTCCTCTTCCCAATTACGTCTATCAATTCTTGTTTCCAAGCTCGGTCCTTCTCTTCTACGCTCTTCTTCAAACTCTCTAACTCTTGCTTCATTTCTGCTGCAATTGCCTTTGAGTGTATGACCTCTACCCAAGCCTCGACAACTTCTTGTTTCATTTTCTTGACCAACACCTTTTGCTCCTTTAGTTCTTCACTGCACTTTACAAAGTTCTCCTGCAAGTATCCAAGCTTTTCCTCTAAAGAACTGCTACAGCCCAAAGTTCTTTGATTTCCTTCTCTCCTTAGATTAGCTTACTCCTTAACTTTGAGGTTTCCTCACTCCATTTCTTTACTACTTCCAACTCATCCCTCACTCCCAGATGATTGCTCTTCAGCTCTGCTTTCTTTTGCTGTAGAAGCACCAATGTGGTGCCCACATTTTTTGTTTTTTTTGTTTTGTTAGCATTTGGAGAAGAAGTAAGCAAGAAAGCCAAATTACAAAGAAAAGAATGGACGGGAATGTCTTCGAAGGGAATCCAAAGAAGCTGACTTTGGTTTGGAAAATGGAAGTACTAAGAAGGGGAGCACAAAGAAACAAGTCCGAAGACCATTGTCTTCGGATTGGGCAGCAAAGGCCGATACAAAGATGGTCTAACAACCTTTCTATGTGGCAAGAAAGTACACTTCAAGAAATGGCAAAGGCAAAAGAAGCATGTCTTGATAGTGATAGGACATCAACACGCACAAGAAGGGGGAGTCAATTTTGAAGTTGACTGAAGAATGACTGCAATTTGGGGTAATATAAAATTTCAATTGCGTAGGGGAAAATTGAACATATCAAGTAGATTTCTTGTTCCTCAAAGTAGTCATCCTATAGTAATGCGTGTCAAGAAGCCGATTAAGAGTGAAACTTTCCAAAATCCAGAAGGGGTTAGAGTGTCTCATCCAAGAGAGAGAATAGTCTTCCAGTGCTGAAGAACAAGAGAGCAGATCATGGCAAAGAAAGTCAAGAACACCCTCACAGTAAGAAGTTTCACAATTTGGAGGTTGGATGTTGTAGCAAGGATCGTGGTCTTGAATAGACTTTGTATTACTTTTTTAACGTGGAACTGGAATTTCAATTTCCCAGGAATCATAGCAAAGATAGCTGTTAGTAATTGTGAAGAAGGTCCTGAAGTCAAGGGGAAGAGAGGAAATCCGGCTCAATGGACTAAGTTGGATTGGAGGTTAGTGTTGGGGAAGGAAGCAGGAGAACCAACGGGGATCACCTTTTATTGGAAGTGTGATGCAGCAGAAGAGATTGCGGACATTTGCAATTTGTTCTTCGCACCGTGAACAATAAATGGTTACATGGTGGAGTCCTATCGGGACCCGATTAAACAAAGCATCATGGGGACAATAACGGCAATGTTTAAACTAGAATGAATGACTTACGTGAACATGCAGTAGGTGGTCTTTTGTAGGAGTGAAGGTGAATTGGGCAAAGTGTTTCCACCAGCAAACAAGGTAGATGGTTGTCAATTGGAGGACAAATTTGCCTCCACATTATTTTGCACCGTTTGCAACACATGTCTACTTTGGGTTGAATTTGCTAACAGCAGAGGAGAGGCATTGCATGGTGTCACATTTTCATCCTAATTTGAGATATGAAGCAGATGAAGAAGAACAACAGTATATGGCACACTTGCGAGCCAATGATGATCATTTCTTGAGAATGGGACAATGGGAGATGGAAGAAGTCATAAGCCTAAAGACATAGAAGCGGAATAAACCCAAAGAAGCAAAGTTGTCTCTAGCACAAAGAAAGACCCAAAGACTTGTTTGCGGGGTAAGAAGGCAGTGAAAGAAGAACCTTCGGAAACCAAGTTTGAAGAGGAGACAGAGTCTAGAGGAGAAGACTCAGAAGAAGCGGAACTCACATTACAAAGTGGGGAATTCAGAAGTGAGAATGAGGGTGAAGACAAAGTTCGGCAATCGGCTGAAGCAGAACAAGATGAAGCTTTTCATGCAATGATTGAGAGTATAAAGGGAAATGCGAATTTCTGTGTAGCCCTGGTCATGGAAGAGAAGGGGATTGAGCAAAAGAAGGAGTACCCTACGGGCCCAAGTTCAGCAGGTAAGGAAGAAGGAAGCTTGGATGTAGTATTGCTGAAAGTACAAAGATTGAGACTTCGGAAGAAGGAGCCAGTGGAATAGGCAAAGTACGAAGATGGGGCTGAAGATGAAGGGAACTTTGGAGGAATACAATACTTATTGCATGTTGTAACTCCATTGTTGGAGCTGTTGAAAGAGCACTAGAAGGTAATCCCACAAGATTGTATGAAGGTGACAAATGAGGTGCAGACGGTGAAGTATTTGTTGGCTAAAGTGAAGGGATTGCAAGAGCATGTGACCCAAAGAGATGAGGAAGTTGAAGAGCTTCGGGTGGATACAATCTTGAGGAAAAAGACTTTTGAGAAGTTGCAAGAGAGTTTTGAGTCAAGGGGGAGAGAAATGCAATGGCAAGCCAGAGAGTTGAAGGAGCAGATGATGTTGCTGACCAAGATGAAAGAGGAGGCCAGTGAAGTATGCATTGAGAGTATTCATGTGAAAGCAATGGTAGTAGTGATGGAGTAGGAGTTAGAAAGCTTGAGGAAGAGTGCAGCCGGGAAGGATCAAGCATGGCAGCGAGAGTTGGCGGTCAGACATCAAGAAGAAGAAAGGCTGAGAGAGTTGGTACAAAGTGTTGAGTTATAGAGCTCTCAGTATGCGGAGGAGAAGAAGATGCTTGCTGTTGAGTACAAAGATGAGTTGAAAATGTACCAGGAGGAGTTGAAGGCAGAACGATCTCAAGGGTTTGCATTGGAGTCAGTATGAGATGTTGTGGGAAAGTTGAGAGGAATGCTATGCACTAAGGCTGAAGGAAGATTGGAAGAAGCAAGACTACATGAGTTAGTTGCTTGTGCAGGAAACAAGGAAGAGGAGAGCCAAAGATGTCGATATGAACACTCTACTAATCCGATTGAGGGAGTGAGTAGATAGAAAGATGTTAGAAGTATGAGACAATGTCAATCTCAGATTAGATTTAGTGAATTCAGAGTTAGAGAGAATTAGGAGTAGTGTGACAGAGGAGAAAAAGTCCAATATTGTGGAAGTATGAATTTAGGTGTCTTCGGACTTGTCCTTCGAATCATTAGAGAAGAGTGGGTTGCAAGATAAAGAAGTAGATGGATTACCCATGACCTCAATTGTAGTTCCCAATGAAGAAGTAGTAGAAATAGTGAAGGAATTAGTAGAATCAGATATACCCAAAGAAGGAGAAGTAATAAGAAGATCATCGGGTTTGAAAGCCAATGAGGAGATTGACATCGGATCGGAATAGAAACAGTTTTGAGATAAGAAGAGGCAAATATGAAGAGGTGGTTTATCATTTTGGATGTACAGGTAGGAAGAGTTGTTATAGAATGGTATAGTTGTTAGTAATTGTTGATTGCTCTACGTTTTAATGGAGGCATTCTCAATCTTATGTTGTTCAATATTCATAATTTCTGAAGATAGATAAAGTGAAGTGCTGATTTCAATGCTTGTCGTTTGAGCTTAATTCCAAGTATCAACTCTATGTGTGGGTTTGTGAGTGTGTGGAGAATTTTGAAGTGCAAGTTAGTGTGCTTGTTGGATGTTGGATTCTGTAGCCTTAATCTTTACTTTGTGTGTTTGATCCTGAGTGAAGTGCAATCAAAGCAATGCCTTGACAAATCTGAGAGGAATTGTAGTGTTGATAGTATTTTGCATTTGTGAGTGCAAAATAGTGTTGATGTGAAGCAATTTTGATTGAGGAAGTTGTGCCTTCAATGGAGGGGTGGAACACAATTTTGAGGCTAAGTCATTTTGCAATGAAGTGCTGTCTTTGAGAAAATCTGAATCATTACAATCAAGATTTGTTTGGACAGAATTTGTTATGCTGTGATTATTGGTGTGTGTATTCGTGACAAGTTGTCAAGATTGTGAGCTTGTTACTCTCTTCTAGGTGTAGTTTCTACTTGAGAGATTAAAGAGGAACCCAAGAAGAACTACATGTTACTGTTTGAGTTTGTATTTGACCAATTCTAAATTGTATCTCTACGGGAATGAACTTTACTTACATGATTACTGCAAAAGTGATATTTGTTGGGTTGTCACAACCAACAAAGGACAAACTATCTTTGATAAACTCAACTCCACCTTATCTTTCCTTATCTCTGATGTCTTTGTCTTTGGTAGGCAATTCTTTGGCTGGTGCCTTCTCCCAAAGACGTGATCTTCATATCTTCAATGTTTCACCTCTGAGCTCTCCTCTTCACCTATGGCTTTGCTCAATCCTACCACTACCAATTGAGCGCTTCTCTTTGATCTTGCTGCTCTTGGAAATACAAAGGCACTCTTTCCTACTTGGTCATCTTCTTACTCATTTGCTAGCAACTCCAGACACAACTCCTTCTTGACTCATCTCCTCCTTCCATGCGGTTGATTGCCTCATGAAACCCTACTTTTCTTCTCTAAAAATCCCTTCTCTAGATTGCTGAACTTTAGCCTTTCCTTCACTACTATTGCTAGACTCTTCACTCCGTAGTGTAAATTCTTCTTTTGCTCTTGAGGCTTCACCCTTTGATCCATTTCTCCTTTCGATTCTTCCTCTGAAGACAATTCCTTCATTTCTACTGGTATGGGCTTTGGATTTAGTCTTTGTATCTTTTGGGGGCTACAATGGTGTTATTCATTCTTCAGGTCTACTTCTCTTCCTTGGCATGGGGATGCCCACTACCACTATCCTCTCATTTCCACTCTTTAGGTAACAATGATTGCCTTCACAAACTGACTCAATGTAATGTTGTTCATCCCAATCTGCTTCTCTTTTTAAATTGGAGTGAAAATGAGACACCATCCATCCTCCCTCCTCTTATCTAAGTAGGTTTAGTTGGAAGTAGAAGTGGGCTGCAAAGGGTACAAAATAGTGGAGTGGCATATCCATTCTCCAATTGGTAATCATTTGCCCAACCCATTAGTGCAAACATTTTGCCCAATCCACCGCCTCTCCTATAAACATCTATTGAAAGAAGACTACCTACTGCATCGGTATATAGGTGGTTTTCTCTGGCTTGAACATAGCAATCATCGCACTTATGATCCCTCTTTGTACTAGGTCTGTGTAGGTATCCACCTTGTACCCATTCTTGGTGCAATGTCTACTGAAAAAATTCCTTACCTCGGCAATTTCTTCCAAAGACTCACACTTCCAATAGAAGATGATGCCTCCTACTTCTCTCCACAAGACTAATCTCCAATCCAACTCAATCCATCAAGTCAGATTTCCTCTCTTCCCTTCATGCTTGGGCCTGTCTTTGCAATTGCTGGCATTAATTTTTACCATGAACCTTGGAAAGCTCAAATTTCAATTCCAAGCCAAAAACATGATGCAAAGTTTGGTCAAGACTTTGATTCTTGCCACTACATTTAGTTGACAAATTGCAAGACCCATCATCATACTTTGCTTATTTCTCTTTGGGGCCATCATGTGCTTCTTCACTCTCTGCTTATAAAAGATCAAACCCAAGACTCTAACCCACTCCTCTTGCATACTCATAGTTTGTTTTGTGGGTGTATACATTGCTACACAACATACATCATTGCCAACATCATTACACTATAGAAACACAACTCATACATAAGTCATACAGAGACTCTAAAGTGCCACAATCAACTCAACTCAGATCTTCATTTGTCACTCTATAAACTGCCAACAATTGTGCACTGATTATAGTCAAGCCACACCCACTCTAGCTAAGAGAATCTAGTTGACGCTTGCTAGCCTCTTTCCACCATAGCCAAGAACTCAAAGGTTCAATATCAGAGAAGTGAGCTCTCTGAAGCTGCACTTTGAAAGTATACCCTTAGACTCAAGCTAGGTCCAAAACCCTAATGGTCCTGTTGATGGCACACTTGACGGTGCAAACGGTGCAAAGTGAAGGTGAGCCCCACCGTGAAGTCAATACCCCGAACACTAAATCTGACTGTCGGAAAGTAGTCTATGGGAAACTATTGAAATACCTCTAATAACTATCACTACAATTCTAGTGTCCAAGCAATCTAGATATGACATTACAAATGGTGTGACAACTGTCGTGCATATATACATCGCTACACAACGTACATCATTGTCAACATCATACACTATAGAAGCACAACTCACACATAAGTCATACATAGACTCTAAAGTGCCACAATTGCCCCCCTAGTTGGTGGTTAGGTCCCTCTAACTCCAAATAGCCATTTACTCCAAGTATATGGTATACCCTATGATGGGCAAAGATTAGAAGGCCGGGTGCTATGGAGCCCCATCATTAGTTGCCTGTCTACAATCTATACCAAATAAAGAATGAACTAGCTATAAGTCAAGTACATCTAGGACATAACCACTATCCTTTAGGAACCACCATGAGGAGAGGAGTCATACATGCTATATACCATCCTCTCAAACAACTATCACATACTAACATAGTAGCAACTCCACCAAAAGAGCCACATAACATACACCTCAAGCCTACACGTACAAGTGCCAAGTTTGGGTCTATAGTACCATCAATGTTTGGGAGGTGGCATGGCGCACAATTGCGCACATGATCCTTCCAAACAACACCATCACATCCTTCCAACACAAGGATTCCAGTTGGCAAAACCTCACGTACTCTCAAGGTAGTGCAGCCTGTTGAAACATCAAGTGTCATCAGTGCTATCTACTGTAAATATACATAGTCTCTTGGATGAAATCGATGGATTGAAGGTCTATAAACTCCTCCTCATATGGTAGCATAGCGTACGGTATCTCAATATTGAGCAATCGCCAAGTTCTCAAAGGCCATTGGCATCACTTTCTGAAAGATCTTTGCCCATTGGGAACATGCGCTGATCCATATATCTGGATCATCCAAGTCTAAAACTACATTAGCATCTTGACAAATGGCTGCAGGTAAATCTAGATCTCGTCCATAGAGTAGAAAGTAAGGACAAAAGGATGCTAAGGAGCCTTGCCAGCTGAACCGATAGCCCATGGCCTACCAAGGTAATTGGAAATCCCAATCTCCAAAGTGGCCTCTCTACAAAGCACACTTTTGCAATCCTCTCTTCACCATTTGAACCACTCTCTCTGCTAAGCCATCTACCTCAAGGTAATCTCAGGATGTAGTACGATGATCAATCAAAGCCTTGTCATACAAGACCTGAAACTCCCCCAAGAACTATGTACCCTGATCAGTCAAAACCTCAGTTGGTGCACCAAAATGCCTAAGAACTCAATCCAAGAATGAGTAAGTTGTCCCTTCACTAGACTTGTCAAGAAGTGCGACCAACTCAATCCACTTGGAGAAGTGCTCTACCATCACCAAAACATACCAATGATGTCTCACAATCAACGGTAAAGGTCTAGCAAAGTCCAAACTCCAACGATAACCCAATCCCATGATAGGTAATGGGTGTAACTATGGCGTAGGAGCATTGAATGATGCTCTAACTTGATCACAAACCACACATTTGGCAACAAACTACTATACCTTGGTCTACATATTGTGCCATGAATAATGACTTTGGAATATGTACGTTGTCATAGGGAAAATAGCTCACGCATACCCTTGAGGCTTTGGTGTGAAAGTTTTTCCTCTTCGTGTTGTTGTAACAAACTCAGGATTTATGTTGATATGCCTCAAGAGTTGTTTATGCTACCTTGTCATGGGAAGTATTTTCTATGTATTGCAAAGCCAGGAGTTGTTTATCATTGTGGTAAGCTTGAGAGTTTCTTTTATTTCTTGTGAGCTCAAGAGTTCCTTTTTTGTTGCACAACCTCAGCACTTAGTTTTATGTTATATAAACTCGGAGCTTGATTTACGTTACACAAGCTCAAGACTTTGTTTTATGTTATTGGAGTGGAGAGTGTTTCAATTTTAGTGGAGGAGCAAAAAGAGTTTTCTCTAGTTTGGAAATGCTTCAAAAGGTCTTTGGAGAGGAGTCCTTGACAGTTGAGAGTTTTTGGGAAGGAATGGGAAGGTTTGGGCTTGGAGAGAAAGCCTAAGCAGGACAAAAATAGAAGGTTTTTGAAGGAGCAAGGCAGGATAGGAGGGCTGGCAGCAAAGATTTCTGACAAAAAGAAGGCATGTGAAAAGAAGAAGAGGTGAGTGTTATGCTGGGTGAATATGGTCAAGAGGGACTAAACAAAAGGGGAGTTTATGCATTGGGAAACAGCCTGAACAGGGTTGGGGGAAGTTAAGAGGAAGAAGAGAGAAATTATTGGGGAAGAAGGTGGTGAACAGAAGATTTTTGCAGGAAGACTTAAGGAAAAAGGGAAAGGTTTGGAGGGAGAGATATTGCAGATGCTGAGAGAAGGCAGTAGGAGGGTTTGTGAGATGGCTTTTTAGAGAGTTCTTGCTGGATAGTGGACAGGAGAAGGAATGCTTCTCACAAAGGGATTGTAGAGTTTTGACACTACAGGGGCAGGGAGTTTTTCTTGAGTGTAAGGCCCTTATGAGAATTGGCTGAAGGAGTTGAATTTCACAAAAATGGCGTGGATAGTGCACAAGAGAAGGAGTGCTTCTCACAAAGGGATTGTAGGGTTTTGACACTACAGGGGCAGGGAGTTTTTCTGGAGTGTAAGGCCCTTATGAGAATTGGCTGAAGGAGTCGAACTTTGCAGGAAATGGCCTGGATAGTGGACAAGAGAAGAAGTGCTTCTCATGAAGGGATTGTAGGGTTTTGACACTTCAGGGCAAGGATTTTTTCTTGAGTGTAAGGCCCTTATGAGAATTGGCTGAAAGAGTTGAATTCTGCAAGAAATGGCCTGGATAGTAGACAGGAGAAGGAGTGCGTCTCACAAAGGAATTGTAGGGTTTTGACACTATAGGTGCAGGGAGTTTTTCCTGAGCGAAAGGCCCTTATGAGAATTGGCTGAACGAGTTGGAATTTTGCACGAAATGGCCTGGATAGTGGACAAGAGAAGGAGTGCTTCTCATGAAGGGATTGTAGGGTTTTGACACTTAGGGGTAGGGAGTTTTTCTTGAGTGTAAGGATTTGTGAGAACTTGAATAGAGAGAAATTCATGAATGTAAGGACTGATTTGAGAGCAAAGGCAGAAGAAGTTTCTCAAAGGACAGTGAATGTGTGCAAGAGTTGGAACTTGGTCAGAAAATGGATTTTCAAAAGTTTGCTTGAGAATGTGTTGGCTGGACAGAGAGAATGAGTTTTTGAATGTGAGAAGTTGAATGAACAGGACAGAGGGAGGGAGAGAGAGTTTTCTTGAAGCCCAATGCAAATGTGCAGGAGCTAGAAATTTGGATAGAGAGAATGAATTTTTGAATGAGCTAAAGTCTTGACCATGACAAAATCGCAGAGACTAGAATTTCCTAGTGAGAAATGTCTTGATTGTGACAGAAGTGCAAGAAGAGAAATGAGAAGGAGGTTGGTAGGATAGTGTGGGAGCAGACAAGAGATTTGTGAGAGAATACTCTGCTAAAGAGATGACAAAAGAGATAGGGTTTGTTGAGAAAGCTTCAAGAGGAAAGTGTGACTGATGGGAGCAGATAGGAGAGCTTCAAAAGAATGTTTTGTTGGTAATGACAGACCCGTATGGGTTATGAGGATTCTTTGAGAGAATGCTCTGTTGGTAATGATAGACCAGTAAGGGTTTGATGGGAAAGCTTTGAGAGGAAGTTTGACTAATGGGATCAGCCAAGATATTTTGAGAGAATGATCTACGGAGGTGAAACATGGTAGAGAGGGTTTTGATATGAGAATATTTTGAGTTGACAGAGCTTGACTAGGTGAAAGAAGTGAGGAGATCAGATGTTTGAGAGGACCAGTGTGAATTGACAGCATAAGTGGAGGAAGAATTTCTAGAAGAGAGGCCAATGTGTATTGATAGGATAATAAGTAGTTGAGAGAATATTTTGAGTTGACAGAGCTTGGCAATGACAGAAGTGAGGAGAGCAAATGCTCAAAAGGAGACCAATGCAAATTGACAGTGATAGCAAGGAGAACAATGTTTGAGTGGGGAATGACATACCAGCAAGGCTTTGGAGATGCTTCGTAGAAGTTGTCAAGATGAGAATATCACGGAGGTGAGGACAAGAGAGTGTAAGGAGAAATTCCCAAATGTTGCTGAGTTGCTGAAGTGTGGATAGAAGGAAGGTCTCCTCCATGAAGGTGAGGACAGGGGTGTGATGAATTTCAGATGTTGCTGAAGTGTGAAAGATTGTAAGGAAGAGAGGAATTTTTTGCAGCAAAAGTTGTCTAGACAGTGGAAGTGGATGTTAGAAAATTTTTGCAGCTGGACTAGTCTGAGCTTGATATTTGCGTGAGAGAGAGTGTGTTGAAGACCAAGTTTATGTTGGCTATTCTTGTTCCTTTCTTTTGTTCAGCTGTCAAATGTCGGAGCTTAGGGTAATTCATTGTGTTAGTTGGAACTGGCTGTTTCTCCAGAGTCTTATAAATATTGAGAAGATGATGTGAAGAGAAATGAGTGGCTCATGGATGAATGTGTTCATTGTGAACTGTGAGTAGTGTTACGAAGAATGACTCCATTCTTGAAGCTGCCAGTCTGGTATGAATAGTCAAATCAACTCATTGTTTGCCTGCTTTGGAATGAGTTTGGCCTTGGCTTGCGTACTGGCATCAAAGCCCACCTGATCCTTAAACCCAAACCCCAAATGTAATAAAACAAGAACATGCCCTAAAAGAACATGAGAATTAAAATCATCCAAAGGATCTCAACACAACCTACAAATCCCCGTGACAATGCTTTACTCCAAATGTCCTAGCTCCTCATGAGCATGACAGACCCACTGTGGTCTCTAAGATGGAAGTGGTGCTACTCCTACTCTACCATCCTTCCATACCTGAAGAAGGTGTCTACTCTCCAATCTGAACCGCCTGGCTTGCTGAAGGACACGATCTCTCTCCTTGGGCCCAAATATGCCACCCACAACACCAATGCAAAGATAGTCCATCACTAAGACATCATCATGAATGTCTTGCTGAACTGTACCAATATCTTCACTCTTTGGATCTATAACCTCAATAACTCCTCATGTATGTGCTAAGAGAGATACCGCCAAAGCCTCAAAAAATATAGAGAAAGGCCAATACATGCCAACCTGGCACCATCTCCTCATACGTCTCACCATGCCAACATGCTCCGGTCTGATCCTATTGGCTGGGATATGGGTTTCTACTCAACCCATATGCATCATGGTTTACTACTCCAGGTTTGTGAACAACCGTGAAATCATACTCTTGTAAAATCAGAGCCCATTGTGCAAGCTTCCTGAAAGCTTCTTGGACTCCATCAACCACTTCAGCGGCTGATGATTAGTGATGAGAGTGAAAGGGTTACCAAATAGGTAACATCGGAAATGTGCTATAGCCCAATCACATCAAAAATCTCCTCTGGTGTAGGCATGGCATACCAATCAGCCCTAGTCTGTTGGTCGATAGGATGGTAATCTTCACACATCCGCCTATCTGTGTAGTTGCCATCCATATCCTTCTTGGCTCGCATCATTGTTGCTGATGCATACTCTCCATGTGAAACCCCCACCAAACCAGCCTCAAAAATGTCTCTACTCCGACTCTAAATCAATATCCTCTCCATGTCACTATAACAATAAGGACGTCAGAAAAGTAGTATATCTCTAGTCAGCTCAATCCATATACTAGGTCCTTTTAGAGCACCCAAATCCTGCAAAATGAAGGCAAAACAACTCGTGTAGCTCCTCAAGAACCTCCAAACTCTCCGTCCTTCCTCTCTTGTAAGCTTGGGTCCAAGATCTGGCTCCCAAGTATCCTCTGTAACTATCACAAGAGTGGAAGACGTATTGACTGCTACACTTGGCCCTTGGGAGTAGTAGTGTCATGCTCCCAACCACTAGAGGTTTCAACCTCTGTGTGAAAAACGCCCTCCACTCTGGCTGCAAGCTTTACACGTCCTCTGGCTGCATCCCAAGTGGACCAAGGGTGTAATCCAAGTAGCCTAGTCTCACTTGGATGGACTCCAAGTAGACCACTCTCCCTATTAGCTACTGATTGTGTCCCAAGAATACCATGTCCACTCGATCCATTGCCTCCAACATGTGCCTGAATCATCTTGATAGGCACAAGGCTCACAAGTGTCCAAGTGGTGATGCCTATCAAGCACATCCTAAGCTGCTCTACCAAACCAAAGCTCACAATCTAGGTCAAACAATTTAGATCCATAGCGTGACCTAACACTTGATGCTTGGATGCCTTTGATATTGTTGGAACAACAGTAACACCAATGAAAAAACCCATTGCCCACTCTCTCTCATCGGTGTTGAGCTCCACCAACTGCTATACCTATGAGTCCCAAACAAGTCCAAGTCCTCCCTCTTGAAAAGCATGAGAGCTTGGGAAACTTAGAAGTGTGGGAAAGTAGCTCAAGGCTGTCCAACTAGGTTCACCATTGCCATAGGTGACCTATCAGCCACTACCACCGTCTGAGATTGACGCTCCACATCCAAGATGTTATCAACAAGGATATGGTCTAGTTGCTGAATCCCATCATATGCATGCTATAAAATCTCTTTGGGTAAGAGGTTCATCCACCAAAGACAAAGATGATAAGCCCGTAATCCCACTCTTGCTGCATCCAACAATACAACAGGTCCTATCCAAGAATGGACCTGATGTATACTCACCACCACTCTGGTGTAAGAATCACCCATCAAAGAAATGTTCTCCAAAAGGCAAGCTAGAGAAACAAATTGCTTAACTTGGAGATGTCCTAGTATCCGTAACATCTCCCAACACACACCAAAACAAGGATCCTGAAGACCCAAACCTCGGCCAGCATGTGTATGTCCCTAACATGGCCATCCAAAAATCACCAAATGAATAGGCCCATGTCGCTCGAGATCATGCATCCTAGTAAGGAAATGTTTTTTGGTAACCCTTGACTACTAACATTGGTAATAACTTCGAATATCGATAGGCCAAGTGTATCATATGATGTAGAGAGACTTGCCTAGCAGTCTCATCTCTCTCCACATACAAGTACCTCTATACTCGTATATCCACCTATAGGACAACAACTAGTCCAATGCTAATCCCACCAAATAACTCCAATAGACATACTCCCTCTATTGGATACTGCCAAGGAATGAGTGTGGTATCCAAAAGGTGTCAAGGTAATTGACTCTGGAGGCTCATCCTCACACTCATCTCTTGGTGGTACAAAGGCTCCACTACAAGTCTACTGCACCAACCGGTCTGCATGTTACTGCAATGCTTCCTCTGAACTCCACAATGGAACATCCAAGGTGGATGGAACAATCCCACTCGTACTACAAATCTGAGTGATCTCCGCTGGTACTGGAGTATCTTCTGCACGGGCGTTCCCCTCCAATAACTAACCAAGCCAAGTAATTGCACCACTAAAAGCTGAAATTGATGTTGCCATGGTCCCGGACTGTAGTGAGCCAAGACTACCACTACTAAAGCATATTGGTAGGCAACATACTTGTCCCTCACCAGATTTCCAACCTGGTCTATAGGAGGCTACTTCCTCCCAATGGTCAATATTGAAACCCATAGGACACAACACTGCTCACCCAACTAGCACATCATATGACTCAACTATTGTCACAATAGCTTGAGCTCTCACCACCGAACTATCAATCAGACAACCAGGCTGAACTTGAACAACAAGCTCTCCACGTGTGATGTACTATGTCAAACCACCACCTAGAGATGTTTGGATCTGAAATGGACACCTCTCCACATTGGTCTTCCATAATTCCAGACCGACTACTACAGCCTTCTCCAACATAAGGAGTTGTGCACCAGAGTCTAACAAGACTCTTTGTGGTGTATAGACCTTCCTTGAAGGTCACACTAGATGGAAAATCTCTCTCTGGTTATCCAATAGGACAACACCAGGTGTGAACCACACTCTCTCAAAGGTCGGTCTAGCTGGCAACTCCTCTAGTCTAACCGCTATTGCTTGCCATAAACCACTAGTTGCTAAACAGATCCCATGCTCCTCAACCAAGTCAGCTCCAATATCAACCACCTCTGCTCTTGTAGTAGGAACCGCATCATCCCTACTCTCACAAAGCGTGGCAACCAACCAGAACACTAAGGTTGGGTCAACTCCTAATGTAAACATGTCATTGGTTGAAAACAAAGAGCATCGCATAATCAGCTGAGCTGCCCCAACATCATGCTCAACTCAGTCTATGTAGTAGTAGGTGGTTGACTAGTAGGTAGTCCATCATGCACCCCATCACCACCTACCACACCTGCACTGGGATGTCTAGGAGCCATGGATATTGTCTACAATGTCTCAAATAGCATGAAAGACTAGGGAAGTCTGACTTGTCTCCCAACCTCTCCTCTTTGTGGGTCTAACTCCACTGGGGCTCCTCTAAGCTCTAGAGCACATACTACACTCCTAGTCACTATTGTAGATGCATCCACCTGTGCTACTCCACACATGAAGTCCAAAGCATCTCTATCACCAGCATATGAGGAGGTAGAAGCCTTAGCACCCAAATCTGATCTCCTCTAAGCAATGGCCATACTAGCCAATCTCTACTCCAAATGCTCAATCCGAGTAGCCATAGTTGTATCAGAAGTAAGGGTAGGTACTACACCTCTACTAAGTGTAGATCCTCTACCATCACCTCTACCACCTCATCCTTCATGAACTGGAGCTCCTCTACTACCTACAATAGTAGCCCTACCACTTCGTAACTCCGGGTGTAGGTCAAAGCATTGGTCACTAGTGTGACCAAATCCATGACAATGCTCACATTGCCTCTGTGTTGGTTGTGATGGACTAGAGGTATTAGGTCCACTGCCCTAAGTACACTCTCTCCTATGGTGAGGTCCACCACAAGTCCAACAAGCAACACTACCTCTCATTGGCTGCTACTGACCTGAAAAGGAAGGTAAGGGTCTAGATCCACTAGGCCTTCCACTCGCTCCATAGGATCTGGGCTGTCCATCCTGTCCTCAAAAACCAATTGGGCGTGGTGCACTCTATTGCACTCTAGAAGAAGTAACAACTGTGGATGAGGTCTCCCTACCAAATCCAAATGTCACTACCCTCTCCTCCACCATGTTGAGCTCAATATGCTCAGCCAAACCAAAGACCACTACCAAAGTGGGCAAAGTAGCCTATAACAACGTAGCATCACAAACTCTACGTTGTAACTCCCAATCCAATATCTCATACCAAAACTGGATTGCTTGGGCCTAAGTTACTACCTGAGTGAAACTGATGAGCTGCCTCATGCAAGTGTATGCCTTGCGTAGGCTCTTTCTAGCCTTCCATTGGAATTGCAAGCTCCTTAGCTTCTTAGTGTGTACTCCTTGGTAGTTCTGCCTCAAACATAAGAAGAACTCTACTATGTGGTTAAACCTTGGTACCACAACACCTCCTATAGTGGTACCTCCACTAGTGGTAGCACTATCTCCATCTAGTGCACTTCCACTAGCTCCACCAACACTACTCGAGCTAGAATTCATGAGTACAGCCGATCTACTCTTGGCAACTAAGCTTGAAGTAATAGAGACATAGTTTGGAGACCAATATTGTCTCCATAACTTAATCTCCTCCAAATGAGCTCTCTTGAACTCATGGTATTCATCCATTGGCAGACCCTCCAAATGTTGAATCAACCCATTCCATTCCATGAAAGGTGTAAACAAAGTCAAGTTCCACATATGTTGTAGATCACACCAACTATCAAACTCTTGGATGAAGTCATCCAACTCAATGGTACCCACTATAAGTAACGTCTAGGGCCTTTAGAAGCCCTATAAATCATGTCCAAGTCCCACAACAATGGTGTGGATAGCCAAGTGCACTCTCAATTGAATCAGCTCTTGTGTCGAACTCCAACTCAAAGTTAATCTCCTCCCTCACTAGGACCTGAGATACAGGTTGATATCAAGCACCATTCTGAGTAAACCCACTACGTACTATAGGACTATCTCCTCTAGAATCCCCAAAGAACTCCATCATGATAAAGTAACCGCACCTACAACCACAAATTGGAACCACCAAATGCAACCACAAACCGCAACCACAAGTAATCCACCAAGTGCCAACACCAATTGAACACCACCAAGTACCAATACCCACGGAATACCACCCACTAATGTTACTCCAATTGAGATAACTACACTAGGAGAAAAGGCAATCTGTAACCTTTTATCACAACACGGACTCTCACAATCTGTAGGTCATCACTTTCTACCTCACCGGAGAGAAAAAAAGGTAGTCTGATTGGTCATCACTCCAACCTCACTATCAAGAGCACACCAGAGCACCAATGCTCTAAATTGAGGGCACCTCACACAAACGTGGTGCAAAAATAGGAAGTAGAGAATGGAGGGGGTCCAATCATAAGAAATCTAAACAAAAACCTTCCATCTCATAAAGCAACACGGGACTGACTTTACCACCATTTGGCTTTTGACATAAGAGAAGTTTGTATCTACATCCTAAGCTACCGGGATCACCAAGAATGGGATCAAATTGCCTCTCCTAGCCAAAGCTACAAGTGTATAGATAACAGTGGCACAATCACTAGAACAACAAGTGAGGGTGGACCAGTTGGCTAGGGCACTAGTCTAGAGCACTAGTCTAGGAACAAGAGATCTAGGGGTCAAACCCTATTGCACACAATCTACCAGGATGGGCAAATTTTGCCAAACAATGACCATTATCTACTCTAACTAGCTAGCCCCATGCCAACAAGTTGACTTGTTGGCCTTTCTCGGCCTTTGTAGCTTCTCATAGCTCACAAACCTATGCCTCAAAATGCCAAATGAGGCCTTTCTTCTTGTCACTTCGAACCTTCTCCAAATCTAGCAAAACTCCTCTAAATTTGGCCAACCAGCAAAACTCCTCCAAATCTGGCCAAAATCTGACATAAACTCCAACAAAAATCTGATGTCAACCCTAAAGTTGGCTGATTGCCAAATCTTCCGCTAACTCTTCACTTGAGCCAAATTTGAAAAACGGGTTTCTCTAAATCACAAATTCACGAGGATAGGTTCACAACTCCATCTTCAATTTTACTTTTTGAGTCCAACTCTCAACAAATTGGTCCTCCAAACTTGCAAAACTCCTCTAAATCTGGCCAACCAGCAAAACCCTCCTAATCTGACCAAAATCTGACGTAAACTCCAACAGAAATTTGACATAAACCCTAAATTTAGCTGACTACCAAATCCTCCGCTAACTCCTCACTCAAGCCTAATTTGAAAATTGGGTTTCTCCAAATAATAAATTCACAAGGATAGGTTCACAACTCCACCTTCAATTTTACTTTTTGAGCACAACTTGCAACAAATTGGTACTACTTTCACCTCTTGATCTCAAAATCACAACCACTGCTCAAAATTTACTTCTTCTTTGCTCAAAAATTGGCTGGCACTTTTGCACACCGTTTGCCTTACCACTAAATCTGCATCAAGCAACAAGGTTTTGCACACCAGAGAAAAATTTAATTTTGATTGAGCTACCAACGATCCACCAAGCTTGGAGATACCACCAACACTTGTAGTTTCAGCACCCAATTTCCCACTGACTTCACTTCTGTGATGTAATCAGATTGTTTACAACTCTCAAATCAGCTCAACTGAGATCAATACTTGATCTATCACTATATAAATTGCCAACAATTGAGCACTGATTACAATCAAGCCACACCCACTCTAGCTAAGAGAATCCAGGTGACGCTCGCCGGCCTTTGTCCACCATAGCCAGGAACTTGAAAGCTCAACATCAGAGAAGTGAGCTCTCTAAAGCTGCACTTTGAAAGTATACCCCTTGACTCAAGCTAGGTCTGAAACCCTAACGGTCCCATTGATGGCACACTCAACGGTGCAAACGGAGCAAAGTGACAATGGGCTCCATTGTGAAGTCAGTACCCCAAACATAAAATCTGACCGTTGGAAAGTAGTCTATGGGAAACTGTTGAAATACCTCTAACTACTATCACTACTACTCTAGTGTCCAAGCAATCTAGATGTGACACTACAAATGGCATGACATTTGCATTCCTTCGGGATGACTCTGAATAGGAACAAGGTATCATTTACACATTGGATCACTTCCTCATCAAAATCTTAATTCTATAGTCCTTTGCTGATTGGTCATTCTTTAATCAATTTCCCATTTACCCACCAATTCTATGGGTTGGTTTCTTGTCACTTTCAGTCTTGATCTAGAGGTAGTCACTTTCTTCCCACATATTTTCTTGATTGGCTGAACCCAAGGAAAAGTTGTTACATGTCCTTCAGATCAGATTGTGCATCTTGATACAAAGTCCTCTATCTTTGGCTTTATTCTTGTGTCTCCCTAACCCGAGTACTTTTGACTTTGACCTGAGGTTGACTTTGGGTTTATGCCAAATACACAATTCTTTGTGTTTCTTTCCTGTTTAGCCCTCCTTTGGCTTAACCAACACACTTCTTTTTTACAACTTGTTAAAAAAATGGGGGTACCACATACCTCCTCCCTCAAATATGAGCGCCCCCGTGAACACCAGCTTTGGCTTCTTTACACAAGTATGGTTCCATGGTCCAATATTTGTGAACTCTCCACCCATTCATTTAAGTGGAAAATGGATTGCACTCTAGGTCTGTAAGTTGAATAGAGCCATTGTCATAAATGTGAATTGTGCGGTATGGTCCTATCCACCTTAAGTGTAGCTTTCCTGGGAAAAATATTTGGTGATTGTCATATAAGAATACCAAATTGCCCTCTTCAACAACAACAGGCTTTATTTGCTTATCATGCTTGACTTTACACTGATCTTGTACTTCCTTTGTGGTTTACATTGCATTATCTCTTTTCTCTTCTATCCACATTAGTTGATATATGCAAAGATCTTGACTTCTTCCTCCAACAATCATTCCTCACAAAGGATATGATATGTTGGTACTTTAAATTCAACAAGTAGTATAGGATGCAATCCATATGTCAAGAAATATGGAGTTTGTTTGGTTGTAATCTTTTGGTGGTTCTATATGCCCACAAAGCTGCAAGTAACTTTGTGTGCCAATCGTAAGCATAATTGACAGTCACTTTATTTAAAACTTTGCACAACAATCCATTTGCTTTCTCTGTTAGTCCATTCACTTTTGGAATGTAAGGAGTCATTTTCCAATGTTTAATCTAGAAGTACTTGGTTAACGCTTCCACCACTAAGTTTAGAAAATGAGTCCCACAATCATTGACCAATTCCAAAGGACATTTGTAATATGAAATGATGTTTCAGAAGAAAAATTCTATGACTATTTCCGCATCATCTCTTTGAGTTGCCTTAGCTTCAACCATCTTGGTAGCATTATTAGTGCACACCAAGAAGTATCTCTTCCTTGGGTCACTAGTTGAATCAGACCCACAAAATCAATTCCCCATTTCTCAAATGAAGCCAATGGCAAAATTGGTCTCAAAACCCACTATGAAGTAGCCATCAGCTTTCCTATTCTTTGACAGGCTTCACAACTTTGGATATGGGTGTGCGTGTCCTTGTACATTGTAGGCCACCAATACCTTGATGAAAGAATCTTCTTTACAATATTCTTTAGGGCATAGTGTCCTCTCAATGCTTTTGAGTGCAAGGACTCGATTACTCTTTTGACTTTGTATGCCTCCAAGCATCTCCAAAGTTCTTTATCTTTGCCTATTTTAAACAAAATGTTGTGTTTTAGTTAGTAAGATCCCATCTTCCTAAGGGAGACTACCCTCTGCTCCGGGTCCAATCCCTCAAGACATTGGCAAGTATGCATATAGTGATATTTGGCTGCATACCTTGGACGCTGTATTGCCATCAAATGATATAGCTCTTCATTAGGAAACCGATCATCAACTTCCAAGTCTTGGTCTTGAGTTTCCAACTTGGATAAGAAGACCGCATTCAAATTCAAAGCTCTCTTCCTTACTTCTACAGTCTATGTGAATTCTTGTAATAACAAGATCCACCTTGCAATTTGCCTAAACAAATCTGCCTTCTTTACCAAATGTTGTAGAGCATAATGTTCTGCATAGAAGACAAACTTGTATCCCAAAAAATAGTGGAAAAACTTTTTGCAAGCATAAACCATTTTGACTACTTCTCTTTCAATCGTCAAATAGTTCTTTTCTGCAATTGAAAGCTATTGGATGGCATAGTAAATTGGATAGTATTTCTTCTTCTCATCCTTTTGACATAAGATGACTCTCATTGCCATGGACAATAAATAGTAAATTGGATAGTCTTCTTTCTTCTCTTTGTCCACATACACATAAAAAGGGGTATCCTAATTTGAGGCCCTCATAACTAGTGCTTCAACTAGTTTCTTCTTCAACACATGGAAAGCTTCTTCTTGTTTTGCTTCCCATAAGTAGTCTTTGGACTTGTTTAGAAGCTTTGTTAATGGTGCAGCAAGCACCATATAATTTGATATGAAGCATCCGTAGTATCCAACATATCCCAAGAAGGGCCTCAGCTCCCAAATGTTTTTATGGGATTCCAAAGCTAAGATGAATTTCACCTTCTCAACATCAACTTCAATACCTTGGCTTGAGACCCAATGCCCCAGAAGAATACCTTCCTTCATAACAAAGAAGCATTTCTCCATTGTTGAGGGAATTGTTTGGTCTTGAGAGTGCGCCGAGCACATGGCTGCTTGTGCTTAGTTTGTTATTATTGTCAATGCCTTGAAGTTTTTCATAGTCTAATACTCTCTATTTATTCCTGGACTATTGGAAATCTCTTCTTTGCTAGAGCATGTTGTTTTCAATTGCTCTTGAGGTTGGCCCTCACTGAAGGTTTTGTGTTCATCCTTGACCTTAATAGGATTGGTCGTGTTATGCGGGTTTGGGTTTATGGGTTTCTATCCTTGCCTATTTTATATTATTTTTTTCTAGTTAAGTTCAGCCTATGGTTCTAGATCTGGCAACTCATAGAGTTGGGTCAGCTGGTCTGTGAGCCGGCCTGTCTCTCACTCAAGATGAACCTCTGATGGCCATTTTTAGTAGCGCACCATGGACTAAGAAGGCAAGGAACCCCAACTCCATCATACTCCTCCAAAGCTAACACTCCAAGACTCAAGACATTGCTCACTAGAGAACTCAATGAGAGAGAGATAGTTGCAAATGAAAGGATGATGAGTACCTCCTCACCCCTTGTTTATATACTTGTGAAATAATTACGTACCAAAGTTACTAATTACCGTAGTAACTCAAGTTACTAGACTAAAAGTCAAGTAAAGTCAAAAATTAGAAAGGAATATCCATTCACATGGGCATATTCCCCTAAGCATGTGGTCTTATCTTGACCCAACCACTAAGTCAAGGATTCCTTCACATGGGCTATCCTTGGACTAAAGAAGAATCCAAAACAAAAAGGCTTGCGGGCCCAAGAGTTCTCAACTCTTTCCTCAAAGCCAAACACCTAGGAATAATACCAAGTCAACACACTAAAATCCAAAATAGTGGTGCTCATCTTTTCTACTTCCTCTAAAGTAAGGTCCCCTCTATCTTAGCTATGACTAACTTTAGCTAATCATGACTAATATAGAACCATCATTTATCTCTATATAAATAATATCTCTTAAGTACTTGTAATACCAAGCTAAATATCACAATACCACACACATGCACAAATGGGTGTTACATTTACCCCCGGACTAAGTTTTCACTTTGTCCTCAAAGTGAAGGCCTCTCTACCTTCTATGGTACATCTTCAACTTATCATGGTTAATCCTATCAAAGTGTCTTCCTCCCAACTTCTTGAGATCATAGGTGTAATTGCCCCACACCTTCTCTACTATGAAAGGTCCAAAGTACTTAGGCAAAAACTTCTTTTGCACTCTCTTGAATTGAATGGAATCAAACAACATTACCCAATCACCTTCTTTGAAAGTCTCCACCTTCTTCTTGCCTTGCCTCTTGTCATAGCTCTCCTTTTGTTTCCTTTGGGCTTGCTCCACTCAAACTATAGCAACTGCTCTTGCCTCTTCTAACTCCATGAGTTGATCCTTCCTTGACTTCTCTGCATCACCTCCTTGTGCTTTCTTCAATCTCCTATGAATGCTTTGGAAGGTAGGAAGATCAAAGTGAATAGGTAAGGTAGACTCAATACCATACACCAATTGGAATGGAGAATATCTGGTGGAAGTCTTCATGGTTGTCCTATACTCCCACAAAATTGCATGAATCCTCTTGTCCCAATGATGTTTAGCCCCCTCCATTTCTGCATCTTTGGCCAACATCATGCACAAGGTCTGATTGGTTCTCTCTACCAAGCCATTGGAATTTGGCTTATAGGATGTAGTTACTCTATGTGTGATAGAGAAATGTCATAGCATGGCTGTAGTAATGCTTCCTGTAAACTCTCCTCCTCTATCAGAAACCAACTCTAAAGGGCATCCAAACCTAGTGATAATGTGTTCATAAAGAAATCTACCCACTTCATCTTCATTCTTGTCCCTCAATGGTCTAGCCTCAACCCACTTGGTAAGGTAATCAGTAACTACCACAATGTACCGATTGTTCCTTGGGGTTCTATTGAGAGGACCTAAAAAATCAATTCCCCACTTCTCAAAAGGTCCTAGTAATGGGATTGATCTAAGTGGTGGAGTGGATGTAGAATTTCTAGCAAAAGCTTGACAAACATGACAAGTTTTGCAATAATCAAGACAATCCTTGAAAATCCCTCTCCAATGGTAACCTGCATCTAGAATCTTGAAAGCAATCACCTTTCCTGCAAAGTGTCCTCCACATACTAAACCTTCATGAAACTCCTCTATGAGTAGGATAGACTCTTCCTTACCCACTGCTCTTCGAAGTAGACCATATGCTCCTTGGTAAAAAAGTATATCCTCCACCATTGTGTAAGGTTTAGATCTTGCTGCAAAGGCCTTCCTCTCCCTAGCATGCATCCCTTTTGGATAGTTACCTCTTGTCACAAAATCCACAATCTCCTTGTACTCCATTGGAACCTCTTGAGTGACTGAGATTGTCATGAGCTCCTTATCCGGGAAGGAATCATCCACTGCCTCATCTCCATCATGATCATAGGCTCTAGATAACAAATCAGCATTTGCATGTTTCTTTCCTCGCCTATCCTCAATGGTGTAGTCATACTCAGACAAGAGTATCATCCACCTTGCTAGTCTCCCTTCAACATTAGGCTTGTTGAAGATGTACTTCAAAGCCTTGTGATCCGTGACAATGGTGGCTTTCCCTCCAATCAAGTAGCATCTAAACTTCTTGAGACCAAATATCACTGCCAACCCTTCTCTTTCCGTGACAGAGTAGTTCTTCTCTGTTGAAACCATCTGCCTACTAGCATAAGCTATTGGATGATCATGCCCATCTTGGTCTAATTGACTAAGAGTGCATCCTATAGCTACATTAGAAGCATCAGTGTAGAGGATGAAAGGCTTACTCCAATCAGGTTTAGCAAGAATTGGAGCTATAACAAGGGATTGCTTGAGCTCCTCAAAAGCTTTTAGAGCCTCCTTGTCCTCCAAAATCACCATGTAATCTACACCCTTCTTCATGTAGATGGTCAATGCATAAGCCTTGTTGGAAAATGAGAAGATGAACCTCCTATAGTATCTAACCATCCCCAAGAATTGGCGCAACTTTGTCAAGCTTGAAGGTATGAGATTTTCCTCACCTTCTCAGGATCAACTACTATTCCATCCTTGGAGATGATGTGCCCTAAAAGTAGACCTTCTTCACATCCAAAAATGCACTTCTCTAGGTTGAGTGATGCATTTGCCTCATCCAAGCGTTGCAAGACTTTGATTAGGTGCTCAAAGTGCTCCTCCTTGCTTCCATAGACACAAAAGTCATGAATGAAGTCTCTCACAAATTTCCCACTGAAAGGTTCAAATACCTTGTTCATGAACCATTGGAATCTGGCTGGAGCATTACAAAGCCCAAAAGGCATGACCTTGAAAGCATAAGTTCCCCAAGGTGTGGTGAATGTGGTGAGTTGTTGATGCTCTGGTGCAATCATGATTTGGTTATATCCACTTTAACCATCTCCAAAATTGTACCTCTCATGACCTGCAACCTCCTCCAAGATCTCATCAATGAATGGCAATGGCTAGTAGTCCTTCTTGGTAACAGCATTGAGCTTCTTGTAATCCACACATACCCGAAGTTTGCCATTCTTTTTCTTCACAATGACAATTGGAGACACCCATTCTGAATTCTCTACCTCAAAGATAAATCCAGCCTCCTTGAGCTTATCAATCTCCTCCTTCACAACCAAAGATATTGGTGGGCTAATGCAACATTGTTTTTGGCGGATTGGTCTTGCATGTGACTCCACCTCTATCTCGTGCTCCTCCAAGGTGACTTCCTTCAAATCCTTGTAACTAAAAGCAAACACATGGATGAACTTGCGGAAAATCTCCTCAAATCTCACCTTCTCCTCCTTGGTAACATTTGGGCCATACTTGAGGGTAGATAACCTTCTCTCTACCTCCTCAAGTGTCAATGGTGATTTGTCTTGGTCCTTCAAAACCTCTGGCTTAGGTGCAAAATCCATAGCACACAAAGGATATACATTTGAATCAGATTCAGATTCATCCTCCTCTGTGGAAGTCTCCTCCTCCATGCTTGTGTCCACACCTGAAGCTCCTCCTTCAGAATCTGATTCCTAATAATCAGAAGATGGTGTATCTGAATGTGAAGTGTTGGTGGTGTTAGTTATAGGAACAGTGACTCTATGGTTTGATGGCCCAATCCTCAAGTACCCTTTGTTTCATCAATCAATTGTGCGTGCTGCTCTCAACCATGGCCTCCCAAGAAGTAAGTCATAGCTTGAATCCTTCATGACTTGGAAAGTCATGAGATTTTGAACTCTCATAACTGAAACTACCACCTTATCCATCACTCCTACTAGTCGAACTTGTTGCTTGTTTGCCATGCTCACCACAAATGTTGAAGGTCTTGAGGGTATCATACCCAACTTCTTCATCAACCTTTCTGACATGGCATTCACTGCTGATCCTCCATCAACCAATGCATCCTTGATGTTGTGACCATTCACTCTCACATCAATCTTGGAGGCATATTCACAAGCCTCCCATGGTGCTGGCTTGGCATCCACCACCCCCATTGATATTGGAACTTTTTCCTTCTTCTTCTTCTTGCTCCTTGTAGAACTCAAACCACCTCTAAGCTTCTTTCTCAAGGTAGGGTTCAAAGCAATCAATTGGCCCACTATGATGTTAGCCTTGTGACTACCAACATCCTCCAACACATTGTAGTTCCATTGTTGCTTTGAAATCAAGAAATCCTCCATCCCCAACTTCTTCCTTGGAGTCTTTGTTGTTGATGGTGTTGAGGTGCGAGTGCTCCTAGTAGACATAAGAGTATCCTTGCTTGAAGTAAATCCTTGAGAAGAGTGAACATCCTCTACAAAACGGGCTCTCTTCTTCTCTTGTGCCAAAAGCTCCAAATTAAGACCCTTGGAGTTTGAGCACTCTCCCTTCTCATACTTGCTCTCAACCACATCTATAGATGCTATCCCCTTACCTTTGTTGGGATTAGGAGCCACTTGGGTTTCACTACCTTCCTCTTTCCCTCTATTGGCTCCCTCATAACCCCTTCCTCCATGGTACGTGGAATTTGGGCAATTCCTTTGGATATGGCCTCTTCCACCACAACCAAAACAATTTCTATCATTGAAATTGTTGGCTGGTTGGCCTCCTCTATATGGATAGTTTCCATAACTCCTAGGCCCTCTCCCTACATTCTGATCCACCTCTCTCTTCTCCCATAGTTACACCATATTGATCTTGAGATCCGCAAGTTGTTCTGTGATGGTTTGGAGTGGATCTTTTGGTGGAGGTGCAAGAACTGGAGAAACTACTACTTGTGGTGCAACCCTTTTCACCAAAGTATCAGAAGTTCCACCATACTTGTAGCTTTAAGGAGGATACACAACCTCCTTCACCACCAAATCACTCTCATCCTCTTCCAAACTCTCCTCCATACGAATTGCGATCTTGATAGCTTCAACCTTGGAAGAAGGTTTCTCATATCTCACCTTGCTTCTAATTTGTGGTCTCAACCCTCCCACAAAATTCTTGGTGAGCATGGCCCCTATGCCAATCATTGTGGTCTCCACATCATCCCCTCCCTTCCTCAACACTATGCGAAATCTGGACTCCAACGTTTCCACTCTTTCCACATAGACTCTCACTTTCTCTCCATCTCCTTGCTTGAGAAATGTAACCTCACTCATCAATCTCTCATAAATCTCATCAGAAAGAGAGTTCTCAATGAGTGCTGAAGTCAAAGTCTCCCAAGACTCCTCTTCCCCATCTCTCCTCTCTCTCTTTTGGTATTCTGACTCATATCATGTAAATGCTGCATCCTCAAAGAAATCTGGTAATAATGAGGCCCACTCATTCTTCCTCCTCTCATTTTTTCCTATGCAAGCTCTCTTTAATTCTCTCACAAAGGCCTCCATATCTTCTCCATCCTTGCCAAAGAAAACCGGAAGTTTCCCCATCTTAACCTCTCACTATCTTTCTTTTCTCTCAATTTTTCTTTTTCTCTTTTCTTTTCTCTCACTCTATAACTAATAGAGTATATACATGAATAACACCATTTGAGAGTAATCCACCCTAGGGAACACAAAAGTTTCAAGTTGCTCCAAGATTTCTATAGCAACATCAAATCCTAGAGTGCATATTAATCAAACTCTCATGGATAGTTTATCCATAAGTTGGAAGATTATCTCCATCACTAATCTTGAGAACTAGCTGATGAAGGTGGTAGTATTTCTATAGCTATACTAAGACTCTCTCCAAGATCCTTCACCAAAGTCTCCAAAAGTGATTTTACTCCACTACACTCATGTCCTTTTGGAAGTCCTTCAACTCCACAAACCTCACACAACTCCTTGGTCTTAGATCTTCTCCCTCCCAATCTTGGTGAAGAAGGTCCAACATGCAAACCCAAGCCTCTCCTTTCCCTCAATCTCTTGCTCTCAAAGGTCAATGGACATGAACTTGCCTTATGTCCCTTCTTCTCTCCACACAAAAAGCACTTAGACTCACTCTTTCCTCCAAGTGGTGTAGGTTTTTGGATCCTCTCAACACTCTCTTCAAATTCTATTGTAAACTCTCTTTTCCTCAAATCCACCCCTACAATCACCTCAAACCCTTGAGGAACCTTGCATAATCTCAATTTCCACTCTTGATGACCCTCCATGTTCCCAAGATGAATCTAAACACTCAAACATGCTTTTTGTTGATCGCAAACTCCTCATGCATGAGATCTCCACTTTGCAGAATTGACCCTTCCTCACAATGTCACTCAAATCGCCCAACCAGTATGTTAAAATCCTCTGAAATTTTGCACACTTGATCACAACTCTAGGATATTCCTCTTTGCAAAATTTTAGATCTTTTCATAAAGCCATTTGGCCTAGACACCTTTCTATTCAGCACACAAATTTCAGATTTGGTATGAAAATCACCCCCCTCACTTCAAAACCTCATAATGCCCTGCGCAAAAAAATCTCTCTCTAATTTTTGTGGCAGCAGGTAGGATACAATGCATTGAATTTTCTTGGAAATTTTCAGGACAATTCACTAAAAATTGAAGAAATGGCAGACTCTGTACAATTTTCCAGAGAGCATACAGTTGCGGGAGCACTTTACCCTATCAACTTTCAAAAATTCTAGCCCAGTGCCCATAGTAGCTCTCATAATAATTTCAAATGTGCTAACTGAAAGATAACCCAAGCTATCATGTGTAGAAATTTCAAGTCCAGATCTCAAACTTAAGATTTTGCCCAAAATCACCTTAATCCCCAAAATCTACAATCCACCTCACGCAATCTCTCCAATTCTTCTCATGTGTACAAGATGTAAAAAATCACCTCAAAGACATCATAATGAACTACAAGGTATATAAATGGATCTTGGTTCTCTAACATAAGTTCAGCCCTCTCCTCTCCTAATGTTCTCTCCAAGTGAGCTCTCATAGCCTCCTTCTCCCTAATGTAGAATTGAACGCGGAACATTATCTTGCCTTCTAGAGAGGTCCCGGCAACGGAACCAAAAATGTGAGTTGGCCTGTCTCTCACTTAGGATGAACCTCTGATGGCTATTATGGTAGCGCACCATGGACTAAGAAGGCAAGGAACCCCAACTCCATCATACTCCTCCAAGGCTAACACTCCAAGACTCAAGACATTGCTCACTAGAGAACTCAATGAGAGAGAGATAGTTGCAAATGAAAGGATGATGAGTACCTCCTCACCCCTTGTTTATATACTTGTGAAATAGTTACGTACCAAAGTTACCAATTACCATAGTAACGTAAGTTACTAGACTAAAAGTCAAGTAAAGTCAAAAAGTAGAAAAGAATATCCACTCACATGGGCATATTCCCCTAAGCATGTAGTCTTATCTTGACCCAACCACTAAATCAAGGATTCCTTCACATGGACTATCCTTGGACTAAAGAAGAATCCAAAACAAAAAGGCTTGCGGGCCCAAGAGTTCTCAACTCTTTCCTCAAAGCCAAACACCTAGGAATAATACCAAGTCAACACACTAAAATCCAAAATAGTGGTGCTCATCTTTTCTACTTCCTCTAAAGTAAGGTCCCCTCTATCTTAGCTATGACTAACTTTAGCTAATCATGACTAATATAGAACCATCATTTATCTCTATATAAATAATATCTCTTAAGTACTTGTAATACCAAGCTAAATATCACAATACCACACACATGCACAAATGGGTGTTACAGAGCACTTTGATAATTATTAAAAAAATATTTTTCTACCACAACTTTTCTAACCTGTAAATTTGAAATGAAAAACCATTTTTTCATATCTACCTCTTCATATCTTAAATCTATTTCTACTCCAATCCAATGTGAACCTCAACTTTGGTATCCAAACCCAATGTTCCTACAATTATTTCCTCTTCTTCAAGAATATCTAATACTACTACTTCATCCATTATTTCTACTATCTCTTCACTTTGAACTACAATTGCAAACATGGGTAATCTATCTTCTTCTTTATCCGCTAACCCACTCTCCTCTTATGCCTCACGTAACTCACCCAAAGACACTTGCACTCCTACTTCTACAACTTTGGACTTAACATTCATCTTCACCTCACTACAAAGTCTATCCAAATCTGATCTAAAAAAATCTAATCTAAGATAGACATTGTTTCCTACTTCTAACATTTTCCCTTCTACTCGATCTCTCAAACAAATCAATAGATTATTCAATTTCACATCCTTCACTTTCTTCCTTCTTGTCTCCTGCACTAACAACTTCAACTTGTGTAACCTAGCCTCTTCTAACTTAACCTTGGTTGTGGTACTTAGCATCACTTTCAACTCCTTCATGACTACTCCTATTAGATTTGACTCCATACTCAAATCTACCTTCTCCTTACTTCTCTCTACTTCAAATTTGTTTCAATACATAGTCAACTCATCCTTGAATCCAGCCTTTAGTGCCTCCTTCTCTTGCACATATTGGACTAATTGACCTTCAACTCCTTGGAGCAACCTCCACAATCATTCCTCTTCCCCATTACATTTTGTCAATTCTTGTTGCCAAGCTTGGTCCTTTCTTGTTGCCAAGCTTGGTCCTTCTATGCAGTCCTTCAAACTCTCCAACTCTTGCTCCATTACTGCTGCAATTGGCTTCAAGTGTATGACCTCTACCCTAGCATCAACAACTTCATGTGATATTTTCTTGACCGACACCTTTTGCTCCTTCAATTCTTCACTACACTTTACAAAGTTCTCTTGCAAGGTATCCAAGCTTTTCCTCCAAAGAACTGCTTCAGCCCAAAGTTCTTTGGCTTCCTTCTCTCCTTGGGTTAGCTTGCTCCTTAAATCCAAGGTTTCCTACTCCATTTCTTTACTACCTCCAACACATCCCTCACTCCTAGATGATTGCTCTGTAGCTCCGCTTTCTTTGCTGTAGAAACACCAACAAAGGACAAAAAATCTTTGATAGATACTTAATTCTACCATATTTTATTTTCTTGTCTTTGATGTCTTTGTCTTTGGTAGGCACTCCTTTGGCTGGTGCCTTACCCCGGAGATGTGATCTTCATATCTTCAATGTTTCACCCTCCGAGCACTCTTCTTTGCCTTCAGCTTTGCTCTATCCTGCCATTACCAATTGAGTGCTTCTCTTTGATCTTACTGCTCTTCAAAATACCAAGACACCCTCTCCTACTCATTCATTTTCTAACTCATTTTTTGGCAACTCCAAACACAGCTCATCTACTCCTTCCATGCGGTCTATCACCTCATAAAACTCCCGCTCTTCTTCTCCACCAATCCCTTCTCTTGATTGCTGAACTTTGGCCACTCCTTCATTGCCATTGGTAGACTTGGTAGTGTAAATTCTTCTTTTGCTCTTGAGGCTTCACTCTTTGACTCCATTTCTCCTTCCAATTCTTCCTCCAAAGACAATTCCTTCATTTCTACTGGTATGGGCTTCAGATTTAGTCTTTGTATCATCTGAGGCTACACCGGTGTTATTCATCCTTTGGGTCTACTTCTCTTCCTTGGCATGGGGATTTCCACTACCACTATCCTCTCATTTCCACTCTTCAAGTAATAATAATTGCCTTCACAAACCAGCTCAAAGTAATATCATTCATCCACATCTACTTCTCTTTGTAAATTGATGTGAAAGTAGAACACCATCCATCCTCTCTCCTCTAAGCTAAGTAGGTTTAGCTTGAATTAAAAGCGGATTGTGAAGGGTACAAAGTAGTGGGGCAGTTTATCCATTCTCCATGTGGTAATCATCTGCCCAACCCATTGGTACAAACACTTTGCCCAATCCACCACCTTTCTTGCAAACATCTGGTGAAAGAAGACTGCTTGCTGCATTGTTACATACGTGGTTTGCTCTGGCTTGAACATAGTCATCATCATGCTGACAATCCCTCTTTGTATTGGGTCCTTGTAGTTATCCACCTTGCACTTGTTCTCGGTGCAAGGTCTATTGAAAGAATTCCTCACCTTGGTAGTTTCTTCCAAAGACTCACACTTCTAGTAGATGGTGACGGCTCCTACTTCTCTTGCTTTTCTCCCCAGGACTTATCTCTAATCCTACTCAGTCCATCAAGCCAAATTTCCTCTCTTCTCTTCACGCTTGGGCCCATCTTTGCAACTGTTGGCATTGATTTATGCCATGAACCCTAGAAAGCTCAAATTCCAATTCCACGCCAGATGTATGATGCAAAGTCTGGTCAAGACTTTGATCCTTACCACTACATCTAGTCAACAAATTACAAGGCCCGCACTGCACCCTACTTATTTCCCTTTAGGGCCATCATGTGCTTCTTCACTCTAGTATTACCATTATTCCAATAGCATAAGAGGCATCCAAGCATTAAGTGTTAGGTCAAGCTATGGACCTGAACTATTTGACTTGGATTGTGAGCCTTGGCTTGGCAAAGAAGCACAAGGTGCACTTGATAGGCATCACCACTCTAACACTTGTGAGTTTTATGCCTATCAAGACAATTCAGGCATATGCTGGGGGCAATAGACTGAGTGGACAAGGTATTCTTGGGACATAACCAATGACTACTAGTGGTCTACTTGGAGTCCATATAGATGAGCGTGGTCTACTTGGATTACACTCTTGGTGTACTTGGGATGCAACTAGAGGATGTATGGAGCTTGTAGCCAAAGTGGAGGGAGTTTTCACATAGAAGTTGGGACCTCTAGTGGTTGGGAGCATGATACTACTGCTCCCAAGGGCCCAATATAGCTGCCAATCAATACATCTTCCACTCCTACATCAATTACAGAGGATACTTGGGAGCCAAATTTGGGACCCAAGCTTATAAGAGGGAGAAGACAAAGAGTTTGGAGGTTCTTGAAGAGCTACACAAGTTTTTTTGTCTTTAGTATGAACAATTTGGGTCTAACGACAATATTCAACTTTTAATCTGAATACCAAGTTTGAAATGACTTGGTATTCAGATTGAGTTGATTAATGATATACCAATTTTTGACATCCCTATAGATATAATGACATGGAGCGAGCATTGATTTAGAGCGCAAGTAGAGACCTTTTCGAGGCTGGTTTGGTAGAGATTTCACTTGGAGAGTATGCATTAGCTATAGTGATGCTAGCCAAGAAGGATATGCATGGCAACTACATAAATAGGCAAATGTGTGGAGATTACTATCCTATCAACTAATAGACTAAGGCTCATTGGTATGCCATGCCTACACCAAAGGAGATCTTTGATGAAATTGAGCATGCAAAGGTCTTTAGTACTTTGGATCTTTGAGCATGATATCACTAGTTGCCGATCAAGGAGTAAGATAAGTCCAAAGATAGCATTTTGGGCTATTGATCCTTAGGGCAAGGGTGTGTTATATCAGTGGTGGTTGTTACCATTTGGGTAAAAGAACACTCTTGCTGAGTTCTAGAGGGTCATGGATAATATCCTCGCTGGATTGAATTTTGCTTGATGCTATATTTTGTGAATCAAGTAAGTGTTGATCATGAATCATCGGCAATAATTCATGACGGTCAAATTCTTCTTTTTTTTTCAATGCAGATATAGATTAAAGGGGTCCTTCAAAAACTCGACCCTTCTTTCTACAGCTCTACGGACCGTACGTTGCCCATCACACGGCTCGTGATGATATTTTGTTCTATAACACTATTATGGAGGAGCATGAGAGACATTTATTGGAAGTGTTTGAGAAGTTGAGATCTCATGGACTCAAATTACATCCTAAGAAGTGTAGGTTTATCTATGAGGAGGTTGAGTATTTGGATCACACTATCTACCCTAAAGGACTTGGTGTTCAATAGACCAAGATGGAGACTATTGTGCATATTTCTTGGCCTATGGATGTGAGCATAGTGTGAGCATTCCTTGGGTTGATGAACTTCTATTACCATTATATTAGAGGATTTAATGCCATTGCCAAGGCCTTGAGAAAGCTGACCAAGCTTAGAAAATAGGGGTGTTGGGGAGATGAGCAAGATAGAGCTTTTCTAGAGCTCAAGGAGAGGTTGACATTTGCTCCTATTTGAGGAGATCAATTTGAGGATGACCATTTCAGGTTCACACTAATTGGAGTATGTTAGAGCTTGGAGCAATGCTCACCTAACATGATGATGAGGGGAAGGATTTTGTGGTGGCCTATGCTAGTTGCTCCAACAATTCAGCTGAGGCAAAGTATAGTTTATATGAGGGAGAGTGCTTGGTAGCACATGGGCAGTATCACATTTTTTATGTTACCTATTTGGTAACCTCTTTACTCTCATCATTGATCATCAGCCACTGAAGTGGTTGATGGAGTCTGAGAAGCTTTCAAGGAAGCTTGCTCAATGGGCTCTGATTTTATAGGAGTATGATTTCACAATTATTCATAGACCTAGAGTGGTGAACCATGATACAAATGGGTTGAGTGGAAACCCATGTCCTAGCAAGCAAAATCAGACCAGAGCACGTTGGCATGGTGAGATAGATGAGGAGATGGTGTCAGGTTGGCATGCATATGCCTTTCTATGTATATTTTCTAAGGCTTTGATGGTATCTCTCTCAGTGCATCTAGGAGTAGCTATTGACATCATAGATCTAGAGAGTGGAGATAGTGATACAATTTAGCAAGACATTCATGATTATATCTTAGTGGCGGACTATCTTCACATTGGTGTTGTGGGTGACATAGTTGAAGCCAAGGAGAAAGACCATGTTCTTCAACAAGCCAGATGGTTCAAATTGGAGGGCAAACAACTTCTTTGCATATGGGAGGATGGTAGAGTGTAAGTAGTACCACTTCCATCTTAGAGACAACAATTGGTCCATCATGCTCATCAAGAGCTAGGACATTTTGGAGTAAAGCATACATATAGCTTACTCCAAAGTCATTATTAGTGGTATGGTATGTAGATCAATGTACAATAGTTTGTTGCCAAATGTGTAGTTTGTGACCAAGTTAGAGCATCATTTAATGCTCCTATGATAGAGTTACACCCATTACTTATCATGGGGTTGGGTTACCATTGGAGTTTGGACTTTACTAGACCTTTAGCATTGATTGTGAGACATCATCGGTATGTTTTGGTGATGGTGGAGCACTTCTCTAAGAGGATTGAGTTGGTGGCACTTCTTGACAAGTCTAGTGAAGGGACGACTTACTCATTCCTAGATTGGGTTCTTAGTCATTTTGGTGCACCAATTGAGGTTTTGACTGATAAGGGTACATAGTTCTTGGGGGAATTTCAAGTCTTGTATGAAAAGGCTTTGATTGATCATCATACTACCTCCCAAGTTCACCTTGAGGTAGATGGCTTAGCAGAGAAAGTGGTTCAAACGGTGAAGAGAGGATTGCAAAAGTATGGTTTGCAGAGAGGCCACTTGGGAGATTGAGATCTCTAATCATCTTGATTGGCCATGGCTATCAATTCATCCGGCAAGCCTACTTAGAATCCTCCTCTCCGTACTTTCAACTCTATAAATGAGATCCAAATTTACCTATAGTTATTTGTCCAGATGATATTGTAGTTATGGACTTGGATGATCCAAATGTATGGGTCAGCATATGTTCTCAACGGCAAAGATCTTTTGGAGAGTGATGTCCATGGCCTTTGAGAACTTGGCAATTGCTCAATATAAGGATACCTTATACTATGCTACCATTCAAGAAGGAGGTTATCGATCCTCAATCCATCAATTTCATCCAAGTGACTATGTATATCTACAACAGATAGCATCAATGACACTTGATGTTTCTACATGCTATACTATCTTGAGAGTGTGCTAGGTTTTGCCATCTAGAGTCCTTGTGTTGGAAGGACGTGATGGAGTTGTTTGGAAGGATCATGCGCTTAATTCTGCACCATGCCACCTTCCAAATGTTGGTAGTACTATGGACCTAAGTTTGGCACTTGTACGTACAGGCTTGAGGTGTATGTTATGCGGCTCTTTTGGTGGAACTATTACTATGTAAGTATGTGATAGATGTTCAAGAGGATGGCATATGGTATGTTTGACTCCTCCCCTCATTGTGGATCTTTAGGGATAATGGTTAAATCCTAGATGTACTTGACCTATAGCTAGTTAACCCTTTATATGGTATAGATTGCAGACAAGCGGCTAATGATGAGGCTTGAAAGCACCCGGCCTCTTGATCTTTTGCCCACCATAGGGTATATTATATACTTGGAGTAGATGACTATATGGAGTTAGATGGACCTAACCGCCAACTAGGAGGGCTATTGTGGCACTTTAGATACCATGTATGACTTATGTGTGAGTTTTGCATCTATAGTGTGTGATGTTGACAATGATGTATGTTGTGTAACAATGTATATATACACAATAGCTATCAATCCATTTGTACATTGCACCTAAATTGCTCGGACTATGGAGTAGTAGTGTTGGTAATCAAAGGTATTTTGGTAGTTACTCATAGATAACTTGTTGACAGTCAAATTTCCTATTTGGGGTATTGACTACATGGTGGGGCCCACCATCACTTGTGCCATGCACATCATCAAGTGTGCCATCAATGGGATAGTTATAGTTGGAGATCCTCGTCAAAATTAGAGGTATACCCTAGAAGTGCAACTCTAGAGAGCTCACTTCTTTGATGTTGAGCCTTTGAGTTCTTGGCTAGAGTGGATAGAAACCTCGTGAGCAACACCTAGGGTTTCTTACCTAGAGTGGATGTGGCTTGATTTTAATCAACACCTAGTTGTTGGCAGATTATTGAGTGACAGATCAAGTATTGATCTGATTGAGTGATTTGAGTTGTGAACAAATTGATTAATTGTGACAATTTAGAGTTCATGTATGACTTATATGTGAGTTTTGCATCTATAGTGTGTAATGTTCACAATGGTGTATGTTGTGTAGCGATGTATATATGCACATTGAAATTTTGGTCTATAGAACTATTGTAGAGGAGCATGAGAGATGTTTGTTGGAGATGTTTGATAGGTTGAGATCTCATGGACTCAAATTATTGTCGAGGAATGTGGATTCTTCCATGAGTAAGTTAAATATTTGGGTCACATTATCTACCTTGGAGGACTTGGTTATTAGTAGACCAAGATGGAGGCTATTGCATGTATTCCTTGGCTTATGATAATGTGAGCAGAGTGTGAATATTCCTTGGGTTGGCAAACTTCTATCACTGATATGTTAGAGGATTTAGTGCCATTGCCAAGGCCTTGACAAAGCTGACCAAGCTTACATAAGAGTGATGTTGGGGAGATGAGCAAGAGAGAGCTTTTATAGAGCTCAAGGAAAGGTTAATATCTACCTTTATTCTTAGGAGATATATCAAAGGATGACCATTCCAGGTGTGAAAACTCGGCAAATATCACTTTTGCGGTAATCAGGTAAGTAAAGTTCATTCTCGCAAAGATACAATTCAAAATTGGTCAAATATGAAGCAAACAGTAACAATGTCAGTTCTTCTTGGTTGTGTCTTTAATCTCTCAGGTAGAAACCACACCTAGAAGAGAGTAACAAGCACTGACTTGCAATCTTGTCACAACAATTTGTCACCCATAATCACAAATCTTTCAAATCTTTCCAAACAACCTTGATTGTGATGATTCAATCTCTCCCAACAACAACACTTCTTTGCAAAATGAATTCGCCTCAAAATTGCATTCCACCCCTCCATTGAAGGCACAACTTCCTTGATTGAAATTGTTTCACATCAACACTACATTGCACTCACAATTGCTGAATACTATCAACACTACAATTCCTCTCAGATCTATCAAGGCATTGCTCTGATTGCACTTCATTCAAGATCAAACACACAAAATGAAGATCAAGGCTATGGAATCCAACATCCAACAAACACATTGACTTGCACTTCAGAATTCTCCAAACACTCACAATTGCAAACACAGAGTTGATACTTGGAATTAAGCTCAAACAACAAGCACTGCTTCATAGCACTTTGCTTTATTTATTCTCAAAATTATGAGCACTAAATAACAACATATTGCAAATGTCTTCTTTAAATATGCAAAGCACTTCAAAAGTTATCTTACTTCCTAAACTACTTCCTAACTACCTCTAATAGCTTGCAAATCCAAACTGACAATGCACCTCTTCATATATGCCTCTTCTGATCTCCAAATTTTCCTAATCCAATCTGATGTCTACCTCTACTTTGGCTTCTAAACCTGATGATCTTTCGAGTATTTCTCCTTCTTTGGGTCTATCTAATTCTACTAAGTCCTTTGTGATTTCTACTACCTCTGCACTATAAACTACAATTGATGTCATGAGTAACTCTTTATCTTCCAACCCTCTCTTCTCTAAAGTGTCAAGTGCTAAATCTGAAGACACCTACACTCCTCCTTCTCTTACCTCGGACTTTGTCTCTAACCTTAGGGAACTACGAAGTCTCTCCAATTCTGAATTCACTAAGTCTAATCTATGACACATATTGTCTTCTACTTCTAAAATCTTCCTACCTACTTGATCTCTTAAGCGAATCAACAATTGGTTCAATTCAATGTACTTTGCTTTTTTCTTCTTCTTTTCTTGCACTAACAACTTTAACTCATGCAGTCTTGCTTCCTCAAATTGGACTTCAAACATCATCCCTAACATTGCTTTCATTCTTACAATGACATCTTTGCTTGCATCTTGTCTTGACATCTGCAACTTCTCTCTCTCTACTAAAAATTCTTCTTGATACATCTTTACTTCATCTTCCAACTTGGCCTTTAGTGCTTCCTTCTCCTTCACACTCTGCCTAAGCTGTTTTTCCATTTCCCTAACCAACCCCCGCAATCGTTCTTCTTCTCTATTGTGTGTGGCCAACTCTTATTGCCAAGCCTGATCTTTCTTTATTGCTTTGGCCTTCAAACTCTCCAACTCTTGACCCATAATAGCAACCATGGCCTTCAAATGAATAACTTCTACGTGTGTATTGTGCACTTTTGCACGCAAGGCCTTAGACTTCCCTAATTTCTCCTTCCGATCTTCTTCTTGCTTCATGATGGCTTTGCCTCTCTTTGCAAAGTCCTTGTTAGACTCTCAATCTCCTTTCTTCTCAGCTCTACATCATTACAAAGCTCTACTAACTCTTGCTCTCCTCAACTCATCTTCTTTTTTAGCTCCAAATTTTCATCACTCTAAATCATACTACTGCCAATTTGTCCTTCACTCCTAAGTGATTGTGCTTCAATTCATCTCACTTCTTTTGTAACTGTACTAGGAAAGGAAAAACCACCTTTGACAAGTACTCTACTCCACTCAACACTTTGGATTTCTCAACTTGTTTCGGCTCTTTGCTTCTTACCTCTTCTACTAGAGCTTTACTCCGAAGTCGTCATCTTCTAACTCTTAGAGGTTCTTCATCTGAACTTGCCCCTTCTTCTTCTAACGGACTCACATTACTTACTTCTGCTAACACAATAGCAACACTTCTGCTTCTTCTCCACTGAACTTTTGCAATTGGCTCAGCCTCCAAAGTTTCTTCTATTTCAGTTGGATGGAACTCCTTCTCTTCTTCCTCAGCATCGGCTCTAACTTGTTGCTGAACTTCTACCTCACCTTCGCTCCCACTACTCCACTCTTCAGTTCACAACATGAACTTTAGTTCTTCTTCTTCTTCCTTGTACTCGACTTCACCTTTTGACTCTTCTGCTCCCAATGACTCATCAAGCACTATGACTTCTTGTCTCGGGTGTACTTTTTGCACCTTCTTCAGCTTGACTGGTGACAAGCTCTCCTCCAGGTGACCTTGCTTTTGTGTCTTTGGAATGGCCAATGCTACTTGTAAATATTGCCTTGTGCGTGAATAATGCTCATCACTACTTCATATCTGTCTAATATATTGATGTGGCCTGCCATCTGTTGTCTTTCATAAGTCGGGATAGAAATGTGACACCATCTTTCTTTGCTTAGACTCCTTCATCAACTTCAATCCAAAGTAGAATGAGCAGCAAACTGCACTAGATAATGAGGCATATCTCACTGTCTCCAACACCACACATCTACTGTGTTCTTTGTTGAAAACACTTTGCCCAGTTGACTGGCGGACCTGCAAGACCACCTGATGCTTCATTACATAAGTCGTGCAATTGGGCTTGAAAAGTGCCATCATTGCCCCAACAATGCTTTGCCTGACTGGGTCTCAATGGGTATCTATCTTGTACCTATTCTTCATGCACAACAATGTAAAGGAATTTTGAATCTCATCTGTCTCCTCCATAGACTCTCTTTTTCCAAGAAAGGTGGCCCAAGTTTCCTCACCGGCCTCTCTCCCCAACACTAGTCTCCAATCTGCCTCTGTCCATTCAGCCGGATTGCCTCTCTTTCCTTCACCCTCAGGTTCCTCCTTACAATCACTCAAGGCTACTTCAGCCATGAACCCTAGAAAGCTCAAATTCTAGTTCCATGCTAGAAAAGTGATCCAAAGTCTACTCAGGATTTCAATTTGAGCTATCATATTTGATCTTCATATCATTGGATTTCTTACCTTGAGCGACATACTTTTCTTCTTACCCTTCTTCGGCATTGTGTGATCTCTAGTGCGTGGTAATTGAAAGATGATTCTACCATCACTTGGTCTCAAAATCCTCACTTCTTCAGCCTCGCTAAATATCAAACACTCAACTGGCTTCTCTACAGGCACTCCTTTGGGTTGACTACTCAATGGTGTAGGATACTTGCGGGACATTTCACAATCTCCTCAACAAAGTCCCAATTTTATAGTTCCTCGTTGAGCAGCCATTTCTCCGTCGCTTGTCACTAAAATGCACCCTTTCTGCATGACTTCCTCCTAGCATTATACAGGTTTAGTGGTTCATGCCTTGTCTGCCGTCTTTTTGCCTGTACTTTCTTGATTCACCTCTATGACGAGAAGTTGTTACGCCGTCTTTGCATCGGGTTGATCACCCCAAGACGAAGTCCCCTTACTTTGGGTCTCTCTTGGCAGGTTCTAATCCGAGTACTTCATTTTGGACTCAAAGTTATGTTACTTTGGGTTTCAACCCAAAGTCACCCTTCTTTGCCTTCTACTGCCATCTAGGTTCAATACAACTTTGTCTACACACTTCTTCTTCAAAACCTCATAGAAATTAACAAAAACAAAAAATATGGGTACCACACTAGGTTTATAATGCAACATTAGAGTATGTTGGAGCTTGGAACAATGCTAACCTAACATGATGATAAGGGAAGGAGTTTGTGGTAGCCTATGCTAGTCATTCCAACAATTCAATGGAGGTGAAGTATAGTTTATATGAGGGAGAGTGCTTGGCAGCAATATAGGAAGTAACACATTTCCAATGTTACCTATTTAGTAACTCCTTCACTCTCATCATTAATCATCAACCATTGATGTGGTTGATAGAGTCTAAAAAGCTTTTAGGGAAGATTGCAAGATAGGCTCTAATTTTATAAGAGTATGATTTCATAGTTATTCACATACTTGGAGTGGTGAACCATGATGTAGATGGGTTGAATAGAAACTCTTTGGGGTTTTTAGGTCTTGTGTAACAAGGCCCTGATTGATCATCAACTACCTCTTGAGATCACCTTGAGGTAGATGGCTTAGCAAAGAAAGTGGTTCAAACAGTGAAGAGAGGATTGTGTAAGTATGGTGTGCAAAGAGGCCACCATGGAGACTTGGATCTCTAGTTACCTTGGTTTGCCATGGGCTATTGGTTCAGTCGGCAAGCCTCCTTAACATCCTTCTCTCCTTAATTTCTACTCTATGGACAAGATTCAAATTTACTTGTAGCCATTTGTTGTGATGTTATTATAGTTTTGGACTTGGATGATCTAGACGCATGGTAAGTGCATGTTCTCAATGGAGCAAAGATCTTTCAAAGAGTGATGTTGATGGCCTTTGAGAACTTAGCAATTGCTCAACCTAGGGATACCTTATGCTATGCAAATATTTGAGGAGGAGGTTTTAGATTCTCAATCCATCAATTTCATCCAAGTGACTATGGATATCTACAGCAGACTATATTAACAACACTTGATGTTACTATAGGCAGCATTATCTTGAGAGTGTGCAAGGTTTTGCTTTCCAAAGTCCTCTTGTTGGAAGGGCGGGATGGTGTTTTTTGGAAAGATCATGTGTGCAATTGTGCATCATGCCACCTCCTAAACATTAATGACATTCTGGACCCAAGCTTAGCACTTGTGTTTGCAAGCTTGTGGTTTATGTTATGTGGCTCTTCTAGTAGAGCTGCTACTATGTTGGTGTATGAAAGTTGTTTGAGAGGATGGCATATGGCATATGGCATATTTGACTCCTCCCCTCATGGTGGTTCCTCAAGGATAGTGGTATGTCCTAGACATACTTGACCTATAGCTAGTTCACTCTTTATTTGATATAGGTTGCAAACATGCAACTAATGATGGGGCTTGATAGTACACTGCCTCATGATCTTTGCCCACTATAGGGCATATCACATACTTGGAGTAGAGGGCTTTTTGGAGTTAGAGGGACTTAAACCGCTAACTAGGAGGGCAATTGTGGCACTTTAGACTTCATGTATGACTTATGTGTGAGTTTTTTTTCTATAGTGTATGATGTTGGTTGTGATGTATGTTATGTAGCAATGTATATGCACATGAAAACTATCATGACATATGTAACGCCAAATTAGTTTGCTCGGATGCCAGAGTAGTAATGTTGGCAGTCATTGTTATTTTAATAGTTGCTCATGGACTACTTGTTGGTGGCTAGATTTCATGTTAGAGCTATTGATCACATGGTGGGACCCAACATCACTTGCACCATTCACACCGTCAGATGTGCCATTAGAGTTAGAGATCTAGGTCAAGCAAAGGGTTATACTTTTGAAGTGCAGCTCCAGAGAGCTCACTTCTTTGATGTTGAGCCTTCGAGGTCTTGATTATGGTGGATAGAGGTTGGTGAGCGTCACCTAGAGTCTCTTAGCTCTAGTGGGTTTGACTTGACTTTACTCATTGCCCAATTTTTGGTAGATTGTTGAGTGAAAGATTGAGTATAGATCTGATTGAGTATGATTCGAGTGAAATAATACATTGATTGTTGTGACACTTTAAAGTTCATGTATAACTTACGTGTGACTTCTGCTTCTATAGTGTATGATGCTGGCAGCGATGTATGTTGTTGACAATGATGTATATTGTGTAATGATGTATATGTGCATGACACTAATGCTCACAATAACCATCTCACAACCACATGGTGTGGCTACTACATACCAATGAGGAGACAAGAAATATGAAAAGGAATGGCAAAAGTGTAGGCAAATGGTGTATGACACTAAATGGAAGAAGACATCCCCTATGGCTATGGGGAGTACACCAAATATCACCTTGGATAGAGCCAAGAGATGAGATGCACCAAACAAACGAGCAGCACCTAGAGGGACCAAGCCCGGGGCAAGACGATATCATAAAGCAAAGAGAAGAGGGAAGCCTGAGTATGGCAAGTTGAGGAGAGACAATCCCATAAATGCTCAAAAACTAATCCTGAAGGACCCACTATTGAGAACCATGGAGAGTGGAGTAGAGCATGGGCAAAGAAGGACTAGACAAGGAGTAACTCCTAATCGGGTAGATAATCAACATCTTTATCAACACCTTATCAACTCCTTATCAACATCTTTACACCCCCGAATGAGTGTTGATCACCCCTTAATTCAATTGGATAGAGCAGGTAGTGTTTCCTTCTTCGACTAAATCTTTTTATCTTTAGCCCTACAGCATACTTCCTAATGGATGGGGTCCTACATCTAGTAGCAAAGATCATACATATTTTATGGGTCAAAAACAACGTCTGTAAAGCAGTGAATTCAAGCAAGCAATGAACTTTTATGTTTATTTTGAATTCGAGGACATCTTGCCGGAAGACTTAGTCTTTAGATGCCATGTGTCTTTGAATGGCCTTTTGAGACTCACGGCTAGCCTGCAGCAGATTTTGTGATACTTCATCGGTGTATCTAGCTTGCATCCAAGTGCATCTTGTCACCTTTCAACGATATAATTTGCTATTTGTTCTAGGATTGAGGACCATAATTGAGGAATCGTAGGCCCACAAATCTGTGCTTTCATGCTAGCGATTGCGCTGGTAACTGCTCTCTGCTTGCCGCAGGTACATGTGGCTCGGGGTGAGAAGTCTCCAGGATCAGACTGGCGTTTCTACATCTCCAGAAGGCTCTTTGCTCCTAATCGGATAACAGTGCCAATTTCCCTGCTGGTACAAACTATAGCGTATTCGTCCCGCCGGAACCTGAATCAACGTATATTGTTGCGACTCATTACTTCATCAGAGAGACGGGTTGCGTTACCTCAGATGTGAGGGAAAAGCTGCGAAGCACAGCAACTAGTGGCTTCACACCGGAGGATACCCGGAGGACCCAGGTTACAGGTTGTATGGATTTCACTTCTCTAGAATACTTCTCCTCTTTGAGTTTTTCAGGTATCCTGACAGTGGGTCCGAAGCCACCGCCAATACCGATCCACTAGACGAAGTAGCTATCACGGGTGGGACAGGCAAGTTCAGATCTGCTTCTGGTTACATTCAGGCCAAGCAAATTTCTGATAGTGGTGTACTGCGAATTTTAAAGTATGAGATCTACTTTGACCGGGGCTGAATACTGCGAGCTTGTAGGTTATAGTCTAGATCGGAATGGATAGAAATAAAGGGCCCCAGACTCAAATACCAATCCAGATTCTAATAATACCATCAATAGCAAGATCTCAATCGATGACATTTCGATCTAGATCTATTTCTATTTATATGCACTTTCTCATGACCAAATATCAGAGTCTGCGTATGCAACATAGTCATGTGTAGACTTGTGTTCCAGTTTGGATGCAAACGGAAAAAGATATACCTAAAATCAGCTTGTTAATCATGTGCTACGTGATCTGTTTCTAAACTTCTTAATTTAGTGTACTTTTCTTCTGAATTCCGGCGAGTTGCTGTAGTCATGAGGCGGACATATGTGCTTAACTCAAGCTCGAAAAATGGACACTAGATATCAGTGATATTACTGAACCAGCAAAGCTCACCTTCGAAGTGCCTTACTTTCGGGTGAAGGCCTTTCCCTTAAAGTTACAACCGTAGCAGTAATATATATCCCTGCCTTTGTTTGATGCAGATGACGTTATGCACTCCATGAACCAACAAACACTCACGCACCTTCAATCCGTGATAGTATGTAATAGTAAAACTGCAATGTGGCTCGATTCTACAGCAACAGATATGACAAATGTTCAGCTCTCGTTCATGTAGACAACCAAAACCACCGATCATGACAGATCATCTGCACATATCACGGATTGTTACGTTGTATGTTCACAGGTCTGATTACTGTTTGCATGGCAGGATTTTCAAGCTCAGTCAAGTATGCTGGATGTTCTAATCTTTGCTATATATATCTCCTTAGCGACCAAACGGTAAATTGGATGTAATGATTAAAATACAGAATGGTAATGACAGTTTATAGAAGTGCAGCTGTGGAAAACAATGGAAGTTGGAAAACCTATGTGAAAGCTAGAGGAAGTCAGTCATTGACTACAAGAATTCCAATATCCTGAAAGTCAATCTTTTGTCACTTTTGAACCTTCTTTAGTAGTAGAAGAAGAATATTCAGCAGTGAAAAGTCTAGCAGATCTCTTTGCTCTAACTGATGGTGGCCATAGCAAACTTGATAAGGAGGTACTCTCATATCTTTGAATCTGGAAATCAGAATCTCCTTCTGCTCCAGTGTAATTGGTGTACGTATCCACAAGAACAAAAGTCTCGAGGTCGAAAAAGATTGGGAGCTGGTATTCTCCCCTAGTGTCCATCGCCATGATCCAGTAGTCCAAGCCAGAACGGATACAATCTCGAACCCGAGTGTATCTTCTCATGAGACGGTAACTACCTTGCCATCTATTCATGAGTGACGAGCTGGGCAGAGTCACATGAGATTCTTCGCACTTACAATTGATCAAATTCCACCGTTCCTCACGAGGAACATTGGAGCCACGCTTTAATCTTTCGTCCACGAGTTCTTGCGCCTCTAACCGAACCCTAATTTTCAGCAGTAACAGGGCAGTTACGTATAACTTCCTCACAGGTATATGTTTGGTCTTCCACCTCGGATCCAGAGATGTCCGAAGCTTTCGACTTCTTTTTCTCCCCATACCACCCGAGCTTTCACAGACGAGCTCGAGTGTCCGGATTTAAGGAGGTATGTTCTTATTACCTCAATTACACACCTGATATTCTTAATGACATCGATGTACTGTATTCGTAATGTGACACCCTGCACCGACAGCCTAGCACTTTGAAACAGATAGTTCCTTTTATACCAGTGCTCCTCGGCCTGCATTCCTTTATTCAAACGATTAGATTCCGCCTACAACTCTTTGTAAACAGCTGCAGAGAAAGTGCATGAATTTAGCTCCTGGGTTCTGATGTTGGTGTAAATTCTTTGAGACCAATTCGTGGGTCCAATTTTCGAATTTAACTTGTTCTAGCCCGCAGTTCCTGAATTGTATTCCATGTGACATGAAAATCGCCTTCCATCCACTATATTATCTGCATGGAACGATCATCTTCAGTGCACATGATGCAGCCGTAATCCGAGAGCAGAGGACTCTACTTTGCGAAATCGGAGAATCGCTCGGCTGCCTTATGTCATCTAAAACAGTACGTTCTGTGATCCACAATTCAACAAATCCGAAACCGATATCGTTAAACAAGATCGTTAGCTGAAGAAATTAGATCACACAATGTAAGGCACAATGTGTAAACTGACTTTCCTCTGCATCTGATCACCTGATCCGATCTCATCTGATCACCACTCTAAACACCTTCAAACCTGCTGTGTATGGTCCTTGAAATTCACCCCGACAACATAACCAAACCACAATGAGATGGTTCGTCATTTATTAGAGCTGTCTTTTCTAATACTATTCTCCAATATTACAGCTTTTTAAAACTCAGAGGAGAAAATCTTCGCCGCGAAAAGAGGTTAGTGTCGAGCAAGATTTAAATTCAAACTAGTACTCTTTCAAGTTCATACGTGAAGGTAAAGTACAATTTACAACAAGGGCAAGAAATCCCTACCGTTGGAAATGAACTGTAAGACTTAGAATGTTGCAAACCAAATGCCGAGCATTAGGTTCACATTAGATTGTCAACCATGACAACTGTCAATCGATCATATATGATCGATGATCGATTGATATGCATAACGCAGATCTCATTGCAAGAATAGCTACTCACCTTTAATTTACATATCCTGAACCAAACTCCACGAATTTGAATCTAGCCAGACAAGTGCTCAAAAGAGTGCGTACCTGGGAGCAGACATCGTCTCATACTTCGCACAAGGTCTTCCTGTGACCAAACTTTATACGAAATTTAGCAGCACTTTATGATTATTTTGAATCTTAGATTGAAAGACTCCTAATAAAAAGTTTCAGATCTGCTACTGCTACAGGAGTCACACCACAAATACATGACATTGGTGCTTGTGTGTATCAAGCCTTTCCCTATCCTTTCCACTTCTCGAGCTCACAAATAGGATTCGTTCTCTCAACGAGTGAGTAACAGTCAAGCTCACGCGAGGGATTTACTCATTCTCTCCATGAATGAATGAGTAGCAGTCGGTGCGGGACACCTACTGCTAGCTCTCCATTGGGATCTAGTAAGGTGCAGAACCAGACGACCGCTCGATGACTCAACGATCAGTGACGTCTCTCCCATACACGCGCACCAATGATCGATGAAAACTTACAGTGACCGATGAAGGACGTTCAGTCAATCCTCAATGAAGAAATCATTCTGAAGCCTAAATTACTGGGTAATACATGTCAAATTCAAGTCGCTTATTGCCTCTGGAGTCTACATCAGGGGCAAGTCACGCTGATAACCAATGGCAAGCCGCATCCATCCAGACAGATTATGGCATGCACTTATTTGAAACACCAGACGTAGTATAAACATTGCAAGAACATTTAAGTCAAGGATTGGACTGGTTGAAACGGTAACTTGCGTTGCAATTGGAGTTTCTAAGGCAGATTTTATGTACAGATGCAGCGTAATTGGTTGATACGGTAACCGCGCGTGCGAGGGGTAATCATGAGAAGGGTTAACACTAAAACGATACGCGCGGAGGTAAAAACTGTACACGCAGGTTCCACCACTCCTCAAACCGTCAAAATGCGAGCCCGATAACAGCTAAAGTGTCACCGCCTGTCCCTCTCGGCGCGGTTAAACTGCAATCCACCACACGAACCGCACACCATCAAGGTGTGCATCTGTCAGCTTTCCAACACTCTTTACCATTGCGGAAGAAGGAATTCGAGCGGGGAAGTCTTTGCTCTGTTTAAGATTTGTTATCTCTTGAGACGTTGACAAGACAAAACTATTCTGGCCTCGTGAACTCTCTCGATTTATGTCAGATTTGGAAAACCACACCGATTAACTCTGCATTGAGTATACCACCATCACTTTCAAGGTGTTTGCTGTGCATTCTGTTGAGCTCTGCTAATACACGTGAGAGAATCCCTTCTCATATTAGTACTCACAGTCTTCATCCTCTATTTTCGCTACTTCCAAGTTGGTCGTTACAGGGGAGACATTGTAGTGTTTTAACTCTATTGTGTACTCTACACTTCAAGAGCAGTTTCGGATCTGCGCTTTTTGGCAGCTCGATCTTTACTTTGAACTCAGTCCGTTACAAGTTCCATGATAAACTGAAATTGACGCTGTGCTTTTAACTCTTCGTTAGTTCTTTCCGGTTTGGTCTCTCCAGATCTTTGGTATCTTGATCTACACGACATCCCGCAGTAGGTTTCTCAGCTGGCCGTCAGGACATAACATATTCTGCAGATGTGCCAGCACAATTACTTCAAATCAGGCTATATTCGATTGACAGGGATTTTGCTCTTCTCGATATGTCACTTGCCATGTCTAATCTTAACAAGTTTTTACTCCAACTTTGTAATGACAGAGACATAGATGAAAAATCCCAGATCTACTCGAACCTGCTCTGATGTAAAATTGGATTGCATTGACCTATAAAAATGGGGCAGGAATATACAGAGCGCTGCTGCTTTGATCTATCTGAGCAATCAGCTTTTTGGCCATGATTTCTAATAGCCACTGAGATAGAAGCATCACTATAGTTCGTTGATGGTGGCGTTGCGGACGTGACATAAAGTAACGAACACTCGGCGTCACTCCTTCGTCTTTGAACAACACCTGCATTATATCTCCAACGTGGGACAGTGTAGCCAGGATCTCTGGCGCTCGTGTTCGCCTCTTGTCAACATTCAGCACTCTGCAATGGAGGAAGTTGAACTCTACCCTCGCCCAGATTGGCCTTAAATTTAAACTCCTAACAGCATAAGCGGTTCACTCGACTAATAATTCGCCTGATAAACATAAGACACGAACACACAGGATAGTCACAAAGTCATTAAACTTCCACAGGCACTTGCTCAATGAGTCACTGAAGCCCACAAGGACTTGTATCAGTAATTGAATGTCATAGTGTTTTAACTCTCAGCGGAAATCATATGCATGATAATTGCGGAGAGATCATCAGTTTCGAAATATTTGCTTACGCAGTCGCTCAGCCACATGGTACTGGTGAGTTTCTGCCCACGATTCATAGTCCAGTCTATTGAGAGAAATCGGAAGAGTCAATGCTTCATCTCCCTCAGCAACCAGGAAATCTTCATCCTCAGGTCTGAGGCTCATAAATGCGAGAACTCCAGCCAGAACTAATCCAGCGATGACACTGCCGTTTCTGAAAGGACTCATTGTGAACTAATCCCTGAGTGTGCTGATCAGGAAGTTCGCTTTTCTTCCTATCTTTCGAACTTTGGAAGATATTGTGCTTCTTGCAGTTTTAAAATGAAATTTTCTCACACCCGTTCAAACACGAACGTTGAGGAAGTTGATGCATCAAGCGGTGTGGTACCTTGTGCCGCGGTAGCGACAAATTGACATTAGGATTCAAAGTAGCCATCCCAGAAGTTTACAGTGACTTAACTTATCAAAGCTATGTGTATGAATTTTGCTTTCGGAAGGTGAAGAATGGCGTCAAGAAACAATCGTTTTCCTCAGCTCAAATCGAGTAGACGGAGGCCTTCTTTCTGGACTCCTGGTTAGATCTACAACTAATTAAGAGGGTTATCCAATTGATGTTCAGTTGATACACGGTAAAACCACACGGTGGAGAAGGTATGTGTGTACTCGAGGCCTTAGATGTAGCATCATACACATTTGATTAGTCGTAGAGCTAACCAAAAGTCTTTATTTCAACGAGTGCACAGATAGACAATGTGTTTCAACGTAATCTATTTGCTTCACATTGATTTGACTGGTTATACAGCTCTCTCACATCACATGAGAATTGCTTGAACTCTCTTATGGTCTCGACACAGCAGATGAATTTAATTCATCTGTTATACTTCAGCCTCAAAACAACTTACTGTACAATATTGTCATCTTAGAGGTCACATTTTAAGAACAAATAGATTCGGGAAGTGATAAGTTGTAACTGCGTAGGTTAAAAGCTAAATTGCAATAGGGACTTACATCGACAGGCCTAATTTAAAGTAATCATGACTGCTCCAACAGCTCCAAGTGGCGTGTCCATAGTCCAATGCATTCACGCAAATACCTTAACTGCTCCTTTTACTGTGTGGAGCAGGGCCATATTCTTCCGTCTATCAATGTACTCCAGGCCCCAGTAAGTTGTACCAAATCTCTACGTGTATTCACTCATGTGAGGCCCAATTCCCGTCAATGATCACTAAATTGGAGTCATTTGTCCTCAGTGTTATAGGTTCACCGCACCTTGGACTGGACATTTGCTCAAGAATGTGCGAGGACATTCGGTGGTATTTACAGGATCGAAGATGGAAAGGTTTCCAGCGGACCGTAATTTATTAGACCGTTGCCAGATGTGGAGATCTTTCTCCTGGATTCTTAGCTGGCGCAGAGAGGGCCCTCACTTCTGCATGACGATGCAAGTGGAATAAGACAAGCTGTTGCTACACTGTATTTCACCTGCCAATCGACGTCGAAGTATCAAACAATTCGAACAACGAGCATTGTATAGAAGCACAGAAGAATCATCCGATCAGCTGCAATTTTGTATATGTTAAATTAAGAATCAAGGAGAGCTCGTCCTGTGCTGGTGGTACATCGTAACTGGGCACACTGCTGCGCCTTTCAAGTTCTGTCCGTAAATCTACGGGATTTACGGATTTACAGGATTTCTGTTCGATTCGAAGCTGCAATTTCCAGGTGGGACAATGTTTGCCGTACGAAGTACCGGTGCTATCGCCAGGTTCATTGTCGCAGGGATCCTAGCAGTTCTACCCAGGGGAGCGCGAGATGAGGACTTTCAGGTGGCTGGAGGCGATAGCAGTTGGGCGGTTCCCAGTACTCTCAATGGCCTGAACTATGAAACATGGGCAGAAACTCATCAATATCATGTTGGAGACAGGTTGACTAAGCACCAGAGAGGATACCCCTTGCTTTAGTTCTAATTGATGTCGAGGTCAATTTCTCATCAGGAGAACAGATTGTGGCCATATGCTTGGTGGTGCAGGTATAGTTAGGTCGGTTCTAACATTGATATTGTAGTGTTGAAACAGTATCCTAATTCCAATCATACCTTTTTAACCTTTTTCTTCTCTCCCTTGTACGGCTCGATGGGGTCTTCCCATCCTTCCTTTTGTCTACGCGGTCGTCCTTCTTCATCCGCTCAAACTACGGTTTGACGATCTTCTGGATTTGCGCAGATGAATTACTGATCGAATGAAAAGGCTACAGTCGAAACCGTAACAGTACTTGCTATCCTCATCGGTGGGGACCATCACGTCCAGAAATTTAGGTTACCGACCTGCAGGGCGTCACGATGCGCCACATCTGATCCTGCCGTTTGCGAAGCGGCAAAGATCAAATCAGTGACGATGCTCCGGATCTCACGTACCCAAAACTTTATCTGCGGCATCTCGACATTGCAGATGGCCATGACTGGAATCGTACAAATGCAGCTGACACTCTGCATCTATCTCCGCGACAGTGTCAATTTTGCATTCATTACAGCATTCATTTCATTTACGAGTGGATTTTAGATGTGCCCGGACACCAGATTCTGAATACACAAATTTCAATTTATTCCAAATGCTTCTTCGTACCACAATCAACCGAAATTTCAAATTCATTTTCGAGAGTTATTGAGATAACGAGAATTATTCACATGTTTTTTATCCATATTATATTTAATTTAAATCAATTAAATTATTATTTTTATTTATTATTTAGAGTAATTTTAATAATTTAAGATAATTTAATTTAAATATATATAAAAAATTAAATATTTCCTTAACATTATAAAGATTTTCTATAATAAATTAAAAATCATACAATATTTATTTTATCATTACTTTCTTATAATCAATATGTATTTTCTTAACTTAATAATCACGCCTATTTTTTAAAAGAATGTAGAATAACTAAAGGATATAGGTGAAAAAGGCGACCGCGTAGGAAAAATGAAGGATGGGAAGACCCCATCAAGCCGTACAAGGGAGAGACAAAAAAGGTAACATGGGGCTAAGCCCCAATAGAGTCGGTATGAGAAATTTGCCCTACTGCACCTAAGATATACGAGCTATGCAAGTCGTACGGTCTACACACAATTGGAGTATCCGAAGAAACATCACCTAATGTGATTGCTCTCCTATAGATTACACCAGCCACTGCACTCTATAGAGCAATGGACACATGCTGTCTAAAGTAAGCTACAAAGTATGAGAGTGAGAGTGGTACCCCTAACGCCTAACATGATAAGCTCTCACGCACTCCCACACAAATGTGTCAAATGCCGTGTCCATGGCTCCATATAACTCCAAGGCTAGAGGAACAAAGAGGTGATCTCGCTGCATGCCCCTATACTTGGAGACCTTGCGACCTGCTGCTGCACTCGCCGCCCATCCAGGGAGATGAGTAATCACTCTCTCTGAAACGGTATTCCGCGTAGGGTCCGTGACCACGACATCCGCTACTATCACCTGATCATCTCGGACCAAGTATAAATCTGCGCTATAGGATATATAGCAAGCCAACGACATATACTTACGTATATTTTTCATATTTGTTAAATTTTTCGACATGTCCTCGCGACCTTTTGAGAGCAAGATTGCGTACCCACGAAGCGGAATGATGAACTATGAGAAAGAGTTCATCATTCCCTAATCTACCCTAAAGATGTCCTCAGACCCGAGGGAATCTACTAGTCCCACCGTTTCCTTTCCTGTCTTGTTTTTTCGGTAAGTCTCCAGGACCACCTCTCCTGGTCCCAGAGGAACGACAAAACTAAATCTGCGTCCTATCTTGAAGCTTCTTGCAGGTGGTACAGCACTGGAATCAGTGTAGTCTTGTTTCTGTAGCGTCATGTGACACGTCCACCAGCACAATGTAAATGTTTATACTTCAAAGAGTATATTCTCACCCCGTCGAAACGTACTTACACCTGCGATGTGTGCAAGTTTGATTGAGGGCTATGAAGCATCTTCAAAAGAGAATATGCGATTGTTCCGGATAGTGCCTGGGAGAAGAATTCAAGGGTCTAGCTATGTCTCTTTCTGAAGACTCTAGGAGGGGTCATGTATTTCAATGTCACGTTTAAGAAACAGTTGGTAGGGAACAAAACAAGGATAGACAAAATCCAAAAAGATGAGTCTTCTCATCCTTCGTGTTTTTTACGCGGTCTCCCTGTTTATCGGATTATAAAATATATATAATTCATAAAGTTTGAGGTTTTAATCGATGAGGAGTGATTTAATTAATTTTGGGAAGTTTTTGTTGCAGAATCGAAATCTTTCTTTTTTTGTCATAAGGTTTAAGGTTTTAATGATTAAAACCCTGGATTTTACTTTTCGCAGTGATTTTCGCTGCCGCTTTCCATTTCACCCTTAATCTGACCATCAAAGAGTATATTTCCATTGCTCTTGAAGAAGACCAGTTTTTCAGCAGATTTCACACTCAACTTGTTTCTAAGTTTCGTGTGAATAAAGCCTATGGTAGAGAAATCTCTCTCCGATACTGCACACTTCATGTTGCCAAGCTAAAAGTCTTGACCGCCATTTTTTTGAGTTTTGGCTATTGTTCACCATTTGTTCACCATTGGCCAGCTAGAACTATAAGGGTGACTTCCTAACTTTTTCCAACACGTGATACCTAAACATCTTTTTACCTTTTTCTTTTCTTGACAAAATCAGGAAGTAGGTATACTCCACGTACAAGGCCCCCTTGAGTTATCATTGCTTGAACCATCCTTGAGGGAGTTGAAATAAGAATCTCTTCAAGTTCATGTTGAACATTAGTTTGGCGACCCTGACCAATAAATTGGTGGTCTAGCAGATATGTCAATCCATGCGCTTTCCCATACATAAACTTGAATCTTGTGCGTATCAATTAGTTGAGTATCGCTAGTGTCTTTTCCAACAAAATGATGAACCTGTCATTGCTAATAAGATGCTTGATCCTTTGACGCTAAGCTCTCTAATCAGCATTGCCAACAATAAAGTCCAGCAATGATGACCTTGTGGAGTGTTTGTTCAGGATCCAAGATTATCTTGGCACATTTGTTGAATGGTGCCCAATTGTGTAGGCACTACTCTAACAAGAGCATGGACACAATCAAATTTCTGTGCTTCTCGTAGTTATGATTTGAAAATGAATGGATTGTACCAAAAATTCACCACATATTTACATCCTACGACAAATTCCAGCATCTCTTCAAACGGATAGATTAATGGGATATGTATGATATGTCTCACCCAACTTCTTGCTTTTAGTTGTAGAAAATACATCCTTTACAAGGAGGTGCAGACCATGAGCACAACAGTATTGGAAGTAGCATGCTAGGAAAACTTCAGATAGTATCCCTTGGCCTTCTTGTTGGCACTGGTGTTATTTTTAATTGCACCTACAAATTAGGTGGAGTGTATGAGCAAATCATCCGCTTGATACGGCTTGCAATCCAATTGGCATTGTGGCTTTGTTTGCCAGTTGAAATTGATCCCAAAATGGTTATGAGCAAATCATCCACTTGATACGCTTGCAATCCAATTAGCATTGTGGCTTTGTTGACCTGTTGAAATTGATTCCAAAAAGATGCAGACTTCTAGAAATATGGCCGTATAGTTCACCCTTGGATCATCTTCTATATTAGACCATCCATCTATGATGATGCATGAGATTTCATTTGCCATTTGTGCATCAACCTTGTGCTTGATATCTTTGTAGCACTTATCAAGCAGCACAAATCCAAGTACCTTTTGTTCAAGCAACAGATTTTCATCTAGTCATAATATTGAAATGGCTTATGCTAGGTGATTGTCCTCAATATGGTGAAATGATGAACCAATTGCATAATAATGCATCACCATGTGTCTCTAAAATAAATCCTTCTCTTTGGGACCAACAACTTGCAATAAATAAATTTTTATCAATGAGTGACCCCTCAACAAAGCCCATGATGCTTGTACATTACTTGTTTTACTTGCATAATAAGTTTCTTTGGTTGGTTCCTTGTTGTCGATATACCAAGATGGTTGATCTACAATTTCCAAGCCATTCATAAGTTGACAAAAAGATGTGTACTTGTTGAGGTGCCACTTTGAAGCCTCACTCTTCTTATGATCAATCATCAAGAAGATGATCGATGGCAATTCTACAATGCTTACATAGAACCAATTTCATTGCATATGGCTGAACATCATTTGTAAATAGATTACAAATATTACATTTTGGTGCACTCATTTCCACTTTCCTACAATCGCAATCTCATGGGGAATACATTGATCATCAATCTCATTGTCCACGATAACAACATCAAAGATTTCATTGTTATTAGAGGAGACTTACATATTTGAATCAAGAATTACTTAATCAAAAGGCATTACATTAAGCAAATTTTACATTTTACAGACACATACTAGTTCAAGGATGGCAAGTTAAGGTTTTTATGTATTGGGTTTATTAGAAAACCTTGCTATAAAATTTAGCCAAAATTTGAGTTTTAACAAACAAAGCCCGTATAGCAAGAATTGCATACATTTGCTTAATGAACATAAACCTTTTGTTAATGGAAAAACTGAATCAAGAATGATCCATCATGTGGATCTATACTAAGATATGCAAAAAAAAGAGAATCATGAGTAGTGAGTCATCATTCATGAGTCATGATCCATTAGTCATGACTAGTGATCATGTGTAGTGAGTCAGTGTACGTAATTCTCACTATTAGGGGCATTGTTTATTACAACCCAATTGTTTTACAAAAACCCAACTTTTGGCTTAATTTTATAGTAAGGTTTATTAATAAAATCTGATACAAAAAAAATCTTTACTTGCCATCCTTGAACCAATGTGTGTTATAGTTGTCTGAAATAGAAAACTTACTTAAACTTGTAGCAATGTATGAAGTGTTGGAATTGCAATCCTAATAGAATTCCTATCTGGAAGCAATAAGCATTGAAAAAAATTATAGGAACTTGTACATATTGTCTACTTTCCAATGGTCAACCACCAAAGCTATACTAGATAATAGTGAATTTGACTTTCAGAATTTGCTAGAGGTATGTTGATCCTTTAAGCCTCCTACAAATTTATGGACGGGTCCCATAAACCAAATCAAGACTATTTGCAAATGGGCTCATAAATCCTTTGGATTCAGATTTGGTTTCTCCTTGAAACACACATAAATATATTTATGGGTCCTCACCTATCTTATGAGCCTATTTCCTTTCCCCAGATATTGAAATTTAAGTGTGATGATCAAGCAAAATCAAAAGGACTAATCTTCATTACATGTGTCCCATGTTTAGAAGGGATACCACTTGGAAAAATTTGGAACAAGCTAAGGCCATCCTTTGATAATTCTATTTGTGTTTGTAAAGAAGTTCTTGGGAGTTTGTTAAGAGAATTTAGAGCAAGCTAAGGCCGTCCTTTGATAATTCTATTTGTGTTTGTAAAGAAGTTCTTGGGAGTTTGAGAAGAACTTGCAAAAAATTTTGTTTGCAAATAAGTACTTCAGGTTTGATAGGGAATTAAGCTTGGGAGTGCATCAAATTTGGGGGAAATCAACAGAGAATTAAAATTTCTAAAATTAAAATCCTCATCAAGAAGAGAGTGTGTTTATCAACTAGAAGGGTTGTGGATTGCATAGATGGGTAGGGTGAAGAGTGGAAGGTGGAAAAGGGAAAATAAGGGAGAAAGGTAGCAAGATGGAGAAAAAATTGAGAATTGTAAATTTTTTTGAAGTATGCTTTGGCTTGCCACCACATTGTTGAACAATTGGAGTTTTGTGGGCACCAAGAGTACAAGGGACGTAAAGTTATTTTTGTGTAGCAGTATTTGCAATTTGGTGCATCAGTGTTGGTATGCATGAGAGTATCATTGATCAATGAATGCCATGGAGTGCATATCAACCACTTGAGGTTTGCTTATGAACCCATACTCTCAAACTCCTCAATCTCCCAACCCTCTAGCAATAGAATTTTCTAAGAGTCATCAACAATCACCTCCAGCTAATTATACCACCTTGGTCTACTCTCTAACTCTTGATCCTTTAGCCCTCATTGTTGTAGCAGTTGGTGAATTTCTTTCTAAAAGCTACCCTATCTTGCTCATTCTACCACTCTTGTAGCTCTTGTAGAATCTATCACCACTTTAGATTCCACCACACTTGTAGCTACTAGTGTTCTACATCCATGCAAGTTCCAAAATCTCCTAAACATGGTGGTGTCTTTAGTACCATCATGCTATCAAAAAGAGCATCCTTGGAGCCATCACAATCTAAACTTTCCTGTGGGTGTAAACAAAAAGCTATTGACAAAGATAGGTTTAGAATGGTATCACAATATTATCATCGAATTTAGATTATTCTGAAGACCCAAAGCATGGATTCACTTGCAAGAAGCTTATGTAGAAGAGCACAAACTTCAACTACATGGCTACTTACCTTGTAAAGTTTTGAAAAGGGTTTCCAAAACTAATGAATGGAGAAAGATTAAACAAATGGTGGACCCATCATATGTCATCTTACAAATTTGCTTGCAATTAGAAGGAAAAATTCACAAGAGAAAACCACACTAGCAAGGAGCAAAATGAGGATGAAAGACAATTGAGGATAAGATTGATTATCTTTCTCTCCACTCTGCCATATTGGATATGTTGTTTGGTACTAGAGCTAATAGTGCTCCACTTTCTCTTGTAACTCTAGGAGTAGAGAATGATTTTGTAGAGATGATATTGGAGGAAGAATCTTCTTCTTAGGTCATGCGTGAACTCCAAGTGCACTATCCTAATGCCAAGGACACACCTATGTCTAGAACTATTTTCTTAGAAGATTTACATTCTAGTATTTTTCTTGAACCTAGCACACAAGAACTAGATTATGTTCTTTATGTACCATACTCTTGAGACTTTGCTTCAATTGAGCTGAGCATCAATAAGAGGAGAAGAGCAAAACCCCATCACATCTAAAATATTAGCCTCAATTAAGTATTTTATGTGTGAACCCTTGAATCTTTGAAGGAGAGAAGGGTAACAATATGGAGATTATAGATGAGTTAGTCGAGACTTAAAAAGTAGCAAATAGGCCAAATTAGCCAAGAATTATAAGAGTATTCTAGAAGCATCTAGGAAGCTATTTGATACCTTTTTAAGTATTGAGTAATGTGCATGCCAAGTGGTGACCTCTAGGAGGAAGCTTCTTGGGAAGTTTTCCGGTTCGCTTAGCTTGTACACCAAGTAGGTGGCTGCTAGAAAGAAGTTTCTTGGAAAGCTTCCTGACTAGATTAGCTTGCACGCCAATTAGATGGCTTTTAGAAAGAAGCTTCTTTGGAAAATTCCTGACTAGCTTAGCTTGCATGCCAAGTAGACAACTTCTAGAAGAGAACTTCTTGAGAAGTTTCTTGGTTAGCGTGGCTTACACTCTAAGAAAGAGGTTTCAAAGAAGCTTCTTGAGAAGCTTCTCAGGAGCCTTGTATATTCCCAATAAATACCCAAGCTCATGCTAGGCATTCATAGTTTCCTTCATTCAAGATCTTCCATTTTGATCTTCCATTCTCCTATTTCTCCCCTTGATCTTTTAGATTGGTATTAAAGTAGGAATGGGATGGATGGAATTTATGGACCTCCAAATCTTGCAAAACCATTATGATTTTGTGTCCAATACTACCCAAGCATCATTTCATGTAGTTCATCATCTCATGCTTTGGACAGTTTTTTTTTAATGCGATCACCTTGTCTAATGAACCCTTGGTATTGTGGACGTGTTGCATTTACATGTTAATTTAGATAATTATAGGTTATTTGATAGAGTAGTAACCATGGAAATAATGCACAAATTTATCATTACTATGTAGCAACAAATCAAGCACCTTATTTGATTGTTGGAAGAACAAGACCATCAATGACAAGAGCATGTAGAGAGAGCATTATTTTGAGAATGAGAAGAGAAAACTCATTTTACAAAGCTCAAGGCTATTTGAAAGCAAGAATTTCTTGTACATAATGGAGAATTTTGTATTTGATTTTGAATGTTATTTTGAAGCTATAAATCTTCAAGATGAATAGAGGCAAATTCTCTTGGCCTCAAGCCAATTGGATAGAGTGGAAAAACTATGGTGGCAATTCTAAGTAGAGCAAGCTAAATGATAGTTTGTTGCACCAATCTTTACATGAGAAGAATTCAATAGCACAATAGTTGAGCAATTTTGAGTTATAGCTACCACACAAGCCACACGAGATAGATTGGAAAACTTGAAGTAGATTGGTTCTTTAAGAAACTAGATCCCTCAATTCTAGAACACCATAATGAAAATTCTAGATATACTAGAAGGTAAAGCTCTGGATCAATTTGTGAGGGGTTTAAAGTCGTGCACCAAATTGGAAGTGACCATGCGGCAACCCAAACACTTGGAGGAAGCCATGCAATTGGTTGAGCACTTTAATTCCTTGGTTGCAACAACTTGGTCTTGATCTTGACCTTCATAAAACCTGCACACACACTACACATAGTGGAGGAGCCAACATCAATGGAGATCAAAGCCATCTAGTGGAGACCACTTGATACTCTAGATAGAGAAAGATTGTGACAAAATGGTGGTTACTTTTATTATCACCAAATTGTGCATAGCATTATTGAATATTTACTCAAGAATGGATGATCTAAAAAATTGCCCAAATGGAGTTCATGCATGATGATGATAAAGGAAACAAAGAATCCAAGTAAAAGAATTCAAGTCACCTATTGGAAAATTGATTAGTTCCAATGGGATTAAAGGCTTGACATATGTAAGTTTGCTTCATTTGCAAGGTATGATATCTAATCATAGTTGTAGAATTTTGGTTGATTTTAGAAGTTCAAAAAATTGCATGTTCATGAAATTAGCAAAGGAATTAATTACTCTTATCAAGCCAATAATTAGAAGTAAATTGATGATGGCAAATGGTAGAAAAGGTTCTTCATTCCATAACTCACATCCTATTACATTTAAGATTGAAAAGGAGTATTTGGAGTATGTGAGGTTTGTAGTGGCACTTCAACATTATGATATCATTTTAGGTTATAAACTAGGGGTGAGGAGGTACTCATCATCCTTTCATTTGCAACTATCTTTCTCTCATTGAGTTCTCTAGTGAGTAATGTCTTGAGTCTTGGAGTGTTAGCCTTGGAAGAGTATGATAGAGTTGGGGTTCTTTGCCTTCTTAGTCCATGGTGTGCTACCATAATAGCCATTAGAGGTTCATCTTGAGTGAGAGACAGGATGGCTCACAGTTCAAAGCTTGTCCAACTCCTTTGGTGAGAGCCGGTAGATTGGTCTACTCACTAGAGTACTTCTTGGCAATAAATCAATCCTTAAGAGCATACCACAATTAGAGGGTGATTCCTTTGGCAGATCATCCAGAAATACATTTGCAAACTCTTGAACTATTTGATCAATCATTTCTTGATGAAGCTTTTGGCCCTCATTAGATTCTCTATGTACAATTAGCTTGATCGACATTGCAAAAATAGGCTTATCTTCCTCCAAAACTTTCTCTATGGTTGATTTATCTATGGTTGATTTATTAATAAATCAACCATAGATTTTCTCATCTTGGGATTGACTATTCTTAGATGTCTCACTCAAAGGTGTTAGACAACCTTAGTGTATGAATTAGTATTTTCTTACCTTGGTGTTGTACTTGTGGTACCCAATTTTTCATTTTTGATGAGTTTTAAAGAAGTATATTGTTTTCATATTGCAACCTAATGTAGAAGAAAAGAGGAAAATTTTGTGTTTGGAGTAGACCCAAAGAAGTCTACTGCATATCAAAGATAGAAAGACTCAAGTTGGACTTAAAAAATGATAGAGCCAAAGTAAGGTTACTTTGCATTGGGATATGCAACCCTATCTAAAGAACCTAAAACAAATTTTCCTTGGGCCTATCAAATCAAGAAAGTATGGGTAAGAAAATGGCTACTTCAGGATCAAGAGGACATTGAGAGTGACAAAAAAAAACACACACAAAATCTTTGAGTGTCAATTGAAGATCAATTGAAGAATGACCATGCAGTGAAATACTATAAGATTAAGACTTTGTTGAGGAATTTTTGAAATGTCACAACAATATCTTATGCCTCTTAATAGTTGTCCTAAAGGAGTTATAATCTTGTGCTTCATGGAGGGTTTTATCTTTCAAAGACCAAGGGTGAGGAAGCACACGATGATAGCAAAAGTTAGCAAGTAGAGTTTTGGTGAGGAGTCTTACAATTTGAAGATTAGATATAGTGGCAAGGATCAAAGTCTTGAGCAGATTTTGTTTTATCTTTCTGGTATGGAATTGGAACTTAAGTGTTCCAAGGTTCATAGCAGAAATTGATGCAAGTAATTGCAAAGACGGTCCCAAGGCAGAAGAGAAGAGAGGAAATCTGGCTCAATGGATTGAGTTGGATTGGAAATTGGTCTTGGAGAGGGAAGCAAGAGAAGTAGGAGGAGTCAGCTTCTATCAAAAGTGTGATTTCTTGAAAGAAACTACCGAGGTGAGGAATTCTTTCAATGCTCCTTGCACAAACAAGGTATACAAGGTGGATAGTATAAAGACCCAATAAGAAGGGTTATAGTTGGGGCTCTAATGGCAATGTTTAAGCTAGAGCAAACCACCTATGGTATGAAGTAGTAGGTTTTCTTCTTTCACAAGATGTTTGTAGGAGAAGTGGTGAATTGGGTGAAGTGCTTTCACCTAAGAGTAGGTCAGATGATTAATAATTGGAGAATGGACATGCCACCCCATTACTCCATACCTTTCATAGCCCATTTCTATTTAGGACTAAACCTAGTTATCTTGGAGGAGAAAGGAAGGATAGTTTCATACTTTCATCCCAATCTACATTGAGTTGCAGATGCGGACAAACAATATTTCATAAGGCAAGTCTGTGAAGGCAATGAACACTTCATCAAGACAAGGTAGGAGAAGATAGTGTTGGTGAGTATCCCAAGGCAAAGGAAGCGGGGTAGACCAGAAAAACAAGTGTTGCTTGTTCAGCCATGAAAGACAAGGAGGCTGAACCCAAAGCAAGAGATGGCAGTGTTGAACCTATCATTGGGTGGGGAGTTGGAAAGAGAAGCCAAGTCTAAGTGTGAAGACTCAAGAGAAGAAGAAGAGCTCACATTTCAAAGTAAAGAGTCTAGTAGTGGAAGTGATGGAGAGCCTGAAGTCTAGCAATTGGTGGAAGAAGGAGTTGAAGAAGATGATGTGGAATTCCATGCACAAATTGCACATGTGGAAGGCAAAGATAGCCAATATGTGGAGTTGGCCAAGGTAGATATTCATAAGGAAAGAGAAGAGGAGCTGATCTTGGTGTTTCCAAGAGAGGGTGAGATCAAAGAGAAAATTGCAAGTCGCAATTGCATGACCAAGTAAGGAAGAAGAAGAAGAAGAAGAAGAAGAAGAAGAAGAAGAAGAAGAAGAAGAAGAAGAAGAAGAAGAAGAAGAAGAAGAAGAAGAAGAAGAAGAATGCTCAAAAGAGATGACTTTGAAGGAGAGAAGATCAAGACTTTGGGGTAAGGCACCAGCTGAAGAAGCACCAATCAAAGCTAAAGAAAGAGAAGATGATGTAGAAGGATTCAGTGGAGTAGCCTATTTGTCAAAGGTTGTAGGTTTGTTGTTATTGCAATTAAAGAAGGAGGAGGAGGACTTGAAGAGAGATCATCCTAAAGTGACGGATTAACTACAAGTGGTGAAGTACTTGAGTGATGAAACCTTGGAGTTAAAGACAAAGTTAGTCCAAGGAGAGGAAGAAGCCAAAGAACTTTGAGTTGGTGTGGTTCTTCAGAGGAAGAGCTTTGATAATCTATGGGAGAATTTTGTGAAGCGTGACAATGAACTTGAACAACAAGCTGAAGAATTTGAGAATCAGAAGGTAGTGTTGAAGAAGTTGAAGGGTGAATTTGCTGAGGTGCAAAGGATTTTTTGTGATGTTTTACTTTGTATTTGACCATTTCTGACCAATATCTTTAATTGAATTTAATTCCATGTCAATTCAACAACTAATTGAATTCTTCCCATGTCAAGATGGCACAACAAATTGCCATTCAGCTTGTTCCACTCAGAATTTCCACCATATTTTTGCCACTCCATCCAATTGGCTTGAAGCCAAGAGAATCTATCTCCATTCATCTTGAAAATCCGCCATTGTGCACAAGATGTTCTTACCTTCAAATACCTTGGGCTTTGGAAATTGAATTCACTCTTCTCCTTCTCAAAATGGTGCTCTTTCTACATGCTCTTGTTGTTGATGATCTTGTTATTCCAACAATTAAGTAAGGTGCTCAATTTATTACTACATAGCAATGATAAATTTAGGCATTGCCTCCATGGCTACTACTCTATCAAACTACATATAATTTATCTGAGTTAATACATAGATACAACATGTCCATAATTCCCTACAAGTTACAATCAGAAGTACCAATGGTTCATCGGACAAGGTGATCACATTCACATTCAAAAAAAATTGCCCAAAGCATGAGATGATGAACTACATGAATGATGTTTGTGTAGTACATGGACAAAAAAATCCCAATGGTTTGGTAGAAATAGATTTGGTGGTCCATAAACCCATCCATCCCATTCTTGCTTTGATACCAATGTAAAAACCAAAGAGAGAAATAGGAGAATGGAAGATTAGAGTGGAAGATCACATTGGGACTCTTGAATGAGAGAATCTCCATATGCCTAGCATGAGCTTGGCCTTTTCTATTCATAAGGAACATTCAAGTCTCTTGAGAAGCTTCTTAGGAAGCTTTTTAAAAACCACTTTCTTAAAGTGCAAGCCAAGCTAATTGGGAAGCTTATTGAGAAACTTCCTTCTAGAAGCCACCTACTTGGCATGCAAGCTAACTAGTCGGGAAGCTTCTCAAGAAGCTTCTTTCTAAAAGCCACGTACTTGGCATGCAAGATAAGCTAGCCAAAAATATTCCCTATAAGCTTCCTCCTGAAAGTCACCACTTGGCATGCACATACTCAATAATTAGAAGGTACCAAGTAGCTTACTAGATGCTTCTAGAATATTTTTATAATCTTGCCTAATTTAGCCTACTTGCTACTTCATTAGTCTTGACTAACTCATCAGTAAACTCCATATTGTTACATACACCTTCCATCTTATAGTTTTGGAAGCATGCATGGTCTTAATAGAGTGGAGAAAGTATGCATGATCCAACATCCACAAGTGTAGCAATAATACCTCTATAAGCGGGAAAGTCTATGCTAAATATGAGGTCATAGGTAAGTAACGTCATATAAGAATAGAATTGGCTACTTGGATTTTCTCCAATTGGTGGAGGAGGTTTAGGGTTTAAATCCTTGGTTTTAGTCCAAGGCCTTTAACTAAGTATGAAATCAAATATCACTCTAACTACATCCTCCAAAAGGCTCACAATATGAGTGTCATCCAAGAGGGATAGGAAACTGAAAAGCTACTACCACTTGTTGTAAAGCCTTGTTATGTGCCATGCAAAAGAGAGGGACATGCTCCCTCTCCCTTTCCAAGGGATTTTCTTGCCATGTGCCCTTGGTTGATGTCAACTATGCAAACTCTCCTATATCAAATATGGTGGTTGTACAATAAAGTGTCTCAATACCATAAAAATTTTGAACAAATGGGATCAAGAAGGAAATCTGATTGCTAGTTGACCAAATAATACATAACAATGTTGGATAAGAAATGGGATTGAAGGCATGGGTGTGACAACCCGGCAAATATCACTTTTGCGGTAATCGGGTAAGTAAAGTTTGTTCCCGCAGAGATACGAGTCAAAATTGGTCAAATAGAAAGTCAAACAGTAACAATGTAGTTCTTCTTGGTTGTGTCTTTAATTTCTCAGGTAGAAACCACACCCAGAAGAGAGTAACAAGCATTGATTCTCAGTCTTGTCACAAATTAGCACTCCTTAATCACAACTCCATCAATTCTTTCCAAACAATCTTGATTGTGATGATTCAGGCTCTCTTGAAAATGGCACTTCACTGCAAAATGACTTTGCCTCAGAATTGTGTTCCACCCCTCCACTGAAGGCACAACTTCCTTGATCAAAATTGTTTCACATCAACTTCAGACTTTGCCTTGCGCCTCGAGCGAACTCCCCTCTGAATCTTAATCTTCTTCTTCTCCGGCTCAAGTACCTCGTCCTTCAACTTCGTGTTATTATCTTCCTTGAGCTCCACCCAAACTTCTTCTTCTTCTTCAGGTATCGACGTCATCTCCCCACCTTCATTGCTATCGCTACTCGTATCCCCACTTTGTAGCGGAAGCTCAGGTTCTTCCTCGTGTTCCGAGTCTTTGGACTTGCACTCGGCTTCGCCTTTTGAGTCTTCTTCCGATTACACAATCACCACTATACCTTTTCTCGGGTTTCCTCTCTTGGTCTTCCAAGGTCTCGTCTTCTCTATGTCTTCACCTTCTCCTTGTCAACTTCGCTTCTTTGACTTCGGAGTACTTACTTCTACTTGCACACTCTTCCCCTCCTGATTACGAAGCAACTCTTGTAATCTCTCTTCTTCCCTATATCTCACTATCAACTCCCATTGCCACAGTTGCTTCTTCTCTTCTACACTCTCCATCACTCTATTGAGCTCTTGTTCCTTCTTTGCTACCCTCGCCATAGCATGGATAATTTCTAGTCTTGAATCAGCAAACTACTGCTTCAAGACTTCGTACTCAGCTACTTGTCTCTCCCTTGCTGTGTCACTCTTCTTCACAAGTTCCTCTCGATACCTTGCTTCTCTCTTCAAATTCTCAATCGCTTGACTCTGCACTACTGCATCCCCTCGTAGTATTTCCCTTTCCTCCTCACCTTGGATTATACTCTTTCAAATTCTCCTCTACACACTAGCGCGTCTTCAACTCTACTTCCCTTCCCCCGATCTCTTGCAGGACGACTTCTCAACGGCAAAGGAAAATTGCTCAACATTGCTTCATCGTTAGCCCGATTTTTATAGAGTCACGCCTTCTTTGTCTCTCTTTAATTCAAGTTTCTATCGAGAAATCACACCTCTTGCATGCGCCTGTCACTATCAAGTGTACTTCATGCGTATGATTGCCGGTTTTTGAACAGTCCCTTCTTGAATTTCTTGCCCCAAAGAAAAGTTGTTACACTGTCTTCGCCTCGGGTTGAGCTCCCCCAATACAAAGACTTCTTACTTTGGGTTGTATGCTGACAGGGCAAGTCCAAGTACTTTGCCTTATGACCCGAAGCCATGTTACCTTGGGTTTCATCCCAAAGACTCTTTTCTTTGCCTTCTTTGGCCATACAGGCGCAATCCAACTTCTCTATACACTTCTTCTTTTCCATTTCAAAAAAAAAACAAAAAATGTGGGTACCACAATGGGAGACATCAACTTGGACCACCACTCAATTTGAGTGAAGGTACAAGGATGTTCAAATGCCTACAATAATTATCTTGCATCCCTTTAAGTAGCCATAGCAAACTAATGAGGAGACAAGAAAGAAGGAAATGACTATCAAAATTATAAGCAAATACTAAAAGAAAAAATATGCAAAGAAACATCCACAATGGCAATGGAGCGCACATTTGAGGTCTCCTTTGCAAGAGCTAGGAGATGAGGAACACCACCCATAGGAGATGTTTTGCAGGGCACATGACCTAAGGCAATGCACTAACAAAAAAGCAAAGAGAAGAGTAAAAACTAAATCTCAATATCTAAGGAGATGCAATCTCTTAGGTGATAAAAAAACTAGCCCTAATTTTCCACCCATTGAAAAACTTAGAGAGTGGAGTAGAGCATGGGCAAGCAAAACTATATGAGTTGTAACAACTCATTTGGTTGACAATCATAAGAAGGTCTTCACATGCATGTGAATGTAGGGTCTATAAGATAGATGAGTTAGAGGAAAAGAGCATTGGCCGAGAGGTTGATAGTGCGTGGGCTGCCCATTTGTATTCATCTACCTAACCTAACATCAAGGAGCAGTGAAGGCAACAATGCTATGATGATGGGATGTGGGGCTATGGAGACTTTACAATCCGTTTGATTGTGGCTTGGGCCTTGATGGTGTACTCCTCTTGGAGAGTTGTCCAATCTCACCTCAAAAACCTTTGAATCCTATAGGCAATTTCTCAATGTCCCAATTCACCTCCATGGGCTGGAAGGAGTAATGTCCATTAAAGAAAGAAGGCCAATAAAGTCTAGGTAGAGATATATCTCTTGTGGTCATCAGCCAAAATAACATGTAATAGAAGGAGAATGTGGAGTCAATACAAAGATGTAAAAGTATAGGGATCTTGGTGTACATCCACAATCAAGGTAAACTTGGTATGAATGCTTTAATAGGATCTAAAGGATGTAATAAAGAGTAGGTTTTTATGGGAGCCTATAGAGATATTACTAGAGTATGAATGGGATTTGGAGGGGAGTAAGAATAAAAGTGGTCTCCACCAACATATGCAAAAAATGAGATTTCCCTTGGTATTGTGTTAGGCCTATCCCTACCCATGAACAATTTGGACAAGATTGCATAAGATGTTGACGGAGTAAGATATTTGGATGTGTTGAGGGCTCAAGTGGAGGAGAATGATCCTAAGGGGTGGAGTGGTAGGGGTGGGAAGAGAGTCCAAGGTGGAGGGAGGGTGTGGAGGGTTTAGGGAGACAAGAGGATGAGGGTTAGGGAGACAAGTGGTGTGAATCATCCCTATAGGGTCCATAGTTGATATAGGAGAAGGATGTGACTTGGGGATAAGAGGAACTCCAGCTAGATAGACTTGAGCAACTATGGGTGTGTTGAAAAAGGCAACCTGAGAGGGTCTACCCCTTGCTTGCACATACAAGGCATGGGGTGTCTAATGAGGAGTGATGCCTAGCATAAAAAAATGAGGAGAGAAATAAGAGAATTGAAAATCATATTGAGATTCTCAAATGAGAAAAATTCCAAATGTCTAGCATGAGCTTCGGCTTTAGTATTTATAGAGAAACTACGTCCAAGATTCTCAAGAAGCTTCCAAGAAAGGTTAATTTTAGAAGTCATATTTCTTTGAACCTTTCTTGGAAGCTTCTTGTGAATTTTTTACTTCGTTTCACTACATATCTAAAGCCCATATTTCTTTGAACCTTTCTTGGAAGCTTCTTGTGAATCTTGTACTTAGCTTCCCTTTAAATCTAAAGCCAATTGAACAAGCCAGGCTAACTTTGCTTGGCCAATTGCACACCAATGAAGTATGCAAAGGTGGGTCCCATGAGGTGCTTCTAGAGATACTATGAGAAAACTCATCCCCCTCTGTCCAAGGGTAATTCCATAGAGGCCCAACTAAAGTGCTGATGGAGAGTGCATCTCTACACCCTAAATTTTGCTGGAAAACACTGATTTTTCTCTGATCACTAATTGTAGGTGCTAATCCTTAATTGCTCCTTGAATCCGAAATTTGGACTTCAATCCCTTATTATGCTTTCTAACCATGTGCTATCCTCCGCGAGTTCTCTTGACTCGAAAGCCCTTAAGTGTGCATCCGTTGTCTCTTAGAGAGTAATCTTCCCTTGACCCAAAATACCTCAATTGCACGGAATACTTTGACAAATCATGGAAGTTTTGAACATATTTGCTACAAAAAAATCTGGGAATGATAGTCGATGCCTCCCACCTGCTTAGTCTTGCACACTTAATCTTGTGATGCCTCCCGTAACTAAAAAGCCGAGAATGTTAGTCAATGCCTCCCACCCGCTTAGTCTTGCACACTTAATCCTGTGATGCTTCCCGTATCCTTAATCTGACTTGCTGGAGTTTTAATCTCGCACGTTTAATTCTAAAATCCCAGTGCTCCCTAAACTTAAACCCGTACTCTATCCTTTTGAGCACGAATTCCACTTTGTACTCCCGCGGTGATCTGTGCTAACGCCACCCTAGTTCCGAGAATTCTCTTGCCCGGCTTTTCTCTCATTCTAGTCGCTACCTGCATGAAATTTTTGAACACGAGGATGCTCCTAAACCTCGTCGAAGCTTAATCACTCTTAAGCTCTCAATCACAATCGTCCGACACTCCGGACGCCAAGCTCAATCACTCTCACACGTCCACCAAAATTTCTCCCGCTCACGATCACGACGATTGTCTGTTGCTGGGTATGAAATTAATGGTTGATTAATTTCTCAAACCTCTCACTCTCTCACGGTAACCTCTCTTCTCACACTTGTTGCTTTTCGCGATGACAGGGAAATTGCTTTTCGTTATGACCGGAACCTCAATCACTGTTTAATTTCTCACGCTCAGGACGATCATCTTTTGTTCGGTATGAAATTAATCTCTAATTAATTTCTCACCCTCTCACGCTAAACACATTTCTAATTACATTTTGCTTCTCGTGACGATCGTTGTTTACGATGATGATCTACTGATGCGTATGAAATTAATCGCTGATTAATTTCTCACGGTCGACACTCCTCTAATTACATTCAAGTTTATGAAGTCTTTTATTTCGTTTCAAGGGCAATCTCAGGTGTCAAGTGTAGGATCGCAACTAGGTGGCATCCAACATTAAGTAGAGCACACATTAGTGTGTAGTGCGACAAAGCAATTGTTCATATGTATGCTGGTTTTTGATATGATTTACTTTCAGGTAAATTTATAAATTTTACTCATGATGATTGGAAAATGAAACTGTATATCAGCTTCGAGTTTAATCTAAATCTGAAAGGGATTATAATTATTCCACGGAACATGATTGGGTTCTACATATCTTTAACTCTGTACTCGATGGTATCGTTTCTTCATGTATTTTGAGTGCTAATCAGTGTGGATGAGAACAACCCTCGACCTCAGATTCTTCTAATAATATTAGAAGAATCATAAATCCCATTCCGCCCAACTTCTAAACTAGCGCATTTTGTTGCCCACTGCTCCCAAAGACAAAACGGCCCACTGTAAACTAGGTTGCAATTTGATCCATATTTTCCTGTTAGAATGCATTCTTCTTCTCGGTATTGTACAACTGTTGAAGTGCGGGGACGCGAATGATGGATTTGATGGAGGAAAAACATTCACATGGTGGATTTAGCAAGGACTGTGTATGTTCGAACTTCCCGGACTGGAATTTTGAAAGGATTAAAACGGGTCATCAAAGGGTTGAAGTCCGTAATTTAATTTCCTTGAAGAAGAAATTACAACTATCAATGTAATTATAATGCTCATTCCACAGATTTGGCAGGAGGAGCGAAACTCCGAACATAGTAAGCTTTCAGAGCTTGAGATCTTCCAACTACGTTCCACACCCTTTTTAACTGCTTGTACCTTGGACAACGGCAATATGTTGCAACCTGAGAATTGCTAGTGACCTCAGCGAATAAAAGAACAAACGGCCAGGATTTGGACACATGGCTACAAAGAACCAGAGTTCCTGTGCAGTACTTCTTGACCATACTGAAAAGCTCATCATGCAAAGAAATAAAGAGTTCCAAATAACCCCTTAGGTTCGGGAAGAGATGAAGTCATACAGTACTCAATTACCTGATAAGCAGAATGTATCCTTGAAAGCATCTTGTGTCTACAAGAATGGTCCTTTAGACACATACACCCATCTCCCGTGCCTCAAATCCTTCAGACTAGCTTCATGACATTGCCAGTATTTTCCACCGTGCCCACTCCAAGAGCTCTCTAACTTGCAAGCTCCCAAAGTCATAACTGCACGCGAGCACCCACATAACTAAGTTCACAAGTGTAGAGTACATGGCCTGATTCTGGTGCTAATTTCTTCAACTGGAGGAAAATCTCCGTACTGTAACTGTTAAGACTCTCAGGAAGCACCACAAGACGAGCGAGTGTGACACTCAAGGACTGAGCTCTTTAATCATGTACGTAAGAAATTGTTCGAATGGCATATCTGCATCAAAATATCCTCGTGCGATGCTTTCTGTCCACAGCGATACTAGATGTGTACCACAAATTCTAGAGGCATCACCAAGCTTGTTCCCCAATCTTAAGAGCTCGCCTCTGATCGTGTGCCAATCACTTCGGTGTTGAGAGACGATAAACTTGTTTCCTCCCACAGCAACGCACTTCTAGTTTCGCGTGCGTAGAGCATATCCAAATTAAGTACGGCTTGTAATAATAGCCGTCATGAATCCTCCAGATTTGAGCGACTCATTTGGACGAATAGCCGTCATGAATCCTCCAGATTTGAGCGACTCATTTGGACGAGTAGCCGATTCACACAGAGAGAGATTCGACCAGCGTAGAAGGGGATCCTCGAGCTGGTCCGGAGGTGAAACTTCGAAGATGCAAGTCTTGCCATGGCGACGTTATTTCTGGCCCCTTTGCTTCGGAAACTCTTCCGAGATAAAAGCATGAAGAAAAGAGTCATTTCAATTTGTAGGGCGTTGAAGAACGAGAGATAGAATGCAGTCATGATTCAGGACGTGTCAATTCCGGTGATCGTGATCGGAGAGGACAGGATGGTTGAAGATGATAGAGAAGTACCAAGCACCTTGCGCGAAAAGGTCGATGACGACCAGCGGCCTGAAAAGGAGGATAATGCAGAATGCCCTGAAGAGCCTCATAATGAATCAGATATTTTCGAGTCTGCAGTTCAAACTCTCCTCAAGTGTACCGCCACTCGTCCGGATCGATATCAGACAGATGTTAGGATTATCTTACCACAGAACACATGTTTACCTTGATTTCACAATTATGAGAGACCATCATCTCATTTGAACGCTTCTCCATCCTGAAGAGATCTCTGCCGTCAAGAGTATATGCAGGATGTGTACAGATCTCACAATTGTCGACTAATCTTCGAGTGAAGCTTTTCTAGTTCGACAAGATCAGACTTCAAGGTACTATTCCACTAGCGCAGCATGGAGGCACTATGGTCCAGTCACCGACTACTATGTGGAGAGCACAGAAGCCAAGGCGCTAGAAACTACAATCGCTAGAAACTACAATCGAAGTGTGCCCGAGCAAGTCGAGAATGGATAGTCCTTGTGATGCATTGTTAAACAATTCTACTTGTGAGCTAGTCGTTGTTAGGCTCATGCCTGCAGCGTGGCGCCTAAGAGATATCACAAAAGTCAGCTGATTCAAACCTTCATTCGGTCCGAAAATTGATTGCCTGTTCCTGGAAACCGACACAATTCTGCGAGCCCTTCCGAAAGAAGAGTTCACGCGCCTGAGAACCGATATCTTCTTCTTGAACAGATCTCTATGTCCTGGAGTCCCCAAATTCGAAGCTCCGAAGTGCTCGTCCATTTCTAACATCGCTTCGAAACATCAGCTGGTCAATCTTAGGCTAGCTCTGCTCTCACATAGGAATCTCCGTAATTGTACCATCTTCGAATTAGAACAATGACGTTCGATCAAACCGAATTGTTTATGGGGCCTTCAAGACCGGCCGGCAGTCTACAAGTCAAGAAATTAGCAACGAACGCGACGAATACATGCGTAGACTTCCCACAGCGTTGCGGCGCATGCAGCAGCAATTGCAAGGGATGAACGCCCATCCTTCCCAGTTATAAACCACATTCTGGAGTTGTAACATACATTATTCCTTCAAGCCCGCAAGTTCTTCTCCTCGAGACGTAATCCCCGCCTTTAATAGCTCGCTAGTGTCCAGTTTCACAGACTTTCATGACAACTGCTGCTGGGAGTGCACTAATGTAAAGTAATTATCTTTGACATTGTTCCTGCTCCCAACAAAGCGGTTGGGCCAGTGCCAAAGGTGACCACTTTAGGACTTCCTCATCACCGTTACGGCTCTTTACTTGATCCGTGATAACTACCACAACAAGAGCGGTGTCTAGTCGCGTTCGCCTTCACGTCATGGACACTCAAGTTACTTGTGTAGTCGGTGTGATCATGAGGTCCCTGTAGACTGTACTGTAATAGTCCTTGACATTTGACATGTGATCATGATCAACTGAATTGACGAATGCTTTGACTATGCGCACAGGCGGTTCTAAAACTGAATGCACATATTAAGTTTGACGATTTTGAGAGTACAAACATTCTCGAAATGAAACGGCTGAGGTGCGATTTGGATACAATATAGAGAAACAACGTGCTTAACGTCCGTTGTAAGGCTCTATTGTCTTTACATTATCCCTAGTGCACATTCTTCTCGAACATACGATATGGAAAAAAGTCTTTGTTACAGTGTATGTCTTAGAGATACGATGTTGTAGTTAATCAGAATTAATTCCTGGATACAAATGAACTGGTAGTGGTGCTTTTAAGAATTTACAAAAGTAAAAAACGCTTTTTTAAAACCCGCAATAACACATATATGCTATTCTTGTCTGAGCATCAAGGTGGGACATATCAACGCGTCTCTTCGTACCGCGGGTAATATCCCATGCAACGAAAGGGCTACCTCTGAAGTTTATCCAACAAACTTTCGAATATAGGGACAGGGCGATAATGACCAGATACAGTGTTCATTGAAACGTCAAGAATCAACCATAACATTATTAAATGGTCACTTTAGTCGAGAACACCAGACAATACTCGATTGTTCTACCGATATATCACCACCAAAGTTCTGTCTGATCTTCCGTAACGTGTTACAATCTTCGCGTTTGGGAATGCTGTTGAAGAATCATTGTCAGAGAGATTGAACAGTGTCCAAACTTTGGCACTTAGATTTAACGGATTTTCGAGAAATTCACTCTGGGAATCCTCTGTTTCTGGGGAGTTCTTCGATGTTTATATCTTTTAGCGTTATAGCAAAATTTCAAAAGATTTGTTTATTTTTAAACTCTAACTCTGAAAACAAGAGTATTCGAAGTTTCACTTTCAATTTTCACGATCACAATTTAGATTATAGGGATTTCGTTTTTAACACTGAGGATCTGGATAAAACTTAGCCGCTTGAACTAATAAAATTTCAAAACAACTCATTTAAAATTACAATTCAATTTTTTCCACAATTTGTCTAGGAAGAAATTATTATTATGAAGAAGAAAGAAGAAAAAGAAACCATAATCCAAAACTGAAATTCTCTAAACTGAAACACTCTAATATACTACAATCAATACGCGCCTAAATATTGTCAAATCGCAATGTTGAGATATAACAAACTCGCAGAGTCTTAAACTCTGTAAAGTTAGCCCGCCTGACTGTACGCTGAAAGGCGTGGAGGATTACACATTAGTGTCAGGACCAAATCGCTGCATGCGCTTTTAGGTTCAGGAGGTCGCGCGTGATATTATGGATATGGGTGGAACTAAAAGCAAATTCTTGTTAAATAGTAAAACTTGGTACATGTAGATTTACATGTTTCGAAATAAAATCAAGTTCTTGCAAATGAGCAAAACTTTGTACATATAGAGATGTACGTCAATCCCCCGCATGTATCGTCTTGTGGTGCATGCATTTGTTTCTGTGTCCGGTTAAGCCCCGCATGAAGAGCCTCTGGCCCACTGATTTGCCCGTTGTTAGAGTTTTCTACGGAACTTTGGAATCACCTTGGGCTCTCCAAATACCCCCATTTCTCTTCTGCGCTCGCGCCTGCTGGGGATAGAAAGCTATCGGCCAAGCGGAATTCAAGATGGTGTTTGATTATCCTTCCTTCTTGTTGACAACCGTGGACTGACATTTGTTTGGCATCCGTCTGTCTTCAAATTACTAAAATTAAGCATCATTGGATTGCTCTGCATCATATAGCCATGGCGTGCACAGTGTTTTCGATGGTCTCTGGCATGAAGAAACTGGTACTTCTGGATTCCTGCTCTATTCCCTGTCCAGATTTTGGTCAGTGATTTCCAACCATAGAGGTATACAATATCTTTTGTGCTTTTATCCCAAAGTACTTATATCATTGGCGCTTAATTGTTTCTCATTTCTAATAGCTTGCAGTTGAAATTCACGAGACGAGTTCACAAGGACACGAGTAAAATTTAAAAATCGACCACGTAGTAGTATGCAAGAGAACAGTTGCATTGACATGACCTTTTGGATAGGAGCGATCTGCTACTTGAAAGATAAATATCTTTAGTAACAGGTGAAGAATGTGATTGATGTGCAAATTCCAGTGTAAGTGGAATCATGTGAAGGATCAATGTTTTGAGCTAGAGGGTACGGAGGTGCTTGGATATTCCATCATTGAAGAAAAGGAACATGTCGGCCTCTCCAACAAAACAGCTCACCTTTAGTCCATCCTCCTTTAGAGCTACTAGAACTTTGATCTGCTATCCGCTTGATAGTTCATCCATGTTGTGCAAGGACGCACAATTTGATGTTGAGGTATTGTGGCCTCGCAAATCGAAACTGGCAGCTAGTGAGAGGAAGTGCATTCATTATATTTAATCACAATGAAAGAAAATAGTTTAGTAATTGTGTCCACGCAAATTAGGAATTGTAACCACATAACTTAGAAAGTTTGATTCTGACAATCGATTAGGAGTGGAATTATATGTATTGGACAACAGTCACCTTAGAGACAGGGTTTTATTGAAACATTCAAGTTGGAGTACAGATTGAGTTCAAACGAGAAGTTTTATTCATAAAGCTATTAAGGAAGGAGAATTTGGAATTGTAGTATATGCGAGTGGAATTGTAGTATATGCGAGCGGAATTGTATGTATATAGATTGGCGTTTTTGAGTCAAATTGGATCTCGAATTCGGATTTGGGCTAGACTAGAATTTCGAATTAAAACCGAAACCCAAGATATTGGGATCGGAGTTGGAGTGTAGATTGGGTTGAGATTTATATCAAAAACCATTTAGAATAACAATTTAAAGAATTTTTCCATTCACTTTATAGATCGCTCCTTCTTCACTCACGCTCACACAAAGGTATTCTAGAATTAGAGGTTCTTTCAATATCAGTATCATGATTTTAACATTTTTAAGTAGAAAATCTGACTCTTTATCTAGCAATATAAGCAATATTCACTAATTTTCATTCTTCTCAAGAGTTCAAGCTTACTAAAGAATGTATATCTTTCACCTCTTAAACCTTTGTTACATACTCACCAAAATACTATGATAAATACCTTGGTAAATGGGTAAAATAATTAATCTTGAATAAAACTAAGTGAGAAATCTTAGGTTAATATGCATTCGCATGAAATCTTTATTTCACATGCCTCTCTTTTGAGACTATATTCTCTAAGAATATAAAATATTATTTTATTGAAATTTAATAATATATTCTTGAGTCAAAGTCAAATCTTACAAACGTGATGAACTTCCATTGCCAAAGGTTACACAGCTGAGTAAATACATTAACTTGATGAACTTTCATTAGCAAATGTCATTCAGTTTAATGAATCCAATAGCATTTTGATATCTTTTGTACCAAATCAATTTGACCATGCGAGATCCAAGATTTAGGTACAATTTAGTATTATTAATATGAAAATTATTTAAAAGCTTCATTTAATAGAAAATTCTCTTAAGAATCCTTATTCCAATATAATATAATTTGAATTCATAAGAGATTCTATTGAATATCCAACAATCATCAATGTTAGATGTCTTTTATTAAGCCATGTTAACTAAACTAAGTATATTTTAGTTTAGTTCATTATTAAATATATAATTAACTCAAAATCATCAAAATACTATAAGTGATTAATATGCATCTTGAAGCCTTATAGTCTAAACCTTATAAATAAAAAATTTATCATTAAATTTGTTATCATTTATGTGGTATAAATTCAATCTAAATATTAAATCCTTTGGCACATACAAGGTACGTAGAAAAGTATTCCAAATTAAATTTTATGTTAAGATGGAATTATCCTCCATATAAATGCTACATATGCAAGAGAACTATAACATCTATAAATATAATCATTGAACAAAATTACACCCAAAAAAATTATACATTTTCCCATTCTATTGCTATATCAAAGTTCAAATAGTAATGAATTAATTTTTGTCGATATCTAAGAAAGGTACTTTTGCTCGTCTTTAATACTCTATACAGTTTCTTAACTGACACACAATTATCAATGTGTCGGTTGCTCAATGTTTTCATCAAACAAGTATCTAGGTTGAAAGTGTGTTTGATCAATAGCATGGGCATGATATAATTTTACCGAGGAGGACCAACTAATACACTAATTTTACATGGATTTTATATGGAAAAAAATTCCCTACTACAGTAACCTATATGTTCTTTTCAAAAAAGAGAAACTTTGACAAAAATAGTCAAATAAATTGTCGTCGAGATACTTTCAGAGTCGCTTTGTTCTAGAATTACGATAAAACTATTTCTTAGCAATTACAACAATTACAAAGCTCGAATTTACATACGCAAATATTGGGAATCCAAATTGTCAATTCCCCAATCAACTAAGATAGTCACTCTGGCCCACGTGTTAAATCCATATCCGTAAAGGTGACCATCAGTATTGGATGTTATGATCAGGACAACGCGCGTACAATCCTATTTAACTCCATTTTATTTCTCTTATCTTATATAAAAGTATCGGATGTCATGGTCAGGACAACACAAGAACAATACTGTTAACTTTATTTTACCTCTTTTAGCTCATGTAAAGGTGACAATCAATATTGGATGTCATGGTTAAGACAACACGAGGACCTTATTATTAGTTTTATTTTATCGTTTTATCTTATTAAAAATATCATTTTTATACCATATGTCTCTTATCTTAGAAAACCATTTACGAATATAATTTATAAATTTTTATTTCAGAGGATATTTTTCCAATATTATAATTATTTATAAATCATATAATTTATAGAATTTAAATATTATAAATATTATAAATAAATTCTTTTCATCTATACTATGGAGACTTGTCCCCATTTTATCTCTTATGTCTATTCCTTAAGTGAGTAATGAAGAAAGGAACAGAACACCTGCCCCATAACAGATTCTCCTACTCGAATGTTACAAGCATCACGGAATTTTTTTAAATAGAGCGAATATCAAGTTGATACCTCGAGACGAAGAAACAACCAACAAGCTAACATGTACGGAGACCAACATACAAACATGACGCCACTGTTCTACATCGGGACAGAGAAATCTCCCCTGCATATAACACTATGCTTCCAACCACATATCCTAAAGAAATCTGAGTTACTGTATATTTTCGAAGTTCGATCTGTAGAAATTTTGTATGTTCATCAAAATTCGAAGTTATGAATCCTCTATATACTAAAATCAGGCCGATGGAGAATAGTTTCATTCTATTGCCTTAGACACTGCTCGAAAGGAAAGGGATAATTACATCGATAAAGAATGTTTAGAAGAAAGTCAATCCCTTGCCTCAGATTCTGTTCAAACGTGAAGGGGTAATTGTAGCGATGAGAAGGGTCACAAGGAACTCAGTCTATCGTCTCAGGTTATGTATTCAAAGCAAAGGGTTACTTACATTAATCAAGAATCATATGGACATAGAACTCGGTCTTTTGTCGGGGGCTGTTTGTCCAAAAGAAAGGGGAAATCACATTCATGAAGAATGGTTTACGGAACTCAGTCTCTTGTCTCAAGTAGTGATCTGGGAAGAAAAGGGATAATCGTGGAAGCTAAAGACCAATGTAACTATGAGCCAAATGTCATCAAAAACCTCAATGGAGGTGGAGGGCAGTGCTTTTGGAATGATCAACTCATGATCCTCAACAGCAATCAGCTGGAGATTCGCCAAAACAAAGGTAGTCAGAACCCTACAGATCCCATGAGTGGTGCGTTCCAGCTACGATCTCCTTTTAATCACTGGCACAGACGGGCAAGCAACAGCACATGAGTGCCTATCCTGCGAATCCCAAGAAAAACGGATTATTCATATGTCCTCAGCACCACAAGCAGAGCTTGACTTGAATCTTCAGTGATAATCTACGGCCTTGGGCGTACATGACGGGTTCCTTATACAAACTGGTAAATATCGAAGTCTGACATAGAGGCCAGGGCCAAAATTGTATCATATCTGTGACAGGTGGAGCAACATAATGAAATAACAGAGCTAGCCGTACCACTAGAGACGGTTTCTGCAGAGCACAATGATTGCAAGAAAAAGTTTGCGGAGGACCACATCTCGGTAGTCAACTGGCATTATAGGTCCAACTTCCAATATCCGTTTCCTCTGGGTAGTCAACTAGCAATATAGATAAACCTTTCCTCTGCTTGCAGATCGAGCCCAACATTGAAGTCGAAGGTCAAGCAATCAAATGCTGGTGAACTTTGAATCGAACGAACGTCCTTTTCAGGAGCTATGTTGGACAGCTTTAGCTACTGATTTCTTGAGACTGAATGAACAAGATCCAGTCCTTACATTGCGCGTGTGGTTCTTTCTTTCAGATCAGTCCTGTCCAAGGAGAACATCACATCCTTTCTGTACTCGATTACGTCCTCCAACCCAACTCAACGAATTTCACAGTCCCTCGCGTATTCTAACGTCCACCTGTTTCTGTACAGTGAGAAGGACAAGTACCTTCTCAAACCTTCGGGGTCTCCATCCATACATGAACCTCGAGTACTGTATTTGCAACAATGACGCCAGAAGTTGTTCCCGTACTCCCAGATCCCCTTCAACAACTGTCCCCTTATCATCACTGATCGATGTACAATACTATGTTTGTCCTGACAGATGTAGAATTTGTCCTTGAAGCCAGTCTGACAACTTCAACAACTCACCCAGCGTTTCAAACGATTCTTTAACAACTCCAAATTAAGACTCGTTAAGCGAAGAGAGAAGAAGCGATCGCGTAGCAAACACCGTCAAGAAGACCCCTTCAAACCGAGATGAGGAGATGAAATGAAAGAGATCATCAAGAGATGAAATGGGGCTAAGCCCCATTAAGCAAACTGTAACCAAACCAGAGTGCACCCTAATGACGAACTTTTTGTACAGGTGCATAACAGTTGTAGAATAGGCTCAGACGGGCACCTGAACATTGATCAGCTTACGAATGATTCAGGTCAGAGTGGGATTGAGGACCCGAAATTGAAGGAAATTTTCTATTCAGAGGGTTTCCTTTCCTGAAGGCCAACAAGTGCCTAGTTTATGGCGCACTTTGGACATTCTAACTTCCTCAGTATTAAAAGCTGGACCCTCAGTACTAAACACAGGATCACTAGAAGGTTGGCGAAATAAGCCCGAAAGTATTAAGTTGTTATGGATCCGTAATTCACTAGTATTTTACTCAACTTCGTTCTATGCTCTGTTCGTCCCTCGTCCACTACACCTAGTTCATGCAGTCGTCTATACACCTGATGTCGATGAACTTTCATATTCTGCGTAATCGAGATGACAGTAGATTAAAAACATGACAAGGAATAGTCACTGTTTAAGATCTCTGTAAATGCGTGAGACAAATACTAGGATTGAGAACTACAAACTTTTTGATAGTTTTTATGGACCCGCTAGATGCGTAAGTTCAAACAAGAAAGCGTAACACAGGATTCTATGTGGAAGAGAGGACAAGATACAGAAGGGGTTTCAGTTCTGAAAGATACGGGATGCTAACGGGTATGATACATGTGATGTAAATTTGTCAGCGGACGCGTAGTAAAACGGTACGGAAACTTTAGCAAACGTCATAAACGTGTATAACGATTTTCATATTGGGACCTCGCGTTGAAAATGACTTACAAGAGGTTTAGGGCCAGAAGTTTTGAGTACAACGTATTAATGAAAACCTCTCTTGGTATGCCATGTTTCACCCAGGGAAATAAATCAATCAAGTGATTCAAACAGCGACACGTGCCAGCGACTCAAACACTAGGCAGTTTTCAAGTAAAATTCAACTAAAACAAATGGGGATTTAAACGGTCGTTAGATATCGGAGGATTAGAGTAGAGAAGAGGTAGAGGGGAAATGGTGAATTCGAAAAATGGAAAGAGAAGGGAATGCAATCGAAGCTCTTTGAACTCTGTTTGTTTGATTGATCAAAGCTCTCCAAATTCGAATTTGAGTAAATTTTGTGCGGGCCGCCAAGGCTTAGGTGGGAGGTTATACCAAGAAAAATCCTTGTGTGAGAATTAATTGTACCCAGACTTTGAGCATTCACTGTTGGATTTCCAACAAATTGTATCCTTGAATATGGAGTATGCTGATCATCTGCACCCACCTCACTCGTGCATAGATTGCAGTTCTCCTACCTGTCTCCATAATTCTAATCCCGTCACCGACCTTGCTCACACTTGCAATATGCATTCCCGCACTTGGATTTGTATAACTGTTGAAAATGGTTAGCTATGCAGCATCCTGGCTACATATCATTCCAGCAAGTAAAGCGGCATATCCTGTCAATGCTATCCTGTCAATGCTATGAGCTCTCATTGCATTGACAACTCAGCAAATTGCCTTGCACCTCCTTTTCCTAATTGAAGGGAGAGAAAAGGGAAAAGAGAGAAGGAAAGATTCAAGATGGTATCTCATCACTATAGCCAAATTTTGCATTAATTGGAAGATCTCAAGCACTTTAAACAAATCCATGGCGCCACTTGCGAGAAACCCATACAAAAGAATACAACATTTAGCTACATGGCAACTTTTCTAGTTAGATTTGGTAATGGATTTGTAGTGTTCATGACTAGATCAAAATTGATCAAGAAATGGGTGAGATTTTTGAAATCTTACAAAACTACTCACAACTAGAAGGACAAATCCACTAACGAGGTACTCATCGACAAGGAGGTCAAATGTGATTGGACCATCAAGGATAAACTAAATAATATGTGTCCTTATTATTCTAAGATAGATGCTTTGTTTGAGGCTAGAGAAAATATATCTCACCCTGCCTTTGTAAATTTGGGGATGGGAAGTGAAATGAATCTCATTGAATGGTTGTGCAAAGAGGAGGAAATGTGTAGAGTTTTAGAGGCTAGGGAGGGTATGTTGGGAGAGGATACTCTTTTGTCCAAGATTTCACAAGCTTTTGACCTTCATGGATCAATATTGTAACAATATGGAGTTTACATACAAGTTAGTCAAGACTTATGAAGTAGAAAATAGGCCAAATTAGCCAAGAGTTATAAGAATATTCTAAAAGCATCTAGGAAGTTTCTTGATACCTTCAAAGTATTGGGTAACATGTTTTCTAAGTGGTAACTTCTAGGAAGAAGCTTCTTGGGAAGTTTCCCGGCTAGCTTAGCTTGCATGCAAAGTAGATGGTCTATAAAAGGAAACTTCTTGGGAAGTTTCCTGACTAGCTTAGCTTGCATGCCAAGTAGATGGTCTATAAAATGAAACTTCTTGGGAAGTTTCATGACTAGCTTAGCTTGCATGCCAAGTAAACGGCTTCTAGGAGGAAACTTCTTGTGAAGCTTCTCGGTTAACTTAGCTTGCACTCTAAGAATATGGCTTTTAGGAAGCTTCTTGAGAAGCTTCTCAAGAGACTTGTATATTCTCTATAAATACCAAAGCCCAAGCTTATGCTAGGCATTTAGAGTTTCACTCATTCAAGAGTCCCATCAATGTGATCTTTCACTCCAATCTTCCATGCTCCTATTTCTCTCCTTAGTCTTTTATAAGTACCATTACCAAGCAGCATTCCCATTACCCAACAAGAGAATATATTTGAGTTTGCCAAGTGCAATTACCAATATGCACCAAATGTGCCATTTAGAGATCATAAAGAGGAGGATATCCCAAGCACACAACAAAACACAAGAGCAAAAGCACCATAGAAGATTGACAAAAGTCTAGAAGAGATTCATAAAAGTGAAGAGTAAAGAGCAACCAAGGATATCCCTATAGAAGCACAAGAGATGTACAAGAACAAGCAAGAGATAAAGGTGAAAAGAATGGAGTAGATGCCTTGGATGAGCACAAGAGAGAATCATGCAAGAGGAGGAGGTCATAAAAAAATCCAAAGAATTTCTTAACACTCAGATTTTGCCATAGACATGGTCAACCATACCAAATTTCAGACTAAATCAATGGAAGTAAGAGAGAGGTGCCAAATAGCTCAAATTAAGACCCTCAAAGCCACTAAAATGGAAAAACTCAAGGTGAAGGTGGAGGCTAAGGCAAGATCAAAATTTGAGGAATTTATATTTGAGGAGAGGATTGGAAAAGCCAAGCATCAATACCAAATGACAATAGAATTAGCCAAAGCAAATAAATAGCACTAGAAATAATAAGCCTTGTGAGTATGATCTTTTGAAATAGACCAAAAAGATATGGAGGAGCAATATCCCAGAAAACCTTGTATCTAAAAGAATATAAAATAACAATAGAAATAATGAGCCTTGTGAGTATGATCTTCTTTTGAGGCAGACCAAGTAGATATGGGAGAGCAATATCCAAAAAAACAAGGTATTTAATTCTACTAGTGTTGACATCAATCTGAGTATGTAGAGATTTCATTACTGATTATGCAAAGATATAATGAAAGATTTCATTAATGACGCTTTGTTTCTACAAGTATGTGCAATTTTCAAGAGGTTTAGAATGGAGTTTTGGAATGGATGTTATGCTCAAATGAAATGTTCATGGTTTTTTTAAGATAGTGCAAAGTCACTTGGAAATTACCATGCTTCACCAGTGTGGAAATGTGCTTGCTCGTGTTCACTTGAGGAGCAAGGTGGGTCTACTTGCCAGTTGAGAGAGTTTGCTTGTGATGTAGCAAGAGATTTGATGAAGTTGTGGTTGTGTAACTTCTTTAGCCTTTGTACATATCACTATTCTAGCTTTTTCTACACCATGGTGCAATTTTTCTAGTCCTTTCTAGGAGCATAAAATTTTCTATAGGTATTTTGGGCACCAAGCTTCTACAATTTTGTTTTGTCCATAAGCTTGGTGGGGCATGAAGTGTTGTGTACACTGAGCTTATGTAGTTTTGTCCAAAAGCTTGGTTGAGCATGAAGTTTTTGAGGCACCAACCTTTTGCAATTTTGTCCATAAGCTTGATTGGGCATGATCACATTATTTTGATGTATTAATTGCAATATGCTGAAAACCTCAAATGAAAAAATGAAGAAATACCATGGGGGTTTTGGATCCGGATTGACCAACATAAAATACAACATTGTCATGGTATGACCATACATGTATAGAAGAAGTAGACAATATTGATATAGTTGCACAATAGAAGTGTACAACAACCAATCCTATTATTTATATATGTATAAAATATTAATTAAATGTGATTCCAAAATGAAAAATTGAATTCAAAGTTCATACAAATGTGCCAAAATGAACAAGTGATCATGATAGAATATAATATAACATAACATTAAAAAGGATACATATGGTGAAACTCTGAGGATGGAGGGGAAGCGGGAGGAGGTTGGCTACTCAAGTGTGCTCTTGTGCATCATCAAGTTGTCTAATGATGGATCAATGTATCCACAATGGACTATATTGCCACATACACTCCCACTCATGATGGCACATAGGAAGATCATGCAAAGATGCTGCTAAAGACTGATATGGATCAATTTTATATTCCCTAAGTCTCCTTGATGTCCACTCCTTGCTAAGAAACTCTAAAGTAGAGTGAGGTTTGGTCCTAAATTTGTCAAATGGAGCAGTCAAGATATCCACTAATGAGGACCAGCTATCACTAATTGCATCTAAGGAGTGAAGCAAGGCTGTCACTAATTGCGTGTAAGGAGTGAAGCAAGGAGGGTGGATAGCTCCATGGAGGTGGTTCTTACAATAAAGAAGCACCACATTATCAACTATGAGGATATCCCTCAAAGATAAACCCAATGTCGTAAATGCAACATAAGGTCTGACCATGTACCCTTGTTATGGCTCCATGTACCCATCATGATCACTAAACAAGGCCATGAGCTGATCTCTTATGTAATAATATGGAGTTTATAGCAAGTTAGTAAAGACTAACAAAGTAACAAATTAGCCAAATTAACCAAGAATTATAAAATATTTTAGAAATATCTAGGAAACTTCTTGGTATCTTCCCTGTATTGAGTAATGTGTATGCCAAGTGGTGACTTCTAAGAGGAAGCTTCTTGACTAGCTAAGCTTGCATGCTAAGTAAGCAGCTTCTAGAAGGAAACTTCTCAAGAAGCTTCCCAATTAGCTTAGCTTTCACTCTAAGGAAGCTTCTTGAGAAGCTTATCAAGAGCTTTGCATGTTCCCTATAAATACCAAAGCCCAAGATCATGCTAGGTATTTGGAGTTTCACTCATTCAAGAATCCCAATGTGATCTTCTATTCTCCTATTTTTCTCCTTGGTCTACTATATCCTATCTGTACTCCATAGGATAAGAATCTCTCCACCCACACGGACCGGAGCAGGTGCTCTAACTCTATCCTAGTACCATCTGTCTTGATGATCACCTCAAAGAAGCACATACAATACTCCATAAACTCTCTAACCCTTGGATGCAAAACCTACCTAAACACACCCCTACCTCTATAATGTGACTATCCGCACTGTACTACCAAGTCACACCAATGATTGAAGAGGCAACTACTATCCAACATAAGGTCTACTAGACAACCTACATCTAACACTAAGGTCTTCCTCCATCTCTTATGAGCATAGAAATACAAGGAATGAACTGCCTAGACAATGTCATGTTCTTCCTCAAAAGAGTAAGTCTTCTAATCTCACCCAAGAGTGTCATCCTCTTCTACTCAAGCCACTTGTACTCCTCAAAAGTATGGGTAAAATAAAGGAAGCCCAAGTCATCCAATAGCTGGAGTCTCTAATGAATAATGTCACCATCTTGGATCATCACTCTAGGCTCCTCTCAAGGCATACCATGTATATGAGGTTTTGTGTCACATGAGTGATGTTAGGTATCATGGTCTATTTCAGTATCTATAACATGGGTGATACAAGGTATAGTGTCAATCTGAGTCCCATGGGTAATACTAAGGATAGTGTCCATTTGAGTCTCATGGGTGAAGCTTGGTATAATGTCCAAATGAGTCTCCCTACCCTCAATTTGCTCATGTCTCCTCTATGCCTCCTCTAATAGCTTGTGGTTGATACTAAGCTCTCTCCAATAAAACTCCTCTAACCCGAGTAGCTCTTCTCCCTTAGCCTCCTTGCTAAGCACAATCTATCTAACTCATCTAATCACTCAGCCCTAGTCCTCTCCTCAGTCAGGAACTGATCCTCTTGCTCTACGAGAGTCTCTCAAGAATAACTACCTCCCTTCTAACTATATCTACCTCCCTCTCTCTAGCTTCACTCCCTACTAGTACCTCTCCTTGGTCTACTCTTCTTCTTGGCCTATCTTAAAAAGACAGAACTTGAGGGGAGACCTGTGAGCCGGCCTGTCTCTCACTCAAGATGAACCTCTGATGGCTATTATGGTAGCGCACCATGGACTAAGAAGGCAAGGAACCCAAACTCCATCATACTCCTCCAAGGCTAACACTCCAAGGCTCAAGACATTGCTCACTAGAGAACTCAATGAGAGAGAGATAGTTGCAAATGAAAGGATGATGAGTACCTCCTCACCCCTTGTTTATATACTTGTGAAATAGTTACGTACCAAAGTTACTAATTACCGTTGTAACTCAAGTTACTAGACTAAAAGTCAAGTAAAGTCAAAAAGTAGAAAGGAATATCCATTCACATGGGCATATTCCCCTAAGCATGTGGTCTTATCTTGACCCAACCACTAAAGCAAGGATTCCTTCACATGGGCTATCCTTGGACTAAAGAAGAATCCAAAACAAAAAGGCTTGCGGGCCCAAGAGTTCTCAACTCTTTCCCCAAAGCCAAACACCTAGGAATAATACCAAGTCAACACACTAAAATCCAAAATAGTGGTGCTCATCTTTTCTACTTCCTCTAAAGTAAGGTCCCATCTATCTTAGCTATGACTAACTTTAGCTAACCATGACTAATATAGAACCATCCTTTATCTCTATATAAATAATATCTCTTAAGTACTTGTAATACCAAGCTAAATATCACAATACCACACACATGCACAAATGGGTGTTACATTTACCCCCGGACTAAGTTTTCACTTTGTCCTCAAAGTGAAGGTCTCTCTACCTTCTATGGTACATCTTCAACTTATCATGGTTAATCCTATCAAAGTGTCTTCCTCCCAACTCCTTGAGATCATAAGTGTAATTTCCCCACACCTTCTCTACTATGAAAGGTCCAAAGTACTTAGGCAAAAACTTCTTTTGCACTCTCTTGAATCGAATGGAATCAAACAACATTACCCAATCACCTTCTTTGAAAGGCTCCACCTTCTTCTTGCCTTGCCTCTTGTCATAGCTCTCCTTTTGTTTCCTTTGGGCTTGCTCTACTCCAACCATAGCAACTGCTCTTGCCTCTTCCAACTCCATGAGTTGATCCTTCCTTGACTTCTCTGCATCACCTCCTTGTGCTTTCTTCAATCTCCTATGAATGCTTTGGAAGGTAGGAAGATCAAAGTGAATAGGTAAGGTAGACTCAATACCATACACCAATTGGAATGGAGAATATCCAGTGGAAGTCTTCATGGTTGTCCTATACTCCCACAAAACTGCATGAATCCTCTTGTCCCAATGATGTTTAGCCCCCTCCATTTCTGCATCTTTGGCCAACATCATGCACAAGGTCTGATTGGTTCTCTCTGCCAAGCCATTGGAATTTGGCTTATAGGATGTAGTTACTCTATGTGTGATAGAGAAATGTCGTAGCATGGCTGTAGTAATGCTTCCTGTAAACTCTCCTCCTCTATCAGAAACCAACTCCAAAGGGCATCCAAACCTAGTGATAATGCGTTCATAAAGAAATCTACCCACTTCATCTTCATTCTTGTCCCTCAATGGTCTAGCCTCAACCCACTTGGTAAGGTAATCAGTAACTACCACAATGTACCGATTGTTCCTTGGGGTTCTATTGAGAGGTCCTACAAAATCAATTCCCCACTTCTCAAAGGGTCCTAGCAATAGAATTGATCTAAGTGGTGGAGTGGATGTAGACTTTCTAGCAAAAGCTTGACAAACATGACAAGTTTTGCAATAATCAAGACAATCCTTGAAAATCCCTCTCCAATGGTAACCTGCATCTAGAATCTTGAAAGCAGTCACCTTTCCTGCAAAGTGTCCTCCACATACTAAACCTTCATGAAACTCCTTTATGAGTAGGATAGACTCTTCCTTACCCATTGCTCTTCGAAGTAGACCATCTGCTCCTTGGTGAAAAAGAATATCCTCCACCATTGTGTAAGGTCTAGATCTTGCTGCAAGGGCCTTCCTCTCCCTAGCATGCATCCCTTCTGGATAGTTACCTTTTGTCACAAAATCCACAATCTCCTTATACTCCATTGGAACCTCTTGAGTGACTGAGATTGTCATGAGCTCCTCATCCGGGAACGAATCATCCAATGGCTCATCTCCATCATGATCATAGGCTCTAGATAATAAATCAGCATTTGCATGTTTCTTTCCTGGCCTATCTTCAATGGTGTAGTCATACTCAGACAAGAGTATCATCCACCTTGCTAGTCTCCCTTCAACATTAGGCTTGTTGAAGATGTACTTCAAAGCCTTATGATCCGTGACAATGGTGGCTTTCCCTCCAATCAAGTAGTGTCTAAACTTCTTGAGACCAAAGATCACTGCCAACCCTTCTCTCTCAGTGACAGAGTAGTTCTTCTTTGCTGAAACCATCTTCCTACTAGCATAAGCTATTGGATGATCATGCCCATCTTGGTCTAATTGACTAAGAGTGCATCCTATAGCTACATTAGAAGCATCAGTGTAGAGGATGAAAGGTTTACTCCAATCAGGTTTAGCAAGAATTGGAGCTACATCAAGGGATTGCTTGAGCTCCTCAAAAGCTTTGAGAGCCTCCTTGTCTTCCAAAATCACCATGTAATCTACACCCTTCTTCATGTAGATGGTCAATGCATAAGCCTTGTTGGAAAATAAGAAGATGAACCTCCTATAGTACCCAACCATCCCCAAGAATTGGCGTAACTTTGTCAAGCTTGAAGGGAATGGAAGGTCTGAGATTTTCCTCACCTTCTCAGGATCAACTGCTATTCCATCCTTGGAGATGATATGCCCCAAAAGTAGACCTTCTTCACATCCAAAAACGCATTTCTTTGGGTTGAGTGATGCATTTGCCTCATCCAAGCGTTGCAAGACTTTGATTAGGTGCTCAAAGTGCTCCTCCTTGCTCCCATAGACACAAAAGTCATCAATGAAATCTCTCACAAATTTCCCAATGAAAGGTTCAAATACCTTGTTCATGAACCGTTGGAATGTGGCTGGAGCATTGCAAAGCCCAAAAGGCATGACCTTGAAAGCGTAAGTTCCCCAAGGTGTGGTGAATGTGGTGAGTTGTTGATGCTCTGGTGCAATCTTGATTTGGTTATATCCACTATAACACTCTCCAAAACTGTACCTCTCATGACCTGCAACCTCCTCCAAGATCTCATCAATGAATGGCAATGGGTAGTAGTCCTTCTTGGTAACAGCATTGAGCTTCTTGTAATCCACACATACCCGAAGCTTGCCATTCTTTTTCTTCACAATGACAATTGGAGACACCCATTCTGAATTCTCCACCTCAAAGATAAATCCAGCCTCCTTGAGCTTATCAATCTCCTCCTTCACAACCAAAGATATTGGTGGGCTAATGCGACGTTGCTTTTGGCGGATTGGTCTTGCATGTGACTCCACCTCTATCTTGTGCTCCTCCAAGGTGACTTCCTTCAAATCCTTGTAACTAAAAGCAAACACATGGATGAACTTGCGGAAAATCTCCTCAAATCTCACCTTCTCCTCCTTGGTAACATTTGGGCCATACTTGAGGGTAGATAACCTTCTCTCTACCTCCTCAAGTGTCAATGGTGATTTATCTGGGTCCTTCAAAACCTCTGGCTTAGGTGCAAAATCCATAGCACACAAAGGATACACATCTGAATCAGATTCAGATTCATCCTCCACTGTGGAAGTCTCCTCTTCCATGCTTGTGTCCACACCTGAAGCTCCTTCTTCAGAATCTGATTCCCAATAATCAGAAGATGGTGTATCTGAATGTGAAGTGTTGGTGGTGTTAGTCACAGGAACAGTGACTCTATGGTTTGATGGCCCAATCCTCAAGTACCCTTTGTGCCATCGATCAGTTGTGCGTGCTACTCTCAACCATGGCCTCCCAAGAAGTAAGTCATAGCTTGAATCCTTCAAGACTTGGAAAGTCATGAGATTTTGAACTCCCATAACTGAAACTACCACCTTATCCATCACCCCTACTGGTCGAACTTGTTGCTTGTTTGCCATGCTCACCACAAATGTTGAAGGTCTTGAGGGTATCATACCCAACTTCTTCATCAACCTTTCTGACATGGCATTCACTGCTGATCCTCCATCAACCAATGCATCCTTGATGTTGTGACCATTCACTCTCACATCAATCTTGGAGGCATATTCACAAGCTTCCCATGGTGCTGGCTTGGCATCCACCACCCCCATTGATACTGGAACTTTTGCCTTCTTCTTCTTTTTGCTCCTTGTAGAACTCAAACCACCTCTAAGCTCCTTTCTCAAGGTAGGGTTCAAAGCAATTAATTGGCCCACTGTGATGTTAGCCTTGTGACTACCAACATCCTCCAACACATTAAAGTTCCATTGTTGCTTTGAGATCAAGAAGTCCTCCATCCCCAACTTCTTCCTTGGAGTCTTTTTTGTTGATGGTGTTGAGGTGCGAGTGCTCCTAGTAGACATAGGAGTATCCTTGCTTGAAGTAAATCCTTGAGGAGAGTGAACATCCTCTGCAAAACGAGCTCTCTTCTTCTCTTGTGCCAAAAGCTCCAAATTAAGACCCTTGGAGTTTGAGCACTCTCCCTTCTCATACTTACTCTCAACCACATCTATGGATGCTATCCCCTTACCTTTGTTGGGATTAGGAGCCACTTGGGTTTCACTACCTCCCTCTTTCCCTCTATTGGCTCCCTCATAACCCCTTCCTCCATGGTAAGTGGAATTTGGGCAATTCCTTTGGATATGGCCTCTTCCTCCACAACCAAAACAATTTCTATCATTGAAATTGTTGGCTGGTTGGCCTCCTCTATATGGATAGTTTCCATAACTCCTAGGCCTTCTCCCTACATTCTGATCCACCTCTCTCTTCTCCCATAGTTGCACCACATTGATCTTGAGATCCGCAAGTTGTTCTGTGATGGTTTGGAGTGGATCTTTTGGTGGAGGTGCAAGAACTGGAGCAACTACTACTTGTGGTGCAACCCTTGTCACCAAAGTATCAGAAGTTCCACCATACTTGTAGCCTTGAGGAGGATGCACAACCTCCTTCACCACCAAATCACTCTCATCCCCTTCCAAACTCTCCTCCATACGAATTGCGATCTTGATAGCTTCAACCTTGGAAGAAGGTTTCTCATATCTCACCTTGCTTCTAATTTGTGGTCTCAATCCTCCCACAAAATTCTTGGTGAGCATGGCCCCTATGCCAATCATTGTAGTCTCCACATCATCCCCACACTTCCTCAACACTATGCGAAATCTAGACTCCAACTTTTCCACTCTTTCCACATAGACCCTCACTTTCTCTCCATCTCCTTGCTTGAGAAATGTAACCTCACTCATCAATCTCTCATAACTCTCATCAGGAAGAAAGTTCTCAATGAGTACTGAAGTCAAAGTCTCCCAAGACTCCTCTTCCCCCTCTCTCCTCTCTCTCTTTTGGTATTCTGACTCATACCATGTAAGTGCTGCATCCTCAAAGAAATCTGGTAATAATGAGGCCCACTCATTCTTCCTCCTCTCATTGTTTCCTATGCAAGCTCTCTTGAAGTCTCTCACAAAGGCCTCCACATCTTCTCCATCCTTGCCAAAGAATACCGGAAGTTTCTCCATCTTAACCCCTCACTATCTTTCTTTTCTCTCAATTTTTTTTTCTCTTTTCTTTTCTCTCACTCTATTACTAATAGAGTATATACATGACTAAAACTATCTGAGAATAATCCACTCTAGGGAACACAAAAGGTTCAGGTTGCTCCAAGATTTCTATAGCAACATCAAATCCTAGAGTGCATATTAATCTAACTCTCATGGATAGTTTATCCATAAGTTGAAAGATTATCTCCATCACTAATCTTGAGAAGTAGCTGATGAAGGTGGTAGTATTTCTGTAGCTGTACTAAGACTCTCTCCAAGATCCTTCATCAAAGTTTCCAAAAGTGCTTTTACTCCACTACACTCATGTCCTTTTGGAAGTCCTTCAACTCCACAAACCTCACACAACTCCTTGGTCTTAGATCTTCTCCCTCCCAATCTTGGTGAAAAAGGTCCAACATGCAAACCCAAGTCAAGTAAGCCTCTCCTTTCCTTCAATCTCTTGCTCTCAAAGGTCAATGGACATGAACTTGCCTTATGTCCCTTCTCTCCACATAGAAAGCACTTAGATTCACTCTTTCCTCCAAGTGGTGTAGGTTTTTGGATCCTCTCAACACTCTCTTCAAATTCTATTGTAAATTCTCTTTTTCTCAAATCCACCCCTATAATCACCTCAAACCCTTGGGGAACCTTACATAATCTCAATTTCCACTCTTGATGACCCTCCATGTTCCCCAAGATGAATCTAAACACTCAAACATGCTTTTTGTTGATCTCAAACTTCTCATGCATGAGATCTCCACTCTGTAGAATTGACCCTTCCTTACAATGTCACTCAAATCTCCCAACCAATATGTCATGGTCCTCTGAAATTTTCTACACTTGATCACAACTTTAGGGCGTCCCTCCCTGCAAAATTTTAGATCTTTTCATCAAGCAATTTGGCCTAGACACCTTTCTATTCAGCACCCATATTTCAGATTTGGTCTGAAAACCACCCCCCGCACTTCAAAAACTCATAACGCCCTGCGCAAAAACGATATCTCTCTCATTTTTGTGGTAGCAGTTAGGATACAATGCACTGAATTTTCTTGGAAATTTTTAGTATAATTCACTGAAAATTGAAGAAATGACAGACTCTGTACAATTTTCCAGAGAGCATGCAGTTGCGGGAGCACTTTACCCTATCAACTTTCAAAAATTCTAGCCCAGTGCACATAGAAGCTCTCACATAAATTTTAATTGTGCTAACTGAAAGATAACCCAAGCTATCATGTGTAGAAATCTCAAGTCCAGATCTCAAACTTGAGATTTTGCCCAAAATCACCTTAATCCCCAAAATCTGCAATACACCTCACACAATCTCTCCAATTCCTCTCATGTGTACAAGATGTACAAAATCACCTCAAAGACATCATAATGAACTACAGGGTATACAAATGGATCTTGGTTCTCTAACATAAGTTCAGCCTCTCCTCTCCTTATGTTCTCTCCAAGTGAGCTCTCATAGCCTCCTTCTGCCTAATGTAGAATTGGACGCGGAACATTATCTTGCCTTCTAGAGAGGTCCCGGCAATGGAACCAAAAATGTGAGCTGGCCTGTCTCTCACTCAGGATGAACCTCTGATGGCTATTATGGTAGCGCACCATGGACTAAGAAGGCAAGGAACCCAAACTCCATCATACTCCTCCAAGGCTAACACTCCAAGACTCAAGACATTGCTCACTAGAGAACTCAATGAGAGAGAGATAGTTGCAAATGAAAGGATGATGAGTACCTCCTCACCCCTTGTTTATATACTTGTGAAATAGTTACGTACCAAAGTTACTAATTACCGTTGTAACTCAAGTTACTAGACTAAAAGTCAAGTAAAGTCAAAAAGTAGAAAGGAATATCCATTCACATGGGCATATTCCCCTTATCTTGACCCAACCACTAAAGCAAGGATTCCTTCACATGGACTATCCTTGGACTAAAGAAGAATCCAAAACAAAAAGGCTTGCGGGCCCAAGAGTTCTCAACTCTTTCCCCAAAGCCAAACACCTAGGAATAATACCAAGTCAACACACTAAAATCCAAAATAGTGGTGCTCATCTTTTCTACTTCCTCTAAAGTAAGGTCCCATCTATCTTAGCTATGACTAACTTTAGCTAACCATGAATAATATAGAACCATCCTTTATCTCTATATAAATAATATCTCTTAAGTACTTGTAATACCAAGCTAAATATCACAATACCACACACATGCACAAATGGGTGTTACAGACCTCACTCTCTAACGACCACACAAGATAGAAAGCATCCTTGGAAGACTGATCAAGGAAGGCATCCTCATAAGGATTAGTGTGGGGGAGTGTTTCCTTTAGAAGCTTCTCATAAAATATAGTGTCATGTTGGTGCAAATGTTGAACACAAATACCTGTGCACAAACACACTCATACATTCAAAGGGTACATCAAAGATCTCATCAAGAAACAATGATACATGTAATACCAACAGCTAGATAGATGATCTAGAGATGAATTTTGGTTTGGTAACATTTGGAATGATGTTATACATGATGGACTAAGAAGATCAAATAGAGGTATCAGCCAAAAGAGTACTTCTAATGGTAGGCCAGAAACCAAAACATGCTTGGAAATTTTTAAATCAATAGCTAGGTATATAATCTAGAGGTGAAACTTGGTGTGGTGTAACAATATGGAGTTTAGCAACGTAGTTAGTAAGGCTAACAAAGTAGCTGATAAGCCAAATTAGCCCAGAATATTCCAAAAGCATCTAGGAAGCCTCTTGGGAAGCTTCCTGACTAGCTTAACTTGCACCCCAAGCAAATAGCTTCTAGAAGGAAGCTTCTATAAGCTTCAAACTAGCTTAGCTTGCATGCCAAGTATGCGGCTTCTAGAAGGAAGCTTCTTTAGAAGTTTCTTGGTTAACTTGACTTGCACTCTAAGAAAGTGGTTCAAGGAAGCTTCTCAAGGGCCTTTTATGTTACTAGTAAATACCAAAGCCAAAGCTCATGCTAGGCATTTAGAGTTTTCACTCATTCAAGTGTCCCAATGGGAGCTTCTATTCTCCTATTTTTCTCCTCGGTCTTGGAATTTTTCTTTTACATTAGAGCAGGACTGGGATGGATGGAATTTATGGACTGTGAGCCGGCCTGTCTCTCACTCATGATGAACCTCTGATGGCTATTATGGTAGCGCACCATGGACTAAGAAGGCAAGGAACCCCAACTCCATCATACTCCTCCAAGGCTAACACTCCAAGACTCAAGACATTGCTCACTAGAGAACTCAATGAGAGAGAGATAGTTGCAAATGAAAGGATGATGAGTACCTCCTCACTCCTTGTTTATATACTTGTGAAATAGTTACGTACCAAAGTTACTAATTATCGTAGTAACTCAAGTTACTAGACTAAAAGTCAAGTAAAGTCAAAAAGTAGAAAGGAATATCCATTCACATGGGCATATTCCCCTTATCTTGACCCAACCACTAAAGCAAGGATTCCTTCACATGGGCTATCCTTGGACTAAAGAAGAATCCAAAACAAAAAGGCTTGCGGGCCCAAGAGTTCTCAACTCTTTCCCCAAAGCCAAACACCTAGGAATAATACCAAGTCAACACACTAAAATCCAAAATAGTGGTGCTCATCTTTTCTACTTCCTCTAAAGTAAGGTCCCATCTATCTTAGCTATGACTAACTTTAGCTAACCATGACTAATATAGAACCATCCTTTATCTCTATATAAATAATATCTCTTAAGTACTTGTAATACCAAGCTAAATATCACAATACCACACACATGCACAAATGGGTGTTACATTTACCCCCGGACTAAGTTTTCACTTTGTCCTCAAAGTGAAGGTCTCTCTACCTTCTATGGTACATCTTCAACTTATCATGGTTAATCCTATCAAAGTGTCTTCCTCCCAACTCCTTGAGATCATAGGTGTAATTGCCCCACACCTTCTCTACTATGAAAGGTCCAAAGTACTTAGGCAAAAACTTCTTTTGCACTCTCTTGAATCGAATGGAATCAAACAACATTACCCAATCACCTTCTTTGAAAGGCTCCACCTTCTTCTTGCCTTGCCTCTTGTCATAGCTCTCCTTTTGTTTCCTTTGGGCTTGCTCCACTCGAACCATAGCAACTGCTCTTGCCTCTTCCAACTCCATGAGTTGATCCTTCCTTGACTTCCCTGCATCACTTCCTTGTGCTTTCTTCAATCTCCTATGAATGCTTTGGAAGGTAGGAAGATCAAAGTGAATAGGTAAGGTAGACTCAATACCATACACCAATTGGAATGGAGAATATCCAGTGGAAGTCTTCATGGTTGTCCTATACTCCCACAAAACTGCATGAATCCTCTTGTCCCAATGATGTTTAGCCCCCTCCATTTCTGCATCTTTGGCCAACATCATGCACAAGGTCTGATTGGTTCTCTCTGCCAAGCCATTGGAATTTGGCTTATAGGATGTAGTTACTCTATGTGTGATAGAGAAATGTCGTAGCATGGCTGTAGTAATGCTTCCTGTAAACTCTCCTCCTCTATCAGAAACCAACTCCAAAGGGCATCCAAACCTAGTGATAATGCGTTCATAAAGAAATCTACCCACTTCATCTTCATTCTTGTCCCTCAATGGTCTAGCCTCAACCCACTTGGTAAGGTAATCAGTAACTACCACAATGTACCGAATGTTCCTTGGGGTTCTATTGAGAGGTCCTACAAAATCAATTCCCCACTTCTCAAAAGGTCCTAGCAATGGAATTGATCTAAGTGGTGGAGTGGATGTAGACTTTCTAGCAAAAGCTTGACAAACATGACAAGTTTTGCAATAATCAAGACAATCCTTGAAAATCCCTCTCCAATGGTAACCTACATCTAGAATCTTGAAAGCAGTCACCTTTCCTGCAAAGTGTCCTCCACATACTAAACCTTCATGAAACTCCTTTATGAGTAGGATAGACTCTTCCTTACCCACTGCTCTTCGAAGTAGACCATCTGCTCCTTGGTGAAAAAGAATATCCTCCACCATTGTGTAAGGTCTAGATCTTGCTGCAAGGGCCTTCCTCTCCCTAGCATGCATCCCTTCTGGATAGTTACCTCTTGTCACAAAATCCACAATCTCCTTGTACTCCATTGGAATCTCTTGAGTGACTGAGATTGTCATGAGCTCCTCATCCGGGAAGGAATCATCTACTGGCTCATCTCCATCATGATCATAGGCTCTAGATAACAAATCAGCATTTGCATGTTTCTTTCCTGGCCTATCCTCAATTGTGTAGTCATACTCAGACAAGAGTATCATCCACCTTGCTAGTCTCCCTTCAACATTAGGCTTGTTGAAGATGTACTTCAAAACCTTGTGATCCGTGACAATTGTGGCTTTCCCTCCAATCAAGTAGTGTCTAAACTTCTTGAGACCAAAGATCACTGCCAACCCTTCTCTCTCTGTGACGGAGTAGTTCTTCTCTGCTGAAACCATCTGCCTACTAGCATAAGCTATTGGATGATCATGCCCATCTTGGTCTAATTGACTAAGAGTGCATCCTATAGCTACATTAGAAGCATCAGTGTAGAGGATGAAAGGCTTACTCCAATCAGGTTTAGCAAGAATTGGAGCTACAACAAGGGATTGCTTGAGCTCCTCAAAAGCTTTGAGAGCCTCCTTGTCTTCCAAAATCACCATGTAATCTACACCCTTCTTCATGTAGATGGTCAATGCATAAGCCTTGTTGGAAAATGAGAAGATGAACCTCCTATAGTACCCAACCATTCCCAAGAATTGGCGTAACTTTGTCAAGCTTGAAGGGAATGGAAGGTCTGAGATTTTCCTCACCTTCTCAGGATCAACTGCTATTCCATCCTTGGAGATGATGTGCCCCAAAAGTAGACCTTCTTCACATCCAAAAATGCACTTCTCTGGGTTGAGTGATGCATTTGCCTCATCCAAGCGTTGCAAGACTTTGATTAGGTGCTCAAAGTGCTCCTCCTTGCTCCCATAGACACAAAAGTCATCAATGAAATCTCTCACAAATTTCCCAATGAAAGGTTCAAATACCTTGTTCATGAACCGTTGGAATGTGGCTGGAGCATTGCAAAGCCCAAAAGGCATGACCTTGAAAGCGTAAGTTCCCCAAGGTGTGGTGAATGTGGTGAGTTGTTGATGCTCTGGTGCAATCTTTATTTGGTTATATCCACTATAACCATCTCCAAAACTGTACCTCTCATGACCTACAACCTCCTCCAAGATCTCATCAATGAATGGCAATGGGTAGTAGTCCTTCTTGGTAACAGCATTGAGCTTCTTGTAATCCACACATACCCGAAGCTTGCCATTCTTTTTCTTCACAATGACAATTGGAGACACCCATTCTGAATTCTCCACCTCAAAGATAAATCCAGCCTCCTTGAGCTTATCAATCTCCTCCTTCACAACCAAAGATATTGGTGGGCTAATGCGATGTTGCTTTTGGCGGATTGGTCTTGCATATGACTCCACCTCTATCTTGTGCTCCTCCAAGGTGACTTCCTTCAAATCCTTGTAACTAAAAGCAAACACATGGATGAACTTGCGGAAAATCTCCTCAAATCTCACCTTCTCCTCCTTGGTAACATTTGGGCCATACTTGAGGGTAGATAACCTTCTCTCTACCTCCTCAAGTGTCAATGGTGATTTATCTGGGTCCTTCAAAACCTCTGGCTTAGGTGCAAAATCCATAGCACACAAGGGATACACATCTGAATCAGATTCAGATTCATCTTCCTCCGTGGAAGTCTCCTCTTCCATGCTTGTGTCCACACCTAAAGCTCCTTCTTCAGAATCTGATTCCCAATAATTAGAAGATGGGGTATCTGAATGTGAAGTGTTGGTGGTGTTAGTCACAGGAACAGTGACTCTATGGTTTGATGGCCCAATCCTCAAGTACCCTTTGTGCCATCGATCAGTTGTGGGTGCTGCTCTCAACCATGGCCTCCCAAGAAGTAAGTCATAGCTTGAATCCTTCAAGACTTGGAAAGTCATGAGATTTTGAACTCCCATAACTAAAACTACCACCTTATCCATCACCCCTACTGGTCGAACTTGTTGCTTGTTTGCCATACTCACCACAAATGTTGAAGGTCTTGAGGGTATCATACCCAACTTCTTCATCAACCTTTCTGACATGGCATTCACTGCTGATCCTCCATCAACCAATGCATCCTTGATGTTGTGACCATTCACTCTCACATCAATCTTGGAGGCATATTCACAAGCTTCCCATGGTGCTGGCTTGGCATCCACCACCCCCATTGATACTGGAACTTTTGCCTTCTTCTTCTTTTTGCTCCTTGTAGAACTCAAACCACCTCTAAGCTCCTTTCTCAAGGTAGGGTTCAAAGCAATTAATTGGCCCACTGTGATGTTAGCCTTGTGACTACCAACATCCTCCAACACATTGTAGTTCCATTGTTGCTTTGAGATCAAGAAGTCCTCCATCCCCAACTTCTTCCTTGGAGTCTTTGTTGTTGATGGTGTTGAGGTGCGAGTGCTCCTAGTAGACATAGGAGTATCCTTGCTTGAAGTAAATCTTTGAGAAGAGTGAACATCCTCTGCAAAACGAGCTCTCTTCTTCTCTTGTGCCAAAAGCTCCAAATTAAGACCCTTGGAGTTTGAGCACTCTCCCTTCTCATACTTGCTCTCAACCACATCTATGGATGCTATCCCCTTACCTTTGTTGGGATTAGGAGCCACTTGGGTTTCACTACCTCCCTCTTTCCCTCTATTGGCTCCCTCATAACCCCTTCCTCCATGGTAAGTGGAATTTGGGCAATTCCTTTGGATATGGCCTCTTCCTCCACAACCAAAACAATTTCTATCATTGAAATTGTTGGCTGGTTGGCCTCCTCTATATGGATAGTTTCCATAACTCCTAGGTCCTCTCCCTACATTCTGATCCACCTCTCTCTTCTCCCATAGTTGCACCACATTGATCTTGAGATCCGCAAGTTGTTCTGTGATGGTTTGGAGTGGATCTTTTGGTGGAGGTGCAAGAATTGGAGCAACTACTACTTGTGGTGCAACCCTTGTCACCAAAGTATCAGAAGTTCCACCATACTTGTAGCCTTGAGGAGGATGCACAACCTCCTTCACCACCAAATCACTCTCATCCCCTTCCAAACTCTCCTCCATACGAATTGCGATCTTGATAGCTTCAACCTTGGAAGAAGGTTTCTCATATCTCACCTTGCTTCTAATTTGTGGTCTCAATCCTCCCACAAAATTCTTGGTGAGCATGGCCCCTATGCCAATCATTGTAGTCTCCACATCATCCCCACCCTTCCTCAACACTATGTGAAATCTAGACTCCAACTTTTCCACTCTTTCCACATAGACCCTCACTTTCTCTCCATCTCCTTGCTTGAGAAATGTAACCTCACTCATCAATCTCTCATAACTCTCATCAGGAAGAAAGTTCTCAATGAGTGCTGAAGTCAAAGTCTCCCAAGACTCCTCTTCCCCCTCTCTCCTCTCTCTCTTTTGGTATTCTGACTCATACCATGTAAGTGCTGCATCCTCAAAGAAATCTGGTAATAATGAGGCCCACTCATTCTTCCTCCTCTCATTGTTTCCTATGCAAGCTCTCTTGAAGTCTCTCACAAAGGCCTCCACATCTTCTCCATCCTTGCCAAAGAATACCGGAAGTTTCCCCATCTTAACCCCTCACTATCTTTCTTTTCTCTTAATTTTTTTTTTTTTTTCTCTTTTCTTTTCTCTCACTCTATTACTAATAGAGTATATACATGACTAACACCATCTGAGAATAATCCACTCTAGGGAACACAAAAGGTTCAGGTTGCTCCAAGATTTCTATAGCAACATCAAATCCTAGAGTGCATATTAATCTAACTCTCATGGATAGTTTATCCATAAGTTGAAAGATTATCTCCATCACTAATCTTGAGAAGTAGCTGATGAAGGTGGTAGTATTTCTGTAGCTGTACTAAGACTCTCTCCAAGATCCTTCACCAAAGTTTCCAAAAGTGCTTTTACTCCACTACACTCATGTCCTTTTGGAAGTCCTTCAACTCCACAAACCTCACACAACTCCTTGGTCTTAGATCTTCTCCCTCCCAATCTTGGTGAAGAAGGTCCAACATGCAAACCCAAGTCAAGTAAGCCTCTCCTTTCCCTCAATCTCTTGCTCTCAAAGGTTAATGGACATGAACTTGCCTTATGTCCCTTCTCTCCACATAGAAAGCACTTAGACTCACTCTTTCCTCCAAGTGGTGTAGGTTTTTGGATCCTCTCAACACTCTCTTCAAATTCTATTGTAAACTCTCTTTTCCTCAAATCCACCCCTACAATCACCTCAAACCCTTGGGGAACCTTGCATTATCTCAATTTCCACTCTTGATGACCCTCCATGTTCCCAAAGATGAATCTAAACACTCAAACATGCTTTTTGTTGATCTCAAACTTCTCATGCATGAGATCTCCACTCTGCAGAATTGACCCTTTCTCACAATGTCACTCAAATCTCCCAACCAGTATGTCAAAGTCCTCTGAAATTTTCCACACTTGATCACAACTCTAGGGCGTCCCTCCCTGCAAAATTTTAGATCTTTTCATCAAGCAATTTGGCCTAGACACCTTTCTATTCAGCACCCATATTTCAGATTTGGTCTGAAAACCACCCCCATCACTTCAAAAACTCATAACGCCCTGCGCAAAAACGATCTCTCTCTAATTTTTGTGGCAGCAGGTAGGATACAATGCACTGAATTTTCTTGGAAATTTTCAGGACAATTCACTAAAAATAAAGAAATGGCAGACTCTGTACAATTTTCCAGAGAGCATGCAGTTGCGGGAGCACTTTACCCTATCAACTTTCAAAAATTCTAGCCCAGTGCGCATAGAAGCTCTCTCAATAATTTCAAGTGTGCTAACTGAAAGATAACCCAAGCTATCATGTGTAGAAATCTCAAGTCCAGATCTCAAACTTGAGATTTTGCCCAAAATCACCTTAATCCCCAAAATCTGCAATCCACCTCACACAATCTCTCCAATTCCTCTCATGTGTACAAGATGTACAAAATCACCTCAAAGACATCATAATGAACTACAGGGTATACAAATGGATCTTGGTTCTCTAACATAAGTTCAGCCCTCTCCTCTCCTAATGTTCTCTCCAAGTGAGCTCTCATAGCCTCCTTCTGCCTAATGTAGAATTGGACGCGGAACATTATCTTGCCTTCTAGAGAGGTCCCGGCAACGGAACCAAAAATGTGAGCCGGCCTGTCTCTCACTCAGGATGAACCTCTGATGGCTATTATGGTAGCGCACCATGGACTAAGAAGGCAAGGAACCCAAACTCCATCATACTCCTCCAAGGCTAACACTCCAAGACTCAAGACATTGCTCACTAGAGAACTCAATGAGAGAGAGATAGTTGCAAATGAAAGGATGATGAGTACCTCCTCACTCCTTGTTTATATACTTGTGAAATAGTTACGTACCAAAGTTACTAATTACCGTAGTAACTCAAGTTACTAGACTAAAAGTCAAGTAAAGTCAAAAAGTAGAAAGGAATATCCATTCACATGGGCATATTCCCCTTATCTTGACCCAACCACTAAAGCAAGGATTCCTTCACATGGGCTATCCTTGGACTAAAGAAGAATCCAAAACAAAAAGGCTTGCGGGCCCAAGAGTTCTCAACTCTTTCCCCAAAGCCAAACACCTAGGAATAATACCAAGTCAACACACTAAAATCCAAAATAGTGGTGCTCATCTTTTCTACTTCCTCTAAAGTAAGGTCCCATCTATCTTAGCTATGACTAACTTTAGCTAACCATGACTAATATAGAACCATCCTTTATCTCTATATAAATAATATCTCTTAAGTACTTGTAATACCAAGCTAAATATCACAATACCACACACATGCACAAATGGGTGTTACAGGACCACCAAATCCACTTCTGCCAAACCATTGGGATTTTTGTGTGTAGATATTACCCAAGCATCCTTTCACACAATTCATTACCTCATGCTTTGGATAGGATTATTTGCATATGATCACCTTGTCTAAGGAACCTTTGATAATTCCGGTTGTAACTTATGGAGAATGGTGGACGTGCTACATCTATGTGTTAATCAATTAGATAAATTGGGATAGAGAAGTAGTCATGGCGGCAATACTAGATGTCATCCTTACGATGTAGTAACAATTTGAGCTCCAACAAATTGAGCACCCACAAATCAAGCACCTTATTTGATTGTTGGATGATAGACAAGAACACATAGAGAGAGCACCAGTTCAAGATGGAGAAAATTACATCCAATTTCCAAAACCCAAGGTGTTTGAAGGCAAGAATCTTTCGGGCACATTGGAGAATTCTATGTTTGATTGCAAATGTTACTTTGAAGCCACCAATCTTCAAGATGATCAAAAACAGATTCTCTTGGCTTCTAGCCAATTGATGGTGTGGCAAAACTTTGGTGGCAATTCCGAGTGGAGTGAGCTGAATAATAGATTGTTGCACCAATTTTGACATGAGAAGAATTCAAGGATGCAATACTTGGCCAATTTCAAATTGTAAATGCCACCCAAGCCTCACAAGATAAACTGGCGGAGTTGAAGCAAATTGGCTCTATAAGGAGCTACATCACACAATTTTTAAACATCATCATGCACATTCTAGATATACAAGAACGTGAATTTTTGGATCAATTTGTTCGGGGATTGAAGTCATGAACCAAATTGGAGGTGAACATGCAAGAACCACAAAATGTGGAAGAAGCCATGCAATTGGCTGAGTGCTTTGATTCCTTGGTTGCGACAACTTGGTCTTGACCTTGACCTACACAAAGCCTACCAATACACTATGCATGGGTGGAGGAACCGGCACCAATGGAGATTGATGCTATCCACTGGAGACCACTTGGTATAGCAAATAGAGAAAGATTGCAACAAAATAGAGGTTTTTTTTATTGTCACCAAGTTAGACATCGCATTGCTAAATTTCCACTTAGGAATGGGCGACCTTGACAAATCACCCAAATGAAGTTTGTGGAGCAGAATGATCAAGGAAAAAAGGAATACAAGTAGGAGATTTTGAGCTGTCTACTGGGAGCTTGAATAGTTCCAATGGGATTGAAGGCTCGAACTATGCAAGTTTGCTTCACTTGCAAGGTACGATATCTAATTGGGGTTGTAGGATTTTGGATGATATTGGAAGTTTAGAGAATTGCATATCTATGCAAGTAGCAAAGGAATTGTGTATTCCTATCAAGCCGATGATTGGAAGTAGATTGATGATAGCGGATGGTAGAAAAGGTTATGCATTTTGTACCTTGCATTTGATTACCTTTAAGATTGGGAAGGAGTATTTGGAGTGTATGAGGATTGTAGTGGCACCTCTATACTATGATGTCATTTTAGGACTACCTTGGCTTGAACGTCATAAAGTTTAATTTGATTGGACCTGACAAAAAATTCAAGTACAACACCAAGGTACAAATTTCCAATTAGGTTGTTTGGCACCTCCAAGTAAGACACCTAAGAATAGTCACTCCCATGATGGGAATTTTGATGGGAAGGTAGCCATAGAGCATACCTTGAAGGGAAAGGAGTCCCAAGATGGGAAGTTTGCTAGAAAGGCAACCAAGGAGCAAGCTTTGCAGAGAGATGAGTCCCTAGATGGGAAGTTTGTTAGTGAAGTAGCCATAGAGCAAGCTTTGGAGGAGGATAAGTCCTGTTTTTGCAGTGTGGATCAAGCCAATTGCACAGGGACAATCTGAGGAGGAAAAAGAGCCTCATCAAGCAATGGTTGATCAGATAGTTCAAGAGTTTGTGGATGTGCTTCTGGATGATCTGCCAAAGGGATTACCCTCCAATCGTGGTATGCTCTTCAAGATTGAGTTATTGCCAGGGAGTACTCCAATGAGTAGACCAATCTATTGGCTCTCACCAAAGGAGTTGGAGGAGTTGTGAATAACACTTACGAAGTTGTTGGAGAAGGACTTCATATGACATAGTACCTCTCCTTGGGGAGCACCTGTACTATTTTTTCCAAAGAAAGATGGAGGGCTTGTTTCTGTATTGATTATCATAAGCTCAATAAGCAAACAATGAAGAATGCATATCTCTTGCCTTGAATTGATGACTTGCTTGATCAATTGAGTGGAGCACGATACTTTTCCAAGCTGGATCTTTGTAATGGCTTTGGGCAAATCTCCATTGATAGGGAAGATGTGCAAAAGATTACCTTTTGCACAAGGTATGGGCATTTTTAGTGGAGAGTTCTATCTTTTGGGCTCATTAATGCTCTAATAGTCTTCATGGATCAGATGCATCGAGTGTTGGATGGACTATTGGATTGGTACGTGGTGGTGTTCTTGGATGATATCTCAATCTATAGCAAGATGGAGGCTAAACACGTGAATCACATGCAAGAAGTCCTAACACAACTATGACAATGGAAATTTTACTACAAGAAGTCAAAGTGTGCCTTTTGGCAAAAGGAAGTTACCTTCTTGGGTCACAAGATCTCATCAAAGGAGATCAAGATGGAAGAGGAGAAAATTAAGGCCATTACTAATTGGACTACTCCAAAGGATGCTATAAAAGTATGTGCATTCAATAGGTTGGTCTTTTTTTATCAACGGTCCATCCATTATTATCCTCATGTGGCTGCACCATTTTCTAACCTCTTGGTGAAGGACTTGAGCTTCTAATGGACTACCAAGCACAAAAAAGCATTTCAAAAGTTGAAACACATGGTGTCTCCAAGATCCATCTTCAATTATATGATCCTCAACTATCTTGTGTGGTTGGTTATGATGCTTCTAACTTTGCAATTGGAGTCGTGTTACAACAAGAATTCCGAGATGGACTACATCCCATTGCTTTTGTGTCTTGCCGACTCAATACGGCTGAAACTACTTTGCTTGAGATTGAGAACAACTTGCAATGTTATATACCACCAAGGTATGGAAGCATTACCTCTTGGGGAAACAAGTGATCATGCAAACTGATCATAAACCATTGTTGCAGACCTTACACTTGCAACACATGAAGAGTCAACATCATCGATGGGAGGAATAACTCCAATTGTTTGACATCAAACTTGAGTACAGACCAAGTCGGTTCCATGCCATCCCTGATGCCTTATCATGGAAACCTGATTTAAAGTCTCTTCTTCTCATCAAGGTAGCAATTACAATGGTGTCAATTGACTCTAAGGTCCAAAACTGGTTTTGGTTAACTCTACAACAAGATCCCTTCTTCCAAATGGTACTTGGTCGTCGTATAGCATGCAATAAGGAGTGCAACACCTTCTCCTTCAAGGGAGGCCTTTTATTCCATAAGGACCGGATCTATGTTCCAGCCAAAGGTGATATCCAACTTATATGCCTTCAAGAAGCCCATGATTTACCAATAGTTGGTCATATGGGTGTGGACAAGACCTTGGGTACTCTCCAATGCCAATAGTGGTGGCCTAACATGACACAAGATGTTTGAGAGTTTACCCAATCGTGTGAGAGCTGCCAACGTAACAAGGCCAACAACCAAAAGCCGAGTGGACTCCTTCAACCACTCCCCATTCCATCCACTCAATGAAAACATGTGAGCTAGGATCTCATCACATCCTTGCCCAAGACAAAGCAAGGTCACACAACAATCATGGTGTTTGTAGATAAGCTTAGTAAGCAAATCCACTTAGTACCAACCTGTGATACCATGGATGCTCCAACCTTAGCACAAATCTACGTTGACAATGTCTTCAAGCATCATGAGATGTCACGTGTACTCATCTTCAACCGTGATCCTCGATTCACCGAGAAGTTTTGGCAAGCACTCTTCCAGATACTTGGCACCAAGCTTGCTTTTTCCACAACCTGTCATCCTCAAAATGATGGACAAACAGAATGTGCAAATCATACCTTGGAGGATATGCTGCGTGTCTTTGTCAAAACCAATTGGGATGAATGTCTTGCAACTACAGAATTTGTCTACAACAATTCCAAACATGCAAGCACCGGATTTTCTCCTTTCTTTCTTAATTTTGGCCAAGATCTGCTTGTCTCAGATTCTCTTCTTGCTTCTCCTCCATCTCAAGTCCCTCATACTTCAACCTTCTTGACAACCATCTCCAAATCTCTCCAATAAGCCAAACCTCACCTCCTTGTTGCTCAAAATTGTCAAAAACAATATGCAGACCACCATCGGTGTGATCTCACCTTTGAAGTTGGTGAGTAAAGTTATGCTATCCTCTAGTAATCTACCCCTCCCACTTGATACCAAGTTTTTAAACTTGCACCTAATGGGATAGGACTCTTTGATGTCACCCAAATTGTCTCTCTTGTTGCTTATCAACTTGCCTTGCCCTATCATATGTGCATCCATCTTATCTTTCATGTTTCCAAGTTAAAACCCTTTGTTCCTAACCCCCCTTCTTTTTCCTCTCAAGCCCAACCTCCTCTTCTTCCTATTCCTATCAATGATCATGAGGAGTACAAAGTTGATTGTATTCTTGTGCATTGCCACATTCAATGAGGACGCCGACAACATATGGAGTAAAAAGTCCTTTGGAAAGGGTATCCTCTTCATGATGCCACATGGGAACCTCTTTCTCACCTCCAAAATGCATAGACGGCCATCCAGGAGTTTGAAGCTTCAATGGCAACGAGGACATCACCAATTAGCAGTGGGGGAATATGTAACAATATGGAGTTTAGCGACATAGTTAGTAAGGCTAACAAAGTAGAGAATAAGCAAAATTAGCCTAGAATATTCCAAAAGCATCTAGGAAGCTTCTTGGGAAGCTTCTTGACTAGCTTAACTTGCACCCCAAGCAAATAGCTTCTAGAAGCTTTGAACTAGCTTAGCTTGCACACCAAGTAGGCAGCTTCTAGAAAGAAGCTTCTTGAGAAGCTTTTGGTTAACTTGGCTTGCACTTTAAGAAAGTGTCTCAATGAAGCTTCTTGAGAAGCTTCTCAAGGGCCTTGTATGCTACCTATAAATACCAAAGCCAAAGCTCATGTTATGCATTTGGAGTTTTTCTTCATTCCAATGTCCCAATGTGAGCTTCCATTCTCTTATTTCTCTCCTTGGTCTTGGACTTTTACACGTGATGACATCTAGAACGATATCACATATGATGGAGAAAGTAGATCAAATAGAGGGATCACCAAAAGAGCACTTCTACTAATAGGGCACAAGCCAAAGTAGGCTTGGAAACTTCAGAGGCAATTTTGGAGGCCTAAATGGATGAATTAGGCTTCAAAAATATGTGGCCCCTCCCCTCCCCTCCCCTCCCCCCCACGTCAACAGCAAAGGAAAGCTAGGCCTTCCTTCCCCCTTGGTTTGTCTCACCAAGAGCTTTCCAATGGTACCTCACCCATGTGATTTTGAGATTCATACAAGAAGATCCCTAAAAGATTCCCTATGGTCAAAGCTTTTTTGACCAACCAGATGGGACCAAGATCAACATGTCACCCATCCAAGCAAGTAATCTAAGGGTGGAGCTCACTGGCAGGTCACCTATCCATGTACCTAATCCTATGGTGGAGCTTCCTTGGAGGAGATCCTCTTTGGCTATATAATAAAAAGAAGGTGCTCCTTTGGGGCATCAAAGGATTGAGTGTGAAACTTGTATTTTCTCTCTTGGAGAGGTTTCTTGTCCTTGGGGTATTACAATACCTGAGAAGCAATATTGAGTTTCATTCATTCACTCATTTATTGAATCTCAATTCATGTGCTCACTCACCCTCTACTTCATCACCATGCTCAACCTCTATATCCTCCTCAATAGTTGCATCATTTGCATGGTCATCCTCCACCTCCTCCTCCATACTGTAGATGTCCAAGACACTAGTGTACTCATAGGTGACCTTGTCTTCCCCAATTAGTTTGCTCTCTAAAAAAATGGGTCAAAAATTGGCCCACAAAACTTGACTTGTATCACCCACCATCAAGATGTGTCAACTATCTCTGCAAGAACCATAACTCTGACTCAACTACATGGAGCATAAGCTTTGCCCAATCATAATCCTCTATTGCCCCATATAGCTCTATGGTCATATGGAGAATAGAATGCACATGTATCACCTTGGTCCGCCTAATGGGAATGACAAGGGAACTCAATAGCTAGAAAAATGTTCTCCATGTAGGATAAATACACTAACGTGTAAGACATCTCTTTGCATTGAAGTCTTGCACTAAAAACCACTCTTCAATCAGGTGGTGAGGAATATATCTCCTTTCTTGTTGCACCCTTTGCCAATGCCAATGCAAATGCACATTGTATGGCAACAAGAGTTAAGGTGAAAGATCTTCCTTTCACTGATCTTGTATGGGTGGACGTCTCCCAAGTCCATGCAAACTTGGTGCACAAGTCAACTTGACAACATAAAAGGAGTATATAGGCATCAACTAGAGAATCCACCAAAAGCTGAAGTTTGCAGCTGATAGAAAAGACTCACTCAATCTCATTCATTCAAAAATGGTACATCTAATGGAAGAAAACACTCAGTCTCATTCATTCTGGTGCATATACTAGAAGAAAATACTCACTCAATCTCATTCAAAATGGTGCATATATTAGAAGAAAATACTCACTTAGATCTCATTCAAAAATGGTGCATACACTAGAAGGAAAGACTTAATTAGTCTCATTCATTCATGGTGCATATATTGGAAGAAAATACTCACTTAGTCTCATTCATTCACAATGCATAGACAAGAATGTATAAGGTTTTTTCACCTATTAGTACTTATAAACTTTCTCTAGATAGTACTAATACAAGATTAGGAATAGCAAAACTCTTTGCAACCACATGGATAACCATTGTTGTTGAACTTGTAAAGAAGGAGCGTATGAAATCTAACATGAGGGCATTCAATTTAGGGATATTGGGCAATGAAGAAATACCACAACAAGCAAATGAAAGTGCAGAAGGAGAATTGGGCTTGGTAGAGGAATTGTGTGGATCAAAGGGATTGCACACAAGCAATGGATAGAGTTAGTGAAAGCAACTATTGTGATTGACCACTCCCTTGTATTTTAACTTATCCATCCTCATCAACATGTATATCTCATCCTACTTTCACTCATATACACCCTCACTAGTCAATCTCATGGTGCTTTCACTCATATATGCAAGCTGTCAAAGAAAAGCAAAGAGGCTGAAACAAAAACAAGAAGGTAAGCTCCAAGAGGCCCTTGCTAGAATAAGATCACAAAAGGATATTAATGGCTCCAAGAAGCTTTCAAGGTTTCCTAAAGAGCTTATGTAAGGATCAAGATGATCTTTTGTTTAGTGGTCTTTTGGGTTTTTCCTAGAAAACCAACAGCCTACAAGGTAGCTAAAACCTCATAGGTTGATTAAGTGACTCATCCTTAACCTCCATTTTGGTATTCACTCACTTTGGGTATGGGGTTTGCTTGCTTTTTATGAGTTTGACCACTCTATTTTTGGGTTTGCTCATGGTTTTACTTTTCAAACTCATTGTGTAGAGTATGCTTGTAAGGTATTTGTGAGAATGAGATTTTGTTGCATATTTCAAATTTGGAGAACATAGAACACAACAAAAACCAACACATGGAACATAGCAAAACATTGAATACAGAACCCAAAATGCAAAACACAACAAAAATTTAAACTCAAAAACTAGAATGCACAACACTAAACATAGAAACCAAAATGCAAAACACAAAAGAAAATTGGATGAAAAAAATGCAAATAATTTACAAATCCTAGATTTTTGTTATATTGGGTTTTATACTATTGCTTATTGTTGTAATTGGATATTACAATGTTTTATACTATTGTAATCACCCAAAATGCTTTAGTACAAAATGTAGTAGAAAGAAAACACAATAGAATGTATTAGAAACTTGGTATCCTAAGAGCACAATAGAAAGCAAAGAAAAGAAAAAACCCAATTTCCTAAGAGCACAATAGAAACCCTAAACCCAATTTCTAACAATTTGAAGATAAATATACCTAATTTACAAGCATACAAAGAAACATATTTTACAAGGATTCACAAGCATGGGAATATTAACAATAAAAGAAAAATAGTAACAAGTCAACTGACCTTGGGACAAAGATACTCAATACCCAAGCAAACATTCAACCCTAGTAAATCCAGATCTCCCACACAAATGCCTTTCAGCGTAGCACAAACCTAGGTCTAATCAAACCAACTCCATTTAATCTGTGTTATATTGTTTGTGATTTTGTGAGAATCTATTTGCCATGAACCCTCATTGATCTCCTCCATGTTGCGGAAATCCTAACACTTTTGCTAATCTAGAATTTGAACAATTTTGGTTTTGAAATCCCAATCTCATATTCTGATCCTCTCATCTACTCCAATCCTCTCACTATGCACTATGAATTGCAAATTCAAAAGTATGTGAGAACTATGCACCTTGATTTTGTATCTTTAATATGGTATCTTCTCCTCTTATTTCTATCTCTCCTCCTCTCCTCCTCTTTGTGCTCCTAAAATGTTCACTCTTCTTCTCTCCTCTTAACTAAACTTAGCTTTGAAAATCTTTCCTTCCAAAAATCCTAAAGCAATTCCCTTTCACTCCAAAAACCTTCTCACATTTCCACTTCACAAAATCCTCCCATCTAAAGGCTTTTGGATCTTTTGTTTTAAATATACTAAAATTAATCTTGATGATCAAACAAGGCTTTGGATTCTCTATTTTAAATATGCTCGCAAACCTTGATAATAAATCAAGAACCTGAAGGAAAACACTCTTCTCTAACAGTCTAAAATCCTCCTCTCCTCACTTCTTTAAAACATGATTCAAATGTTGCTCCTTAGTGAATGAACACAAATATAGTCTTTCATCTTAGTTTGATCATTATTTAAATTGACACTATCCTTGACAAACTCAAGTATTGGCACTCTTTCCTTATCCAATGGGTGGACTCAAGTATTGGTACAACCATTCAAATGGATGAACTCAGGTATGAGCACTCTTTCCCTTTCCAATGAGCAAACTTAGGTATTGGCACAATCAAGTGAGTTTGGTACTTTTGGTGCTCTCACATGTCTTCTCTTAAAACCCTAAAATTCTTCTAAAACCTCCTTTGTGCTAAACCCATTGGAGATGTCTTCAGCTAAAACTGCACATGCTCAAACATTCCAAAAATTCCATCATTCCAAGAAAAGTATTTTCCGCATGAAACTATTTTCATCATATGAGAAAATTATTTTCCTAATATAATGAAAATCATGCATATAATTAAATAATTCATAAAGGGAACTCTGATTAGAATCATAAAAGAATAGGTCAAGGACTATAATATTCAATAATCAGTAAATTCACAAATAACTATATAAGTGACATATATATCAGCTATGAACAACTCTATAAATGACATATATTAGCATAATAATCACTTCATTGTCCATCAGGCATCGAGCATATGAATAAAAAATTTAAAACGGGAGCAATCCCATTTTAATGAAACTAAACTTGAGAGCAATCTCATTATGAGTGAACTTATCAAATCTCAATTTGGTGAGCAAACATATCAATATCTATGAGCAAATGCATAAGTATGCATTTACATGCAAGTGATTCCATTTTACCTTAAATCTAGATGCAAAAAGGAAGCAAACTATTTTTAATGCAATTAAATGCTATTGAATCCATTCTCATGTGCATAATCAAATGAATTTTAGCATTTAATTACTATGCTAGGGACTAATACAAACAACCACCATGTGCTCTATTGAAGATCACACGTGTTTCTACTACAAACAGCCTAGTTTTCTTCTTTACTCTTGTCATAGATTCCATGAACTTTGCTTGTGGATTTTGCCTTTTCTCAAGATAGGTCCTCTTCATCTTCCCACACATCTAATCTATTGATCATATAGTTGTGCAATATAACACAAGAAAAATCCAACACAAAAGATGTGTATTTTTTTTATTTAACTACACTTTCAATGAATGACACCGAGCTTTCAACATACCAATGCAATGTTCATTTAAGGACCTTGTTCTAGCCGCACATCAATTGAAGTCCTTCTTCTCTAGAAAATTTGCTTGTTTGAAAGAGTGCACCAAGTGATGCATATGTACATATCTAGCATCCCTTAATAAATAATGCTTTTGTATCAAATGATATACATGTTCCTCTTAGATTCAGGTCTAACCAAAGCTCTTATCTCTTTAAACATGTCATATCATGACAAGAACCGTGCATTCCTGTGCAAAACCAGATCCTCTGTCAACCATCCACACAAAACCCAATACTTTCATAACACAAATTCTTCCTTTGTCATCTATAACTCTACCTAATTTTTCCTCCTAAACACTGATGATAAAGCCTAATTCCTTCACCATTCAAGTACCCCTCAGTTCAACACTTTCATAAAGCATGCATAAAATATAGATTCCATCTCACCTTTGGCAAAGTGTATAATTAGGTACTTGTCATCACATATAACCTGCACATTGATTGAGTAACTCCCCTTCTGGCTGAAATACACTTCTCCATCAATGGAGGGCTTTTGTGACAAGGGAAAGAACATTCCATCGACTAGGCCAACACACCCAAGATATCCTTAACATGCAAATACACATGTTATTCTACTCCTCTCCCGGATCCCTAGCCATTGCACTTTGTTTCTCATTATGGAAAATATAGTACTCTCTCTATAAATTTACTTGTGGACCATGAACTACTTCCACATAAGCTCATTCCCCTTGCAACACAAGCATCATTACCATTATACCTAAAACAATCTAATGCTAATGCCACTTATAGCCATACATGTGTTTGTTGTCTGTTGTGCTCCCTCCTTCTCTTGGAGACATTGTGCCCTTTAATCAAATTCACTAACATGACAAACGAAGCCATGTCCATTCTAACGAGCTGTTTGAAAGCAAGAGGTTAAAGGATAGAGAGAAACTAGTATACAAATTCAATATTATGAGTATTTTGACATCTTTCTTTCAAGTATCACCTTTCATGTATAAAGATCCACCATTTGCAAAGTCTATCTAGCACACCCATATCCATATCATCTTCTTCTTTGCTACATTCCTTTCCCAGGTATCCAAATCCAAACTAGCATCTAAATCACAACAAGAGTCAAACCATTTTCATCATCCAACCATTCTTCAAGACTTTATTGAAATTTTGTTATATGAATGCGTATTGATTTTTTCAACTCTTTCTTTAGCAATGTTCAAGAAATCATAAGAGGCATTATGAATTCCAATGAAACCAGTGAGAAATTCCAGCTCTCACCTACAACCTGTCACAATCGAGTTTATTCTTGTGTGATTTCCCATGCTTCTAAGGAATAGTAAATGGGATATATATATGGTATGAATTGTTGGTAATATCAAGACTAAAGAGTAGTTAGATTGTCAAACTATTGAGGATTGGGGAGTAGAAGGCTGATTTAATTATTTTCTATAGAATTAATGGTGTCGATTTCATAAGGCAGGCAAGGCATTGAAGATCTATGAAGTTGATCTCAATCGAGGCCGCCAAGGCATCAAGGAACTATGAAGTTGATAGAGGATATGGCATCAAGGATGAAGGAACAAAAAGGGAATTCTGTTCTTTAAGCATCAAATGCAAAGAATGTTGTTTTGAATGTTGTATTCCATGTTCAAACAGGGACAATTTGAAATGTTATCTATCAAACTACATTTACACATAAGGGAAGGTGACTTAGTGACTGCTCGATTCGATTTTGTATGAGCTTGAAACCTGTTCCGTCTATTATAGTTTCTAAAACTTTAAAGTTCAACTCTTTGTTATAAGCAACGCGTTATATATTTAAATTGTGATAATAGCACATTGATTTGCAACCCATTACTTTAAATTGCAATCTGAAAATAATTTATGCAGAGATAAGTTCTAGAAACGTTTTAATACTTAATAGTTATAAGAATGCATATATATCTACTTATACATGTGGGATAAATTGTGGTAAAATTAGTTGTATTCTCAACAGAAATAAAATTTCATAATTTGTGATAAAAAGAAATAGTTCAAAGAAAATCTAAAATTTGTGTTTTGGTAAAATAATTTTCAAAAAAAATATATAAATTAAATATTATTATATTAAATATTATATCATATTAAATATATTGTTATATTAAATATTAATATGATTATCTTTGTTATTTCAAAAAAATGTATCACCTTTACCATAGCATGATCTTCAACATTACGTTAGTAACTCAAGTATTTCTTTTGATTACTAGGATTCTGAAAGATTATTTATGTATATATAATTGCTGTAGAATATTATCATTAAATAATATCAACTATAAAAATTTCAAAATAATTGGAAAGATAAGTAAGTGAAAATAAATTGCTGAAATAATTGAACTATCCATCCAAACTTCTTTATCATCAATGGCAATAGATTTCGTCTTCAAAACTAGTCTATTATAATTTATTTGTCTTTCCTTTAAAAGGAATCAAGTTTGATATCTTATTACTAGATTTAATTTATAATTGAAGCTATTTACAAAAGGCACGATGTTACGAGTATGAAAGATTATATAGAAAAAGAATCAATAGAGGTTTGCTTAAGCATTCAAGATGTGATCATTTTATCTATAAAGGGGAGAGCAGAAGAATATTGTACAAAAGGAAACCGTCCGGAAGGGCTAGCTGGTCTGCCGAAGGTAAACCTAGTCAGCGCCAACCAGGTCTCTATTATGTCTGGTGGCAACATTGTCGCCACCTCCCACAATTTTTACAAATATATCACAATAAGTAATTTTCAGATTGTATCTATTTCTACGAAGAAATGTATATCAATGGTTGCACTTTATTTATTATTTATATGATGAAGATCTACTTAGAAGTTGCTTCAGGTAGCCTTATTGGAGTCGGTTTGGGTTTGGCAAGTGTCGCTAATAGTATTATTACCTTAACTACCTGCTGGACCTCCATATGCTTCACTTAATGGACATAATTTACTTTAGGATATTCACAGTATCTAGTAAGGTCGCTCACTATTTCCATTTAGCAGTTAGATGTCTAGATTCTATTTAAAAATACGAAGTTTATATTAAATAAAAAAGCAATTAGCTTATTAATAATAAAATGTAATAGACTTTTTTTTCTATTTTCACTGTCAAAATTAATAATAAAATTATTTATTAATATGTAGCCAGTGTAAAATCATTTTGGAAAGCAAAAAAGATCTTACTGTTATTAGAAAGTGAAGGTGTTTTTATTTCTTCAGAAATTATAAAAATTATCATCATAAAAATTTATTTGTAAAATGAAGGTGGAATTTCCAAGAAACTAAGAAGTATATAATAATAATAATTATATATTAATATTTAAACATGGTTACTAATCATGATCAAGGAATTTTTGTGGAAGTTACTTGTGATAATAACTAAGACTTAATTAAAGGCGATCATTTATTTGCGTGCAATCTATTAAATCGTTATTTTCGCAACTGTTGACCTGCTGAGTATGGCGGGTTTTGATGGAGCATAATTTTTCTCTTATATATGAAAACGTTTCCAAATATCTTTTACGTTCAAAAGATACTTGATATAATCAAAAAATATATTCACATTTTGCATGCATTTAGACGTGGACTTGAGAATTATTTAATCCACTTCTTTGGTCCGATAGAAGAGAACAATGGCTCCTAGTAATAATATTTTAATGTTCTTATTTCTCAAATTTAAGGAGAAGTTATACACATCTACTAACACGCTCAATATCATTGCAGAAGTTAAAAGAGACGAGTTTGTGAGAGAGCCCCGGGGAGATCAAACCGTCTTTTTCCTACTTTTTATCCTCAGTTGAGGGATCGTCCCGGTAAAACCAAATTTCAAATCTTAGAATTGAACTTGATTGACTCATCATTCATTTTTGGTCCAATTTTATCAACTAAGTTTAGTATAATACCATTTACTATAAATAAGTCACTTCCAAGGATTGACTACTATATCGTGAAGCAATATTTCATTGAATCAACCAAGTAAAGTCCCTTTGCAGGCGAAGACTTAACAGACGGTTCCAATTATGCTTTCTAGCGTTTAAATAATAGCTAGAGAACTAAGCTGACAACAATAATAGTAAGGCAATGACCACTACATCAAGAATTGGAGGGGTTGATACTGTTGGTGGAGAACCTAAGGCCAAGGAAGAGAAGTAGACCCAAAGAACCAGTATTGCCATTGTAGCTACAGAAGATGAGCAGGCTTAATCCAATGCTAGAGATGGCAATGGTGAAGATTCTATCTTTGGAAGAATCAAAAGGAGCAGTTGATGGATTGTCATTTTGGATCTACAGGTTGGTAGAGTTGTTGTATAACAATATATTGTTAGATATTCCTCAAAGTGCTTTGCCTATTTAAAGGAAGCATTCATATGTTGTTACTATTTAGTTCAATTCAATATTCATAATTCTGAACTTGAGTAAATCAAATTGCTATAACTCAATGCTTGTCATTTGAGCAAAAGAGCATTGAGTTACAACACTTTGCTTTACTCAACTTTAATTCCAAGTATCAATCCTATGGTTATGTTTGTGAATGTTTGGAGAATTGAAAAGTACAAGTTTGAGTGTTGGATGTTGGATTCTAAAACTCTGATTTCATTCTATGTGTTTTATCTTGAATGGACATCAATCAAAGCAATGCCTTGACAAATTCATGAGGAATTGTGTTGGTAGTATTTGACATTTGGTGATCACAACAACTAAGGTAAGTAGTGAAGTCTCTTTGCTTGCTTCACGACTGACTATCTACCGATGTAAAGACTACTCTTTGCTGTTACATGACATTATTTATACTATAAAGTTCAATTCTTTCTCATATTGGTTTTCGAGGTTTCTTTTCTGTTTAAAGCTCTCTTTGATCTAAAATCAAACTATCATGTGTAACAAGGATGGGAAGACACCATCAAGCATAACAAGGGAGAGAAAAAAAAGGGTAAAATAGGGCTAAGCCCCAATAGAGTCTATATGAAAAATTTGCCATATGGCACCTAAGATATCTGAGCTATGCAAGTCATATAGTCTACAAACAATTGGAGCATCTGAAGAAGCATCACCTAGTGTGATTGCTCTCCTATGGATTGCACCAATCACTGCTCTTTGTAGAGCAATGGACACATACTGTTTAAAATATGCTACAAAGTTTGAGAGTGAGAGTGGTGCCCTTGGCGTCTAACATGATAAGCTCTCGTGCAATCCTTGACCAATGTTGATGCATCCATTGCTCCATATAACTCCAATGCTAGTGGAACAAAGAAGTAACCTCATTGCATGCCCCTATACTTGAAGACCTTGCAACCTACTATTGCACTCCATGCCCATCCAAGGGGATGGGTAATCACTCCATCCAAAATTGTATCTGGCATAGGGTCCATAACCACGACTTCCACTATTATCATCTGATCATCTTGGACCAAGTATAAGTTTGCTTTGACACATATTGTTTGCAAAGCATACAAATGCTCATTGCAAGCCAAGTATCCACTCTCTTGTGCCATAGTGAAAATTGTGTCCCTAATAGCATCATGGGTAGCTATCCTCTATCCTCCAAAAGGACACCATTTCATATGGACCACTGCTACATTTAATGTAGAACCACCCTCACAAGTGAGTAATGAAGATGCAGATGGGTGGACCAAACCTAAGCAAAACCTCATTGTTATAGAGAAAGTAGTTGGTGCAAGTCGGAATGCCCTAATGCATGGTCAAGTTAGGATCCAAGAGCCTACACCCTTGTAGGAGCAAGAGCAAAGATGTGCTCTAGTAGCCTGAGGAATGGACAAGTCAACTAAGAGAGAATGCTCATACTATTGCTCCATCAAGGAAGATTGTAAACCTCTAGTCCAATCTGAAAAAAGTGAAGCAAAAGATGGAAAGTACTCACGTGTACATGGGGATATACTATCTCTTGTTTGTTGCAATAACATCTAGAGAGAAAATGATCCTTCCTCCACCTCTATCACATAAGTCTCCAAAATTGGCCAATCAACAACCACAAAACAACAGGAAAGTAGGGTTGCCGAGAGAGCTCAACTACCCCAAAATGCTATAGGTGTAGTCTCTTCCATAGATAGTAAGCCAACCCCTCCACACGAGATTGGCATAACCACTTATCTACATGCCAAATCCCTTATCACACACTCAAATGTCCATGGTCCACTAACATCACCAAAAACTCCCATAATCCTCCTATCAAAGGCTCTCAAACGTGATAAGAAGTGTAACAATATAGAGTTTAGCAATGAAGTTAGTTAGGACTAACAAAGTAGTGAATAAGCCAAATTAACCTAGAATATTCCAGAAGTATCTAAGAAGCTTTTTGGGAAGCTTTTTGGTTATCTTAGCTTGCATTCCAAGTAGGTAGCTTCTAGAAGAAAGCTTCTAACTAGCTTAGCTTGCACGCCAAGTAGGCGGTTTCTAGAAGAAAGCTTCTTGAGAAGCTTCTTGATTAACTTGGCTTGCAGTCCAAGAAAATGGCTCAAGGAAGCTTCTCAAGAGCCTTGTATGGTACCTATAAATATAAGAGGCAAAGCTCATGCTAGGCATTTGGAGTTTCTCTCATTCAAGTGTCCCAATGTGAGCTTTGATTCTCCTCTTTCTCTCCTTGGTCTTGATCTTTTACATTGGTATCAGAGCAGGAATGCGATAGATGGAATCTATGGACCACCAAATCCATTTCCACTAAATCATTGCAATTTTTGTGTTTGGGTATTACCCACATCATTTCACACAGTTCATCACCTCACATTTTGGGTAAACTTTTCTAATTGTAATCACCTTGTCCTGTGAGCCGGCTTGTCTCTCACTCAGGATGAACCTCTGATGGCTATTATGGTAGCGCACCATGGACTAAGAAGGCAAGGAACCCCAACTCCATCATACTCCTCCAAGGCTAACACTCCAAGACTCAAGTCATTGCTCACTAGAGAACTCAATGAGAGAGAGATAGTTGCAGATGAAAGGATGATGAGTACCTCCTCACCCCTTGTTTATATACTTGTGAAATAGTTACGTACCAAAGTTACTAATTATCGTAGTAACTCAAGTTACTAGACTAAAAGTCAAGTAAAGTTAAAAAGTAGAAAGGAATATCCATTCACATGGGCATATTCCCCTAAGCATGTGGTCTTATCTTGACCCAACCACTAAAGCAAGGATTCCTTCACATGGACTATCCTTGGACTAAAGAAGAATCCAAAACAAAAAGGCTTGCGGGCCCAAGAGTTCTCAACTCTTTCCCCAAAGCCAAACACCTAGGAATAATACCAAGTCAACACACTAAAATCCAAAATAGTGGTGCTCATCTTTTCTACTTCCTCTAAAGTAAGGTCCCATCTATCTTAGCTATGACTAACTTTAGCTAACCATGACTAATATAGAACCATCCTTTATCTCTATATAAATAATATCTCTTAAGTACTTGTAATACCAAGCTAAATATCACAATACCACACACATGCACAAATGGGTGTTACAGTCCAAGGAATCCTTGGTACATCCGGTTGTAACTTTACATTCAATGCTTTTATTGTCGCCAGATTGGACATCATATTGCTAAATGTACACTCAAGAATGTGCAATCTTGACAAAATGCCCAAATGGAGGTTGTGGAGCGGAATGATCAAGAAAACAAGGAATCCCAATTAGAGATTTCAAACCGCCTATTAAGAACTTGATTAGTTCCAATGGGATTAAAAGCTAGACCTATACAAGTTTGCTTCACTTGTAAGGTACCATATTTAACTATGGTTGTAGGATTTTTTTTTGATTCTAGAAGTTCAAAGAATTGCATGTCTATGCAATTAGAAAATGAATTATTTATACCTATCAAACCAGTAATTGGAAGTAGATTGATGATGGCAGATGGTAGAAAGGGTTTTTCATTTTGTACCTTGCATCTTGTTACCTTCAAGATTGGGACAAAGTATTTAGAGTGTATGACGTTTGTAGTGGTACCTCTACACCATGATGCCATTCTTGGTCTACCTTGGCTTGAATGTCATAAGGTTCAATTTGATTGGAACCTATGAAAAATTCAAGTACAACACCGAGGTAGGATTTTCAGATTAGGTTGTCTGGCACCTTTGAGTAAGACACCTAAGAATAGTCAATCCCAAGATGGGAAGTTTGTCGGGAAGGTAGCCACATAGCAAGCCTTGAAGAGAGATGCATCCCAAGATGAGAACTTGTCAAAGAAGCAACCATGGAGTGATCTTTGAAGGGAGATGAGTCCCTAGATGGGAAGTTTGTCAAGGAAGTAGCTTTGGAGGAAGATAAGTCTATTTTTGTAGTGTGGAACACACAAATTGCACAAGAGCATCATCAAGCAATGGTTGATCAAATAGTAAGAATTTAAGGATGTGTTTTTGGATGATCTATCAAAGGGATTACCCTCTGATTGTGGTATGCCTTTCAAGATTGAGTTATAACCAAGGAGTACTCTAGTGAGTAGATGAATCTACCGGCTCTCACCAAAGGAGTTGGAGGAGTTACGAACAACACTAACAGAGTTGTTGGAGAAGGATTTCATACAATATAGTACATCTCCTTGGAGAGCATTGGTACTATTCATTCCAAAGAAGGATGAAGGACTTTGTTTTTGTATTGATTATTGTGGGCTCAATAAACAAACAATGAAGAATGTATATCCCTTGCTTCAAATTGATGACTTGCTTGATCAATTGAGTGGAGCACAATTTTTCTCCAAGTTGGATCTTCACAATGACTATTGGCAAATCTCTATTGATAGAGAGGATGTGCAAAAGACCGCCTTTCATACAAGGTATGGGCATTTTGAGTGGAGAGTTCTACCTTATGGGCTCACTTATTCTCCAACAATCTTCATGGATCAGATGCATCGGGTTTTAGATAGAATATTGGATTGATATATGTGGTGGTGTTCTTGGATGATATCTTAATTTATAGCAAAACATAGGTAGAACATGTGAATCATGTACAAGAAGTCCTAAGACAATTATGACTATAGAAATTTTATTGCAAGAAGTTGAAGTGTGCCTTTTGGCAAAAAGAGGTTACTTTCTTGTGTCACAAGATCTCATTAGAGGGGTTCAAGATTGAAGAGGAGAAAATCAAGGCCATTATTGATTGGCCTACTCTGAAGGATGCTATAGAAGTACATGCATTTGATGGATTGGCTAGCTTTTACCAATAGTTCATCCACTATTATGCCCATGTGGCCGTACCATTGATTGATCTCTTGGGAAAGAACTCAAGCTTTCAGTGGATACCAAGCATGAAGAAGCATTCCAAAAGGTGAAACATATGGTGTCTTCAAGACCCATTCTTCAACCATATGATACTCAACTACCTTGTGTGGTTGATTTTGGTGCTTCTAACTTTATGATTGGAGCGGTGTTGCAATAAGAATTCCCAAATGGATTATATATCATTGCCTTTATGTCTCGCTAACTAAATATAGCTAAAAAGAATTAATCTACTTGAGATTTGGAACAACTAGCAATGGTATATGCCACCAAGGTATGGAGACATTATCTCTTGGGGAAACAAGTGATCATGCAAACTGATCACAAACCATTGTTGTAGACATTATACTTGGAACACATGAAGAGTCCACATCATCAATAGGAGGAACAACTACAATTGTTTGATATCAAACTTGAGTACAAACTTGGTAGGTTCCATGTCCTCCCTGATGCTCTATCATTACAACCTGATTTGAAGTCTCTTCCTCTCATTACAACAACAATTACAATAGCATCAATTGACTCCAAAGTCCAAATTGAGTTTAAGATAGCTCTACAACAAGACCCTTTGTTTCAGATGGTACAAGGTCATCTTGCAGCATGCAACAAGGGGGAAAATAACTTCTCCTACAAGGAAGGCCTTTTATTCTATGAGAACCAGATTTATGTTCCAACCAAGGGTGATCTCCGGCTGGTGCGCCTCCAAGAAGCCCATGACTTACCAATTGTTGGTCACATGGGTGTGGACAAGACCTTGAGTACCGTCCAATGCCAATGGTGGTAGCCCAACATGACACAAGATGTTCAAGAGTTTGTCCAATAGTGTGAGAGCTGCCAACACAAGAAGGCCAACAACCAAAAATTGAGTGAACTCCGTCAACCACTTCCCATTCCATCTGCTTGATGGGAACACATGAGCTTGGATCTCATCATATCATTGCCCAAGACAAAGCAAGGTCACATAGCAATCGTGGTGTTTGGGATAAGCTTAGTAAGCAAATCCTTTTGGCACCAACCTTTGATATTGTGGATGCTCCAACATTAGCGTAGATCTACTTCAATAATGTCTTTAAGCATCATGAGATATTGCGTGTACTCATCTCCAACTATAATCCTTGATTCATTGGAAAGTTTTGGCAAGCACTCTTCCAAATACTCGGCACCAAGCTTGCTTTGTCCATGGCCAATCATCCTCAAACTAATGGACAAACTAAATATAAAAATTGCACCTTGGAGGATATGCTTTGTACCTTTGTCAATGTTTAGCATACCAATTGGGATGAATGTCTTGCAATTGTAGAGTTGCATACAATAACTCCTAATAGGCAAGCAATGGATTCTTTCTTTTCTTTGTCAATTTGGGCCAAGATCCACTTGTTCTAGATTCCCTTTTGCTCCTCTTTCATCTCATGTCCCTCAGACTTCAACCTTCTTGACCACCATATCCCAATCCCTTTGTCATGCATATATACATTGCTGTCAACATCATACACTATAGACACATAACTCACACATAAGTCATACACAAACTCTTATGTGCCACAATAATCAGATTATTTACAACTCAAATCAACTCAAATCAGATTAGTACTTGATTTGCTCCTCAACAATTTGCCAACAATTGGGCACTAATTACAATCAGGTCACACCCACTCTGGCTAAGAGACTCCAAGTGATGCTCACCGGCTTTCTATCCACTCTAACCAGGAACTCAAAGGCTCAATAACAAAGAAGTGAGCTCTTTGGAGCTCCACTCCCAAGGTATGGTCTTGATTTTGACCTAAGTCTCATACCAATAATCCCGCTAACAGCACACCCAATAGTGTGAACGATGCAAAGTGACAATGTGCTCCACCATCAAGTCAATACCCCAAACACAAAATCTGACCATTGGAAAGTAATCTATAGATAACTGTTGAAATACCTCTAATGTAAAAGACCAAGACCAAGGAGAGAAATAGGAGAATGGAAGCTCACATTGGAATGTTTGAATAAGGGAAAACTCTGAATGCCTAGCATGAGCTTTGGCTTTGGTATTTAAAGGTAGCATACAAAGTCCTTGAGAAGCTTCTCAAGGAGATTCCTTGAGCCGCTTTCTTAGAGTGCAAGCCAAGTTAACTAGGAAGCTTCTCAAGCTTCCTTCTAGAAGCCACCTACTTGGTATGCATGCTAAGCTAGTTAGAAGCTTTGAGAAGCTACTTGCTTGGGGTGCAAGTTAACTAGTTGGGAAGCTTCCCAAGAAGCTTTCTAGATGCTTCTAGAATATTCTAGGCTAATTTGGCTTATTCTCTACTTCATTAGCTTTACTAACTACGTCTCTAAACTCCATATTATTACATATTTTCCCACCACTAGTTGGTGATGTCCTTGTTGCCATTGAAGCTGCAAACTCCTAGATGGCCGTCTGTGCATTTTGGAGGTGAGAAAGAGGTTCCCATGTGGCATCATGAAGGAGATACCCTTTCCAAAGGACCTTGTACTCCGTATGTTGTCAACGTTGTCCATGTTGGATGTGGTGATGTGAAAAGATACAATCAACTTCATACTTTGTATGTTGTCAATGTTGTTTGTGTTGGATGTGGCGATGCGCAAAGATACGATCAACTTCATACTCCTCACGATGATTGGTAGGGATAGGGAGAGGAGGAGGTTGGACTCAAGAGGAAAAAGAAGAGGGGTTAGGAACAAATGGTGTCAACTTGGAAATATGAAAGACAAGATGGATGTGCATGTGAGAAGGCAAGGCAAGTTGATAAGCAACAGGAGAGACAATTTAGGTGACATCAAAAGGTCCTATCCAATTAGGGGCAAGTTTACAAAATTAGGTATCAAGTGGGAGGGGTAGTTTACTAGAAGATAGTATAACTATATCACCAACTTCAAAGGTGAGATCACATTGAAGGTGGTCCGCATATTGTTTTTGACAATTCTGAGCAACAAGGAGGTGAGATTTAGCTTATTGGAGAGATTTGGATATGGTGGTCATGAAGGTTGAAGTTTGAGGGATCTAAGACGGGAGAGGAGTAAGAAGAGATCTAAAGACAAGCGGATCTTGGCCAAAATTGAGAAAGAAAGGAGAGAATCCGGTGCTTTCCTGTTTAGAATTGTTGTATGCAAACTCCGCAACTGAAAGACATTCATCCCAATTGGTATGGTGAATATTGAAGAAGGCACAAAGCATATCTTCCAAGGTGCAATTTTCATGTTTAGTTTTTCTATCAGTTTGAGGATGATAGGATGTGGACAAAGCAAATTTGGTGCCAAGTATCTGGAAGAAGGTTTGCCAAATTTTTTTGGTGAAGCAAGGATCATGGTCGGAGATGAGTACATATGGTATCCCATGATGCTTGAATACATTATCAAAGTAGAGTTGCACCAAGGTTAGAGCATCCACAATATCAATCGTTGGTGCCAAATGGATTTGCTTACTAAGCTTATCCACAAACACCACAATTATTGTGTGACCTTGTTGTGTCTTGGGCAAGGAGGTGATGAGATCTAAGCTCACATGTTCCCAACCAGTAGTTGGAATAGGAAGTGGTTGAAGGAGTCCACTCGGCTTTTGGTTGCTGGCCTTGTTGCATTGACAAATCTTACACGATTAAACAAACTCCCAAACATCTCGTGTCATGTTGGGCCACCACCATTGGCGTTAGAGGGTACCCAAGGTCTTGTCTACCCCCATGTGACCAGCTATTGGTAGATCATGGGCTTTTTGAAGGTGCACAAGTCGGAGATCACCTTTGGCTTGAACATAGATCCGGTCCGCATAGAATAGAAGGCCTTCCTTGAAGGAGAAGGTGTTGTACTCCTTGTCGCCTGCTGTTAGACGACCATGTACCATTTGGAAGAAGGGATCTTGTTGTAGAGCTGACCAAAACTTGTTATGGACCTTGGGATCAATTGACATCATCGTAATTGCCACCGTGATGAGAAGAAGAGACTTCAAATCAGGTGGGTGTGATAGAGCATCAGGGATGACATAGAACTAACTTGGTTTATACTCAAGTTTGATGTCAAACAATTGGAGTTGCTCTTCCCATCAATGATGTAGACTCTTCATGTGTTCCAAGTGTAAGGTCTGCAACAATGGCTTGTGATCAGTTTGCATGATCACTTGTTTTCCCAAGAGATAATGCCTCCATACCTTGGTGGCATATACCATTGCAAGTTGTTCTTGATTTTAAGCAGAGTAATTTCTTTCAGCTGTATTGAGTCAGCAAGACACAAAGGCAATGGGATGTAGTCCATCTGGGAATTCTTGTTGCAACATAGCTCCAATTGCAAAGTTAGAAGCATCAAAATCAACCACACAAGGTAGTTGAGGATCATATGATTGAAGAATGGGTCTTGAAGACACCATATGCTTTAACTTCTGGAATGCTTCTTCATGCTTGGTGGTCCACTAGAAGCTCAAGTTCTTTCCCAAGAGGTCAGTCAATGGTGTAACCACATGAGCATAATAGTGGATGAACCATCGGTAAAAACTGGCCAATCCATTGAATGCTCGTAGTGTTGAAGCATCCTTTGGGGTAGGCCAATCAGTAATGGCCTTGATTTTTTCTTCTTCCATCTTGATCCCCTTTGATGAGATCTTATGACCCAAGAAGGTAACCTCCTTCTGCCAAAAGGCACACTTTGACTTCTTGCAGTACAATTTCCATTGTCGTAGTCATCTTAGGACTTCTCGCACATGATTCATGTATTCTGCCTCTATCTTACTATAGATTAAGATATCATCCAAAGAATACCACCATGGACCAATCCAATAGTCCATCCAACACTTGATGCAACTGATCCATAAAGACCGCTGGAGCACTAGTGAGTCCAAAAGGTAGAACTCTCCACTCGAAATGCCCATACCTTGTGCAAAAGGCAGTCTTTTGCACATCTTCTTTATCAATAGGAATTTGCCAATAGCCACTACAAAGATCCAACTTGGAAAAGTAGCATGCTCCACTTAGTTGATCAAGCAAGTCATCAATCCAAGGCAAAGGATATGCATTCTTCACAATTTGCTTATTGAGCCCACAATAATCAATACAAAAACAAAGTCCTCCATCCTTCCTTGGAACAATTAGTATTGGTGCTTCCCAAGGAGAGATAATATGTCATATGAAGTCCTTCTCCAACAACTCTATAAGTGTTATTTGCAACTCCTCCAACTCCTTTGCTGAGAGCTGATAGATTGGTCTACTCACTAGAGTACTCCCTGGCAATAACTCAATCTTGAAGGGCATACCTTGATCGGAGGGTAATCCCTTTGGCAGATCATCCGGAAATACATCCGCAAAATCCTGAACTATCTGATCAACCATTGCTTGATGAAGCTCTTGCCCTCCTTAGATTGTTCCTCTGCAATTGGCTTGATTCACATTGTGAATACAAACTTATCTTCTTCCAAAGATTGCTCTATGGCTGCTTTAATAACCAACTTCCCTTCCAAGGACTCATCTCTCTTCCAAGCTTGCTCCATGGTTGCCTTCTTGGCAAACTTCCCATCTTGGGACTAATCTCCCTTCAAGGTTTGCTCTATGGCTTCCTTCTCAACAAAATTCCCATCTTGGGATTGACTATTCTTAGGTGTCTTACTCAGAGGTGCCAAACAACCTAGTCAAAAATTCCTTCCTTGGTGTTGTACTTGAATTTGTCATCGGGTCCAATCAAATTGAACCTTATGACATTCAAGCCAAGGTAGATCCAGAATGATATCATAGTGTAGAGGTGCCACTACAAACCTCATACACTCCAAACACTCCTCCCCAATTGTGAAGGTAACAGGATGTGAGGTACCGAATGCAAAACTCTGTCTACCATCCGCCATCATCAATCTACTTCCAATCATTGACTTGATAGGAATACCAAATTCCTTTGCTACTTGCATAGACATGCAATTCCCCAATCTTCCGGAATCAACCAAAATCCTACAACCCTAATTAGATATCGTACCTTGCAAGTGAAGCAAACTTGCATAGGTCAAGCCTTCAATCCCATTGGAACTAATCAAGCTCCCAATAGGCGGCTCGAAATCTCTTATTGGGATTCTTTTGTTTCCCTGATCATTTTGTTCCACAAACCCCATCTGGGCAACTTGTCAAGGTTGCCCATTCATAAGTGGACATTCAGCAATGTGATGTCCAACTTGGCAATAATAAAAGCAACCTCCATTTGTCACAATCTTTCTCTATCCGCTATACCAAGTGGTGTCTGTTGGATAGCATCAATATCCATTAGTACTGGTTCTTCCACTCGTGCGTAGTGTATTGGTAGGCTTTGTGTAGGTCGAGGTCGAGATCAAGTTGTTGCAACCAAGGAATCAACATGCTCAACCAATTGCATGGCTTCTTCTATGTTCTGTGGCTCCTGCATGGTCACCTCCAATTTGGTTTGTGACTTCAATCCTTGCACAAATATATCCAAAACTTCACCTTCTTGGTGTAATACCAAGAGCTAGCCATATGATCTAGATGTGAAATTCAGTTTGGTAATACCTAGAATGATGTTATACATGATGGTAAAAATAGATTAGATAGAAGTATCACCAAAAGAGTACTTCTACTAATAGAGCAAAAACCAAAATATGAGAACCTTAGAACCAATAGCTAGACATATGATTTAAAGGTGAAAATTGGTTTGGTAACATCTAAAAGGATATTACACATGATATACTAAACAAATCAGAAAGAGGTATCAAAAAGGGGCTTCTACTAATAGAGTAGGAACCAAAATATGCCTGAAATCTTTGAAGGCAATTTCGGAGGCCTAAATGGATGAATTAGGCCTAAAAAATGTGCCAAACCCTCCCTTGATAGAGGAGAGGCTGGCCTTCCCTCCTCCTAGTTTGTCTCGTCAAGAGCTTTCCAATGGTACCTTACTCATGTGATTCTGAGACTTTACAAGAAGATTCCTTAAAATATTCCTTTTGGTCAAAGCTTGTTTGACCAACCAGATAGGACCTAGACCAACATGTCACCCATCCAAGTACATAATCCAAGGATGGAGCTTGCTGACATGTCACCTTTTTGTGTGCCTAATCCTATGGTGGAGCTTCCTTGGAGGAGATCCTCTTTGTCTATTTAACAAAGAGAAGGTGCTCCTTTGGGGCACCAAATGTTGAGTGTAATCTGTGTTTTCTCTCTTCTCTTGTGCTCGGAGTATTTCAATTGGATATCTAGAATTTGCAAGATGATGTTTTGAAATTATGTGATGTAGTTCCTTAGTAAGCCAATTTGCTTCAACTCCGCCAATTTATCTCATGCGGCTCGGGTGGCATTTATAGTTTGAAATCGACCAAGTATTGCATCCTTGAGTTCTGCCCATGTTAAAATCAATGTAAAAATCTATCATTCAGCTTGTTCCACACAGAATTTCCACCAAATTTTTGCCACACATCCAATTGGCTAGAAGCCAAGAGAATTTGTTTTCGCTCGTCTTGAAGATTGGTGGCTTCAAAGTAACATTTGTAGTTGAACACAAAGTTCTCCATTATGCACGGAAAATTCTTGCCTTCAAACACCTTGGGTTTTGGAAATCAAATGTGATCTTCTCCATCTTGAACTGGCACTCTCTCTATATATTCTTGTTGTTGCTAGTCTCATTCATCCAACAATTGAGTAAGATGCTCAATTTGTTGTTGCATTGCAAGGATAACATTTGGTATTGCCGCCATAGATACTACTCTATTCCACTACCCTCAATTTATCTAATTGATTAACACATAGATACAACATGTCCACCGTTATCCATAAGTTACAACTAGAAGTATCAAGGGTTCCTCAAACATGGTGATCATATGCAGAAAATCCTACCCAAAGCGCGAGGTGATGAATTGTGTGAACAATGCTTGGGTAATGCTGGACATGAAAATCCCAATGGTTTGGTGGAAGTGGATTTGGTGGTCCATAAATTCCATCCATTCCATTCTTGCTCTGATACCAATGTAAAAGACCAAGACCTAGGAGAGAAATAGGAGAATGGAAGCTCACATGGGGATGTTTGAATGAGGGAAAAACCCAAATGCCTAGCATGAGCTTTGGCTTTGGTATTTATAGGTAGCATACAAAGCCCTTGAGAAGCTTCTCAAGAAGCTTCCTTGAGCCACTTCCTTAGAGTGCAAGCCAAGTTAACTAGGAAGCTTCTCAAGAAGCTTCCTTCTAGAAGCCGCCTACTTGGCGTGCAAGCTAAGCTAGTTAGAAGCTTCTAGAAGCTTCCTTCTAGAAGTGCAAGTTAACTAGTTGGGAAGCTTCCCAAGAAGCTTCCTAGATGCTTCTAGAATATCTAGGCTAATTTGGCTTATTCTCTACTTTGTTAGCCTTACTAACTATGTCATTAAACTCCATATTGTTACATCTAACCACCATCACTACTACTCCAATGTCCAAGCAATCTAGATGCAAAGTTGTAAATGGCATGACGATTGTCGTGCATATAAACATCACAACACAACATACATCATTGTCAACATCATACACTATAGACACATAACTCACACATAAGTCGTACATAGACTCTAAAGTGCTACAATTGCACTCTTAGCTGGCCGTTAGGTCCCTCTAACTCCATATAGCCATCTACTTCAAGTATATGCTATACCTATGGTGGGCAAAAGATCAAGAGGCCATGTGCTATCAAGCCCCATTGTTAGTTGCTATCTGCAATTTATACCATATAAAGGATGAATTAGCTATAAGTCAAGTACATTTAGGACTTAACCACTATCCTTGAGGAACCATCATGAGGGGAGGAGTCATACATGCCATACTCTTGAACAACTATAACACACTAACATAGTAGCTCCACCAAAAGAGCTGCATAACATACACCTCAATCTTGCATGTACAAGTGCCAAGCTTAGGTCCATAGTACCATTAATGTTTGGGAGGTGGAATGGTACACAATTGTGCACATGATCCTTCCAAAAATCTCCATCATGTCCTTGCATCACAAGGAATCTAGATGGCAAAACCTCACACACTCTCAAGATAGTGCGGCTTGTAGAAACATCAAGTATCGTTGGTGTTGTATGTTGTAGATATACATAGTCCCTTGGATGAAATTGACAGATCAAGGATCTATAACCTCCTCCTTGAATAGTAGCATAGCATAAGTTATCTCTATGTTGAGAAATCACCAAGTAATCAAAGGCCATCAGCATCACTCTCCAAAAGATCTCTACCCGTTGAGAACATGCGCTCATCCATACATCTGGATCATCCATGTCCAACATTACAATATCATCTTGATGAATGGTTGTATGTAAATTAGGATCTCGTCCATAGAGTAGAAAGTAAGGAGAGAAGGATGCTAAAGAGGCTTGCCGGCTGAATTGATAGCCCATGGCTAACCAAAGTAACTAGAGATCTTGATCTCCCAGTTTAAAAGTATAGTTTGCCTCTTTGCAAACTATACTTTTGAAATCCTCTCTTCATAGTTTGAACCACTCTCTCTGCTAAGCCATCTACCTTAGGGTGATCTTGAGAGGTAGTACGATCATCAATCAAATCCTTGTCACACAAGACCTAAAACTCCTCATGAGCATGACGGACCAACTGTAGTCTTTGAGATGGAAGTGGTACTACTCACACTCTACTATCCTGCCATACATGAAGAAGGTGTCTTCCTTCCAATCTGAACCGCCTAGCTCACTGAAGGACAAGTTCTCTCTCCTTGGTCCCAACTATGCCACCCACAACACCAATGCAAAGATAGTCCATCACTAAGACATCATCATGAATGCCTCGCTAAACTATACCAATATCTTCACTCTTTGGATCTATGACCTCAATAACTGCTCTTGTATGCGCTGAGAGAGATACCACCAAAGCCTCAGAAGCTATTAAGAGAAAGGCAGATGCATGCTAACCTGGCACCATCTCCTCATTTGTCTCACCATGCCAATGTGCTCTAATCTGATCATGCTGGCTGGGACATGGGTTTCTACTCAACACATCTTCATCACGGTTCACCACTCTTAGTCTATGAACAACCATGAAATCATACTCTTATAAAATCAGAGCCCATTGTGCAAGCTTTCCTGAAAGCTTGTTGGACTCCATCAACCACTTTAGTGGCTGATGATAAGTGATGAGAGTGAAGGGGTTACCATATAGGTAATATCAAAAATGTACTATTTCCCAAAATGCTGCCAAACACTCTCCCTCTTATGAACTATACTTTGCCTCAATTGCATTGTTGGAGCAACTAGCATAGGCCACCACAAACTCCTTCCCCTCATCATCATGTTGGGTAAGCACTGCTCCAAGCCCCAACATACTCCAATTAGTGTGAACCTAAAATGGTCATCCGCTGATTGGTCCTCTCAAAATAAGAGTAGATGTCAACCTCTCCTTGAGCTCTATAAAAGCTCTCTCATGCTCATCTCCCCAACACCACTCCTATGTAAGCTTGGTCAACTTTGTCAAGGCCTTGGCAATGGCACTAAATCATCTAACATGGTGGTGATAGAAGTTTGCCAACCTAAGGAATGCTTGCACTCTGCTCACATCCATAGGTTGAGGAATACATACAATAGCCTCCACCTTGGTCTATTGAGCACCAAGCTCTCTATGGTAGATAGTGTGACCCAAATACTCAACTTGCTTGTGGAAGAACCTACACTTCCCAGGATGTAATTTGAGTCCATGAGATCTCAACCTCTCAAACACCTCCAACAATTGTCTTTCATGCTCTTCCACAGTAGTGCTATAGACCAAAATGTCATCAATATAGCACTAAGCAAAATCCAATCTAGCAAGGATCCTATCCATGATCTTTGGAGCTCAGCAAGAGCATTCTTCATCCCAAATGGTAAGAACCTTCACTGATATAACACACCATTACCATGAGGATCAATAGCCCAAAATGCTATCTTGGACTTATCCTCCTCCTTGATTGGCAACTAATGATATTGTGCTCGAAGATCCAAAGTACTAAAGACCTTTGCATGCCCAATTGCATCAAAGATCTCCTCTGGTGTAGGCATGGCATACTGATCAACCCTAGTTTATCGGTTGAGAGGACGGTAATCTCCACACATCTACCTATTTGTGTAGCTTCCATGCATATCCTTCTTGGCTAGCATCATTGTTGCTGATGCATACTCTCCATGTGAAATCTCCACCAAACCAGCCTCAAAAAGGTCACTACTCCAACTTTGAATCAATGCTCGCTCCATATCACTACATATGTAAGGATGTCAAAAAATTGGTGTATCGCTAGTAAGCCCAATTTGTATACCAAGTTCCTTCAGAGCACCCAAATCCTTCATATTGAAGGCAAAACAACTTGTGTAGCTCCTCAAAAATCTCCAAACTCTCCGTCTTTCCTCTCTGAGCTTAGGCTCAAGATTTGGCTCCCAAGTATCCTCTGTAATTGTTGTAGGATTGGAAGAGGTATTGACTGGCTGCTACATTGGACCCTTGGGAGCAATAGTGTCATGCTCCCAACCACTAGAGGTCCCAACCTCAGTGTGAAAAACTCCTTATGATCTAACTGCAAGCTCCATACGTCCTCTAGTTGCATCCTTAGTAGACCAATGTAATACCAAGAGCTAGCCATATGATCTAGATGTGAAATTTGGTTTGGTAACATTTGGAATGATGTTATACATGATAGTCAAAATAGATCAGATAGGAGTATCACCAAAAGAGTACTTCTACTAATAGAGCAAAAACCAAAATAGACTTGAAAACCTTAGAACCAATAGTTAGACATATGATTTAAAAGTGAAAATTGTTTCAGTAACATCTGGAGTGATATTTCACATGAAGAACTAAACAGATCAGAAAGAGGTATCACCAAAAGGGGACTTCTATTAATAAAGTAGTAATTGAAATATGCCTGAAATCTTTGAAGGCAATTTCAGAGGCCTAAATGGATGAATTAGGCCTAAAAAATGTGAGGTTTTCCCCCCCCATTGGTTTGTCTCATTGAGATCTTTCCAATAATACCTTACCCATGTGATTTTGTGGTTCCTACAAGAAGATTACCTCTCATCAAAGCTTGTTTGACCAAACCACATAGGACCTGGACCGACATGTCACCCATCCAAGTAAGTAATCCAAGGGTGGATCTTGCTGATAGGTCATCTATTTGTGTGCCTAATCCTATGGTGGAGCTTCCTTGGAGGAGATCCTATTTGTCTATATAATAAAGAGAAGGTGCTCCTTTGGGGCATCGAATGATTGAGTGTGAAATCTATGTTTTCTCTCTTCTCTTGTCCTCAAAGTATTACAACCAAGGGTGTAATCCAAGTAGACCACTCTCCCTAGTAGCTATTGGTTATGTCCCAAGAATACCATGTCCACTTGGCCCATTACCCCCAGCATGTGCTTGAATCGTCTTGATAGACACAAAGCTCACAAGTGTTTGAGTGGTGATCCTTGTCAAGCACATCCTACGCTGCTTTGCCAAACCAAGGCTCTAAATCCAGGTCAAACAATTCAGGTCCATAGCTTGAGCTAACACCTGATGTTTGGATACCTCTTACACTACTAGAACAATGGTAATACCGGTGCAAAAACCCATCACTCGCTCTCTCTCATTGGCATTGGGCTCTACTAACTACTTTAATTGTGAGTCCTAAACCAATCCAAGACCTCCCTCTCAAAAAGCATGGGAGCTTGCTAAACTCATAAGTGTAGGAAAAACAGCTTTGGGTTGTCCAACTAGGTTCACCACTCCCATAGGTGACCTATTAGCCACTACCACTGTCTGAGACTGCCGCCCAACATCCAAGATGTCATCAAAAAGGATGTGGTCTAGTCATTGAATCCCATCATATGCATGTTGTAGAACCTCTCTAGGTAAGGGGTTTCTCCACTAAAGATGAAGATGAGGAGCCTGTGATCCCAATCTGGCTGCATCTAACAATTTTGAAGGGCCCATCCAAGAATAGACCTAATGTGTACTCACCACCACTTTAGCACAAGAATCACCCATCAAAGGAATGTTCTCCAAAATGTAAGTTGGAGAAATGGACTAATGAACCTGGAGATGTAGTATCTGTAAGATGTCCCAAAACACACCAAAATGAGGATCTTGAAGACCCAAATCTTGGCCTGCAAGTGTATATCCTAACATGGCCATCCAAAAATCACGAGATGAATAGGCTCTTGTCTCTCTAGGTCATGCATCCCCAGTAAAGAAATGTCTGCTGGTAGGGCCTTTTGGTAACCCCTGACTATTGACATTGGTAATAACTCAAGATATTGATAGGCCAAGTGTGCAACATGATGTAGAGAGACTCATCTAGTAGCCTCATCTTTGTCCATATACAAGTACCTCTGTACTTTTATACTTGCATGTGGGACCATAACTAGTTTGGTGCTAATCCCACCAAACAACTCCAATAGGCATACTCCCTTTATTGGATACTGCCAAGCAATGAGTGTGGTATCCAAAGGTATCAAGGTAATCAACTGTGGAAGCTCATCCTCACACTTATCTCTTGGTGGTACAAAGGCTCCACTCCAAGCTTGTTGCACCAACCAATCTGCATGTTGCTGCAATGCCTCCTTTGAACTCCAGAATATAACATTCAAGGTGGATGGAACGATCCCACTCTTACCCCAAATCTGAGTGATCTCCTTTGGTACAAGATTATCCTCTACATGGGTGTTCCCCTCCAACAAATCACCAAGCCAATAACAACACCATTGAAAGCTAAAATTGATGCTTCCATGGTCTTGGACTGTAGTGAGCCAAGACTGCCACTACTAAAGTGTATTGGTAAGCGACATACTTGTCCTTCACTTTGACGGCCAACTTGGTCTATAGAAGGTTGTCTCCTCCCAATAGTTGATATTGAAACCCATGGGGTATAACACTACTCCTCCAACTAGCACATCATCTGACTCAGCTATCGTTGCAATAGCCTGAGCTCTCACCACCGAGCTATTAGTCGGGTGACCAAGTTGAACCTGGACAACAAGCTCCCCACGTGTGATGTACTATGTCAAACTACCACCTAGAGATGTTTGGATCTAAAATGGATACCTCTCCACATCGGTCTTCCGTAACCCTAGACCAACAACTATAACCTTCCCCAACATAAGAGGTTGCGTACCAAAGTCTAATAAGACTTGCTATGGTGTATGAAACTTCCTTAAAGGTCCCACCAAATGAAAAATACCCCTCAGGTTATCCATTAGGACAACACCAAGTGTGAACTGTGCTCTCTCAAACATTGGTCTAATTGGCAACTCCCTTAACCTAGCCGTTGCTGATGCTATAAACCACAAGTTGTTGAGCGGATCCCATGCTCCTCAAGCAAGTCAACTCCACTATCAACCACCTTTGCTCTAGTAGTGGGGACCACATCATCCCTACTCACACAAATCATGGAATCCAATCAAAACACTAGGGTCCGGTCAACTCCCAATATATACATATCATTGGCTAAGAATAATGGACAGCGCATAATCAGCTGAGCCGCCCTCAACATTGTGCTAGACTAAATTTGTGTAGTAGGTGGTTGACTAGTAGGTAGTCCATCATGCACCCCACCACCACCTACCACATCTGCATAAGGACATCTAGGAGCTATGGATGACGTCTTTAGGGCCTCAGATAGCATGAAACACTGGGGAAGTTTGACCGGTCTTCCAACCTCTCCTCTCCGTGGGTCCAACTCCACTGATGCTCCTCTAGGCTCTAGAGCATGTACTACACTCCTATAGATACATCCACTTTTGTTGTTCTACACATGAAGTCCAAAGCATCTCTATCACCAATATATGAGGTAGAAGCCTCAGCACCCAAATTTGATCTCCTCTAAGCAATGGCCATACTAGCCAATCTCTGCTCCAATTGCTCAATCCGAGTAGCTATAGCTATATTAGAAGTAAGGGTAGGTACTGCACCCCTACTAGGTATAGATCCTCTATCACCACCTCGTCTGCCATGATCTAGAGCTCCTCTACTACCTGCTATAGTAGCCCTACCACTCCGTAACTCCGGGTGTAGGTCAAAGCACCGATCACTAGTGTAATTTGTGGCAATGCTCACATTGCCTTTGTGCTGGCTGTGATGAACCAGAGGTATCAAGTCCATTGCCTTGAGTACACTCTCTCTTATGGTCTACTACAAGTCCACCAAGCAACACCACCACTCATTGGCTACTGCTGACCCAGAAATGAAGGTAAGGGTCTAGCTCTACTAGGCCCTCCACTCGCTCTATAGGATTTGGGCTATCCATCTTGTCCTCAAAAACCAATTGGGCATGGTGCACTTTGTTGCACTCTAGAAGAAGTCACAGTTGTAGATGAGGTCTCACTACAAAATCCAGATGTCACCACTCTCTCCTCCACCATGTTGAGCTCAATACGCTCAACCAAACCAAAGACCACTACCAAAGTGGGCAAAGTAGCTTGTAACAACATAGCCTCACAAACTCTACGTCGCAACTCCTTGTACAGTATCCCATGCAAAAATTGGACTGCTTGGGCCTCAATAACTCCCTAAGTAAAACTGATCAGTTGTCTCATGCAAGTGTATGACTTGTGTAGGCTCTCTTCAACCTTTTGCTAGAACTTTTGTAAGCTCCCTAGATTGTCAGTCTACACTCCTTGGTAGCTCTACCTCAAACATTGGAAGAACTCCACCATGAGATTAAACCTCGAAACTACACCACCTCATTTAGCAATACTTCCACTTGTAGTAGCACCATCTCCAAGGGATCCACCAATGCTACTAGAGCTAGAATTCATGGGTATAACCGATCTACCCCTAGCAATTGAACCTAAACTGATGGAGACATAGTTCCAAAACTAATAATGTTTCCATAACTTAATCCCGTCCAAGTAAGCTCTCTTGAACTCATGGTAGTCGTCCATTGGCAAACCCTCCAAATGCTAAAACAAGCTCTTCCATGCCATGAAGGGTGTGAACAAAGTCGGGTTTTTCATTTGTTGCAGATCACACCAACTATCAAACTCTTGGATGAAGTCATCCAGCTCAATGGTACCCACTGTACTAGAGTAATGCTTGGGACCTTTGGAGGCCCCATAAATCCTGTCCATGTCCCGCAATAATGATGCAGATACAACGAGTACACTCTCAACTAAGTTAGGTCTTGTGTCAAACTCCAACTTAGAGTCAATCTCCTCTCTCACTAGGACCTGAGATATTGGTTGATATTGAGTGTCACTCCAAGTAAACCCATTGCATACTATAATGTTATCTTCTTCGGAATCCCCAAAGAACTCCATCGTGACAAAGTAACCAAGAATTGCAACTCGTAACTATAACCTCTATGAGTATCTCACCAAGTGCCAACACCACCAACTAAATGTCACCAACTAATGTAGCTTTAACTACTACAACTACACTAGGAGAAAGGGCAATCTGTAACCTGCCATTACAACATAGACTCTCACAATCTGCAAGTCATCACTTCTTGCCTCACCAAAAGAAACATAGATAGTCTGATTGGTCATCACTTTAGCCTCACTACCAAGAGCACACCAAAGCACCAAAGCTCTAAATTCAAGGCATTTCACACAAATACGGTGCACAAATAGAAAGTAGAGAATGGAGAGTGTCCAATCACAAGAAGGCTAAACAAAAACACTCCATCTCATAAATCAACACTAGATTGACTCTGTCACCATTTGGCATTTCATATAATTGGAGCACCTATCTACTTCTTGAGCTACAAGGATCACCAAAGAATGGGATCAAAGTTCTTCTTGCCAAAATTTGACATAAACCCTTCATAAAATTTGAAGTAAACCCTTCATAAATCCCTAAATTTGGTAGACCTCTAAATCTTCACTTGAGCCAAATTGGAAAAATTGGTTTTGTCCAATCTCTAATTCATGGGAGTGGGTTCCCAACTCCACCTTCAATTTCACTTTATGAGCTCAAGTCGCAACAATTGGTCATGATTGCACCTCATGAGCTCAAAATCACAACTACAGCTTGAAAATTGCTTCTCTTTGGCTCCAAATTTGGCCAACACTTTCACACAAAATCTCTCTTAAGGAAATCTGAACTACTCGATCAAGACACCATGATCCACCAAACTTGGAGATACCACCACCACTCTAAGTTCATGCACCCAATTTTTGCTTGACTCTCACTTATCTGTTGTAATAAGATAGTTTACAACTCAAATAAACTCAAATCAGATTAGTACTTGATCTGCTCTTCAACAATTTGCTAACAACTAGGCATTCATTACAATCAAGCCACACCCACTCTAGCTAAGAGACTCCAGGTGATGCTTGCCTGCTTTTTGTCCACTCTAGCCAAGAACTTGAAGGCTCAACAATAGAGAAGTGGGCTCTTTGGAGCTGCACTCCTAGGGTATAGTCCTGAATTTGACCTAAGTCTCACACCAACGGTCCCACTAATGGCACACCCAATGGTGTGAGCGTTGCAAAGTGACGGTGGGCACCACCATGAAGTTAGTACTGTAACACCTATTTGTGCATGTGTGTGGTATTGTGATATTTAGCTCGGTATTACAAGTACTTAAGAGATATTATTTACATGGAGATATAGGATGGTTCTATATTAGTCATGGTTAGCTAAAGTTAGTCATAGCTAAGATAGAGGGGACCTTACTTTAGAGGAAGTAGAAAAGATGAGCACCACTATTTTGGATTTTAGTGTGTTGACTTGGTATTATTCCTAGGTGTTTGGCTTTGAGGAAAGAGTTGAGAAGTCTTGAGCCCGCAAGCCTTTTTGTTTTGGATTCTTCTTTAGTCCAAGGATAGTCCATGTGAAGGAATCCTTGACTTAGTGGTTGGGTCAAGATAAGACTACATGCTTAGGGGAATATGCCCATGTGAATGGATATTCCTTTCTACTTTTTGACTTTACTTGATTTTTAGTCTAGTAACTTGAGTTACTACGGTAATTAGTAACTTTGGTACGTAACTATTTCACAAGTATATAAACAAGGGGTGAGGAGGTACTCATCATCCTTTCATTTGCAACTATCTCTCTCTCATTGAGTGCTCTAGTGAGCAATGTCTTGAGTCTTGGAGTGTTAGCCTTGGAGGAGTATGATGGAGTTGGGGTTCCTTGCCTTCTTAGTCCATGGTGCGCTACCATAATAGCCATCAAAGGTTCATCCTGAGTGAGACATGCCGGCTCACATTTTTGGTTCCGTTGTCGAGACCTCTCTAGAAGGCAAGATAATGTTCCGCGTTCAATTCTACATTAGGCAGAAGGAGGCTATGAGAGCTCACTTGGAGAGGACATTAGGAGAGGAGAGGGTTGAACTTATGTTAGAGAACCAAGATCCATTTGTATAATCTATAGTTCATTATGATGTCTTTGAGGTGATTTTGTACATCTTGTACACATGAGAGAAATTAGAGAGATTGCGTGAGGTGGATTGCAGATTTTGGGGTTTAAGGTGATTTTTGGCAAAATATCAAGTTTAAGATCTAGACTTAAAATTTCTACACATGATAGCTTGGGTTATTTTTCAGTTATCACACTTAAAATTATTGTGAGAGCTACTATGCGCATTGGGCTAGAATTTTTTAAAGTTGATAGGGTAAAGTGCTCCAGCAACTGCATGCTCTTTGGAAAATTGTACAGAGTATACCTTTTCTTCAATTTTCAGTGAATTCTTCTAAAAATTTCCAAGAAAATTCAGTGCATTGTATCCTACCTACTGCCACAAAAATCAGAGAGAGATTGTTGTTGCACAGGGAGTTATGAGTTTTTGAAGTGAGGGGGGTGGTTTTGAGACCAAATCTGAAATATGTGTGCTGAATAGAAAGGTGTCTAGGCCAAATATCTCAATGAAAATATCTGAAATTTTGCAGAGAGGGACGCCCTAGACTTCTGATTAAGTGGGAAAAATTTCAGAGGACTGTGACATACTAGTTGGGATATTTGAGTGACATTGTGAGGAAGGGTCAATTCTGCAGAGTGGAGATCTCATGCATGAGGAGTTTGAGATCAACAAAAAGCATGTTTGAGTGTTTACATTCATCTTGGGAACATGGAAGGTCATCAAGAGTGGAAATTGAGCTTATGCAGGTTCCCCAAGGGTTTGAGGTGATTGTAGGGGTGGATTTGAGGAAAAGAGAGTTTACAAAAGAATTTGAAAGAGTGTTGAGAGGATCTAAAAACCTACACCACTTGGAGGAAAGAGTGAGTCTAAGTGCTTTCTATGTGGAGAGAAAGGACATAAGGCAAGTTCATGTCCATTGACCTTTGAGAGCAAGAGACTGAGGGAAAGGAGAGGCTTACTTGACTTGGGTTTCCATGTTGGACCTTCTTCACCAAGATTAGGAGGGAGAAGATCCAAGACCAAGGAGTTGTGTGAGGTTTGTGGAATGGAAGGACTTCCAAAAGGACATGAGTGTAGTGGAGTAAAGCACTTTTGGAGACTTTGGTGAAGGATCTTGGAGAGAGTCTTAGTACAGCTACAGAAATACTACCACCTTCATCAGCTAGTTCTCAAGATTAGTGATGGAGATAATTTTTCAACTTATGGATAAACTATCCATGAGAGTTAGATTAATATGCACTCTAGGATTTGATGTTGCTATAGAAATCTTGGAGCAACATGAACCTTTTGTGTTCCCTAGAGTGGATTTATCTCAGATGGTGTTAGTCATGTATATACTCTATTAGTAATAGAGTGAAAGAAAAGAAAAGAGAAAAAAATTGAGAGAAAGAAAGATAGTGAGAGGTTAAGATGGGGAAACGTCCGGTTTTCTTTGGCAAGGATGGAGAAGATATGGAGGCCTTTGTGAGAGACTTCAAGAGAGCTTGCATAGGAAAAAATGAGAGGAGGAAGAATGAGTGGGCCTCATTATTACCAGATTTCTTTGAGGATGCAGTACTTACATGGTATGAGTCAGAATACCAAAAGAGAGAGAGGAGAGATGGGGAAGAGGAGTCTTGGGAGACTTTGACTTCAGCACTCATTGAGAACTTTCTTCCTGATGAGAGTTATGAGAGATTGATGAGTGAGGTTACATTTCTCAAGCAAGGAGAAGGAGAGAAAGTGAGAGTCTATGTGGAAAGAGTGGAAAAGTTAGAGTCCAGATTTCGCATAGTGTTGAGGAAGGGTGAGGATGATGTGGAGACTACAATGATTGGCATAGGGGCCATGCTCACCAAGAATTTTTTGAGAGGGTTGAGACCACAAATTAGAAGCAAGGTGATATATGAGAAACCTTCTTCCAAGGTTGAAGCTATCAAGATCGCAATTCGTATGGAGGAGAGTTTGGAAGGAGATGAGAGTGATTTGGTGGTGAAGGAGGTTGTGCATCCTCCTCAAGGCTCCAAGTATGGTGTAACTTCTGATACTTTGGTGGCAAGGGTTGCACCACAAGTAGTGGTTGCTCCAATTCTTGCACCTCCACCAAAAGATCCACTTCAAACTATCATAGAACAACTTGCAGATCTCAAGATCAATGTGGTGCAACTATGGGAGAAGAGAGAGGTGGATCAGAATGTAGGGAGAGGGCCTAGGAGTTATGGAAACTATCCATATAGAGGAGGCCAACCAACCAACAATTTCAATGATAGAAATTGTTTTAGTTGTGGAGGAAGAGGCCATATCCAAAGGAATTGCTCAAATTCCACTTACCATGGAGGAAGGGGTTATGAGGGAGCCAATAGAGGGAAAGAGGGAGGTAGTGAAACCCAAGTGGCTCCTAATCCCAACAAAGGTAAGGGGATAGCATCCATAGATGTGGTTGAGAGCAAGTATGAGAAGGGAGAGTGCTCAAACTCCAAGGGTCTTAATTTGGAGCTTTTGGCACAAGAGAAGAAGAGAGCTCATTTTGCAGAGGATGTTCACTCTTCTCAAGGATTCACTCCAAGCAAGGATACTCCTATGTCTACTAGGAGCACTTGCACCTCAACACCATCAACAACAAAGACTCCAAGGAAGAAGTTGAGGATGGAGGACTTCTTGATCTCAAAGCAACAATGGAACTACAATGTGTTGGAGGATGTTGGTAGTCACAAGGTTAACATCACAGTGGGCCAATTAATTGCTTTGAACCCTACCTTGAGAAAGGAGCTTAGAGGTGGTTTGAGTTCTACAAGGAGCAAGAAGAAGAAGAAGGCAAAAGTTCCAATATCAATGGGGGTGGTGGATGCCAAGCCAGCACCATGGGAGGCTTGTGAATATGCCTCCAAGATTGATGTGAGAGTGAATGGTCACAATATCAAGGATGCATTGGTTGATAGAGGATCAGCAGTGAATGCCATGTCAAAAAGGTTGATGAAGAAGTTGGATATGATACCCTCAAGACCTTCAACATTTGTGTTGAGCATTGCAAACAAGCAACAAGTTTGACCAGTAGGGGTGATGGATAAGGTGGTAGTTTCAATTATGGGAGCTCAAAATCTCATGACTTTCCAAGTCTTGAAGGATTCAAGCTATGATTTACTTCTTGGGAGGCCATGGTTGAGAGCAGCACGCACAATTGACCGATGGCACAAAGGGTACTTGAGGATTGGGCCATCAAACCAAAGAGTCATTGTTCCTGTGACTAACACCACCAACACTTCACATTCAGATACACCATCTTCTGATTATTGGGAATCAGATTCTGAAGAAGGAGCTTCAAGTGTGGACACAAGCATGGAGGAGGAGACTTCCACGGAGGAGGATGAATCTGAATCTGATTGAAATGTGTATCCTTTGTGTGCTATGGATTTGGCACCTAAGCCAGAGGTTTTGAAGGACCCAGACAAATCACCATTGACACTTGAGGAGGTAGAGAGAAGGTTATCTACCCTCAAGTATGGCCCAAATGTTACCAAGGAGGAGAAGGTGAGATTTGAGGAGATTTTCTACAAGTTCATCCATGTGTTTGCTTTTAGTTACAAGGATTTGAAGGAAGTCACCTTGGAGGAGCACAAGATAGAGGTGAAGTCACATGCAAGACCAATCCGCTAAAAATAACGTCGCATTAGCCCACCAATATCTTTGGTTGTGAAGGAGGAGATTGATAAGCTCAAGGAGGCTGGATTTATCTTTGAGGTAGAGAATTCAGAATGGGTGTCTCCAATTGACATTGTGAAGAAAAAGAATGGTAAGCTTTGGGTATGTGTGGATTACAAGAAGCTCAATGCTGTTACCAAGAAGGACTACTACCCATTGCCATTCATTGATGAGATCTTGGAGGAGGTTGCAGGTCATGAGAGGTACAATTTTGGAGATAGTTATAGTGGATATTAACCAAATCAAGATTGCACCAGAGTATCAACAACTCACCACATTCACCACACCTTGGGGAACTTAAGCTTTCAAGGTCATGCCTTTTGGGCTTTGCAATGCTCCAGCCACATTCCAATGGTTCATGAACAAGGTATTTGAACCTTTCATTGGGAAATTTGTGAGAGACTTCATTGATGACTTTTGTGTCTATGGAAGCAAGGAGGAGCACTTTGAGCACCTAATCAAAGTCTTGTAACGCTTGGATGAGGCAAATGCATCACTCAACCCAGAGAAGTGCATTTTTGGATGTGAAGAAGGTCTACTTTTGGGTCACATCATCTCCAAGGATGGAATAGCAGTTGATCCTGAGAAGGTGAGGAAAATATCAGACCTTCCATTCCCTTCAAGCTTGACAAAGTTACGCCAATTCTTGGGGATGGTTGGATACTATAGGAGGTTCATCTTCTCATTTTCCAACAAGGCTTATGCATTGACCATCTACATGAAGAAGGGTGTAGATTACATGGTGATTTTGGAGGACAAGGAGGCTCTCAAAGCTTTTGAGGAGCTCAAGCAATCGGAGAGAGAAGGGTTGGTAGTGATCTTTGGTCTCAAGAAGTTTAGACACTACTTGATTGGAGGGAAAGCCACCATTGTCACGGATCACAAGGCTTTGAAGTACATCTTCAACAAGCCTAATGTTGAAAGGAGACTAGCAAGGTGGATGATACTCTTGTCTGAGTATGACTACACCATTGAGGATAGGCCAAGAAAGAAACATGCAAATGCTGATTTGTTATCTAGAGCCTATGATCATGATGGAGATGAGCCAGTGGATGATTCCTTCCCGGATAAGGAGCTCATGACAATCTCAGTCACTCAAGACGTTCCAATGGAGTACAAGGAGATTGTGGATTTTGTGACAAGAGGTAACTATCCAAAAGGGATGCATGCTAGGGAGAGGAAGGCCCTTGCAAAAAGATCTAGACCTTACATAATGGTGGAGGATATTCTTTTTCACCAAGGAGTAGATGGTCTACTTTGAAGAGCAGTGGGTAAGGAAGAGTCTATCCTACTCATAAAGGAGTTTCATGAAGGTTTAGTATGTGGAGGACACTTTGCAGGAAAGGTGACTGCTTTCAAGATTCTAGATGCAGGTTACCATTGGAGAGGGATTTTCAAGGATTGTCTTGATTATTGCAAAACTTGTCATGTTTGTCAAGCTTTTGCTAGAAAGTCTACACCCACTCCACCACTTAGATCAATTCCATTGCTAGGACCTTTTGAGAAGTGGGGAATTGATTTTGTAGGTCCTCTCAATAGAACCCCAAGGAACACTTGGTACATTGTGGTAGTTACTGATTACCTTACCAAGTGGGTTGAGGCTAGGCTATTGAGGGACAAGAATGAAGATGAAGTGGGTAGATTTCTTTATTAACGCATTATCACTAGGTTTGGATGCCCTTTGGAGTTGGTTTCTGATAGAAGAGGAGAGTTTACATGAAGCATTATAACAGCCATGCTACGACATTTCTCATTCACACATAGAGTAACTACATCCTATAAGCCAAATTCCAATGGCTTGGCAGAGAGAACCAATCAGACCTTGTGCATGATGTTGGCCAAAGATGCAGAAATGGAGGGGCTAAACATCATTGGGACAAGAGGATTCATGCAGTTTTGTGGGAGTATAGGACAACCATGAAGACTTCCACCGGATATTCTCCTTTTCAATTGGTGTATGGTATTGAGTCTACCTTATCTATTCACTTTGATCTTCCTACCTTCCAAAGCATTCATAGGAGATTGAAGAAAACACAAGGAGGTGATGAAGAGAAGTCAAGGAAGGATCAACTCATGGAGTTGGAAGAGCCAAGAGCAGTTGCTATGGTTCAAGTGGAGCAAGCCCAAAGGAAACAAAAGGAGAGCTATGACAAGAGGCAAGGCAAGAAGAAGGTGGAGACTTTCAAAGAAGGTGATTGGGTGATGTTGTTTGATTCCATTCGATTCAAGAGAGTGCAAAAGAAGTTTTTACCTAAGTACTTTGGACCTTTCATAGTGGAGAAGGTGTGGGGCAATTACACCTATGATCTCAAGGAGTTGGGAGGAAGACACTTTGATAGGATTAACCATGATAAGTTGAAGATGTACCATAGAAGGTAGAGGGACCTTCACTTTGAGGACAAAGTGAAAACTTAGTCCGGGGGTAAATGTAACACCCATTTGTGCATGTGTGTGGTATTGTGATATTTAGCTCGGTATTACAAGTACTTAAGAGATATTATTTATAAAGAGATAAAGGATGGTTCTATATTAGTCATGGTTAGCTAAAGTTATTCATAGCTAAGATAGAGGGGACCTTACTTTAGAGGAAGTAGAAAAGATGAGCACCACTATTTTGGATTTTAGTGTGTTGACTTGGTATTATTCCTAGGTGTTTGGCTTTGAGGAAAGAGTTGAGAACTCTTGGGCCCGCAAGCCTTTTTGTTTTGGATTCTTCTTTAGTCCAAGGATAGTCCATGTGAAGGAATCCTTGACTTAGTGGTTGGGTCAAGATAAGACCACATGCTTAGGGGAATATGCCCATATGAATGGATATTCCTTTCTACTTTTTGACTTTACTTGACTTTTAGTCTAGTAACTTGAGTTACTACGGTAATTAGTAACTTTGGTACGTAACTATTTCACAAGTATATAAACAAGGGGTGAGGAGGTACTCATCATCCTTTCATTTGCAACTATCTCTCTCTCATTGAGTGCTCTAGTGAGCAATGTCTTGAGTCTTGGAGTGTTAGCCTTGGAGGAGTATGATGGAGTTGGGGTTCCTTGCCTTCTTAGTCCATGGTGCACTACCATAATAGCCATCAGAGGTTCATCCTGAGTGAGAGACAGGCCGGCTCATAGTACCCTAAACACAAAATCTAACAGTTGGAAAGTAGTCTAGAAGGAATTGTTGAAATACCTCTAACCACTATCAGTGCTATTCTTGTGTCCAAGCAATCTAGATGCAAAGCTACAAATGGCATGACACCTCCAACAAGCCAAACCTCACCTCCTTGTTGCCCACAATCATTAGAAACAATATGCAAACCACCATTCTCGTGATCTCACCTTTCAAGTTGGTGAGAAGGTCATGCTCTTATCTAGTAACCTGCCCCTCCTACTTGATAACCAAGTCTGTAAACTTGCTCCTAAATGGATAGGACGCTTTGATGTCACCCAAATCATCTCTCCTATTGCTTATCAACTTGCACTTGTCATATGCATATCAAGCTTCTCTTTCACATTTCCAAGCTAAAACTCTTTGTTCCTAATCCATCTTCTTTTTCCTCTCATTTCCAACCTCCTCTTCTTCATGTACCTATCAATGATCATGAGGAGTATGAAGTTGATCATATCCTTGCATGTCACTACATCCAACAAGACCGTTGACAACATATGGAGTACAAAGTCCTTTGGAAAGGGTATCTCCTTCATGATGCCACATGGACACCTCTTTCTCACTTCTAGAATGCACAAACGGCCATCCAAGAGTTTGAAGCTTCACTAGCAATGAGGATGTCAACAACTAGCGATGGGGGAATATGTAACAATATGGAGTTTAACAATGAAGTTAGTTAGGACTAACAAAGTAGCAAATAGGCCAAATTAATCTAGAATATACTAGAAGTATCTAGGAAGCTTCTTGGGAAGCTTCCCAACAAGCTTAGCTTGCACCCCAAGTAGGTAGCTTCTAGAAGCTTTCAACTAGCTTAGCTTCCATGCTAAGTAGGCGGTTTCTAAAAGGAAGTTTCTTGAGAAGCTTCTTGGTTAACTTGGCTTGCATTCCAAGAAAGTGGCTCAGGGAAGCTTCTCAAGAGCCTTGTATAGTCCTTATAAATACTAGAGCCAAAGTGCATGCTAGGCATTTGGAGTTTCCCTCATTTGAGTGTCCCAATATGAGCTTCCATTCTCCTATTTCTCTTCTTGGTCTCGATCTTTTACTAGAAGAATGACAAGTGTGGAGTTGTATGGATGAGGTAAGTTGGTCAACAAGCAATACTTGAGGAGAGTATACCAAATGTCCCCTGTAGATCTCCTAGTAATGGAAGGTCATCCGCATGGAGAACATCTTCTACAAGAGCAACATCTAAGAAGTGTGTGACAAAATCCTTGGATCCTACTTGCACTCCAAGAATACTTAGTCCATCTATAGATGTGATATTCTAGAAAATCAAGGTGGGGAGGGATACCTAAAAGGAAATGTGCCCTACATTTTGACACCTTGACTCTCAAGCCTACTAGATGTAGCTTGATAGTCAAGTGGTCAAAGGACTGCCTAATCTGATCTACAAGGCCCATGATATGTGTATCATTTGCCAAGGAAAGAAATATATAACTTGGCATGGCCAAAGTAGTAGATAGGAGAGCTTTAAAGTGAACCATGGAAAATAAGGGTGTTTTAAAGGATCTCCCTAATGTGTACCAATAATTGAATTCAAGACGGTGACTCCTTCCTATGAACAATTGTGTTTGTAGTAAAGGGAAGCAAGAGTGCCATAAAAAGACCGCACAAAAGGAATAAGACTTGCCAAGGATCCACAAGCCTCCCTAAGATCTCTAAAGATGGATGCCCATGAGATGCTATTAAAAGCATTCTCAACATCCACATGTAGGACAACCCACTCAAGATGGATATCTAGGAGTGCCCTAATGCCTAGAAATATAGCCTAACATCCTCTAGGTGTAGCTTCTCCAAAATGATACAGACTGAGGTGTTGCCAAAAGTGAGAATGGTAATGAAGGACAATGGTATGACTGACCAAACACAAAAAGATCTCTCCAATAGCAATTGGTCTAATGCCTCCAGTGTCCTTCTCCATCACAAGAAGTCAACTAGCACCTAACACCCAACTAACAGACAAAGTAATGTCTCCTCTCATTATTTTTGTAGCCACCTCAAAAAATTTGGTAAAACCACTAGAAGGATCATCTGTTTGAAAGCAATCTCTGAGGTGCTCATTTACCATCCTTGATAGGCCTCTTGAGGAAATGCGAGGGGCAGTGCACAACGCTTGTGTAGAAAGTGACCTATCAAGACATAAAGGTTGCTTAGACTAATAATCTAAGACTTCTAGTGGTAGTCCCTCTAATGCCATAGGATGTAGTGAGCATAAGGAAGAGATAGTCTCATCAGTAGGACTAGCCATAGACAAAAGGTGTACCACTTGTGCTGCTCTTCTAAACTCACCCACTTGACCCAATGTCCTACAACGTCATAATCGAGTGGACTCTGTGGTATCATGTGGTAAAACTTGTTTCTAAAAACATGTAGTCCTACTAGACTCCTCCTAAAGGGCCGTCCAATCCCCCACTTGAGATTGATGAAATCTAGCAACCATCTCTTTATGCACCGCACATCCTTGTCTAGCATAACGAAGACACCATCAAGGGAGTAAGAAGAATAAGAACCATGTTAACTCATCCAAGGGATCACTTGCAAAACTATCAATGGTAGGCAAAAAGTCTGTCTAGCCTCATCATGGAGTGTGCGGGGTAGCCTATGGAATAGACATGGACATTGAAAACTAATTTCAAATAATCCCAGAATGCAACCCGCTTGAGAAGCTAACCACTCCCATGACTTGATCAATATTCCTAGAATATCCCTAAAAGGACTATCAAGTGTCATTGCTATCCATGTGATCACTCGTCTCACATGAACATCCCAAGTGGTCCAATCATAATCCTTGTGCATCCTTCTCACATGGTTCTTTACCCCTTGCGAGGTAAAGCGTCGATGACACACTGGGCATGGTGTATCTTGAGCCGCTTTATGCGGCCCCACATGGGGAGGTGTAGCACAAGAATACAAATAGTAACATATGATGCCACTCTCCATATCTCCTTATACACACCAAACCACAACCCCTCACATCCAAACTCACATAAGAAAATACAATCTCTCCAAACCCTAAAAACTATAAACTCTCATAACTTTCAATTTCCATCTCCAAAATTTTCAAACTAAATTTCCATGGAACTTAATCATGATCATAACGTAACCATCCTCATCACTTTCTACTCAATTCTCCATTGTCTTCAATCTAGATACCAATGGAACCAAAATTGAAAAACAAACAGAATTTACTATTTATTCAAGTGCTATATACTAGAGAGCACTCAGAAAATATATAATTTTCCTCTCTCGTCTCTCCCTCTCCCCTTCCGTCACCACACTCTCCCGAACTCCCGACAAATAGGTTTGTATATTGCTCATGAGTTTGGGTTGCATTCGATTTGGTCTTCATAGTTTGTGTTTGCTTTGGTTAATTCGTTTTACACCGCACTAAACCAAACTGAAATTTACTCCACGTGGAAAGATGCATAACACTAACAATGTAGTATAGCGATTTGTAATGTAGATGTGTAGTATAGACTTGTAGTAACAAGTCTACAATTAGCTCCATACTCACAAGAATCAGAAATGTATTTTAAATGCTTTGAAGGAATTTGAAGAATAATTTGAGCATCAATTTTTCTTGATATGCTGGTTCATAATCGAACGTAAAGGCACCACTTTCAATCATTCAAAATTCCGTATCTGTTGAAATAGACCGAGAAATCGACGTGATGACATTTCTATCAAAGTATCAAGTCCTGGAGTTAGTCCACACACTACAAAGTGGACTTTGGTATTTACCAATATAACACTACAATAACCAATCTTCTAGTTGACATTCGGATTTCCGACATCAACTTCTCTCGTGATCACGTGATCACGGAGATGGATGGTTAGTGAAATGACATCAAGAAACAGAACATTCAAAGTGGTCTCGTTGCTTTAGGATAGGAATCCTGTAAAAGACAAACGTGCTCTCTTACTTTTGGGATTATTACTCTCCGTGTCTTTGACCTCTATTTGAGCACGTCAATCAAGTTCCAATTTGCTGTTGCCACGTCCATGCAATCAGTCAATCATCCCATAAGGGATAATGTCCTTCTTTCCGAATGGCACCTGTATTTCATCTCGTGATAGTGATTATCACGTTGACTCTCGCATTATAACAAAAGTGAAGAGGGACCAAATAGAATTTTGAAGAAGTAGGTTTCCATTAAAAAGAAAAGCAGAACATCGAAGAGATACGCTGAAAAAATCTGGGGGTGCACTGGACTTTAATCGGATCACAGATTTTCTTTACAAGGACTTCCCTAAAGTCAAAACAGTAGGCCAACTCAACCCTAAACCCGATTTGGGTCAGGCCACAGAATCTATGATCCCCAAAAATGTGATTTTTCTCCTTTATATGTGGATGTTGGTTTAGCCATTTTAATTCTTGGTATCAAACTGTCAAGTATGACGATCAGAGAGACGATTAGAAATGAAAAGGAGGGTTTCCACGGCCAAAAGTTTTCTTTCACTTAAAAGAAGCATCTACTTAGAACGGAAGCTAAACCAGGTATTGGACGGACCGAAACTCCCATCAGAAAACTTCCTACACAAGTGGTCGGGTCCTGCTTCTCAGCTTTAAGCTTTAAGATTGGCTGGATAAGTTCTTGCAAACAGAGGGGTAAGTCCTTCGTTTCTTTCTGTTCATACATTACACGGAAGAATCGAGAAAAATGAGAACTTGCATACAGGGATGAACATAAGATGAAAGTACATACGATGACGTTTATAGCCCTTGGAAACAGGGATATGCATTTTGGTGCCCTCTTGGAAATCAAACCAGGTGGACTCCAAACTTAAGCAGACAATGTTGATATGTGCAGGACATGTAGAATACGTCGTTGGACTAGCGATGTTCACTGCAGTGAAGTGGAGTTTGCACACTGGCTTTTCGCCGCAACTTTATAGGTTATAAGTTGTCCAAATCAGCAATACGAGATACGAGATCTCCTCTTGTAATCGACGTCAGACCGAGTGATTTAAAACCAAGGGATCATTATCCAACCAGCTTTACATGCAGTGAACAGTCCTGACTAAGGAATCCACAGCCTTCATATGCGTTATAATGCTCTAGCCCACATTCTCGTTATTTTGACATCTGGAAATTCCCCAGTCGAACACCAACACGTCTTATGAAGGGCTTAATAAAGTTTCTAGTTTTAGTTACCGAATCCGCCGTCAAAGTGGGCGGGTGACCGTCGACACTGATTATTTTAATTTCCTGACAGCGAAGACTGAAACAACGATCTCATCAGGCCTAACTTACCTTTGATGTCGAAAAGTAATGCCTCAAGTGACGCCATTTGGAAAGGACAGTGACTCAGCAGGTCCTGAGGTGGGGAAATGTGAGTAGTGGGCTGTTCTAACCGCAGTGCATGTTAATTTCCAGGAGCCTGTTAGCGCATGTCCTTTACGACCATGCAGTAATGTATAGTTCTGAAAGAACCTTGGTGGTTAAAGATTTGACTTGGATATTCAAAGGTGTGGGGCCTGATCTATGGGATTTTAGAGAACGCAAGCAGGTTAAATAATTGTTGGCTAGCATTGGTTGTACACAGTTCCTCATTCAGCTCAAAGGTTACATCGTGTCTGAAGTTGAGACTCGAAACTGGAATCGATTGTGATCCCTATCACTCTATCTCCCGCATTTGAGGCATCGAAGTGTTTTGATTAGCTCGTTCGAAATTTTGGTTCGCAGGCGGGTGCCGACATGGCTCGTCAGGGAAGTGGCAGTGCAATTGCTGGTTTGATCTTTGTGGGAATCAGTGCAGTACTGATATTACAAGTCCAGGCAGCGGACTACCCTGTTGGTGGAGGAAATGGAACTTGGACAGTGCCGTCGGTAATAAACGTCAACTATACAACATGGGCAGCTACGAACAATTACTTTACTGGCGATCATCTGAGTAAGTTCTCTACTTCACGTAAGTAGCTGTGTTTCGTTGCAGGATGTTTGCCGTAGATTGCCAATTGACTCCGATAGCAAACCGATGTTCTTCACTAAAACTGCTATGTACGCGTTAGTTACCTGGATCAAGTTTCTATTAGGTGTTTGAAGCAACTGTGAGCGAAACAGAGGAGAATAGCACTGTGCCCCACTCCATAGCTGTCTGGAGCCGATTTCTACACCTCAGGCTTGAATAAAGAGAATAGCTCTTATCAATAGTGTGGCAGTTAATTCCCCTGGAGATTCAAAGTTAAAGAATGCGTCAGACTTCATAGCGTCTGTTGTGAACCTATAGAAGGAGCATTGTGGACTTGAAATTGAGTTGATCCATAGTGAGATTATTGAACAGTCTCAACATCTTGGAAGTAACGACTGGAGACGGTGGATCCAAGCTTCGCTAGAAGCAAATGCATGGATAGCTGCGGAGCTATCTTCAGCATGTGCGGGTCCTCACATGTTTGGTACAGAATGCTTATACCATGTACATTTGTTCTCGCCGTTTGTTGCAACTGATTAGATTGTTGCCTATGGGCAGCGCTGCATGCACTCATCTAGATATAGTTTTACATCCTTGAGCACGGGTTCAGCATGAAGTTGGCGTAGCTTAATTGGGTCTAACATTTGCAGTAGTCCCATTAAACACCTACGTAAAAGAGTTAAAATCTATCTAACAAGGAACTTGTGCTACAGTTTTCAATTATGAGGACGACAATCATAACGTTTTGAGAGTTACACCGGAAAAATACGCTGCCTGCGATACCTCGAACCCGATCCAAAAATACGACGAAGATGATGGCACCACCAACGTCGAGCTAAATGACGCCGGGGACTACTATTTCATTTGCGGATTTCCAAACCACTGCCCAGCGGGACAAAAGTTTATGGTTTCTGTTCAAACCAATCCAAACTCTGGAACTGCGCCGAAAGTTTATGGATTGATGCTCGGTGCTGCTGCTACCTTTGGCAGTATCCTGTTTACTTGAATCGGCAGTAATGCTATGCGCAACTGGTAGGTACCACCGAACCTCTGGACGCTGGTTGCCATGTAGTTTTTATGATTCGGTGCAGGTTTGAGAGTTCGTTGCAGAAACCTGTCGACTGCACCACAAGTTTCGGCTCGACGCGATCATAATTGAAGTTACAGAGCCGTCTACCTTTATAACAAGGATTTGTATAGACCACCTCCAAGTACATTGCTACTGTGGCAATATAACAGTACTGCAATTGAGAGTTTGGACCTCGGTTTTCGTTTGTAATCGGAAGTAGTAAAAAATATGTGAAATTGATGATCGAATTCCATAGGCTTCGCATTTTCACTGGTATTCTATGTGTTTCTTATTCTGGTATTCTATGTGTTTCTTAAACTGGGGATATAGACGACCTTCGAGTACGAGGCCCCTCGTTCACGTAGAATGTAATTGGTGTTACGGATTGTTCACAAATATACAAGTTGGTCACTATCTTCGTTTACAGAATTACTGAGTGTAAAACATTAAGTTCGTCACTATCTTCGCGTAGTCACTGAATGTAAATATTAAGCCGACTTGTAGGTCGAAAGGTTAAATACAGGCCGAACGAATTCACACCAACACCAGTACAGTTGTAAGAGTATATGATTAATGAACAGAAAGTATCGAACACCCACACACAAGTAGAATGCTATGTGTATATAAATCATGGACAGACAGTATCGGACACCCATACAAGTACACTTCTATGTGTATGGGATTCAAAGGACCATGGACAGATAAAAATATCAAACCAGTGTACTATTCGTGTAGTTAAGCTGCGAGCTTTTGCGATGAGCATTGACTTGTAAGCTGACATGAAAGACGTACTGTGTCAAACTCAATAAACCCTTATATGACAGGAATGTATAATGAGGGGCGAAATTTTGAATGCAATGTCTTCCATCTACGTCTAATTCACCGTAAGTTCATCATTTTCCGTCCACATTTGCATCATGAATATGCCATTGCATCAAAGGAGTTAAGATTTTGAACACACCTCGTGACATCTTGGGTGAGTTTACCGTTGAAATATGTGGGCGAATATGGACAGTCAACAATTCGTAGTAGTTCGTACCTTCGTACAGTCACCCGAGTTGAAAAACTGATTATACTACCTGCCACATAATATTATGGCTTTGTCATCCAAACTGTCAAAAAGTCGGAAGAAACCGGTGAAAGACAAAAACCGCTTTGCGTCCACCTGACGCTAAAGGTGAGAAGCTATGAATTGTAGCATGGAATGATAGCCGAGAAAGATTATTCTCTATGTGTGATGCTTAGCAAAAGGGAAGCTGTCAAAAAGGTGGAAGAAACTGGTTAAAGACAAAGATCGGTTTGTGTCCACGTGACGCTTAAAAGGGGAAGCTATGAGCTGTAGCATGGAACGATAGCCGAGAAAACAGTGTTATCTATGTGCGATGCTTAGCAAAGAAGATGCATGCACAAAGCAGCCGCATACATGAAAATAGAAATGGGATGACCCATCACAAGTGGAAAGTTCGTGTAATCTACAAAGTTAACCTGCATCTTCGTTTAAAAACGTGAAACCGAATTTACTTTAATACTTTGATACTTTACGAATCCCTTTAAAATCACAGAAAATTCTATTATTGGGAGCAATTCAAAAGTAAAATTCACTTAGATCACAAGAAATACCATTATGGAGGTAGTATATAGAAAGATTCTTAGATATTGACTTCTCAAATGGTTGAGAAGTCAATATCTAAGAATCTAGATGTAAATTGATGTGGGTGAATTTATATAAATGACTGAATTGATATAAATTGATGTGGGTGAATTTATATGTTGAAATTAGTCTAGCAAATTCTGATGATATGTGTTGCATACTAACTGCATGTAGCAGTGACTGATAAAACATGATACGTACAATGTCAAAAACATTATGTTCACATTATGTGTATTTTTTTTTATCTAGCGTCAATCTCTTATTACTCATTTGTGATCCCGGTCAAGCCGTATCAACAATCTTTTGTATTTGATCTTTCTATTTTTAGCTATAGAAAGCTTTTGCTCTCTCATAATCTTTTTAAAAGTTAATCAAGCTATATTAACTAATCTTTGTGTTTGCAGATAAATTATTGATCATTCTCCGTTCCATATTAAAATAGTGAATAACTATATGTCTTTGTACTTGCTTCCGATATTTCTTCATGATTCATCTTCGATAATACGTAGATTTACCTCAAGTATCTCGTAGGGCTTGCCAAATTGAATATAAAATAAAAGACAAAGTTCGTTCAAGATACATGAAAACCAGGAATGAGTAAACTTATAAGGGAATGATCTCACTTTTGCATATGAAAATATTATTCTACATAAATTCTTATTTTGCTTTATTCCAAACTTTCTTTTGGTTTAGAGAAACACCACATATTGAACTCATCTTTGTTCTTGCTTTCTATGAACTTTAGTTTAGAGAAAGCATGCGGATTTGCATCATTTGTTTTGCCTTCATCTCTGAGTTTACTTTTTCAGACTTTTGACATTTATGGGAATTGACATTTGCTACCTTACGTGAATGGTTTCAGTTTTCTTTTGCATTCTCCCCTTTCATGGAACTCAACAATCTTTAACACGGTTTCGTGCAGTTTCTTGATTGCCTTTTGCCATATTTTATTTTATTTTGTTTTATGACCACTTAAAATCTATGCTTCTTTTCTTTTTGGTACAATCTCGCTTCTCTGTAAATCCTTATTGGAAGCTTACGAGGTTTTAGATAATGTATCCATACCACTCAGCAAATAATTGCATTGATCATCATCCTTAATTAATCTCACTACAATAAAAAGCATTGGATTAGGGCAAGAACATCTTTAGCCCTAGTAAGGTAGAGTCTTTAATTTCCCATGATCAATTTATTGCTTGTCTATGACAATGACATTTATAGATACAATCCTCAACTAGAAATTGTACCTAAGCCCTACCTAGAGTTTTGTATCAGACGTTGACTTTCACACAAGCATATGATATTTTTCCGATGTAAACAGGAATTAGAGTCATTTTGGATAAGTTTTTGAGCAATAGAGAATATATTCTTGAAAATAGAGTAGTCATGCGATGAACTTCAGAATCTGTTGAATTGAGACTAGATGGTCAGGATTGTAACGCAGGTCAACAGGTTAACAATTGACGTTTCACACAATTCACGGACTCGTGTCCAAAATTGGGTAACATCATTATTCATATTCAGAATGTAATTTTGTTAGATTGTTCCGTCCATTTTCATCAAACTATAAGAGTCAAGAAGATAAATAGAGAAACGAGCGCCTTGTCCTACAGAAAACTACAGAAAGGGACATCAAGAGGTTCAAGACTTAGATGTATCTATTCGCTAAAATCTTGGATTTTCTGAAATTCAAAGTCCGAGCTCCAAATTTCATTTGTTCACTTTTCAAAATATCCATTTTATTCATACTTATATTCTTTTTCAAAAGAATATTTTAATGGTTCATTTCTAGAACTCAAAAGTCTATTTCCACAAAGTAATCTATTAATTTATAAAACTTAAAATGTATATCTCCGTAACGTCAAATTTCCGTGTTGAAAATTTCAAACGTTCAGTTCCACACTTCAAATAAATAAATAAATATATATATATATATAGGCTTTAAAAATCCTTTCGTCCACAACGTCATATATATATATTCTAAAACTAAAAAGTCTTCTTTCACGAAGTAGAAAAGAAGATATCTCTAGAACTCAAATATCCATTTCTAGACTTCAAATGTCTATTTTTAACAAGTAAAAATTAACATGGAATTAAAATATTCATTTCTACAAACTCAAATTTCCATTTAGAAATTTAGAAGATAAATTCCTACATTTAATATGATATAGTTATTATATTTAGATGATATCAATGAAAAATCTATTGTGTAATGATTTATTATCTTTTATCACTATCAAAAATTTAAAGTTTAGAACTTTGATAAACAAAGATTTTCAAATTTAGAAATTATAGTAACTTAAATTACATAATTTTAAAAGAGATTTAGATAAAATTTAAATTTTAGATATACAAGAGGACAATAGCAAACCAAAGTAGGTGTTAGGATAGAATCAAAGAATACAATTACTCAAGAATACAATCACTCCTTCCTCTTGGTGGCGCACACATTTTAACAAAATTTTCTCTTTTTGTTAATTTCACTCTTTTTGATAAATATATGGTACTATACTTCTTCTTTAAGAAGGGAAATTTCTTAGTTTAGTTTCTTTCATAATTGTGTCTATACATGTCATAGTACAAATGGAACAAGTACAAAGCTAAATGATCTGTAAAGAAAGATTGATAAAGGAGTCAGGTCGTGAGCAAAGAACAGAAGTATGAAAGATCCTTGGTCCCAAAGACTGCACATCAATTTGAATATACCACCACCTGGTTAAAGAACTACCACCAAAGACCGCTTGCATTTAGGGAGGGGCTTGCATATGTGGTAAGTGATGGCTCACTAACTATTTGGAGACTGAAGAATAATGACTACAAAATTTGGCTATAAACCTAGTGCATATTGATCAATTTCAATTTCTGCAAATCAATTTTAGTCTTAGGTACAAATGAGCTTGGAGATTTCAAGTCTTAGCAAGCCTTTGTAGTTTTTATCATCTTCATAGTTGTCCAACCTTCACCTTTGAACCTAGACCATCTTTGAGAGAAAATATGGTGTTTGTCCAAGCACCTATGAGTATGATCCCTGAAGCTATTCTTTGTAGCACTATAATCAATAAATAGGCAATTCATTACAAAGGAAGGTTATTCAAAACAATTGCCTTCTTTCTTGCTCTAGAATTGAGAATTAAGTGCTTTGAAATTATCCATGAGATGTGGAAGGAGAGAATGATAAGGGACCTAAGAGGAAACCCCTACAACTAGACCAGAAAGAACTAGAAAATAGTTTTGGGTGCACATGCATGACCAATAGGGACAATGATATTAGAAATGGAGTTCAAGCCCATAGACAAAGTGCTATAGACCCACATTAGAGTACCCTTTATTGATAAAAGCACAAGAACAAGAAATAAAGGGTGGTGTAATAATATGAAATTAGTATAAGCTAATATGGAGTTAGTAGGAGTTAAATATAGCTAAAAGGACATAAAAATAGCATATATCTAAGAATTTTAAAGAATATTCTAGAAGTATCCAAGAAGCTTCTAGGAACCTTCAAAGGATTGAGTAACTTGTATGCCATGTTGATGGCTAGCTTAGTTCGCATGCAAAGAAAATGACTAGCTTAGCTTCCATTTCAAAAAAGGTAGCTTCTAGAAAGAACCATCCTTGGAAGCTTCTTTAGAACCTTGTACCTAAGTTACATATTAAAACCCAAAGTTCAAGCTCAAGCTAGATATTAGAAGTTTCAATCATATGAGAGTTCCAATGTGATCTTGCATTCTCTTATTTCTCTTCTTGGTCTTTTACATTGGTATCAAAGTAGGAATGTGATGGATAAAATCAATGGACCATGAAATCCATTTTTCTAAACCATTAGGATTTTTAATCCATATATTACCAAAGCATCATTTTATATCCTGGTTGATTTTTTTGGAATGCGATCACCTTGTTCAATGAACCATCAAATTTCCAATTATAATCTACAAAGAGCGGTAAGTTTTTTTCATTTATATATTAACTTAGATATTTTAAGTGAGTAGTTTGGTAGAGTGGTAGTAGCCATGGTGGCAATGCCCAAAGTCATCATGCTATGCAACAAAAGATTGAGCATCTTACTCAATTCTCGGAAGAGAGAGATCATGTGTGGCAACAAAAGTAGGAAATAACGAGAGCATGTTTCTAGAAAGAAGAAGATCAGGTACAATTTCCAAAGGCTAAGCCATTTGAAGGCAAGAATTTACCAAGTGTATTAGAGAAATTTTTATTATGAGTGGTCTACAAATCTTCTAGCTGAACAAAGATATATCTCTTTGACTTTGAGCCAATTAGATGGAGTGGCAAAATTATGGCAGTAATATTGGGTAGAGCAAGCTCAATGGGAATTTTTTGCTCCAATCTAAACATAGGAGGAATTCAAGAGTGTTATAATTAGCAATGAATTTTACACAAGATAGATTCACAAAAATGAGGCAAATTGATTCAATGAAGAGCTACATTACTTGATTCTAAAACACAATGATGTAGATTCAAGAAATATAGGAAAGCTAAGCTCTAGATAGGTTTGTGAGGCTTGAAATCACACGCCAAATTGGAAGTAACTATATATAAGCGTAAAAATTTGGGAGAAACCATGTTGTTGGTTGAGTGCTTTGATTCCTTGGTCATCACAATCTTGACATAGATCTTCACAAAACATACAAACACACCATAGATAGATGGATGAACCAACAATGATGGAGATTGATGCAATCCAATGGGGACTATTTGGCACTATAAACAAATAATGGTTATGGCAAATTGTGATTTCTTTTATTGTCACCAAATTGGACATTGCATTATGAAGTGTCCAATTAGGAACATATGACCTATACTCATTGCCCAAACGGAGTTCTTGGAGCATGAGGACAAAGGGTACTAGGAAGAAATATTGAGCCACTTATTGGGAACCAGATTTGTTTGAATGGGAATGAAAGCTTGACCTATGCAAGTTTCATCTTCTTGCAAGATATGCTATTTGATCATGATTGTAGGATTTTGGTGCATTGATTCAATCCAAGTGCCTCGAGATAAAATTTTGCTATTGTTTTCACAACCTCTTTAATTTGGAATTTGTCCATCCAATTTGCCCATCCAATTTTTCTATTTGATAAAGGTCATGCTTTCAAAGATAGAATGAAAAAAAAATTAACCAAGGTCATACACTTAAATCTTCCATATTCACTTTTTCAATATATTTGAGTTGATTTGAGTTCAATATTCCCTCTTGTAATTTGTCATGGAGTCTCTATGTCTCACATTCACTTGAAAGTATTCTCTTGAAATTGAACTCAAATCTCTTTTGCCTCCTCACTCCTCTATAAATGTCAAATAGAAACTCAACTCAACTCTCTTAGGCCTCTCATTCTTCTACAATTGAATGTTGAAATTTCTTGGAATTGTACTCAACTCTTTCAAGCCTCCTCACTCCTCTATAGTTAAATTGAAACTCCACTCCATTCTCTTAGGCCGCTCACTTCTCTATAATCAAATGGTGAACTCTCTTGGAATTGCACTCAACTCTCTCAAGCTTCCTCGCTCCTCTACAATTGAATGGAAACTTCACTCCACTCTCTCAAGCCTCTCTCTGTGCTATAATTGAATGGTGAGCTCTTTAAAATTACATAACTCTCTTGAGGCTCCTCACTCCTCTACAATCAAATGGTGGACTCTAGTACACTCAAGAAGAATGAACAGTACTTTCCTTCTTGCAATTATTTACCATGTTAGAAGGTCTTGTGTATCAAAAATCTATTGCAAAACTGGTAACTACAACTCCAAATATTTATCATTCTAGGAAGTTCCTAAGGAATCATGTCCTCTCAAACTTATGCATTGGACACCTAAAAAAGCATCATGTTGTTTGCTTATTGGTTTGTCCAATAGATGCTCAAAAGCATCTCTAGTTGTTACAACCAATGCAATCAAGCAACTTTCCATTATTCAGATACTCTTTGAAGTAGTTATAAATAGGGTTTTTAATAATATCTCTTGTGGTGTATATCCACTCCTTGTCTCTCCCTAACAAAAAAACTCTCTCTTTCCTTTGAGATCCAATTTCTTTAAGAAAATTACCCCTTATCTTGCACAAAAATTACATACCTCATAGACCCTATTTTCCTCACTAAACATACAATTTCATGACCCAAAAACACATCCTTTGTCACCCTAAACACCCATGGATAAACACTCACTTCATGGTGGACACTACTAACACCCAAAAGATAAACACCCACCTTGCAAAGATACCCACAAACAACCAAAAGTTAAACTTTTTTCATGAGATGTCCACTTGTTTTGTATGACAAAAGCACTATATATACAAAAACAAAACACTTATCACCTTAAAACTCTTCAAACAAACAATGCAACTAAAAAATCCAAAAGATTCAATATATACAAAAACAAAACAATAGCTTTTATCTTTTAAATCTTTACACAAGCTTTTATCAAAGATCCCTTATCATCATTGGGATAGAAATTTCCCAAGCTGCAGATTGAAAGCAAGGCACCTTCCCATAATGGTTATTCTTATTTCCTCTCAATCATTTTCATTCTCTCTACCAATAACTACTTCTTCTAAGTCTTTGCTTGTGCTATCTACTCCAAAATATTTATCCTCTTCTGACCATATATCACTATGGTTGATTGAGAAATTATGAAATATCACACAACAAATAATCCATTTTAACAAATATGAATTTCTACTCCCTGAATTCAATTGTACTCTTAACTCCTTCAATGAATGCCATCTAGCTTTGAGAATTTTGATACATTGCTCATTCAAAACTTGGGTTTGAGCTATATACTTGTTGAAATCAAAATTATCATCAATGGAGGCTACCTTGAAGTTGGGAACCACATGTTTCATGGGAATGTATCCCAAGTCCCTATCAAGTATTGATTGCTATAAAAATAATTAATTGCTCCTCTCAAATTCAAGTGAGGCCACAATGGAGACTTTTTTATACAAGTCATGTCTTGACAAACTCAATCATACATGAATTTCCACTAAACAAAAATGAGCACATAAGCACAATGTGCTTAATTTTAAGCACATTTGCACAAAGCACTTGCCGATTTCCACTATTTGCACACTTACCTTTGCAAAATGAACAATACTCTTCTTGTCATCACACACCACATGAAAATTGATTGACTAAATTCCTTTCCTACTAAGATGATTTCTCCTTCAATAGTAGGTCAAGCTAAAGGGAAATATGATCCACCTACTAATTCTACACACCTTTTCCATCAAATCTCAAGGATATTCTTGCTCTCTCTTTCCTATGTAGCCACTCTAGTTCTCTTCCCATACATGATAATATTATGACAATCACCTTGTTTATGCATTTTTGATCTTGCAAATCTAGTTAATCCTCTTGCTACATATGCTCCATTTCCATGCTACCCAAATCTTTCAATAGCATCCACAGGTTGAAAAATAACAAGGATCTATTCTTTACGTGACCTATTGTCAAAATAATATGATCTTTTATTTGATCCACTATCCCCTTAAAGAACACCATGTCTACACAAGGGAGTTTACACATATCAAGATTCACAAGAGTGTCATGTACAAAATCACTATAGCAATATGAGTTTACTCTCTTGTGACAAAATTTGGTTGTTGTAACCACCTCCCACCACTTCAATAAAATTAATCCCATGTTTTCTTTATCTTAATCTCCACTCCATTCATCTAAATCTAAACTCATCTTTCCATGGTAATAAATCCATTCAAGGTCAAGGTACACTTGGGCTATTCTTGGATTGGTGCATTCTTGCATTGCCTTTATAATTGCATGCCTTTCCTCTAAATGAGGACTTGTCCAAGGCATTAACAAGAAGAGAAACTTATTGAAAAATGTAGATTTGGATTTGGTCTAAACCGCTGCACATTCAAAATATTGGAATAGCTTGTGATATTGGTCTATCACAAGTGGTTAGGTATGAGAACTTGCCGGCTTGTGACAAATGTATATTACTTGACAATGTTTTTGTCCTTACTTGCCCTAATATAATTTACTCAACTCACAACTCAAACAACACAACTCACAACTCACTATTTTACATCCCCAATCAATTATTGTGATCCCCAATAAATCATAGTGAGAGATCAAAGAAACAAAATTTGCAATCAGGCTGAAACAAGAAAATTGTAAAAACACGCACAATGAGAAAATTGCACAGCTTACCAAACTAGCTCACACTTGTAATAGAGACAAGAGGATTACATGATCCAATGTTGTAAATCAAATTTTGTAAATGAGTAAGAAGAAAAAATTGCACAAAATCAAATTTGAGGATGTTTGCATGAAGAGTCAAATATACACTCACTAGGTAAAATAAGAAAAAGTGATAAAGAATTGAAGACATGAAGCTAATTGATCTAGAGTATGGGAGGGAGAAGTGAAAATTGTCGATATTCAAATTCAATTTAATACACATATTATTAGTAATGATAGTTAAAACTTATGGTAAAACACACCTCCATGCGAGCTCTCTTGTGGTCATTCCAATCACACCCAAAAGTCATTTCCATCAAACCCCATAAATATTTTTATGAAATGTTTACACAATACCATTAAACTATATTTGAAACCTCCGGTATATGTATCCACTCTGCTATGGAAACACCTCTTCGGATTATACTAAAATAGTGACTATGGAGAGTTGTCCAAGGGTGTAGGACCCTCTATGAGATATGTGTAGGACCCCAATTCAACGTGATATTATGTGAGGATTGTGCGAGCTGAGCTCTTTGTGCATATATTCTGTTTTCTGGGGAGCTCGGTGAGTTCTGTGGAGGTTATACTTTAAACTTTAAACAGTAATAAATAAAGTTTTCTATCACAAGCACTTGTTCACTCTTTGAACATAGCTTGAAGTAAACGTACTAAAAATATATACGAAAGCACTTCGGTAATGCAAGGGACTAGAGCAGTATCAAGAAACCCCCACATACCACTCATCCCAAAATAACCAACCGTAGCAATAGCTAATTGAATCGATGTATGATCCACAAGTAGTTCCGAAGGCCATGCAAACTTCAGATTGGGTTCAATACCTAAATAAATGACTTCAGATTGAAAAATACAAGAATGAAAAAAAATTAAAAAGTTACATTCTTGTATTATCCATATTGAATATACGAAATACCTAAAGGAGTTCAGATTGTGCATTATAAAAATTAAAAACATAATTTTATTTATTTCATGAAAAGGACTTATAATGAGATTAGATTCGACATCTAAATTTTATCAATTTTTTTTGAGTTTATATCTCTTTCTATATATTTTTATTAATTATTGATATTTTAATAGTTGTAATTTCTCTTTCTTTCTTCTAATTTCAATATGGATCTGACTCTTGCTTATATGTTATGCAAGTTGTACAAAAAGTTTCTAGTGTAGGCCCCCTAAGGTTTGATCATCTGATCATGGTGTCATATTGCCATTCTTACCTTTGATACTCGCATAACCGTGAACCATTGTGTTTTACTTATAATGATAATTTATAAATTTACTAGAGATATACTATCTATCCCATAAAATACTATAAACAATAAATATCATAAAATCTAATAAGTCCTGTCTTTTTTTTTATTCTTGTTATGTTTTACTAATACCTTTCTGAGAAATAAAATTTAGAGATGTACAAGATATGAAATCTTAACTCATGTGACTAGAGGCATTATAATACTGAGTTCAATTCCTAAATGTCATCACATTTTGGTTGAGTTTATAACTATTTCTACAAATTATAGTGCATTTAAAAACTATTAATTTTATTATGTTTTCTACACCTTCTTTCTTATCATTATTATTTCCTCTATTATGTCCTTTTAAGAAATGAAAATTTAGAAAATTTTCACTCATGAAATACCCATGACTAGATTCTATTACTAACATCACTATTTTGTTAAATGTGTATTGATTAGGTTCAACAACAAAATTTCATCAAATTTTGATTGAGTTTATACCTGTTTCTAAAAAATTAGCTTTGAACATTCATGACATTATGATAGTATATTTCATTTTTCTCATATTATTTAACTTACATATAATTTTAGTAATGATTCTTTTTGAAACTTAAAAGAGAGAAATTATTTACTTATGAGATAAAATTAATGATGAGATTCAATCACCAACATCTTATTTCAATAAAATTCTATTGATTTTATATCTTCCTAGAAATTATATGGCATTTAAATTTGAATTTCTATTTTTATGGTGATATTAAATTTCCCTTGTAATTGTGAACTAAAACTCATATCAACATCCATATGTTGATTATCAATCTCATGAGAAAAGGTCTCCATGATCTATATGTTTATGGTTATTATAATATTATGTTTATTTTATATAGCTAAAGTATCAAACCTTCTAAAAGGAAGGATTGAGAGTAGAACTCAATTAGAACTTCACTTTCCAACAGCCAAACCATTGGGAACTCAAGTTAATCATATATATATATATATATATATATATATATATATATATATATATATATATATATATATATATATATATATATATATATATATATATATGAAAATTAGATTTGCAGTGGATGTGCAAATATAATTTTCCTATATATATTTTAATTAAGTTTTTTACTCTTCTTTATAGGTATAGGGGAGGTAGATCTCTTTTTGAAATACTAAAGTTTGTGCTCAATTACAGTTAAGTATACAAATAACTGTTTGATATATTTTCAATTAATTAGTTATGCACTTTTTCACAACAAAATATGAATAGTTTGAGCAACTTACAATATATAAAGAATTATGTAGCTTAGAACTATTGGAGCCTAGGACCATTTTATCTCTTTTGTCTCTCCTTTGTAAAACTCGATGGGATCTTGCAATCCTTCATATGTTAGCATTTCTCTTTCTTTAGAACTATTTAGTAATTACACATTTTGTCACGCCATTTGTATTGTTGCATCTAGAAACATTGGAGTTGTAGTGTTAGTAGTTAGAGGTATTTTAGAAATTACTCACATATTACTTTTTGATGGTTAGATTTTTTGTTTGTGGTACTGACTTCATGGTAGGGCCCATCATCACTTTGCATTGTTCACACCGTTGGGTGTGCCGTTAGTGGGACCATGAAGGTTTCAGACCTAGCTTGAGTCCAAGTGTATACTTTCAAAGTGCAGCTCCAGAGAACTCACTTTTGTGATGTTGAGCCTTTGAGTTCATGGCTATCATGGACAGGGGCTGGTGAGCATCACTTGGATTCTCTTAGCTAGAGTGGGTATGACTTGATTGTAATCAGTGCCCAATTGTTGGCAATTCATAGAGTGATAGATCAAGTATTGATTTGAGTTGAGTTGATTCGAGTGGTGTAAAAAAACTGATCACATCATAGAAGTGAGGCTAGGGGGAAATTGCATGCAAGAACTACAAGTGTTGGTGGTATCTCCAAGCTCGGTGGATTGTTGGTAGCTTGATCAAAGTTCAAGTTTTCCTTGGTGTGCAAAAGCTCATTGATTGATGCAGATTTGGCAGTGAGGTAGACGGTGTGCAGAAACATTGGCCAAATTTTGAGCAAAGAGAAGTAATTTTTTAGCAGTGGTTGTGATTTTGAGCTCAGGAGGTGAAAGTATGACCAATTTATTGCGAGTCAAGCTCAAAAAGTGAAATTGAAGATGGAGTTGGGAACCCACTCCCTGAATTTATGATTTGGACAAACGTGTGTTTTCAATTTGGCTCGAGTGAAGAGTTAGCGGAGGATTTGGCGGTCAACCAACTTTAAGATTTATGTCAGATTTTATGTCAGATTTTTGCTAGAGTTTACATCATATTTTGGCCAGATTTAGAGGAGTTTTGTAGATTTGGAGGAGTTTTGCCAGATTTGGAAAGGGTCAAAGTTGCAAAAAGAAAGGCCTCATTTGGCATTTAGAGGCTTTGAGGCATAGGGTTGTGTGCTATGAGAGGCTATAAAGGCCTAGAAGGGCTAGCATGAGGCTAGCTAGTTTAGAGTAGATCTTGGTCATTGTTTGGCAAAATCTGCCCATTGTGCTAGAATGTGCACAATAGGGTTTAACCCCTATATCTCTGGTTCCTTGATTGGTGCCCTAGTCAATTGGTACACCCTCACTTGTTGTCCTAGTGACTGGCCCAGTGTTATCTATACACTTATAGCTTTGGGTAGGAAAGGTAGTTTGATCCCATTCTTGGTGATCTTGGTAGCTTAGGATGTAGATAGGAACTCCTATTATGTCAAATGCCAAATGGTGATAGAGTCAATCTTGTGTTGCTTGATGAGATGGAGGGTTTTTGTTTAGAATTCTTGTGATTGGAACCCCTCCATTCTCTGCTTCTTGTTTGTGCACCATGTTTGTGTGAGATGCCCTAAATTTAGAGCATTGGTGCTTTGGTGTGCTCTCAATAGTGTGGCTGGAGTGATGACCAGTCAGACTACCTTTTTTTCTCTCCGGTGAGGCAAGAAGTGATGACATGTAGACCATGAGAATGCATGTTGTGATGGTAGGTTACAAGTCGCCCTTTCCCTAGTGTAGTTATCTTAGTTAGAGTTATATATAGAGTTATATATAGAGTTTTATATATATATATATATATATATATATATATATATATATATATATATATATATATATATATATATATATAAAGATAAATATATAGAGTTATATAGAGTTATAGTGAGTTAGTTAGAGTTATCTTAATATGGCACTTGGTATTAGCACTTGGTGGTGCTTAGTTGGTGTTGGTACTTGGTGGTGTTCAGTTAGTGATGTTTATTCTTAGTATGGTAATTGCGGTTGCGGTTGCAGTTGATGGTTTGTGGTTACTTTGTCACAATGGAGGTCTTTGGGGATTCTAAAGGAGATAGCCTTGCAATACATAGTGGGTTTACTCGGAGTGGCGCTTGATATCAGCTTGTATCTCAGGTCCTAGTGAGGGAGGAGATTGATTTTGAGTTGGAGTTTGACATAAGAGCTGATTTAGTTGAGAGTGCACTTGGCATGTCCGCACTGCTGTTGTGAGACATGGACAAGATTTATGGGGCCTCCAAAGGCCCTAGACGTTACTCTAGTATAGTGTGTTCCATTGAATTGGATGACTTCATCCAAGAGTTTGATAGTTGGTGTGATGTGCAGCAGATGCAAAACCCAACTTTGTTCACACGTTCCATGGCATGGAAGGGATTATTGAAACACTTGGAGGGTCCGCTGATGGACAACTACCATGAGTTCAAGGAAGCTCATTTAGAGGAGATTGAGTTATGGAGACAATATTGATCTCCAAACTATATCTCCATCACTTCAAGCTTGGTTGCCAGAGGTAGATTGGCTGTACCCACCAATTCTAGCTCGAGTAACATTAGTGGAGCTAGTAGAGGTGCACTAGCTCAGAGAGTGCTACTATGAGTGGAGGTACCGCTATAGGAGGTAGTGTAGTTCTGGGGTTTAACCCCATGGTGAAGTTCTTCTAGTGTTTGAGGCAAAACCACCAAGGAGTGTGGATTGACAAGTTGAGAAGCTTGCAAGAGTTCCAGCGGAAGGCTAGAGAGAGCCTACACAAGGCATACACTTGCATAAGACAATTGATCAATTTCACTCAGGGAGTTATTGAGGCCTAGGTAGTTCAATTTTGGTATGGGATACTAATAAGGAGTTGCGACGTAGAGTTCATGATGCTACGTTGTTATAGGCTTTTTTGCCAACTTTGGCAGTGGTCTTTGGTTTAGCCAAGCATATTGAGCTCAACATGGTGGAGGAGAGAGTGGTGATATCTAGATTTGGTAGGGAAACCTCATCCATAGTTGTGACTTCTTCTAGAGTGCAATAGGTGCACCATGCCTAGTTGGTTTTTGAGGATAGGGTAGATAGCCCAGATCCTATGGAACAAGTGGAGTGCCTAGTGGAGCTAGACCCTTACCTTCATTTTTGGATCAATAGTAGCCAATGAGTGGTGGTGTTGCTTGTTGGACTTGTGTTGGATCTCACCATAGGAGAGAGTGTACTCATGGTAGTGTACTTGATACCTCTGGTGCATCACATCTAGCAGAGAGACAGTGTGGGCATTGTCATAGATATGGTCACCCTAGTGACCAATGCTTTGACCTACACCCGGAGTTACGAAGTGGTAGGGCTGCTATGGCAAGTAGTAGAGAAGCTTCAGTTCATGGAGTACAAGGTGGTAGAGGTGGTGGTAGAGGATCTACACCTAGTAGGGGTGCAGTACCTTCTCTTACTTCTGATACAACTATGGCTACTCGGATTGAGTAGTTGGAGCAGAGATTGGCTAGTATAGCCATTGCTTAGAGGAGATCAGATTTGGGTGTTGAGGCTTTCACCTCATATGTTGGTGATAGAGATGCTTTGGACTTCATGTGCCAAGCAACAAGGTAGATGCATTTGTAGCAGTGACTAGGAATGCAATATGCACTCTAAAGCCTAGGGGAGTATTAGTGGAGTTGGACCCACAAAGAGTAGAGGTTGGGAGACAAGTCAGACTTCCCCAATCTTTCACGCTTTTGAGGCCCTACAAACATCATTCATGGCTCCTAGATGTCATAGTGCAGGTGTGGTAGGTGGTGATGGGATGCATGATAGACTACTTGCTAGTCAGCTATCTGCTACTACAAAGACTGAGTCTAGCACAATGTTTGGGGCGGCCTTACTGATTATGCATTGCCCTTTGTTTTCAGCTAATGACATGCTTACATTGGAGGTTGATCCAACCCTAATGTTCCGGTTGCCTGCCTTGCTTTGTGAGATTAGGGTTGTTGTGGTTCCTGCTTCTAGAGCAGAGGTGGTTGATAATGGAGTTGAATTGGTTGAGGAGCATGGGATCCACTCAACGACCAGTGATTTATAGCAGACAACAATGGCTAGATTGGAGGAGTTACCAACTAGACCGGCCTTTGAGCGAGCATGGTTTACACCTAGGGTTGTCTTGTTGGATAACCAGAAGGGGATTTTTTTGTTTTGTTACACCACAAAAGGTCTTACTTGACTCAGGTGCGCAACCCTTATGTTGGGGAAGGCTGCAATTATCAATATGGAGTTATGGAAGACCAATGTGGAGAGGTGGCCATTCCATTTCTAGACATCTCTAGGTGGTGGTTCTACATAGTACATCACATGTGGAGAGCTGGTTATTCAGATTCAGCCCGATCATCTGACTGATAGCTTTGTGGTGAGAGCTCAAGCCATTGCGACAATAGTTGAGTCTTATGATGTGTTAGTTGGGGGAGCAGTGTTGTACCCCATGGGTTTCAATATTTTCTACTGGGAGGAGATAGCCTCCTATAGACCAGGTTGGCAGTCTGGTGAGGGAAAAGTATGTCACCTACTAGTATGCTTTAGTAGTAGTAATCTTGGCTCACTACAGTTTGAGACCATGGCAGCATCAGTTTTAGCTTTTAGTGATGTTGTTACTTGCCCTGGTGACTTATTGGAGAAGAACACCCATGCAAAGGATACTCCAGTACGTGTGGAGATCACTTGGATTTTGAGTACGTGTGGAATTGTTCCATCCACCTTGGATGTTCCATTGTGGAGTTCAAAGGAGTCATTGCAACAACATGCAAATCAATTGGTGCAACAAGCTTTTATGGAGCCTTTGTACCACCAAGAGACCAATGTGAGGATGAGCCTCTAGAGTTGATTACCTTGACACCTTTGGATACCACACTCATTGCTTGGCAGTATCTAGTAGAAGGAGTATGTCTATTGGAGTTGTTTGGTGGGATTAGCACCGGCCTAGCTGCGGTCCTACAAGCGGGTATACGAGTACTGAGGTACTTGTATGTGGAGAGAGATGAGATTACTAGGCAAGTCTCTTTACATCATGTGGCACACTTGGCTTATTGGTATCCTAAGTTACTACCAATGTTAGCAATCAAGGATTACCAGAAGGCCTTACCAGTAGACATTTCCTTATTGGGGGTGCATGATCTGGAGAAACATGAGCCTATTCATTTGGTGATTTTTGGATGGCCATGTCAGGGACATACATGTGCTAGCCTAGGTTTGGGTCTTCAGGATCCCCATTCTTGTGTGTTTTGGGAGATGTTACAAATACTATGACATCTCCAGGTTCATCAATCTGTTGAGCAGCTTACATTTTGGAGAACGTCCCTTTGATGAGTGATTCTTGCACCAAAGTAGTGGTGAGTACACATTAGGTTCATTCTTGGATGGGACCTGCTGTATTGTTAGATGCAGCCAGAGTGGGATCATGGGCTCATTGTCTTCATCTGTGGTGGACAAACCTCTTACCTAGAGAAGTTATACAATGCACTTATGATGGGATTCAACGACTAGAACACATCATTGTTGATGACATCTTGGATGTTGGGTGTTAGTCTTAGATGGTGGTAGTGGCTGATAGGTTACCTATGGCAGTTGTGAACCTAGTTGGTTGTGGACCTAGTTGGACAACCTAGAGCCGCCTTTCCCACACTTATGAGTTTCTTAGGCTCCCATGCTTTTCAAGAGAGAGGTCTTGGACTTATTTAGGACTCATAGTTACAACAGTTCGTGGAGCCCAATGCCAATGAGAGAGAGAAGGTAATGGTTTTTTGCATTGGTATTACCACTATTCCAATAGTGTTAGAGGCATCTAGGCGTCAGGTGTTAGGTAAGGCTATAGACTTGAACTAATTGACCTAGATTGTGAGCCTTGGCTTGGCAGAGAAACTTAGAATACACTTGATAGGCATCACCACTTGGACACTTGTGAGCCATGTGCCTATCGAGATGATTCAAGCACATGTTAGGGGTGATGGACTGAGTGGCAAGGGTATTCTTGGGACACAATCAATGGCTATTAGGGAGAGTGGTCTACTTGGAGTCCATCCAGGTGAGCATGGGCTACTTGGATTACACCTTTGGTCTACTTGGGATGTAGCTAGAGGACATATGGAGCTTGCAGCCAGATTGGAGTGATTTTCATACAGAGGTTGGGACCTCTAGTGGTCAGGAGCATGACACTATTGCTCCCAAGGGTCCAGTGTAGTAGCCAATTGGTACGTCTTCTACTCCTATGATAGTTACAAAGGATACTTGGGAGCCAGATCTGGACCCAAGCTTACAGGAGAGGAAAGATAGAGTCTAGAGGTTCTTGATGAGCTAGAGGAGTTGTTTTGCCTTCAATATGAAGGATTTGGGTGCTCTAAAAGGACATGGTATTCGGATTGAGCTGGTAGCAATACACTAGTTTTTTGATGTCCTTGTCGATATAATGATATGGAGAGGACATTGATTCAAAGCCAGAGTAGAGACCTTTTTGAGGCTGGTTTGGTGGAGATTTCACATGGAGAGTATACATTAGCTACAATGATGCTAGCCAAGAAGGATGTGCATGGCAACTATACAAATAGCCAGATGTGTGGAGATTACTGTCCTATCAACCAACAAACTAGGGCTGATCGGTATGCCATGCCTACACCAGAGGAGATCTTTGATGCGATTGGGCATGCAAAGGTCTTTAGTACTTTGGATCTTTGAGCAAGATATCATCAATTGTTGATCAAGGAGGAGGATAAGTCCAAGATAACATTTTGGGCTATTGATCCTCACCAGTAAGGATGTGTTATATCAGTGGAGGTTCTTACCATTTGGGTTAAAGAATGCTCTTGTTGAGTTCCAGAGGGTCATGGATAGGATCCTAGCTGGATTGGATTTTGCTCGGTGCTATATTGATGATATTTTGGTCAATTGCACTATTGTGGAGGAGCATGAGAGACAATTGTTGGAGTTGTTTGAGAGGTTGAGATCTCATGGACTCAAATTACATCCTAGGAAGTGTAGGTTTTTCCATGAGCAGGTTGAGTATTTGGGTCATACTATCTACCCTAGAGGACTTGGTGTTTAGCAGACCAAGGTGGAGGCTATTGCACATATTCCTTGACCTACGGATGTTAGCAGAGTGCGAGCATTCCTTGGGTTGGCAAATTCTATAGCCACTATGTTAGAGGATTTAGTGCCATTGCCAATGCTTCTTCCCTCCAAAAATCAAATTACTCCTCTAACTTTTACAAAGAGAAGAGAAACAAAAAAAATTGCCTACTTCTTTGTACCTTTACTTGTACAAGTATAAGTATGAAGAATGCTCAAACACAAAGGTTTCTTCCTTCAAATAATTAAATTACTCCTCTAAATTTTACAAGGAGAAGAGAAACAAAAAAAATTGTAAATTTTGCAAAAATGTGGAACCACAATAATCTTGGTGCATCTTTCTCACATGAGTCTTTACACCTTGTTAGGCAAAGAGTTTATGACATCAGGTATGTGTGCCCAAGTTGCTCTAGGTAGCCTCACATGGGGAAGTGAAGCCATAACTAACACAAGAATAATGAAAATAATATGTGATCCTTATTTCCAGGTCTCCCATACCTACAAAACCACACCCATTCACATCTTACCTCATTAATAAATGCTAACCATAAATAACACTTAAAACTATAATCTTAGTAACCTTGATGTCATATCTGCATATTTTTCAAACTGAGTTCCCATGGAATTAAAGCATGAAAACCCAAGAGATTAGAAGTGTAAATCCTCAGCCTATTTCTCTCATATTGAACTAATCACTCCAAACCCCAATATGCTCATATCGTTTTACTGAATTCTCTGTAGCTTTCAAACTATATACCAATGGAACCAAAATTGGAGAAAGAAAAGTGCATATTCACTTGTGAACTGGTTATAGGTGTCATCCCTATAACTTAACTTTGTTGCCAAAGCAGTATAACTATCTATAGATCTAAGAAGCAAGAAATTAAAGATCATATACATTATTGTACTCTCGATACAAAGAAATCAAAATGGGCGACCAAATAGAAGTCGAAGACCCTCTCAAAGATAAGGGGCGACCGCATAAAATACAAGGATATTATCCTCTCAAGCCCGTACAAGAATAAAACACAAAGGGTAACCCGGGGCTAAACCTAATGCCTAATGCAGAAGAATAGATCTTTGAACTTCAGGTAGTCATCGTTCAATCAACAGCGACTCCAAGACCTTTACATGTGCTCTAGCTCTACTCCAACTCAAGAGCGCTTTCTGACTCACACAATGGTCACGTATCTATGAGATAGTGATATAAACTGTACGTCCAGTTCATAATATAGTTTAACAAGACCTCTAACTAGTTCTCGAACGTAGATTGTGGACAGGTGCACAACTTCAAGGGGTAACCTTATATTCTCGGTAAGTTACTAGATATATATGTTCATATATACATATATCATCATAAGACTTGGATGAAAATGTTTAAGATATTGTGCAGCCCGGCTTTGATAACCTAGTTTGAAAATCTAGATGATTTCATTGATTGTGTGCGAGTCGTAAATCTCTCAAAAAGATCTAGAGCATACTCTGTCTACAGGAGTCAAGACCTGATTTGTAGGTACCCAAAGCTCAAAGAGTTCATAAAATATACTTCAGTCCACATAAACGATGTGCTACAGATCTCGAGCATAATATTCTTGTCCACAGAAACTATGTGCTACAGATCTCGAGCATAGTATTCTAGTCCACAGAAACTATCTGCTACAGATCTCGAGCATAGTATTCTAGTCCACAGAAATTATGTCGCATTCGAGGACTCTTTTGCATATTCAGATCTAGAGCTACCCGTGCGGCAAACCAATCTTTTTCATGAATGACAGCTTTATACCCCGACAATAAAACCTCAGGGATCTATACTTAACAGATGTGAGCGCTTTTTCGGATTCGGCCTTGGACAAGTAATACACCTGCAAAACCTGATGTAGCAGCTTGACTACCGAATTCCTTTGATTTGGTGGACGTCACGTTCATTATATGCATGGAAGACCCGAAACACGACGTGACATCAGGCTTAAATCCGTATACTACTTTAGCAACAAAATTGGTTCATAGCCGTATCACTAAGTTAGCCAGATGTTGATATCTATTTCCTTATGGCTACAGATGACTTCGTATTAAAGCATCCTCTTGATGAAGGACACTTATAACCCAACTAAACCCCAGGTATATGAGCAATTTAGACAGATACTGATATATATATATATATATATATATATATATATATATATATATATATATATATATATATATATATATATATATATATATATATATATATATATATATATAACATATTTTCCTCATGACTTCACACGAACTTGGTATTAAAGTTCCAACGTCTCACGAAGGGAGTCAATCGAGAGTAAACCAATGTGGTACTTTGTGGCTAAGTGGCCACGTGATTTACGAGAGACCAGGGAGGCAAAGAGTTTTTAGTAACAGGTCTGAAAAAGATATGGAGATATTCATTCTTTTAAGTTTGGGAGTGATTAGTCCATCATGAGAGGGATGGGTTGAAAATTTCCACTTCTAAATAATTATATATTTTAAATTTACAAAAATTTAATTTTTAAAAATATTCCATAATTACAATTTATGAAAATTTATCATTTTTAAAATTGACATTTATTCTTGTGAGGTTAAATGTAAATGTCTTATAGTTTCATATAAAAAGTGAATCGATTAGCGAGTATAATACGAGCACTATGACCTCATTTATACTGCTGCTCACCGCCTCGCTGTAAGTTTATCTAGAGTGAAAGTTAAAATTGAAGTCCCGTATCTCAACGGACAAAGCTCTTTTTGACTCAATAAATAATAGAGAGCTTTGTCCGTCAAGACAGGGGACTTCACTTTTAACTTACAGTTTTTACTTTTTCTCTAACTTTCACCACTTTGACTTTGACCATGTTACGTAGCACCCATGATCAGCATGCTTGGGGAAATGGTGAAACATCAGACGTGAGAAAGGCGACCGCGTAGACGTGTAGGTCAGAGCTCATACATTGTCAAAGACAGAATCGCGTCCACTGGATGGATGCATCGATACAAGACTCGTATGGAACTCGTATGACTAACGGGATTTTGAACCTTTGCATAAGGCCGATACTAATATGATCTACTGTAGCAATTTCAGATGATATCACTATCTCATATACGTGTCCATTGTGTGAGTCAGAAAGCGCTCTTGAGTCGGAGTAGAGCTAGAGCACATGTAAAGGTCTTGGAGTCGCTGTTGATTGAACGATGATCACCTGAAGTTCAAAGATCTATTCTTCTGCATTAGGGTTTAGCCCCGGATTACCTTTTGTGTTTTATCCTTGTACGGGCTTAAGAGGATATTATCCTTGTATTTTATGCGGTCACCCCTTCTTATCCTTGAGAGGGGTCGCTCATTTTGATTTCTCTGTACCGAGAGTACAATAATGTATACGATCTTTAATTTCTTGCTTCTTAGATCTATAGATAGGTATACTGCTTTAGCAACCAAATTGAGTTATCGGGAGGACACGTATAACCCAATTAGGCATATCACTCATTTAGGCAGATGTTGATATGCTGTGATTTCCTCATGACTGCAGAAGACTTGGTATTCAAGCATCCTCTTGATGAAGGACACCTATAGCCCAACTAACTAGGTATATCAGCAATTTAGCTATATGTTGATATATATTTCCCCATGACTTCACACGATTTGGTATTAAAGTTGCAGCGTCCCAAAGTAAGTCAATCGGGCCTGACGAGAGATAGAGTAGGGAACGACTAGAGAAATGTTGGAATTCTTAGGCAGAGGGATGGTTGACGAGAGATAGAGAAGGGAACGACTAGAGAAATGTTGGAATTTTGAAGCATATACTAACATTCAGTTCAAAAGTGAATGTGCACTTTTCTTTTTCCAATTTTGGTTCCATTACATATACTTTGAAAGCTACCGAGAATTCTGTACAAGGATATGAGCATATTGGGGTTTGGAGTGATTAGTTCAATATGAGAGAAATGGACTGAGGATTTCTATTTCTAATCTCTTGGTTTTCATGCTTTAATTCCACGGGAACTCAGTTTGAAAACTATGCAGATATGAAATCAAAGTTATGAGAATTTATAGTTTTAAGTGTTATTTAGAGTTAGTATTTACTAACGTGAGGTAAGATGTAAATGGGTGTGGTTTTATAAGTATGGGAGACCTGGAAATAAGTATCACATATTATTCTCATTATTCTTGTGTTAGTTATGGCTCCACTTCCCATGTGAGGCTACCTAGGGCAACTTGGGCACACCATACCTGATGTCATAAACTCTTTACCTAGCAATGGATAAAGGCTCATGTGAGAAAGATGCACTAAGATTATTGTGGTTCCACATTTTTGCAAAATTTACAATTTTGTTTGTTTCTCTCCTTTTTGTAAGAGTTAGAGGAGTAATTTAATTAATTGAAGGAAGTTAAAGCTGAAAGCCCCAATTATAGCACAAAGATGATTTTAACAATACCCCCACTTAAGGGCACCCCAAGTTGGTTGGGAGAAAGAAAAATAGTATTAAACAGTTTTGCTGACTTTGGTGTTCTTTTTACAACACATACCATATCTGTTTTTGTGACACATGGCTTGTTTTCCTCATTCTTGCATCTGACATGTACCACCTTCATTAATCCGTGGAATAATCTTTTTCGAATCCTACCCGTAAGCTTGCTAATTTAACCCATAAACCTTCACTCTCTATCATCGGTGCAAAGCAGCTGCTGAGGGTTGTGTCAGCTGCGGGCAAGTTAAGGTTATGGGAGTTGGAGTGCGGGACTTCCATTACAAGCAAGTCGTTATGGGACTCCCATTGCAAATGTTCTTTGTATGGAACTAAGATCAAGTGCAGGATTCCTCTCTACGGGACTAACAAGAGAATGAGAAGAGAGTGCTATGTGTATGTAAGATAGTTGGACAAAGTTAGGAAGATAAAGAATGCAAACGTAACATGATGATGCACTTAGGCAATATAATCTAGATTAGAATTAAGGATTGGGAGCCAATTGGCATTTATAGGGGTGGCATTTGAAGGAGGAGGCTGCCATGGAAGAAGTATTGTGGAGGAGGTAGAAATTATTTTTAGGGTTCAAACTCACCTATAAAAGGGAGCTTAGTGTTCTATGGTGGGTTTGGTGTTAGTTGTAGAGAGTTCTCATGAGTCTATCGATAGGCCATTTAGAAGAGAGTGAGGGTTAACTAGCAAGGAGGAGGACTCGGCTAGAGAAAGGAAGATCAGGTAGTATCAAAATGTTCCTTCCAGGGCAGGTTATGACATTATGTTGTAGGTGATAGCTCACAACCAAGAGATATATAGCTTAAAACCCTACCCATCTTTTGCTCTTGACTTCCTATATGGATGATTATGAAACTCATATGATTTGGTGTTCTTGTTAATCTTGTTAAGCTTGTGATCCCACTATGGGATGTCTCATAGTTCTCCTATAATGTGAGGATTGATAAATAGAGAGTGACAACCAAGGGGGTTGAAGGGGGTTGACAGTGTTGTACTTTGCCTTTCTTTCTCTGGGAACACAGTGGGTGCTTAGCTGTGGAGTTTATAGATCAAAGGTCACATGTAGACCAAAGCACTCATAGTTTGAGCCTAATAGTTTGCCCAATCAATGGAACCTTCCAATCATATTTCTTGTTTTCCTTCTACCGGGTAAGGAAGTAACATGCAACCTAACATGTCATCAAAACACACATTCCTAGTCTATTGGTCATCACTTCTAGTATTACCAAGGAGAAATACATAACACACCTAGAAGGAAAGAACCTAAGCACAACGCCCATACATTAGTCCAAGCCAATTGAGCATACAAACAATCATGTAAGTACAAAGAGGATCCAAACACAAGAATTGAGCAATAACTCTTTATGCTTTTTGGCAAAAATGAGGTTCATAGTCTCCTTGCTCTATTCTCAAGCTGATTCTAATATATACTCTAAGTTGCATCCAAATTGTACTCCTTGTAGTGAACTTCTACACCTTTTGATGGATGGGGAGATCTTTGTGAGACTTAGATGTGAATAACTCTTTGTATATAGCTTGGATTTGGATATTTTAGGACTCAATGGAGAGCTGATGAGATAAGATTTCTAATGACATAAAGAAAATCTTAATCTTATGACTTTATAACTCATTTGACAAGAATTCAAACTTGGCCAAATTTTTGTAGCTTCAACCCTAATTCAAAATGCCTAATTGAGGGGTGCTCTTGATTTTGATTCTTGGCAACTCTTCTCCAAAGTTTTGGCCCAAAAGTACAAATTATTCTCACAAAAATTCCACAAATCTAATTTTTTTAATCATGGTCACGATTGGAAGAACTTGAATTCAAATTTTTGTTAAAGGCAGAAATACTCCACTTAGCTAACAATAATATTTGCAATAAAATTTTTTTCCTTGGTTCTCATTATTTATAAATTTTAAGCAACCTAATTTTTCTAAATTTATTGGTTATAATTTTGTCCAGATTTTTATAAGTTTGAAAGTTTTTTCCAACTCCAATCCCTAGATATGGATAAATTTTATAGTGGAGCTAACTTGTGAGCTCTACAAAGCCAAGTATACTTGATCCAAGACACTGAATTCTCTATTTGAGAAATTCACATGAAACCCTTTCACAAAGTTGCAAAATCTATCCACCAAAAATAATGGAAATTTTCATAAGTTGATTTGAAGCATAACTTGGGAAATGACCAGAATCCCAAATCTTGATCTCAATTTCACCTCCAACACCTAGATCTCCAAAGCTCCAACTTCAATTGATCCAATCTGATTTAAGATTCATCAAACATAAAATTTCTTGCACTCAATATTACCAAAAGTTTTCCTTCTCTCTAAGTCTACCAAAGAATTATGAAAGGATTTAATAAAAATCCTAAATTTCACTAGTTTGTACACTAGGGTATGAGTTAGATCCTTTTTGCTTCAATTATGCACAAACCTCTTAAAATTTAATCAATTCTCTTGGTTTTTGTCTTTGAATAATATCCTATCAGCTCCTCTCTCCACCCATGTTCTTATTCTCTCAAAGGCACTTCTTGAACTCCATCAATCCTTGAAAACCTCAAGACTTCTCTTGTTGGGAGCCAATCTTTTGTAATTTTGTCACTTTGCCTCTTCTTTTTGACAAATGGACCCCACAACTCCTCCTTGAAGCCCTTGAATAAGATTTAGCCATTCTATAGTAGTATATAAATTTTCAAGTCCTAAACCTGCTCATAAGTAAGCACAAGAACAACAATTAAATTAGGCCTTCCATCATTGGACTCCATGAATACAACTCGAAATTGCACTCTAAATTGTGCTACCATCCAACCCCAAAATTGATCATGGTGTTGAATATGAAGCCTTATGAGAAAGGATTCAAGAGTGGTGGAATGGAAGGATGGGACATCTTCTACTCAAGTGCTTCCTCCAATGCTCTAATGCCCATACAATGTTATAACTCTTATTCTCTACTTCCTCCTCCCGCTTGAGACTCCTAAAACTAAAAACACACACTCCTCAATCAACTCTCCACCACCTATATACATAAGAGCCCTAAAAGATGACAACACAATAATCCACATGGAAAATAATATGCATATATATATATATGTATATATAGAGATTTCTCACATGGCAATAACTCAACGGTGAAATCTGTTCTAAAATCTACTCCAATAATGTGGAGATGAATTATACTAAATTTTTTTTCACATCATGCAAACCACAACACAACATTGGGCTCTCAAGGGTGACAAACCTATGAGTCATCTCCTAGGTTCAATGTCCCATAGTAGACCCTGACTTGTAGCACAATTGCATGCACTATGAGAAACTTGCCTATAGTTCTTCCATAAGCATAGAGAAGGGTTGACCACATAAGGGCTATATTGCAATTTCCTTATCTTGTAGTATCTCATAACCAAACTATGAGAAACTTGCCTATAGTTCTTCCATAAGCATAGAGAAGGGTTGACCGCATAAGGGCTATATTTCAATTTCCTTTTCTTGTAGTATCTCATAACCAAACTACAAGTTAGGTCACACTTGTTGACATTCTTGGCTATTGCCGGTGTCATATTTTTCTTTTCTCTCTGTCAAAACACATAGGGTGCCTAGCTATGGAGCTTATAGATCACAAGTTGTATGTAAATCTATCCCTACTAGTTTGGCCATGTGTTTTACCCAACTAAACCCTCCACTCTTGTTTCTAAGATTCCTTTTATTGAGTGGAGCAGTAATAAGCAACCTAACTTGTCATCATAAAACGTAGTCCGGGTCTATTGGTCATCACTTCTAGCATTACCAAGGAGAAAAACATAGAATTTCTAGAAGAAAAGACTCCAAATGCAATGCTTGCACACCAATCTAAGCCAACTAGGCATAGAAACAAGCATGCAACCATAGAGAGGATCCAACCATAAGAATTCAACAATAACTCTCCATGCTTTTTGGCAAAAATCAGCTTCAAAGCTTGCTTCCCTATCCACAAACTAATTTGAATCAGTACTCCAAGTTTCTTCCAATCTGTACTCCAACTTCCAAACCAATTTGTTCTCCAAGTGGAGAAATTCTATGTCTCTTGAATGGGTGAAACTCCATGCAACTCAAATGACAATAACTTTTTCTACATTATTTTGATTCAAATGATCTAGGAATCACTAAAAAGCCTGTGACATAAGCTTGTAAGTGGTATGAAGCAAGCTACAATCTGATCACTCTAGCTCCTTTAACAAGCTCTCAAACTTGGCCAATTTTCTATAGTTTCCACCCTAATTTTGAAATCCCTAATTGAGAGTTTGCTCTTGGTTCTTGGCTAATTTTCACAAATTTCTAGATCAGAGGTACAAAATATTCCTCAAAAGGACTCTAGCAACCTAAAATTTTCAATCATAGTCAAAAAATGGGAGAACTAACATTCAATTATGAATGAAGATGAAAATGCTTTATCCAGCATATGACAATATTTTTAGTAGAACTTGTTGCATCATCTTTCACTCTCCATAGATCTAGAGCTAAAATTTTTCCATAGTTGCTAGTTCTACCCTTTTTTTCAATCCTTGCAAGGTTTTATGGCCTAATCCAATCCAATCCAATCCAATCCCTAGACATAGATCAATTCCTGAGTTAGGTTAACTTGTGACCTCTACAGACCCAAGTACGCTTGATCCAAGACCCTAAATTCTTTATTTTAGAAATTCATATGAAACCTTTGCTTAAATGTGAAAAATCTAAACACTAGAAATGGCAGCAATTTTCATAAGCTGATTTGAACCATAACATGAGGAGGAACCAAAACTCCAAATGTCATCATCAACTCATCTCCAACCCCTTACTTCCCAAAAGCTCCAACTTCAATCAATCAGATCTGATTTGAAATTGACCCAAAACAAGTTTTGGGTCAATTTCAAAGAATTTTATAGTTGTGCAGATTTACAATAGGTCTGCATGAGAACCAACAAAAGAACTCTACAAATTTGGTGAAAATAAGATGGAATGGCTCTAATCTATATGCAGTTGGGCCATTTGGGCAATTTTAACAATGTGGATCTTGAAACAAGGAAGAACATGGAGATGGGTGGGATTTGGAACACTATGGCCCATAAGTTTTATCTATCAAGCAATGAGAAAGTTTTCCAAGTGCTAGAAATGGTGGAAGAGATACAAGTGGATTCAAAAGTGTTTGACTTACCAACTCCCAGAGTAGATCCTTAAGCTAAATCATTTCTTGTAACTCAAGATACAATACATGCAGTATTCTCACTACCCAAGAAGTTTGAATACATACTCCTAGCATGGAGTGAATTGCTGTTCAGCCCATAGCACTTGCAAGGGCTATTTTTCTTTAAAAATGTAGATAATGAATCTAGAACCATGCATAAGAATGGGTTCCCAATGGCAATGGTTACATATCTGCCATTTTATTTCACCATGAAGGACTTCTAATGGCTCATTGGATGCCAAGGAGATGTGTTGTGTCTAAATTCATCCCTCACAAATGCTCTCATCCAAATTGTCATCTATGGAGAAGCATCCAATTATGCTTCTATATTGTTCACAAAGCTACGAGAATGTTGTGTTGGATTCAAGAAAGCATTCCCAATGGATAAGACAAAGGGAAAAAATTCCTTTACCATGGGGCAAGTACTAGTGTCAATTGTGAAATACTTGGCTCTAGGTGCCTTCTTGTTGAAAAAAATTCTTGTCAAGGAGGTAGTTCCAACATTTCAAATGCCAATTTTCAAGAAGAGCTACCAAGAAATGACAAAGTTGATATGAGTACAATATGTGAGCTCCCATGTGATAGTCCAATTGGTCTTCTACTTCACCACGTGGACTAGCAAGAGTAGGAGAATCTCTTGAGGTTGCAAATGTCCACAACTTTGAAGCAAAAGAAGCAAAGTTATGTGAACTACTCAATCCTATAGAGGTAGAGGTTGTGAGCAACAAATAGAAGAGGACAACTAGCCCAAAGCAGGGTGTAAAGTGTTGTCAACCTTGAAAAAGGAGAAGAAGAAGCTAAGGGTGACAAAAAAAAAGCATACTAGCAATAGCAAGCTAGTAAAATTGGCTCAACCAAAGATGAAGTGCTCTGTTATCAAAGAAAAGAAGTAACAACAGAAGCTCTGAGAAGCCCTGCCAAGCACAAGCAACAAGAGAAGGTGGATATCATCCACTTGGAAAATGATTCATCAAAACCCTGTAGAATGCCTGCCCTATTATGGAAAAGGAAGGAAGTAGGAGGGTCTCCCCAAAAGAGGGGGGAGTACCATCACCACTGTGGTTCTATCATTGAATGATTACAAGTATTTTTTTAGGGGCTACTTTATCACCATTATCTCCAAGGAAAAGGTTGTTTCCTATCTTGGAAGCCACTCCAATTTTGCACCTAATGCATAGGGAGGGGCCAAGCAACTTGCAAGATGCTAATGTAGTGACTAGGAGGCTATAGGAAGCTGATCCCGCATAACAAAATAGGTTGGAATTATCTACCCAAATGATAGATGCCCTTGTTAATAACCTTGTAAGCGTGGAATACTATACCCAATGGCTAGACAACCCTAATTGAGCATGGAAGCTTGGTTTGGTTTCCATATTGATGGAGCTAAGATATGGTCATTTTTCTTGTAGCAAACTACAGTCACTATAGGAGAACAAGAGAGGGTTGTTTGGAAGAATTCCCATAAATCCCACAAAGCAAAGCTTACCTGGTTTGTAACAATATGGAGTTTAGCGACAAAGTTAGTCGGGCTTACGAAGTAGCACATAAGACAAAGTAGCCTAGAATATTCCGGAAGTATCTAGGAAGCTTCTTGGGAAGCTTCCCGGCTAGCTTAGCTTGCAACTCAAGTAAGTAGCTTCTAGAAGGAAGCTTCTAAAAGCTTCCCAATAGCTTAGCTTGCACGCCAAGTAGGCTGCTTCTAGAAGGAAGCTTCTTGAGAAACTTCCTAGTTAACTTGGCTTGCACTCTAAGAAAGCGGCTTGAGGAAGCTTCTTGAGAAGCTTCTCAAGGGCCTTGTATGCTACCTATAAATACCAAAGCCAAAGCTCATGCTAGGCATTTGGATTTTTCCCTCATTCAAGTGTCCCAATGTGAGTTTCCATTCTCCTATTTCTCTCCTCGGATTCGGTCTTTTACATTGGTATGAGAGCAAGAATGGGATGAATGGAATTTATGGACCACCAAATCCACTTCCACTGAACCTTTGGGATTTTTGCGTCCAAATACTACCCACGCATTATTTCACACAGTTCATCACCTTGCACTTTGGACAAGATTTTTTGCATATAATCACCATATTTGAGGAACCCTTGGTGCTTCCGATTGTAACTTATGGAGAGAATGGTGGACATGCTGTTTCTATGTGTTAATAAATTAGATAGATTGGGAGTGGTGTGATAGAGAAGCAACCATGGCAGCAATACCTGATGTTATCCTTGCTATGCAACAACAAATTGAGCACCTTACTCGATTGTTGGATGAATGAGATCTTTGACAACAAGAGCAGGTGGAGAGAGTACCAATTCAAGAAGGAGAAGATTGGATCAGATTCCCTAAACCCAAGGTATTTGAAGGCAAGAATCTCCTAGGTGCAATGGAGAATTTTGTGTTTGATTATGAACGTTGTTTTGAAGCTACCAATCTACAAGACGAGCGAAAACAAATTCTCTTGGCTTCTAGCCAATTGGACGGAGTAGCAAAGCTATGGTGGAGATTCTGAGTGGAGCAAGCCAAACGACAAATGGTTACACCAATCTTGACATGGGCAGAATTCAAGAGTGCAATAATTAGTCGGTTCCAAGCTATAAATGCCACATGAGCTACACAGGATAAGTTGGCAGAGTTGAAACAGATTGGCTCTGTAAGAAGTTACATCACGCAGTTCCAAAACACCATCATGCAAATTCCAGATATATTGGAAGGTGAAGCTCTGGATTGATTCATGAGGGGCTTGAAGGCGAGAACCAAATTAGAGGTAACCATGCGAGAGCTACAACACTTGGAGGAAGCCATGTGGTTGGCCAAACGTTTTGATTCCTTGGTGGCAACAACTTGGTCTTGACCTCGATCTCCTCAAAGCCTACCAATACACTACACACAAGTGGAGGAGCCAGCACCAATGGAGATTGATGCAATTCAACAAAGACCACTTGGCATGGCAGATAAGGAGAAACTGTGAAAAAATGGTGGTTGTTTTTATTGTCGCCAGTTGGGGCATCACATTGCTGAATGTCCACTCAAGAATGGACGACCTCAACAAGGTGCCCAAGTGGAGGTTGTGGAGCAGAATGATCAAGGAAATGAGGAATCCCAATGGGAGAATTTGAGCCGCCTACTGAGAGCTTGATTAGTTCCAATGGGATTGAAGGCTCGACCTATGCAAGTTTGCTTCACTTGCAAGGTATGATATCTAATCGGGGTTGTAGGATTTTGGTTGATTCTGGAAGTTCAAAGAATTAAATGTCTATGCAAGTAGCAAAGGAATTGGGTATTCCTATCAAGCCAGTGATTGGAAGTAGTTTGATGATGGCGGATAGTAGAAAGGGTTCTGCATTTTGCACCTCGCATCTTGTTACCTTTAAGATTGGGAAGGAGTATTTGGAGTGTACGAGGTTTGTAGTGGCACCTCTACACTATGATATCATTTTGGGCCTACCTTGGCTTGAACATCATAAGGTTCAATTTGATTGGACTTGATGCCAAATTCAAGTACAACACCAAGGTAGGAATTTCCAATTAGGTTATCTGGCACCTTTGAGTAAGACACCTAAGAATAGTTAGTCCCAAGATGGGAAGTTGCCAAGAAGGCAACCATGGAGTAGGCTTGGAAGAGAGATAAGTCCCTAGAAGGGAAGTTTGTTAGTAAAGCAGCCATAGAGCAAGCTTTAGAGGAAGATAAGTTTGTATTTATGGTGTGGATCAAGCCAATGCACAAGACCAATCTGTGGAGGACCAAGAGCCTCATCAAGTAATGTTTGATTGGATAGTTAAGGAGTTTGTGGACCTGTTTCCGGATGATCTGCCAAAGGGATTACCCTCCGATTGAGGTATGCTCTTCAAGATCAAATTATTACCAAGGAGTACTCCAGTGAGTAGACTGATCTATTGGCTCTCACCAAAGGAGTTGGAGGAGTTGCGAAAAACACTTACAGAGTTGTTGGAGAAGGACTTCATACAACATAGTACCTCTCCTTGGGGAGCACCGGTATTATTTGTTCCAAAGAAGGATGGAGGACTTCATTTCTGTATTGATTATCATGGGCTCAATAAGCAAACTATGAAGAATGCATATCACTTGCCTCGGATTGATGACTTGCTTGATCAACTAAGTGGAGCACGTTACTTTTCCAAGTTGGATCTTTGCAGCGGCTATTGGCAAATTCCGATTGATAGAGAGGATGTGCAAAAGACTGCCTTTTGCACAAGGTATGGGCATTTCGAGTGGAGAGTTTTACATTTTAGACTCACTAATACTCCAACAGTCTTCATGGATCAGATGCATCGAGTGTTGGATGGACTATTGGATCGGTCAGTGGTGGTGTTCTTGGATGATATCTTAATCTATAGCAAGACAGAGGCAGAACACATGAATCATGTGCGAGAAGTCCTAAGACGACTACAACAATGGAAATTTTACTGCAAGAAGTCAAAGTGTACCTTTTGGCAAAAGGAGGTTACCTTCTTGGGTCATAAGATCTCCTCAGAGGGGATCAAGATGGAAGAAGAGAAGATCAAGGCCATTACTGATTGGCCTACCCTGAAGGATGCTACAGAAGTATGGGTATTCAATGGATTGGCCAGTTTTTACCGGTAGTTCATCCACTATTATGCTCATGTGGCTGCACCATTCACTGACCTCTTGGGAAAGAACTCGAGCTTCTAGTGGAACACCAAGCATGAAGAAGCATTCCAGAAATTGAAACATATGGTGCCTTCAAGACCCATTCTTCAACCATATGATCCTCAACTACCTTGTGTGGTTGATTTTGATGATTCTAACTTTGCAATTGGAGTTGTGTTGCAACAGGAATTCCCAAATGGACTACATCCCATTGTGTAAAAGACCAAAACCGAGGAGAGAAATAGGAGAATGGAAGCTCACATTGGGACACTTGAATGAGGGAAAACTCCGAATGCCTAGCATGAGCTTCGGCCTTGGTATTTATAGGTAGCATACAAGACCCTTGAAGCTTCTCAAGAAGTTTCCTTGAGCCGCTTTCTTGGAGTGCAAGCCAAGTTAACTAGGAAGCTTCTCAAGAAGCTTCCTTCTAGAAGCCGCCTACTTGGCGTGCAAGCTAAGCTAGTTAGAAGCTTCTAGAAGCTTCCTTCTAGAAGCTACCTGCTTAGGGCGCAAGTTAACTAGTTGGGAAGCTTCCTAAGAAGCTTCTTAGATGCTTCTAGAATATTCTAGGCTATTTTGTCTTATTCTCTACTTCGTAAGCCCGACTAACTTTGTCACTAAACTCCATATTGTTACATATTCCCCCGCTGCTAGTTGGTGACGTCCTCGTCGCCAGTGAAGCTTCGAATTCCTTGATGGCCATCTGTGCATTCTGGAGGTGAGAAAGAGGTTCCCATGTAGCATCATGAAGGGGATACCCTTTCCAAAGGACCTTGTACTCCGTATGTTGGTGACGGCCTCGTTGAATATGGCGACGCGCAAGGATACGATCAACTTCGTACTCCTCATGATCATTGATAGGGACAAGAAGAGGGGGAGGTTGGACTCAAGAGGAAAAGGAAGAAGGGTTAGGAACAAAGGGTTTCAACTTGGAAATATGAAAGACAGGATGGATATGCATGTGACAAGGTAAGGCAAGACGATAAGCAACAGGAGAGATAATGTGGGTGATATCAAAGGGTCCTATCCAATTAGGAGCAAGTTTACGAACTTGGGTATCAAGTGGGAGAGGGAGGTTACTAGAGGATAGCATGACCTTATCACCAACTTCAAAGGTGAGATCACGACGATGATGGTCTGCATATTGTTTTTGGCGATTCTGAGCAACAAGGAGGTGAGATTTGGCTTGCTGGAGAGATTGGGATATAGTGGTCAAAAATGTAGAAGTATGAGAAACCTGAGAGGGAGGGGGAGTAAGAAGAGAATCTGGAACAAGCGGATCTTGGCCAAAATTGAGAAAGAAGGGAGAAAATCCAGTGCTTGCGTGTTTGGAATTGTTGTAGGCAAATTCTGCAGCTGCAAGACATTCATCCCAGTTGGTATGGTGGACATTGACAAAGGCCGGCAATATATCCTCCAATGTACGATTGGCACGTTCGGTTTGTCCATCAGTTTGAGGATGATAGGCCGTGGACAAAGCAAGCTTGGTGCCGAGTATCTGGAAGAGTGCTTGCCAAAACTTCCCGGTAAATTGGGATCACGGTCGAAGATGAGTACACGTGGCATCCCATGATGCTTGAAGACATTGTCGAAGTAGATTTGCGCTAAGGTTGGAGCATCCACGGTATCACAAGTTGGTGCCAAGTGGATTTGCTTACTAAGCTTATCCACAAACACCACAATTGCGGTGTGTCCTTGTTTTGTCTTTGGCAAGGATGTGATGAGATCCAAGCTCACATGCTCCCAACGAGCGGATGGAATGGCAAGTGGTTGAAGGAGTCCACTCGGCTTCTGGTTGCTGGCCTTGTTCCATTGGCAACTCTCACATGATCGGACAAAGTCTCGAACATCTCGTGTCATGTTGGGCCACCACCATTGGCATTGGAGGGTGCCCAAGGTCTTGTCCACTCCCATGTGACCAGCTATTGGTAAATCATGGGCTTCTTGAAGGCGCACAAGTTGAAGATCACCTTTGGTTGGAACATAGATCTGGTCTGCATGGAATAAAAGGCCTTCCTTGAAGGAGAAGGTGTTGTACTCCTTGTCGCGTGCTGTTAGACGACCGTGTACCATTTGGAAGAAGGGATCTTGCTGTAGGGCTAACCGAAACTTGTTATGAATCTTGGGATCAATTGACACCGTCGTAATTGCTGCCGCGATGAGAGGAAGAGACTTCAAATCAGGTCGTCGTGATAGAGCATCAGGGATGACATGGAACCGACCTGGTTTGTACTCAAGTTTGATGTCGAACAATTGGAGTTGCTCTTCCCATCGATGATGTCGACTCTTCATGTGCTCTAGGTGTAAGGTCTGCAACAATGGCTTGTGATCAGTTCGCATGATCACTTGTTTCCCCAAGAGATATGCCTCCATACCTTGGTGGCATATACCATTGCAAGTTGTTCCCGATCTCGAGCAGAGTAATTTCTTTCAGCTGTATTTAGTCGGCGAGACACAAAGGCAATAGGATGTAGTCCATCTGGAAATTCTTGTTGCAACACAACTCCAATTGCAAAGTTAGAAGCATCAAAATCAACCACACAAGGTAGTTGAGGATCATATGGTTGAAGAATGGGTCTTGAAGACACCATATGCTTTAACTTCTGGAATGCTTCTTCATGCTTGGTGGTCCATTGGAAGCTCTAGTTCTTTCCCAAGAGGTCAGTCAATGGTGCAGCCACGTGAGCATAATAGTGGATGAACCGTCGGTAAAAACTGGCCAATCCATTGAACGCTTGTACTTCGGTAGCATCCTTTGGGGTAGGCCAATCAGTAATGGCCTTGATCTTCTCTTCTTCCATCTTGATCCCCTCTGATGAGATCTTATGACCCAAGAAGGTAACCTCCTTCTGCCAAAAAGCACACTTTGACTTCTTGTAGTAAAATTTCCACTGTCGTAGTCGTCTTAGGACTTCTCGCACATGATTCATATGTTCTGCCTCTGTCCTACTATAGATTAAGATATCATCTAAGAACACTACCACAGACTGATCCAATAGCCCCTCCAACACTCGATGCATCTGATCCATGAAGACTACTGGAGCATTAGTGAGTCCAAAAGGTAGAACTCTCCACTCAAAATGTCCATACCTTGTACGAAAGGCAGTCTTTTTCACGTCCTCTCCTTCAATAGGAATTTGCCAATAGCCACTACGAAGATCTAGCTTGGAAAAGTATCGTGCTCCACTTAATTGATCAAGCAAGTTATCGATCCGAGGCAAGGGATATGCATTCTTCACGGTTTGCTTATTGAGCCCACAGTAATCAATACAGAAACGAAGTCCTCCATCCTTCTTTGGAACAAATAGTACCGGTGCTCCCCAAGGAGAGGTACTATGTCGTATGAAATCCTTCTCCAACAACTCTGTAAGTGTTGTTCGCAACTCCTCCAACTCCTTTGGTGAGAGCCGATAGATTGGTCTACTCACTGGAGTACTCCTTGGCAATAACTCGATCTTGAAGGGCATACCTCGATCAGAGGGTAATCCCTTTGGCAGGTCATCCGGAAACACATCTGCAAACTCTTGAACTATCCGATCAACCGTCGCTTGATGCGGCACTTGGCCCTCCTCAGATTGTTCTTGTGCAATCGGCTTGATCCACACCGCGAATACAGACTTATCTTCCTCCAAAGCTTGCTCTATGGCTGCTTCATTAACAAACTTCCCTTCTAGGGACTCATCTCTCTTCCGAGCTTGCTCCATGGTTGCCTTCCTGGCAAACTTCCCATCTTGGGACTCATCTCTCTTCCAGATTTGCTCTATGGCTACCTTCTCGACAAATTTCCCATCTTGGGACTGACTATTCTTAGGTGTCTTACTCAGAGGTGCCAGACAGCCTAATTGGAAATTCCTACCTTGGTGTTGTACTTGAATTTGGTGTCGGGTCCAATCAAATTGAACCTTATGACATTCAAGCCAAGGTAGACCCAGAATGATATCATAGTGTAGAGGTGCCACTACAAACCTCATACACTCCAAATACTCCTTCCCAATCTTGAAGGTAACAGGATGCAAGGTGCGGAATGCAGAACGCTTTCTACCATCCGCCATCATCAAACTACTTCCAATCACTGGCTTGATAGGAATACCCAATTCCTTTGCTACTTGCATAGACATGCAATTCTCTGAACTTCCAGAATCAACCAAAATTCTACAACCCCGATTAGATATCATACCTTGCAAGTGAAGCAAACTTGCATAGGTCGAGCCTTCAATCCCATTGGAACTAATCAAGCTCCCAGTAGGCGGCTTGAAATCTCCTACTGGGATTCCTCGTTTCCCTGATCATTCCGCTCCACAACCTCCACTTGGGCAACTTGTCAAGGTCGTCCATTCTTGAGTGGACATTCAGCAATGCGATGCCCCAACTGGCGACAATAAAAACAACCTCCATTTTGTCGTAATCTTTCTCTATATGCTGTGCCAAGTGGTCTTCGTTGGATAGCATCAATCTCCATTGGTACCGGTTCTTCCACTCGTGGTACTGGTGGGTTTTGTGTAGGTCAAGGTCGAGACCAAGTTGTCGCAACTAAGGAATCAAAACGGTCAGCCAATTGCATGGCTTGTTCTACATTCTGTGGCTCTCGCATGGTCACCTCCAATCTGGTTCGTGACTTCAATCCTTGCACAAATCGATCCTGAACTTCACCTTCTTGGATATCTGGAATTTGCATGATGATATTCTGAAATTGTGTGATGTAGCTTCTCACTGAGCCAATCTGCCTCAACTCCACCAATTTATCTCGTGCAGCTCGGGTGGCATTTATAGTCTGAAATCGACCAAGTATTGCATCCTTGAATTCTGCCCATGTAAAAATTGGTGTAACAATTTGTCGTTCAGCTCTTTCTACTCGGAATCGCCACCTAAGTTTTGCCACTCCATCCAATTGGCTAGAAGCCAAGAGAATTTGTTTCCGCTCGTCTTGAAGATTGGTGGCTTCAAAGTAACGTTCACAGTCAAACACAAAATTCTCCACTGTGCCTGGAAGATTCTTGCCTTCAAACACCTTGGGTTTCGGAAATCGAATGTGATCTTCTCCATCTCGAACTGGCGCTCTGTCTATCTGTTCTCGTCGTTGCTGGTCTCGTTCATCCAACAATCGAGTAAGATGCTCGATTTGTTGTTGCATTGCAAGGATAACATCCGGTATTGCCGCCATCACTACTACTCTATTCCACTACCCGCAATTTATCTAGTTGATTAACACGTAGATACAACACGTCCACCGTTCTCCATAAGTTACAACTGGAAGTATCAAGGGTTCCTCTCACACGGTGATCATATGTAGAAAATCTTGCCCAAAGCGTGAGGTGATGAATTGTGTGAAACGATGCTTTGGTAATATCTGGACATGAAAGTCCCAATGGTTTGGCGGAAGTGGATTTGGTGGTCCATAAATTCCATCCATCCCATTCCTGCTTTGATACCAATGTAAAAGACCGAAACCGAGGAGAGAAATAGGAGAATGGAAGCTCACATTGGGACACTTGAATGAGGGAAAACTCCGAATGCCTAGCATGAGCTTCGGCCTTGGTATTTATAGGTAGCATACAAGACCCTTGAAGCTTCTCAAGAAGTTTCCTTGAGCCGCTTTCTTGGAGTGCAAGCCAAGTTAACTAGAAAGCTTCTCAAGAAGCTTCCTTCTAGAAGCCGCCTACTTGGCGTGCAAGCTAAGCTAGTTAGAAGCTTCTAGAAGCTTCCTTCTAGAAGCTACCTGCTTAGGGCGCAAGTTAACTAGTTGGGAAGCTTCCTAAGAAGCTTCTTAGATGCTTCTAGAATATTCTAGGCTATTTTGTCTTATTCTCTACTTCGTAAGCCCGACTAACTTCGTCACTAAACTCCATATTGTTACACATTGCCTTTGTATCTTGCCAACTAAATACAGCTGAAAGAAATTACTCTGCTCGGGATCAAGAACAACTTGCAATGGTATATGCCACCAAGGTATGGAGGCATTATCTCTTGGGGAAACAAGTGATCATGCGAACTGATCACAAGCCATTGTTGCAGACCTTACACCTAGAGCACATGAAGAGTTGACATCATCGATGGGAAGAGAAACTCCAATTGTTTGACATCAAACTTGAGTATAAACCAGGTCGATTCCATATCATCCTTGATGCTCTATCGCAACGACTTGATTTGAAGTCTCTTCCTTTCATCGTGATAGCAATTACGATGGTGTCAATTGACCCCAAGATCCATAACGAGTTTCAGTTAGCTCTACAACAAGATCCCTTCTTCCAAATGATACATGGTTGTCTAACAACAGGTGACAAGGATTACAACACCTTCTCCTTCAAGGAAGGCCTTCTATTCCATGGGGACCAGATCTATGTTCCAGCCAAAGGTGATCTTCAACTTCTGCGCCTTCAAGAAGTCCATGATTTACTTATCACTGGTCACATGTGTGTAGACAAGACCTTGGGTACCCTCCAACATCAATGGTGGTGGCCCAACATGACACAAGATGTTTGAGAATTTGTCCAATTGTGTGAGAGTTGCCAACATAACAAGGCCAACAACCAAAAGCCGAGTGTACTCCTTCAAGTGCTTGCCATTCCATCAACTCGATGGGAGCATGTGAGCTTGGATCTCATCACATCCTTGCCAAAGACAAAACAAGGACACATTGCCATTGTGGTGTTTGTGGATAAGCTTAGTAAGCAAATCCACTTGGCACCAATCTGTGATACCGTGGATGCTCCAACCTTAGCGCAAATCTACTTCGACAATGTCTTCAAGCATCATGGGATGCCATGCATACTCATCTCCAACTGTGATCCTTGATTTACCAGGAAGTTTTGGCAAGCACTCTTTCAGATACTCGGCACCAAGCTTGCTTTGTCCACGGCCTATCATCCTCAAACTAATGGCCAAACCAAATGTGCAAATTGTACATTGGAGGATATGTTGAGTGCCTTTGTCAATGTACACCATACCAATTGGGATGAATGTCTTGCCGCTGCAGATTTTACCTACAACAATTCCAAATAGGCAAGCACCAGATCTCTCTCTTCTTTCTCAATTTTGGCCAAGATCCGCTTGTTCCAGATTCTCATCCTCCATCTCAAGTTCCGCATACTTCCACATTCTTGACCACAATATACCAATCTCTCGAACAAGCCAAGTCTCACCTCCTTGTTGCTCAGAAGCGCCAAAAACAATATGTGGACCACCATTGTCGTGATCTCACCTTTGAAGTTGGTGATAAAGTCATGCTATCCTCTAGTAACCTCCCTCTCCCACTTGATACCCAAGTTTGTAAACTTGACTCTAATTGGATAGGACCCTTTGATATCACCTAAATTGTCTCTCTTGTTGCTTAACGACTTGCCTTGCCTTGTCACATGCGTATCCATCCTATCTTTCACATTTCCAAGTTAAAACCCTTTGTTCCTAACCCCTCTTCCTTTTCTTCTAGAGTCCAACCTCCCCTTCTTCCTATCCCTATCAATGATCATGAGGAGTACGAAGTTGATCTTATCCTTGCATATCGCCATATTCAATGAGGCCGTCGCCAACATACGGAGTACAAGGTCCTTTGGAAAGGGTATCCCCTTCATGATGCCACCTGGGAACCTCTTTCTCACCTCCAGAATGCACAAACGACCATCCAAGAATTCAAAGCTTCACTGGCAACGAGGACGTCACCAACTAGCGGCGGGGGAATATGTAACAATATGGAGTTTAGCGATGAAGTTAGTCGGGCTTACGAGTAGCACATAAGACAAAATAGCCTATAATATTCCGGAAGTATCTAGGAAGCTTCTTGGGAAGCTTCCCGGCTAGCTTAGCTTGCACCTCAAGTAAGTAACTTCTAGAACAAAGTTTCCAAAAGCTTCCAACTAGCTTAGCTTGCACGCCAAGTAGGCTGCTTCTAGAAGGAAGCTTCTTGAGAAGCTTCCTAGTTAACTTGGCTTGCACTCTAAGAAAGTGGCTTGAGGAAGCTTCTTGAGAAGCTTCTCAAGGGCCTTATATGCTACCTATAAATACCAAAGCCAAAGCTCATGCTAGGCATTCAGAGTTTTCCCTCATTCAAGTGTCCCAATGTGAGTTTCCATTCTCCTATTTCTCTCCTCGGATTTGGTCTTTTACATGGTTAGAGAAGGAGGCCATGTGATAGAAGCAATTTTTCACTATTGGAAAAGAGTTAGGGAAGACATTGACTCAACTTCAAGCTCTTCTGACCAACAAGGCAACTATCCATCAACAATTAGAAATCAAGAAGTTGAAGACCCAACAACCAAAGAGAGATCTTTGCACACTATAGGACCAAGTGTCCCATGCAAAAGAGTACTCCAAGGTAGCTATAGAGAAGATAGGAGAATTGTCCACAGCCATTGATACTTCTTGCAAAGAAGTAGAGGAACTGAGATTATCATAGTTTGCACAAGAAGTAGAGGTCATAACTTTGGAGAAGGCGAAAAGCAACTAGGAGATACTTAGAGAATTTTTGGAGGGAGGACTTGCATCTCACCAATTGATAATAAATGAGCTCACTTCTGAGAAGGTATGATATCAGAAGGACCTTCTCTATTACAAGGAGAAAGGAGGGAGGAGCAAGTGGAGGTGGTAACACAACACAAGGCTAGGAACTATCTCACTCTATAGAACCATAAGTTGGAGTAGTAAGTAGACCAATTACTCCAGTTCATTAATCATCATAAATTAACAACTCCCTTGGAGGAAGATGACTCCAAAGCAAAGATGAGCTTCATGATAAGGGAAGGAGTAGACAAGCCAGGGATCCAAATATGACAAAGTTTGTCTTTCCAAGACAAGATCTGGATGCAGTCCCACATGTGGGAGTTCACCTACCTCTAACTCTTCTACACCTACAACATAGGGTGATACTGCTAGTAGTATGGAGAGGTCAGGTCCTAGCTTGCCTAATAGAGGGAGCCCAAAGTCATACAGAAGCCCAAGAAGGACAGCTAAGCATAGTTCCATAAGGAAGAGAACTATGGAAAAAAGGTCTCCAAGGGAAAATTTCATTTGGATTATAAGCACTTGTAGTCCCAGACACAAAGGTATTGCATGACATGAGGTACCAGCTAAAGAGGAGCTATTAATTAACAAATACCAAAATACAAGGAGCATTGTAAGGGCAACCCATATAGTGGATCTCTTGGAGCTAGTCATAAAAGAAGAGCCTCAAATGTTCCCATAGGGAAGAAACAGTTCTAGACATCCTAAACAAGGGGATGAGCTAGTTAAGCCCATATATAAATGTTGAAGAAGCTTTTATAGGTCTGATAGTGCAACATTCTAGTTGATGGATGTTGCGGGATATTTTGCAATGGAAGAGGAGTACCAATTGGCTCTCAATGTAGTAGAGCTTGTCAAAAAATGGGTCGAAGGAACACGTCCATTAGTAGCTAGTGGATGCCCATTGGTACATGTCCGCTCTATTATGATATTTAGTTTGGTACTGCAAGTAGTTGAGAGATATTATCTATACAATGTTAAAGCAAGCTTCTACATTAGTCATAATTAGCTAAAGCTAGTCATAGCTAAGATATAGGTGACTCTAATTTAGATAAAGGTAAAAGAGTGAGCACCACTATTTTGGACTCTAGTGTATTGACTTGGTGTTATTAATTCTAGTTTTAATTCTAGTTTGGCTTTGAGGAAAGAGTTGAGAACTCTTGGACCCACAAGCCTTTTTGGTTTAGATTCTTTGATAGTCCAAGGATAGCCCATGTAAATAAATCATTGACTTAATAATCAAGTCAAGATAAGATCATATGCTTAAGGATTGTTCCCATGCATCTGGATATTCCCTTAGACTTTTGACTTTATATGAATTTTTGCCTAGTAACATGAGATACTATAGTAATTAGTAACTTTGGCGTGTAACTATTTCACAAGTATATAAACTAGGAGTGAGGAAGTATTTGACATTCTTTCATTTGTAACTATCTCTCTCTGATTGAGCTCTCTAGTGAACAATCATGCAAGTCTTGGAGGTGCCTTGGAGTTCTGGCCTTGAAGGAGTGCAATGGAGTTTGGTTCCCTTTCCTTTTTAGTCCATGGTGTGCTACCGTAATAGCCATCAAAGGTTTATCTTGAGTGAGAGACAAGCTCACACGCCTGACTTCACGTACTTCATTTGTACTATGCAAGCTCTTGAGTTTTGAGAGCCCTTGGAGAAGATGCAGATTGCTCTACAAATACATAGGGTCCAAGGGTAAGAGGTAATTTCCTTACAAGTGCCAGGCATGCAATCTCCCTTGTGACCTGAATAGTTGAGTAGAGTCCCATATGGGACTCACAACTTCCAAGAATGGCTGAAAGCGGCTATCCCTTTGAGCCATAGGTCCAATTATAACCCAATTGTAATAATGGCTTTCCTATTATTCATGACCTTCCAAGCTCTAGTAGTGATTAACGTGGACCAAGTGGAGAAGCTGGCAAGGCCTTGTGCTAGTCAGCCTAGTATACATTCCTCTCGCATCAATGTTAACACGGAAATGCAAAAGGAAGTATTTGCAATTTTTTCTAGGTTGCAATAGGAACTGCTTATATTCAATTGGTAGAATAGATCTACCAGTTTGATCTCACCCTACTCATCATGGGAGTGGCAATAAATTGGCGTGTAAATTTATGAGCAAAGTTTGATACAAAACAAATTTCCATGCTTTGGTCACATGGAATCAAATTTTGGGACCTATGGAAGAGAAGGTGTTTATTAGTAGAGGCTATCCTATAGGATGACATCCAATTGGACCACCCACATGAGATACCTTATGTAGCCATGTGTTTCCCATAGTTCACACTATGGTACCTAGTGGATAACTTGAAGTTGATCAATAGGAGATTGGCAAAAAGACCTCAAATATTTCCTATAAAGGAATAGGTCAAGGTGCCACAAGTATCCAAAAAAGACATCAACAAAATCTACAAAGATGTGCAGCTAAAGTGTGCTTGCAATGCCATGAGCAGTACCAACCTAGATGCATAGAAGGTGCATATGACCGATGTGATGCAAGAGCTCAAGGTAGCCTTATACCATTTGGGAGAAAGGATGCATACAATCTTCAACCATGTTGTGGATATGTTGTTGGAAAATTTGGAGAAGCATATCCAATCATTTAGGAGTAGCAGCTTCAAGTACTCCTTGACTTTCAAGGCCCTTAGCACATGCGTGATTAGATGTTATGACAAGGATTATGACTTGGATATTAGTCAGGAAAATGATGACTCAAATGTCTTGGATGGGATCTTGTTGTTACCTATGTCCCAAAGAGGAATAAGCCCATAGTTAAAGCACTCTCCTTATCATATCAACCAGATTGGGAAATCCAAGTAAGGGATCCTCAAATCCCACAACCATACATGATGATTTTCATCATGTACTTCTTTATGATAAAGTTCTCCCTATAAGTGTCCATTTCCAAGGCCATGCATGACTAATGACCCATCAAAAAATTTTCATTTTGGTTTTCATTGGGGTACTCAAGGTCCAACACCAATTGTTGCTATGGTAGCAGACATGGAGAGAACGGGCCTTCTTGTACCTTTCGACTTTATTTCTAGGAGCCCAAAGGAGAGGCTAAAGGAAATATTGCATATGAGGATACTCCAATTGGATCCCATCAAATATCTAGAGTATGGAAAGAAACCTCATGCCTAGCCTCACATAGAGAGACGCCCAGAGGGAGTTCAAGAGACCATGGAATTTTTGGAGGATAGTTGGCAAAGATGGTGTATGACTCAAGTTCCCATAGTTTTCCAAGTGGCTTTTTACTATAAAATCCTTGTCCAAGTCTATCATTGCACACTCAAGGTGGCATTAAGGAGGAGAGTGTGTTCAATCTCTTTCATTGGGAAATCAAGTGCATGCTCTTCATGTACCTCCTACAACAAGCAAGTATGTGAGGATGTTGTTTGGGGAGAGCTTTGGAGTTGGCCCATATGGACGGTTTCATAGAGATCCGGGAGTGCATATTTAGAGCCCAATAAGCAAGAGATCAGACAAGAACATTCTACACCATGTGAGCAAATTCTTTCCATATGCAATCAAGGGTAAGAAGTGGAGGTAGCATTAAAGGGTTTGCTTGGAATGGAAGGGTTTAGAAGAGGGTTGTGTTGATGGTTGAAAAGGACCATGTCTAAGTCAGGACATGTCCTCTATGAGACTATACCAAAAGCACAACTAAAGAGCTGCTATAGGAATGGCAAACAATGGAAGATGTAGGAAAAGGATCTGTTGCGGGATCCAATTATATGTGGCATGCGGGTAGAGTCACCTTTGGGCTGAGTAAGTGGAGGTACATTATGAATCCTCTACATGATTGTTTATTAGTGTAGAATGAGTCTAGTATGGGGATAAGTCCTCTTTAGGACAATGCATAAGTAAATTTGTTAGGTAGGCAATTAAAGCTAAGATGGCACTCTGACTATGTCAGAGTTGTAATCTAGTAAAGATGTTGAAGGGTTAGGAGCCAATTGGGATTGATGGCAGTAATGCAAGGAGGAGACTATGGCCACAATAGAACTAGTATTACAAGATAGCAAATTCTTTCTAGGTTTAGATAGTTGTTAGATTTACTAGTATATAAGGGAGCTCACTCCACTGAGTGGATGTTCATCCTCCCTACATGGTAGCCACTTTTCATTGTGAATCCCTATAATCTAAGAGTGAGAGGGTAGGGTACTTGTTATGTTCTTTGAGGTGAACCTTGTTGGAAGGAGTCAAATGTTAGTAAGTTTATTGAGGAACTTGTGTAATCATTGGGCCCACGGGCTGAAGCTAATACCAATCACAGCTGTAAGAGTGCTTAATGTGACTTAATGCTAGCTGAACTAAGCAATGAATATTTTATAAAGAAAACACATTCTATCTATTTGATGTTTGATGTTGAAGCACATTTCCAATTGATGAATGTGTATTATGTGCAGTGATGCTTCTCACTATGCTTGTTGCATTCTTGTTTAGATCAAAGAGTATTCATAATATTGCCTGTAGCATCCCATTACTTGACTTGAGGGTGACAACCAAGGAAGCCAAAGGACTCATAGGGTGATAGACCTATGCATCAATTCCTGGCTTGAGTGCCCAAGGTTCCCAGAGTCTATCTAAGATCTCTATGGGATCTATGCACACAGACTGTTTCGGGAACCTTGCCAACAGATCACTGTGGGATCTTTTGCCTATAGCTGGTTTTGGGAACTTCTGCATGTAGTGTGTGATGGGATTGTCCTATACTTCCTTGTCCCATAGCATCCCATACCCACAGAATTGGACTAACCTGACAATACCATCATACCAAGAGTTGCATGGAGAATTCATGGCTTACTCCACTCTACTTGGACATCTTCACCACACCATACAAGGAGTACATCAAGAGAAGGCAAAGGTATTGGAGGAACTGTCCAAGATCTGCATGGAGTATGTAGTCAAAGGTAAGTGTGGTAATTATTTGGCATAGGAGGCAGCCAAATTGTGAGGAAGGAGAAGCCTTGGCAAGGAAGTGTGGCAAAGAGTTGAATAAGTGACAAGACAAAGAGAAGACCCTTTGTCAAGAAGAAGCCAAGTGCCAACAGAAATTTGACAAGCTATTGAAGACTTAAGATGAGGAGATCAACGCGGTAGGAGGAGAGGTAAAGAAGACAAAGGTAGCAGTAGTCACCACAAAGGTGCAGTATCAAGAATAATAAAGAATTGTTGAAATAAAAGTTGCAAAGCTTGCTGTGAAGTTGGGGGAGAAGGAAAACAAACAAGAGAGAATCACAAGACAATTTGAGAAGAATTGCTAGCAAAGCTACAAGAGATCTGAATGCACTGGAATGGAGAGAAGAACATGATCTTGATGCAGATGGAATCAACATGAGATTGATTGGTCAGGCTTGCTTAGGAGATGGTTCAAGAGCAAACCTAACAGATTAAGCTTAGGGAATTGAAGGCCCAAGTACATGGCGTAGATGCTAAGATCTACATTAACAAATGGTTCAATTAACTTGCAAAGTGATTCAAGGACCATATGTCAAAGAAATTTTAGGAATCTACTTCTATCATGCTCATGACTTTAGAAGATTACAAAACTAGTGTAAAATTGATCATTAAAATATGTAGGGACAAATGTAGTTCTTCACAATAAGTTGTTAAAACAAAGGGAACACCTATGCAAATGTAAATGATAAATGCATGCTAAGTACAGAATCCCTCTGATTTAGAACCCCCTAAGGGTAGGATGACCTTTGGCTATTATACTTTCAGTAGGACAATTTTGTAAGCCAAAGATCTTTGGCATGTAATCAAATTTAAATTCAAATGAGAAATGGCCATGGATGCATAGGTAGTTCTTAATTTAGTATGTTAAGGTAAGATAAGATTATTAGATAGGATTAGCAATGATTGATGGAGGTGTAATAAGAAGATTTCCAATATCTGTTAGCTGCTGAATCTCTTTGGCCAGAAGTAAGAGATTGCATATGTGTGTTGCAACCCATTGTTCACTCGACATAATTGAAATATTGATTGCAAGGACTTCCATGACCCTTAGCATTGAATTGCCTACAATTTTTCTTCTTGGCTGCATGCTTGGTCAAGTAGATGGGAGGAAAATAGTAGTAGGAATGTGTGCTTGAGTACTTGTCAAAGAATTTGCACCATACCTGGTCAAGTTATCCATGGACTTTTGAAGATACAAAATGATGCATATAAGAGTTATGGGAACACTAGATCATTGGAAGTGCCACTAAATAGGAAGCCAATAAGATGGTCAATTTCAAAATTGTGCTCAAATTGCTCTTTCTGAGAAGGACATAAAAAATTTGTTGAAGTCATCAAAGTGACAAACTTTTGGGAAGAAATGACCTTCAGGGTGGAATTGGCCTTGGGGTAAAAAGGGTCCTTGGGGAGAAGAGTCCTTTGTCATGAAGTGAAATATCACCTTCAAGATTAACTAAGAACATATCTTTCATGAAAGTGATTTTAATTTCTCTTTTTTGTAGAGCACCACTATGTGACTCTACCCACTTAGGGAGTGGTTCTTGCCCAGGAGGTTAAAAGGTAACTATAAAAAAATTGTGACACTTTTCCTTCAAATTTAGTCATTTCTAAACAACATCCTCATGGAAACAAACTATTCTGATCATTCTACTATTGTTATATCAACACTAGGTTGTCACAACTTCTTGGTCATGTTTTTTGTTGCTCAAGGCCACTCCTGGTCTAGGTACATTGCTCTTGGAGTAGAGTTGGCATCCTTGTGGACCTTTTCACAATGCACCTACATCCAAGTAAACACATTGCCCCTCGATTCAGTGGAATTCAGGTTCTGCTTCTCTTGAATCTCTTGTATCATCAAAAGATAAGTTAGGTCCCAATTCCACAAGAGGAATTGCACATGCTTGGCTTTGATGTACTTGGTTTAACAATAGTTTGCTCATCTCTCCACTCCAAGAGACCGCAAGAAGTTCTCTGCCATTTCACTATACTTCTTGGGGGGACATGGCATTGCCCAACTTTGTATTGTGATAATCAATTTGCATGTATCCTCCCAAAATTTACTTCACTCAAGTATTCTTGATCACCTGCTCACCCAATCTCTCATTCTACTCACATAATGCACTTTTGCATCTAGCTGATTTGTTTTTTTATCTTGAGGTTTCTCTCATTTTTTCTCTCACTGCTTGGAAAGGAGTTCACAAATTCAAATGACTGAAACTCACCTCCTCCTAAGGTTTGTACTTATACCCCATATTCAACAGTTTCACAATTTGGTGTGCATGAGTGGTGGACCGTAATTGTTCCCACATGTTTGAAGTGCCACGAGTGCAAACAATTACCAAAATAAGTTCTTTGACATGCATGGCAATACCTTGTTTGCTTGCGATGTGGATGACTGATTTGAAGCTGAAGATCTATGTGGTAGAGTGTACTCATGCGCAAGGGTATATCGAGACAAATGTGGATGAAGTTGATGGTATCGGGGTAATTCCACTCGGATGGTATCCTTAGTACCCAAGGGTCCTCAATGAACATGATAGAGGTCGCCTTCACAAACCGACTCGAATAATTTACTTATTTATTTTTTAATTGTTTAATAAAATTGTTATATATACTTATTTGATTAATATTTATAATTATATTATAATTATAATTTAATGTACATCAAAAATATATAATATAAATGGAATTTATACCATATAATAACAGGGAATGAGACTAACCCCATTTTAGCCAGCCATGTCTTTTCCTTAGACGGCTTGATGATGGTGCGTTCTTGTTATCCTGTGGTAGCCTTTCTTTCTCCAATATGTATTATTTAGATTATTTTGAATGATTCCGGACAAAAGTATCCTCGAATTTCCATTGCCTGATCTCTTCTTTAGACATGCTTTTTGAACCATGGCAGTCGAGCATCTTACTGAATATGTTTCCTACCTTTGCTCTCTGCTTTTGAAGGTTCCCAAATGACTAACAGTACGACCATCTTACTCCTTAACTGCCCCAACTGTTCTCTGCTTTCAACTTTTCATTATTTTCTCAATAGGATCGACAGTACGATATATATACCGATCAGCTTGATTCGCATGGGATATATGGGTACTAAATCACTTCCTGAAACTGCATGAATTTGAAGCATGTCTATGTGAAAGCTATTTACTGGACATAGTGTTTGCAAGGGAAATTTGAAAATAATAGATAAATAGTTATTGGATAAGAAATTCAAACAAGAATATGTTCCATTTTCATATTTACGCGGAGTGCTTCAGTATTAGTCCTCTTTGATCCTCAAGACATTCAGGTATCTCTACCGAATCAAGCTAGTGCGGTTGTCAAGCTGGTCCCTGCAATATGAACCAGGTGCCTTTCTCTTCGTCAGCTACTTGTTTCCATCTGTAAATACAACTTAACTGCATCAAAGCTTATACACTCACTTGCCCTTGTTACATTTTCCATGAACCCGACATCGTTGAGATTTTACTATGCTGTTATAAGCAGGTGTTTTCAGTCATTGTCCGACAGATCGGCCTCTGCAACTATTATGTATACCAATAAACCTGTAAAACCATCACCTATGGAACATGCGTTTCCCGAACCCGAAGCTACGTTAGTTATGCAACCTCCATTTCTGAAGAATGCGCTTCTGATGCACGTTATGGAGCTGGGTACCATGGGTTTCGCAAACCCGAAGCTACGTTGATTATGCAACCTCCATTTCTGAAAAGTGCGCTTCTGATGCACGGTATGGAACTGGTAACCAGCACTGCAACAGCGACAATTTCCTAAGAAGTCAAACGGCAGGTTTGGGCGATACCCATGAGGAAGCACAGTAATATACTCTCTGAACGTTAACATGCACTGCTGTTGGAGAGAATTCAGCTACTGGTCGCACATGAGCAGAGCTGAATAGTTGCAGGAGGAACGGATACAGGAGGCGACTATGAAGGAGATTCGCACCACTAGTATCAACTGCAGTAGTATTCTTGTTCTTCTTTCCGAGCTCGTTCAGAGTTCCACCAAAAATTGCAGGGTCAACGTCACTTCCCTAGATAGGGGACATATTGAGTGCGTAATTCCACGTGAAAGACGTCAACTATACAAAAATCTTAGGTTCTGATAACTCTACTGAAATTTCCACAGAGAAATAAACATAATAGACTTAATATTCTAGGATCTGTTGAGTGAGCAATTGCAAGGCACAACGAAAGAGCTCGATTTCCTGAGCTTTATGTACATGTGGAGTACTCACTAAAGCTCTTTTATGCTGAAAGTCCCTCAAACTGTACGTGCAGTTCATGATATAATTTAACCAGAGCTCTAACTAGCTCTCGAGCATAGTTTTTGCACAGGTGCACAACTTCAAGGGGTGGAATGTTATATTCTTGGTCAGTTACTAGATATATATGTTGATCATCATAAGACTTGGATAAAAATGTTTAACATATTGTGCAGCCGGGCTTCGATCCCCTAGTTTGGAAATCTAGATGATTTCATTGGTTGTGTGCGAGTCCTAAATCTCTCAAAAAGATCTACAGCATACTCTGTCTACAGGAGTCAAGAGCTGATTTGTAACTGGGTACCCAAAGCTCAAATAGTTCATAAAATATATTTCAGTCCACAGAAACTATATGCTACAGATCTGGAGTATAGTATTGTAGTCCACAGAAAGTATGTCGTATTCGATGACTCTTTTGCATATTCAAATCTAGAGCTACACGAGCGGCAAACCAATTTTTTTCTGAATGACATATACCCCGACAATAAAACGTCAGGGATCTATATTTACTGTATACTTAACAGATGTGAGTGCTTTCCGGATTCGGACTTGGACAAGTAATACACCTGCAAAAGCTCGCAAGGTAAGTCAATCGAAGACTTTGCAGTAGAAGTGAGAAAGTCGGGCCCTAGGTTTAGATGGGTTGTGAAGTGTGTGCTACAGTGCGTGGCATAATATTTAGTGCGCTATAATGCATGCGGGTAGTGATCCCTATCCTGCTCCACTCAATCTCTGTCAAGACTCGTTCGAAAATCATTTTACCTGTCGATGGTGGGTCGATTCTCCGATCATTTATCTATAATTTATAATGCATTTATGATGAACATTGGCAATATTTTAGCTTGGAAGTATTGCATGTTGAAATAATCTAATTGGCGTTTTGGCTGAAGAATTCTCTTTTATTCATATCATCTCGTAGTGATCGAAACGTATACGGTAGACGCTACACTTCTTTCTAGGATAGCATGACAGGTATTGAGTCAAATACTTCTATTAGTAGGCAAGCCAAGACATTTTCGAGTGTAGACTGCGTTCCTGATGTATTGGGTGTAGGTTACTGAACGAAGACAAGAGAGTGCTGATTAGAGACAATTTCATTCAGTGCAGTGCTGTTTACCAGCGCTGCATCTCGCACCGGAAGCGCAGTTTACAGAAACGTTAACGAAATTTGTACACCTCCAATTTCTTTGAGTGTCATAATGGGAAACATATGAACCACCCGGTGCTTCATTTACCGGTGATGTATGGTAAAACCGTTGAAGATGCCTGGTGCTCCTAGCCGCGGACGACACACAAACACCTACTAAGCCAAGAGCAAGAGCACAGTTGAACCAATGTTGATGTGCTGGTGGAGAGTGGTACAAAGGGCAAGTGGGTGCTGAGTAGCTCCGACGTACTTCAGTCGCACTCGCAGTGGGAGGAAATAGATGATGAAGAGAAAGGGAACTGGCTCAAATTGCAAGAGGCAACTTTTGAACCTGAAGTATATCCGGGCTTACTAGCTTGACAAATGCATATCTTGATTCGGTAGAAATAACTACATGTATGGAGAATCATGATGAATCAAAATGGACTACACGTTCCTTAGCATCTGCAAGCCAATCACCACCATATTTGTTTGTTGATTGGAAGAGTATAATTTCGAAATAAGTCTGCTATCAATCATATCAGACAGTTGTGGCCTGACATACATCGCACATGGTCTCTTCCGTTTATTCTGGAGATGCAACTATCCGATTTCTGCGCCACTCATACTTTGCCATCAGCTTTGGTAGCTGATCAGGATATGGATCGAACATAACCATGATTCCACTTATTGCTGATAGAAATTTAAAGCGCCAGCTCAAAGTTGATCAGGAACATTGGTTGCCTATGGCTTCAGGTGATTACAACACACATTATCAATCTACTGGCCTTGGGACGGTCCATCTGAAAGCGGCCCCATGTCAGACAGTTGACGTGCATCTGCATCTAGGCTAAAAGTTCCTTGTTTGATTATATATGGCATCCGGAGTCTACCTACAATCTGATCATGAGAAGCTTATCATGATCAAACAACGATGTCAAACACGTTGATTCAAGGATCAATCGAATGGGCTCTCTTGAATTTCCAGCAAGATTTGGACATACGAGATCCAAGCAGCATTTTCAAACAAAGACTCATGGCCAAGTGCGTGTGCTGTGTGGCATCTCATAATGCGTTCAAGGTGCCAGGTTGAAACAGTATGGAATGTATACCACACCACATCAAAAAAGTATACCTTTGCTCTAAAGTGAGACTATCATATACCTTCCAGAACATTGCTAGTGACGACCTCTTCGCAAGTCATCGCATTGTCAACGGGCAGAATAATTTACTCCCAAGTGACATATGTTCCAATCGAAGCATCTTAGTCAAAGCGCTCCATCTCGTCGTACCGTCTGAGTGGCACTAAGAGCTTGAAGATATGTTTCCCTGTCAGTTTCCCTCGGCAGATCTAGAGCTCTAAGTTGTGACAGGAGACCTGAGTGTGTGCTCCGGGGTGCTTCCTACGTACTGAGTGCTGGATCTCATAACCACCAACGTCATCACATCGCTTACGGGCGGGCGGGAGGGAGGGAGGGAGGGAGGACTATCATCAACGTTGAACGTACAAATCAAAGTTTCTGCAGTGTCGCCAAAGGATGTTGTGGTTTCAGTGTCACAAACTGCTCTGTCGGCTTTAAAGCTGCCAGAGCACGGCTCTTAAGGTGGCACAAATTTGTGCCACCGAAAAGAGCCGAGCTTCTACGGTGGAGATCAGATCACCAACGCCGTGGCCATAATTGAATCGATTTTCCATAATATAGTCTAATTACTATCACCAAGCTTCAGTGTTTTAGAATTACAGGTCAAAGAAGTTCGAATTCAATCCAAGATTTTTAATGTGTCCTGTAACCTTTCGTGAGATAGAAACCAGATTTTAAGGTGTCCTGGAACCTTTCTTGAGATAGAAGCCAGACATCCAGGTCGAATTTAAAACAAGACGTCCTACCCACTCACATGAAAATGGACAAAACAAGTAACACCAGGATGATGTATTTGTCCACGATGTCCTTGTTTCATTTATGATCAGAAGGACTATCCAAGGATTCTTCTAGTAAAACCACAGGCATATGCACATAGGTATTTGGTCCCGTTGCAAGAGACATGGAAGTATCCGGAACTGGAAGATACAACGTGGGTTAATTCAAGCCGTTTTCAGTACAAGTATCAAGCTAAAATTCCCATCGATCTTGCAATTGATTGTAGACAATTTCTTTGTAGGTATATATTCAGTCATATCTCAATGCGAGTTAGTATTGCTAACTCGGGTACATGAGCTTTACTCATTACCCAGGCTGGTCCCACGAAGATCTGAACTGAATACGCGATGTGGAACGTATGTCACGCCACAATTGTCTAATCCTATACGTCGAACATCCATCACAGTAACTGCTGAATGTAGCATAACCAATATACATGGGGGCTTAGACGTCGTCTTGCGGGTCCTCCATGGATATAATCAACGTGACGTTCACCAAAACAAAGCGATTCGTTCGTCAAGCTGATACATCAGGTTTAAAAGTTGCGCCATGCGATTTGAGCCAGTTCCCTTTCTCTTGGTCAGGCACTTTCTCCATCTGGGAGTACAGCTCAGTTGCATTTGAGCTACTCAGCATCCACGTCCCCTTGTTACCGCTCTCCGAAAACACAATGCCACTTGGTTTGCCGAGTGTGCTCTTGCAAGCGGGTGTTTGCGTTTCCTCCTCGCCTAGGAGCGATCGACGTCTGCAACCGGCATACCAGTATGCGCCGGTGAAACTACCACCAAGCCAGCAAATGTTTCCTTTGCCCGGGCCCGTGCCCACTACAGTTGTGCAAGGTCCGTCTCTATAAACTCGGCTTCTGGTGCAAGATGTGGCACTGGTAACCAGCACAGCATTACCGGAAGCTGCACAGCAGATTTGGCCACCGATGCCATTGAAAGAATATCCACTGCCGGAACATGCGCTACCACTGTAGAAGATGATATCCACTGCACCAACATGCTCAGAGCTGAATAGCTGCTGTAGCAACGCCAACAACAACAGATTTGGCAGGAGTCTTACAGAACCGACTGCTCTCGGAATCATGGACATCTCCATGTTTTGATCTCTGTCAGGGTTCTGCATGGACGCATAGCAAGTAACCATCAGTTTCTCTGAAATCCTCGAGCTTTTGACTGGGAACAGATCAGTTAAATTTAGAAAGAACGTTACATTTAGAACGGGAGGTTGAAATCGAAGTTCAAAAGGATACGTCAGGTTCCTCCAAGTCACTTTGTTCTTTAGAACTCCACCACTGTAATGCAGCTCACAATATGATGTCTGAATTACATGCAGTACAGTAACTGTTACACACCACAGTTAGAACTCCACATTTACATGTAGATCAGAACTGATATTATAAACTGCATCCTGCATGTGGACTACTTGCCAAAAGATCCTAGCAGTATGTGGTACTGTAACCAGAACTCACAAGGTTTTATAAAGACGTGCAAAACGTTGAGGAGCTTGAGGCTCAATATCTAGATCTCAAGTAGTAACCAATATGTTGTTGCGCATGCATCCAAAGTTTCTATTACAAATATAAATGAATAGATTATAGTCGTGATGATCACGATATGCTCGACCGCAAATTGAAACTATTAATGGAGTGGATTCCAAGTATAGCGTGGGAGGAAACCAAGCAGCTCGAATCCAGATGTTGGAGCTCACGCAATGCTATGTGGCTTACCAGACCTACGGTATCGGAGTCGTTCAAACTCAAGAGAAGCTCCACAAGAGAATGAGATGAGTGAATAGGACGAGCACTATGACCTGATTTATACGGCTGCTCGCCGCCGCGCTGTAAGTTTAATATCATCTAGAGTGAAAGTGAAGTCCATATCGCGATTCCTATACTATTGGGGCTTACCTCCATTGTACGGGCTTGATGGAAAGTTACCATACTTCTTGTTATCGTACACGAGCTTTGTTTCTATTATCTTGACAAACAAAGCTTTTTATTATTTATTTGATAATAAAAAAGATTTAGGGTATAGATAAATATTACCAGATTATTTTTAATTTTAGGTAAATAAAAACGAATTTTGTCTATCGAGATAAATTTTCACTTTAATTTTCACTGGAATTTCCGATTTTCTAACTTTAACCATGAGATACGTTACCTAGCAACCATGGTCAACATACTCGGGAAACGCGTCAAAGATTGGCATAAGGCCGGTACTAATGTAATATACGTTAGACATGAGAGAGTGGATATTTTGCTTAGGATGAAAGTTCATATCCTTTGCATACAACAAGTGTCCAAGTGTATTTATATTTAGTTCGATATTATCAAATGATAATGAAGGATGTTATGATTATTCACTCTACTCTTGAATAGTTTTGGAAGGAATGATTCTTCATCGTCCTAGTTACGTGACGAAAGTAGTATATATGGTTTTCAAGTATAGAGTATATAGCGATGTCATCTCTTTGTTCTTTTAGCCTTGGAATTATACAAAAAGATATATTTGTCAAAGAATGCACAAGAACTTATCATATTATATACCAAAATATCATTCTCATACTCATACTTTATTATATATTTTAGTTAATATGTGTCCATTACTCAACAAATATTAGATATCAAAATATCATTCTCACAGTGTGAGTCCATTACTCAACAAATATTAGATGCCAAAATATCATTCTCATTCCCATACTTTATAATATATTTTAGATAACATATGTCCATTATTCAACAAATAGCATCGATTGATGCAATACATCAATTATTGGCAATCATTCTAGGTGAAGCTTCTTCTTAAGCCCCAGTCATTTGTAAACCTAACAACTTTCATTCTTCGCATCATACCATCTTTCATCTAATTTCAAATTATATCACTATTGGATATATACGCGACCATTGTGTGAGTCAGAAAGCGCTCGTGAGTGGAGTAGAGCTAGAGCCCGTGTAAAGGTTTTGGAATCGATCGTTGAACGATGACTACCTGAAGTTGAAAGATCTATTCTTCTGCATTGGGGTTTAGCCCCAGCCTTTCATCCTTCGAGAGGGTCTTATCATTTTTGTTATTCTATGGGGTCGCCCCTTTTGGTTTGCCCATTGATTTATCTGTATCAGGGTACATATATGATTCTCGCTTCTTACATTTATAGACAAGTAGACTAATCAGTTCCTGTTTTCTGTACTGTTTCTGTTTCCTGTTCTTGATCATAACATACGATTGAACAGAACCTCGGTCTGATCTTGCCTCTGTGGCCGCCGTGTCCTCTTGAAGCCAATCGTGTGTGGCGAGGACAGAGCCTCGCGAAGACATCCGTATACTACTTTAGCAACAAAATTAGGTACAGCATTATCACTAAGTTAGGCAGATGTTGATATATTTCCTCGTGACTGCAGATGACTTGGTCGTAAACCTATAACCCAACTAACCAGATGAGGTATATCCGCTCTATCAGCTCTCTCTCTCTCTATATATATATATATATATATATATTTATTTATTTATTTATTTTTCACATGATCACACGATTTTGGTATTAAAAGGGCTCTCGCGTACATAACAAGAAGGACGGGAAGACTGTATCAAAAGGTAAAACGGGGCTAAACCCCAATAGAATTTATACGAGTAATTTACCCTACTTCACACGAACTTGTTATCAAAGTTCCAACGTCTCACCAAGGGAGTCAATCGAGAGTAAGCCAATGGGTACTTTGTGGCTAAGTGGCCACGTGGTTGACGAGGGAGGGAAAGGAAGGACTAGAAAAATATTGGAATCTTTAAGTACACATTCGTAATCATTCATATGCCATTTTGTTTGTTTTTAATTTTGGTTTTGTTAATATATACTTTGAAAGCTATGGAAAAGTCAATGAAATATCTTTTAGGGATCGGAGTGATTAGTCCATCATGAGAAAAATGAAGATTTGAAGATTTCCATTTCGCATTTTTCTATTCATTTAAAATTTTTATAAATTTAAATTTTTCTTAAATTAACATTTATTCATATAAAATGAAATGTGAATATGTTATAACTTTATATATAAGGTGAATGCATTAGCGAATGTAAATATGAGCACTATGAGCTCATTTATACTGCCGCTCACCGCCTCGCTGTAAGTTTAATATCATCTAGAGTGAAAATTTAAGTGAAGTCCCGTATCTCGATAAATAATAAAGAGCTTTGTCTGTCGGGACAGGGGACTCCACTTTAACTTACATCTTTTATTTTTTCTTTAACTTTGACTTTGACCACGTGTCAGTATGCTTGGGGAAATGGTGAAATATAGACGTGAGAAAGGCGACCGCGTAGACGTGTAGGTCAGAGCTCATACTTTGTCAAAGACAGAATCGCGTCCGTTGGATGGATGCGTCGACACAAGATTCGTATCATGGACACCTATAAGGCTATAACCCAACTAACAATGTATATCAGCAATTTAGCTAGATTTTGATATGTATTTCCTCATGACTTCACTCGACTTGGTATTAAAGTTGTAGCGTCACAAGGTAAGTCAATCAAGAGAACTCAATCGGGCCCCTGACGAGAGCCAGAGGAGGGAACGACTAGAGAAATGTTGAGAACACTTAGAAAACACAAACGAGGGGAAGACCCCATCAACCCGTACAAGGGTGAAACAAAAAAGAAGAGCTAAAATGGGGTTAAGCCCCTACAGAGAATTCAGTAAAAGGATATGAGCATATTGGGGTTTGGAGGGATTAGTTCACTATGAGAGAAATGGACTGAGGATTCACACGTGTAAACTCCTGGTTTTCATGCTTTAGTTATGTGGGAACTCAGTTTAAAAATTATGTAGATATGAAATCAAGGTTATTAAAATTTATAGTTTTAAGTGTTATTTAAGGTTAACATTTACTAATGTGAGGTAAGAGCTGTAAGGAGCTATAAGGAGGTTGATGGTGTCATACTTTGCTTTTCTTTCTCTATAAACACAACGGGTGCTTAACTTTGGAGTTTATAAATAGAAATTCATATGTAGACAAACGCTAATATTTTTAGCTTGATAGTTTGCCCAATCATTGGAACCTTCTAATCCTATTTTTAGTTTTCCTTCTATCAGGTAGGGAAGTAACAAGCAACCTAATCTGTCATCACAACACACACTCTTGGTCTATTGGTAATCACTTCCAATATTACCAAGGAGAATACATAGCACACCTAGAAGACCTAAGCTCCTAAACCTAAGCACAATGTGCGTACACGAATCCAAGCCAACTAGGCATCAAACTAGCATGGAAGCACAAAGAGGATCCAAACACAAGAATTTAGCAACAATTCTCTATGTTTTTTCGGTGAAAATGAACTTCATAATCTCCTTGCTATGTTCTCAAGTTGATTCCAATCTGTACCTCTAAGTTGCATCCAATTTTTCCTCCCCATGGGGAACTTTTATGCCTTTTGATGGGGAGATCTTTGTGAGACTTCTATGTGAATAACTCTTTTATGCAACTTGGATTTGGATATTTTGGGACTCAATAGAAAGCCTATGAGATAAGCTTTCTAGTGATATAAAGCAAATATTAATCTTATGACTAAAACTAATTTGACAAAAACTCAAGCTTGGCCATAATTTTGTAGTTTCAACCCTAATTTTGAAATCCCTAATTGAGGGTTGCTCCTGATTCTTGGCAACTCTTCTCCAAAGTTTTGGCCCAAAAGTAAAAATTATTATCATAAGTATTCTAGCAATCTAAAATCTTTAATCATGGTCACAATTGGAAGAATTGGAATTCAAATTTTTGTTGAAGCTAGAAATACTCCACATAGCTTACAATAGTATTTTCAATAAATTTTGTTGCCTTAGTTCTCAATATTTATAAATCTTGAGAAACCTAAATTTTCTACATTAACTGATTATAATTCTGTATAGATTTGAATAAAGTTTGAAAATTTAATTCAACTCCAATCCCTAGATATGGATCAATTCCATAATTCCACTCACTTGTGATCTTTACAGACCCATGTATACCTGATCCAAGACATTAAATTCCTATTTGAGAAATTCATATGAAACCTTTTCATAAAGTTGCAAAATCTAACTATCAAAAATAATGGAAAATTCCATGAGCTGATTCAACCTAAAACTTGGGAAATGATCAAACTCCACTACCTGATCCTAATCTTCATCTCCAAAACTCCAACTTCAATTGATCCAATCTGATTTGAGATTTACTCAAATATAAAATTTCTTGCACTCAATATTACAAAAGCTTTTCCTACTCTCTAACCCACCAAAAAATTAAGAAAATATATGACAAAATTCCCAATATTCTCCAATTTGTATACCAAGGTATGAATTAGACACTCTTTGCTTCAATTATGCATAAAACCCTTAGAATTGATCAAATCTCTTGGTTTTTGTCTTCAAATCATATTCTATCAGCTCCTCTCTCTAACCATGGTCTTTTCCTCCCAGATGCACTTCTTGAACTCCACCAATCCTTGAAAAACCCCGAACTTCCCTTGTTGGGAGCCAATCTTTTGTAATTTTGTCACTTAGCTTCTTCTTTTTGACAAATGGACCCCACAAGTCCTCCTTGAAGCCTTCAATGAGATGTAGCCACTCTCCTTTTGTAGTAGCACATAAATTTCTTAACCTGCTCATAAGTAAGCACAAGAAGAATGATTGGATTTGGGCTTTCCACAATCACTGACTCTATGAATACAACCCCAAATTGTGCTACATCCAACACCAAATTGATCACGGTGTTGAATATGAAGCCTAATGAGATAAGGATTTGAGGGCATCTGCTACTCAAGTGCTTCCTCTAATGCTCTAGTGCCCATGCTTTATTACAACTCTCACTCTCTACTTCTTCCTCCCGCTTGAGACCACTAAAACTAAAAGCACACACTCCTCAATCAACTCTCCACCACCTATAAACATAAGAGCCCTCAAAGACGAAAAGAACATAATCCACATGGCTGATAGTATACATACATAGATTTCTTGTATGGCAATAGCTCAACCATGGGATATGTCCTACAATTGACTCCAATAATAATGTGGAGATAAATTGTACTAAATTCTTTTTTTCGCTAGTTATGCAAACCACAACATGCATCATGCTCTCAAGGATGAAAAACCAACAAGCCATCTCCTAGGTTAAGTGTCCCATGGTAGACCATGTCCTATATCACAACTACATTCATTATGAGAAACTAACCTATAGGTCCTCCTTGAGCCCAGAGAAAGGCTGGCCGTATAAGGGCTGTCCCACAATTTTCTTGTCCCATAGTATCCAGTAACCAAACTACAAGTTAGGTCACACCTGTTGACACTTTTTGCATTGCTATTGGCTGACTTGTATATCCTCTCCACTCCCTTCTACAACTCACATTGGCCGCCATTATTTCCTACTACACCATAAGGATGCTACTTAACTGTTTTTTTGTTTGGGAGAAGCATTCCCTCCCATCTTAAGAATAATACCTATTTTTGGTTTGAGAGAAGCATTACTTCTCATATCTACAAGTGCCACCATTTTTGGTTTGAGGGATGCATAACCTCTTTATTCCAAAGAAAATTCAGATGCAACACAAATAGAAGTATCACATCTCATCTATGGAGATACTACTACTTTCAACTAGGAAGATGCATTACCTTCTAACTCAATGAGGGAGACACTTCTTAATTGGGAGGAAATGTCACCTCATATTCCCATAAGTATGCTGGTTTTCAAATCAAGTGAAGCATGACCTCCAACATTCACCAACACCATTACAAACTCCCAACTTCAAGTGATATTTTTGTTGATGGCAAGTACTTCTGCCCAAGGGAACCCCTTTACTTCATCATTGCATCCAATACCACCTTCAACCCCAATCCCTATGCTTGCAGTTCTTGTAACCCAATCTACAATGACTTTGACCTCCAGGAGGCAACAATTGCATACCTTTAGGTAAAGTAGTTATCACATGACAAGAAGATTTTGAGTCATTCTCACAAATGTTGGAGAATGTTTCTATGGCACAAAATATCATGGACAACACAACATTGGCTTAGCATATCAGCCAATTTTTTATTGGAATCATGCAACATTAGTTTCAACAGCCTTGCTTCCTACCACAAGGATGAGTTATGCATTGATATGAGAAAAAGGATGACGTGAATACATCTTGCCGGGACAAAGCAGATATACATCAATACTCCTCATGGTAGACCAAGCAAGAACCTAAAAGCCAAGATACACAACTTTTTTATCACAAGGAACTCCACAAATAGATACAAGATAGAAGTTTAAAAGTCAGACAAGTTGGAATAGAGTTAGTGATGAAATTGTTCCAATCAAAACAAACCTTGCATGTGAATCTTAACCAAGCCATCTATTTCCAACTCCTACACAAAAAGAAATATATGATTTGGAGCAAATGTTCCATGAATGAATCAATGAGCTTTTGGAGGACTTGGACAAAGGAGCAGCCATGATTGTAACTCCCCTAATTGGACATTTCTACCTTGGTTTGAACTTATTGATGAAAAAAGAGAAGGAGAAGTTGCCTAACCACGTCCACCATCCAACATACCTTAGTGGACACCCTGACCTCATCAAGGAAATCACCAAATGCCATGAGGTAGACAAGGAGTATGCTCATACCAAGAATTTCATGCACATTGATGAATCCTACAATATGATTCCTATTTGTAAGAAAGTGCTCATTGCAAGACCCAAAACTCACATTTCCAAGAAGCAAAAATAAACTCAAGTTATCAATGTATTATCATGAGGAAGTGGAAATGGTGGAGAGATTGGAGAACCGGGTGGAAATGATACTTCCAAGACTATTGAAAGACATTTTAGTTCCAAAACAATGACCAACAAGGGAAAGGAAACCTCCCCAAATGAGGACAATTGAGGAAGTGACAACTTGTTTACCTGCATTTTGTCACCAGATGCAAAAAAACAAAGCCACTAAGGAACTGAAAAAAAATTGCAGTCATCAGCACCAAACAATGAAGGACCTAAAGACAAGGAAAAAGCACCAATAGAGGAAGAAAAAGATGCTCCAATCACAAGTCTAAAGAAAGTTCCAACACACTCTCCGCTCTTCTTTAATGAACCTCCTTGATCTAAAAGTCCAAGAAAAAACCTTGTTGGCATCATCTTGGGTACACAAATAGACAAAGCAAGGTTTTCTTGATGAAGCCCAATTATAGTTGATGAAATTTTTCAATAGCTGCTTGACATAGCGGCCCTGAAATTAAAAGAAGAAGACTCCACAAGAACACAAGAAACCCATAGGATAGCCAAAAAAACTGATGTTAAAATGCATTGATATAGATAGTAATTTTAACAATACAAGGGTACCAAACAAGGACAAAAAAATATGATGGAGAACAATTTTTTTCATCTAAAGTATAACAATAATTCACTTGCATGGTTGATGTTGGTGTATTTTTTACATGCCATAACTCAAGAAATGGACATGTTAGAGAATATCTTGCCATTCTACAAAGAGTTTGATTTCATAGTCAACAAGCTAGTGATGCTTGTGAAATACCCCCATGACTAGTTGGGTGCAGTTGCAAAGGACAAAGCCATGCTTTGTACCATTAAACAAATTCAAAGAAACCCTTACAAAGGAGACTGTATCATCACACGAAAAGGATTGGTTGTTGGGGAAGTTCCAAAAGGAGAAACTAGCATTATAAATGGAGCACAAGGTCATCTTACAATGCCTACAAATAGAGGTTGATGTAGTAGAAGACAAGGTCATTGAGCAACAAGCACAACATGAAGAACAAATCAGAGCAAGAGACAAAAGAGGTGATTACCATCAAGATAGAATTGGAAGCCGTTAACTCCAAGGCAATTGCAGTGGAGGAGGCTTGGTGCAAAAACTTGAAGGAACTTACCAACCTTTCTATTCAAGAACTCATGATGAGCCTGAAACAATCATGAGACAAAGAGGAGGAAATCAAGATGAAGGTACAAGAAGACCTAAAAGCAGAACTCCAACAAGAACAAGATAAACTTGACAAACAAACATATTGGGCTTCTCAAGACTATAGAGCATATAATGACAATACTTTTGGACAAAGTGGAATGACTAGCCAATGAAACAACACAATGAAAATAGATCACAGACTTTAGGATGCAAATAAAGGCTCTCAAGAGGAAGATCTATGCAAACAACCAACTAGTTGCTTTATCCTTGAAGTTGCAAAGTCATTCAAACTCCAAGTTTAAGGAGGCACAAAATGGTTTTACCAACAAGGTCACTGATTATAGACAGTAGCTTCTAGAGCTCATTCAAATACGTAAAGGCAAGGGTAGTTTGTCATTGGTGCCACCAGATTGTTTGGCAGATGAGTAACAACCCCAATGATGTCTTACAAGCCAAGTCGTGGCAAACTTTGTATCAAACAATCCATTTTGTAGTCATTTAAATCTTGTAGTCATTTACGTCTTGTTGTTTGTTCACATCTTGTGTCCTGTTCACATCTCATGTCATAGCCAAGACGCTTTGTACTTGTAAAAAATTAGTGTAAATATAAAATCCAAGTGGACCCTATAAAACAAATGGAGATATGACAAATCTGCTGAGATTGCAATTACATGTCAAACATGCCCATTTGGAGATAAGATTAGGATAAGATAGGAATCTTGTTAGTGAGGATTTGATACAATTACCTGATTTCCATCCCCTATAGACATAGGATATGTTTGGTGGCTAAGTAGGAAATGTATATAGTGCTTAGACTTGATGTTGACTATGTTCATCCTTTCATTATAGTAAACAAGGCTTATACCATCAAGAATATCAAGTTGGTGTGTGTGTGTATGTGTCTACTCTTTGTGTGAATGTCTCCATACTTAATCACTTAGTTGTGAGGAATCTTGGCATAGAGGTGTAAGCATTGGAGTGAAGGAATCATTCATGTGCAACTAGAGGGTGGACTCCTAGGTTCTCTACATAGGTCAAGAACAATATCAATATTATTTTTTATAGGCCTTCTAGGAAGGGTGAATTGCTATATTACATTTGTAGATAATAGAAAGATAGGACACTATGAAGATCTAACTCAAATTTAGTTTGCGCATTCTACCCAACTACTTGTAGGACATCCTAAGCATTGCTGATCATATGACCCAGATGGTAGATTGTGGGAACTGTCATGAAAATAGTAGGTAGGAATTTGGTCAAGCTAACTGGAAAATAAGGAAAACATAAGGCAAAGTGATTTGTTACAAATGATCCATGACCTTTAGGATAGTTTAGACTATACTTACAATGAAAGTGATTAATGGTTGTTTATAGTTTTGTAGTATGTCAATAGAGGTGAAACTACCCTCTTCTAGGAATGACTTTGACCAAGAGGTTAAATATGAAATAATAGATTGTCATCATTGTGACACTTTTAGCTTGTTTTTGGTCATATCCAACTTGTTTCCTTGTGCATTGATCAATTCTAACCATAATATTACAAATTTGAACAACACCATATCATTATAATATTCACTACTTCCACCTCTATGACTTATTTTTCTTCTTCTTCTTCTTCTTGTTCCTTTTTGAGCCATATCTTCATCTTAGATCCCTTCTCAAAGTTTTAAGGTAATTATGATGTTGGCTTTATGACTCCTAACATCATCTATCATATCTTATTGGAGTTGAGTGGCCAAAACTGCATAGGTACTCAGGTTCTTAGTGTTATTAGAGACCTCATTTAATATAGTGCTTCTTCTTGGGAAGTCTTCTTATTCATTTGTAAATCTAGTCTCTTCTTCTAGATATTATTCATATAGAGATAAAGGATGGCTCTACATTAGTCATGATTAGCTAAAGTTAGTCATAGCTAAGATAAAGGGGACTTTACTTTAAAGGAAATGGAGAAGATGAGCACCATTATTCTGGATTCTAGTGTGTTGATTTGGTATTATTCCTAGGTGTTTGGCTTTGAGGAAAGAGTTGAGAGCTCTTGGGCACACAAGCCTTTTTGTTTTGGATTCTTCTATAGTCCAAGAATAGCCCATGTGAGTGAATCTTTGACTTAGTGGTTGGGTCAAGATAAGATCATATGCTTAGGAGAATATTCCCATGAGTATGGATATTCCTTTAGCTTTTTGATTTTATTTGACTTTTAGCCTACTAACTTGAGTTACTTCAATAATTAGTAACTTTGGTGTGTAACTATTTCACAAATATATAAACTAGGGGTAAGGAGGTACTTATTATCCTTTCATTTGCAACTATCTCTCTCTCATTGAGTTCTCTAGTGAACAATGGTTTGAGTCTTTGAGTGTTAGCCTTGGAGGAGTATGATGGAGTTGGCATTCTTTTCCTTCTTAGTCCATGTTGTGTTACCATAATAGCCATCAGAGGTTCATCTTGAGTGAGAGACAGGTTGGTTCATAATATGCATTAGGTCCATTCTTGGATGAGACTTGCCATTTTGTTAGATGTAGCTAGAGTGGGATCATGGCCTTATTTTCTTTGTCTTTGGTGGACAAACCTCTTACTTAGAGAGGTTCTATAGTGTGCTTATGATGGGATTCAACAACTTGACCACCTTATTGTTGATTATTTTGGATGTTGGGCGCTAGTCTTAGATGGTGGTAGTGGCTAATAGGTCACCTATGGCAGTGGTGAACCTAGTTGAACAACCCCAAGCTTCTCTTCCCACACTTATGAGTTTCCTAAGCTCTCATGCTTTTTGAGAGGGTGGACCTAGACTTGTTTGGGACTCATAGTTACAGCAGTTGGAGGAGCTCAACACCGATGAGAGAGCGGGTGATGGATTTCCATTATGGTATTACCATTGTTCCAACAATATCAGAGGCATCCAAGCATCAAATGTTAAGTCAAGCTTTGGACCTGTATTGTTTGACTTGGATGGTGAGCCTTGGCTTGCTAAAGTAATGTAGGATGTACTTGATAGGCATCGCCACTCTGACACTTGTGAGCCATGTGCCTATTGAGATGATTCAAGCACATGTTGGGGGTGATAGACCAAGTGGACATGGTATTCTTTGGACATATCTAGTGGCTACTAGGGAGAGTGGTCTACTTGATGGCTATCCAGGTCAGCATGGTCTACTTGGATTACACCCTTGGTCTACTTGAGATGCAACTAGAGGATGTATGGAGCTTGCAACCACATTAGAGGGAGTTTTTCACATGAAGGTTGGACAACTAGTGGTTGGGAGCATGACACTACTACTCCCAAGAGACCCGTGTAACAACCAATTACTACATCTTCCACTCCTACATCAATTACAAAGCATACTTGGGAGCCAGATTTGGGACCCAAGCTTACAAGAGGGGAAAGACAAAGAGTTTGGAGGTTCTTGAGAAGCTACACAAGTTTTTTTCCTTTTGTATGAAAGACTTAGGTGCTTTGAAAGGACCTAGTATTCAGATTGAGCTGACTAGCAATACACCAGTTATTTGACATCCCTATCCATATAATGACATGGAGAGAGCACTGATTCAAAGCTAGAGTAGAGATCTTCTTGGGGTTGGTTTGGTGGAGATTTCACATGAAGAGTATGCATCAACTACAGTGATGTCGGCCAACAAGGACATGCATGGCAACTACATAAATAGACTGTGTGGAGATTACCATCCTATCAACCAATAGACTAGGGCTGATCAATATGCCATACCTACACCGAAGGAGATCTTTGATGTGATTGAGCATGCAAAGGTCTTGAATACTTTGGGCATTTGAGCAAGATATCATTAGTTGCCAATCAAGAAAGAAGATAAGTCCAAGACAACATTTTAGGCTATTGATCCTCATAACAAGGATGTGTTATATCAGTGTAGGTTCTTACCATTTGGATTAAGGAACACTCTTACTGAGTTGTAGAGGGTCATGGATAGGATCCTATGGGATTGGATTTTTCTCAATGCTATATTGATGACATTTTGGTCTATAGCACTATTTTGGAAGAGCATGAGAAATAGTTGTTGGAGGTGTTTGAGAGGTTGAGATCTCATGGACTTAAATTAGATCTTGGGAAGTGTAGATTTCCATGAGCAAGTTTTAGTATTTAGTTACATTAGTACATTTTAGTATTAGTTACACTATCTACCCTAGAGGACTTGATTTTTAGTAGACCAAGGTGGAAGCTATTGCGTGTATTCCTTGGCATACGGATGTGAGCAGAGTGCAAGCATTCCTTAGGTTGGCAAAATTCTATTGCTGTTATGTTAGAGGATTTAGTGCCATTGCTAAGGCCTTGACAAAGTTGACCAAGCTTAGACAAGAGTGGTGTTGGGGAGATGAGCAAGAGAGAGCTTTTGTAGAGCTCAAGGGGAGGTTGACATCTACTCCTATTCTGAGGAGACAGATCAGAGGATGACCATTTCATGTTCACATTGATTGGAGTATGTTGGAGCTTGGAGCAATGCTCACCCAACATGATGATGAGGGGAAGGAGTTTATGGTGGCCTATGCTAGTAGCTCCAACAATTCAATAAAGTTAAAGTATAGTTCATATGAGAGAGAGTGCTTGGTAGCAATATGGGCAATAACATTTTTTTGATGTTACCTATTTGGTAACCCTTTTACTCTCATCATTGATCATCAAAGACTAAAATGGTTGATGGAGTCCAACAAGCTTTTAAGAAAGCTTGCAAAATGGGCTTTGATTTATAGGAGTTTATACTCCTATAAATCAAAGCCCATTTTGCATTTTTCATGATTATTCATAGACTTGGAGTAATGAATGGTGATACAAATGGGTTGAGTAATAACCCATGTCCCAATCAACAAGATCAAACTAGAGCACATTGGCATGGTGAGAGAGATTAGGTGATGGTGTCAGGTTGGCATGCATCAACCTTTCTTTGCATATCTTATGAGGCTTTGTGGTATCTCTCTTAGTGCATGCAGGAGGAGTTATTGAGATCACAGCTCTAGAGAATGGAGATAGTGGTACAATTCAATGAGACATTGTTGATGATGTTGTCATGCCATTTGTAGAGTCGCATCTAGATTGCTCAGGCATTGGAGTTGTAGTGATAGTAGTTAGAGGTATTTTAGAAGTCACTCATAGACTACTTTCCAACGGTCAGATTTTTTGTTTGGGGTATTGACTTCATGGTGGGGCCCACCATCACTTTGCACCATTGGGTGTGCCGTCAGCAGGACCGTTAGGGTTTTAGACCTAGCTCAAGTCCAAGGGTATACTTTTGAAGTGTAGCTTTAGAGAGCTCACTTCTCTTTGTTGAGCCTTTGAGTTCCTGATTATGGTGGACAAGGCCGGTGAGTGTCACTTGGATTCTCTTAGCTAGAATGGGTGTGGCTTGATTGTAATCAATGCTCTGTTGTTGGTAGTTTATAGAGTGACAGATCAAGAATTGATTTGAGTTGGGTTGATTTGAGTGGTATAAACAAACTAATTACAACAGAGGATTGAGATCAAGGGGAAATCGGGTGTAAGAACTACAAGTGTTGGTGATATCTCCAAGCTCGGTGGATCATTGGTAACTCAATTCAAGTTCAGATGTTGGTGTGCAGGAGCTCATTGATTGATGTGGATTTGGCAGTGAGGTAGATAGTGTGCGGAAGCGCTGGCCAAATTTTGAGCAAAGAGAAGCAATTTTTGAGCAATGGTTATAATTTTGAGCTCAAGAGGTGAAAAGCAAGACCAATTTGTTGCGAGTTGGGCTCCAAAGTGGAATAGAAGGTGGAGTTGGGAATCCATTCCCATGAATTTGTGATTTGGAGAAACAAGTTTTTCAATTTGGCTCAAGTGAAGAGTTAGTAAAGGATTTGGCGGTCAATTGACTTTACGGTTTACATCATATTTTAGGTCATATTTTATTGGTGTTTACATCAAATTTTGGACAGATTTGGAGATTTGCTTTTTGGCCAGATTTGGAGGAGTTTCACTTGAGTTGGAGGATTTCCACAGATTTGGAGAAGTTTCACAGATTTGGAGGAGTTTCACCATATTTAGAGAGGGTTTGAAGTGGCAAGAAGAAAGGCCTCATTTGGGCGTTTAGAGGCTTTGAGGCATAGGGCTGTGGGCTATGAGAGGCTATGAAGGCCTAGAAGGGCCAGCAAGCCAGCTTGCTGGCATGAGGCTAGCTAGTTTAGAGTAGATCTTGGTCATTGTTTGGCAAAATTTGCCCATCTTGCTAGATTGTGTGCAATAGGGTTTAACTCCTAGATCTCAGGTTCCTAGATTGGTGCCTTAGCCAATTGGTCCACCCTCACTTGTTGTCCTAGTGATTGTTCCACTATCTATACACTTGTAGCTTTGGGTAGGAGAGGCAATTTGATCCCATTCTTGGTGATCCTAGTAGCTTAGATCATAGATAGGAACTCCTATTATATCAAATGCCAAATGGTGCCAGAGTCAGTCTTGTGTTGCTTTATGAGATGGAGGGTTTTTGTTTAGATTTCTTGTGATTGGACCTCCTATTCTCTATTTCTTGTTTATGCACCATGTTTGTATGAGATGCCTTGAATTTAGAGCATTGGTGCTTTGGTGTGCTCTCGATGGTGAGGCTCGAGTGATGACCAATCATACTACCTTTTTTTCTCTCCGGTGAGCCAGGAAGTGATGACCTTCATACCATGAGAGTGCGTGATGTGATGGTAGGTTACAAGTGGCCCTTTACCCTAGTGTAGTTGTCTCAGTTAGAGTTACATTAGTGGGTAGTGTTCCATTGGTATTGGCACTTGGTGCTGCTCAATTGGTGTTAGTACTTGGTGGTGTTTGGTTGGTGGTGTTGGTTCTTGGTGGGGTACTTGTGTTGCGGTTGTGGTTGGTGGTTTATGGTTACTTTGTCATGATAGAGTTATTTGGGGTTTCCAAAAGAGATAGCTATGCAATATGCAATGGGTTTACTCAAAGTGGCACTCGGTATTAGCTTGTATCTCAGGTCCCAATGAGGAAGGAGATTGATTGTGAGTTGGCACTTGGCATGTTTGCATTGTTGTTTTGGGGCATAGACAAGATTTATGGGGCCTACAAAGGCCCTAGGCGTTACTCTAGCATGGTTGGATCCATTGAGTTGGATGACTTCATCCAAGAGTTTGATAGTTGGTGTAATCCGCAAAAGATGCAAAACCCAACTTTGTTCACACCTTTCATGGCATGAAAAGATTATTTCAGCACTTGGAAGGTCCACCGATGGACAACTACCATGAGTTCACAAGAGCTCACTTGGAGGAGATTGAGTTATGGAGACAGTATTGGTCTCCAAACTATATCTTTATCACTTCAGGCTTGGTTGCCAATGGTATATTGGAAGTACCTACAAGTTCTAACTGGAGTAGCGTTGGTGGAGCTAGTAGAGGTGCACTTGTTGGAGATAATGCTACTACAAGTGGAGGTACTACAGGAGGTGGTGTAGTACCAAGGTTTAACCCCATGGTAGAGTTCTTTTAGTGTTTGAGGTAGAACTACTAGGGAGTGCGGATAGACAAGTTGAGGAGCTTGTAAGACTTCCAATGGAAGGCTAGAGAGAGCCTATGAAGGCATACACTCACATGAGGCAACTGATCAATTTCACTCAAGGAATTACTAAGGCCCAAGCAGTCCAGTTTTTGTATGGGATACTGGATAGGGAGTTGTGACATAGAGTTTGTGATGTTATGTTGTTACAAGCTACTTCACCAACTTTGGTGGTGGTCTTTCATTTGGTTGAGCATATTGAGCTCAACATGGTGTAGGAGAGAGTGTTGACATCTGGATTTAGTAGGGAGACCTCATCCACAATTGTGTTCTTCTAGAGTGCAGCAGAGTGCACCACACCCTGCTACTTTTTGAGGATAGGGTGGACAACCAGATCCTATGGAGTGAGTGGAGGGCCTAGTGAAGCTAGACTCTTACCTTCATTTTTGGGTCAGTAGCAGCCAATGAGTGGTGGTGTTGCTTGTTGGATGTGTGTTGGACCTCACCATAAGAGAGAGTGTACTCAGGGTTGTGGACCTAATACCTCTGGTGCATCATAGCTAGCATAGAGATAGTGTGAGCATTGCCACTGATTTGGTCATATTAGTGACCGGTGCTTTGACCTACACTTGGAGCTAAGGAGTGGTAGGGATGCTATGGTAGGTGGTAGAGGAGCTCTAGGTCATAGAGGACAAGGTGCTAGAGGTGGTGGTAGAGGATCCATACCTAGTAGAGGTGTAGTACCTTCCTTTACTTCTAATATAGCTATGGCTACTCGGATTGAGCAGTTGGAGCAAAGATTGGCTAGTTTGGCCATTGCTCAAAGGAGAACAGATTTGGGTGCTGAGGCTTCCACCTCATATGCTGGTGATAGAGATGCTTTGGACTTCATGTGTAGAGCATCACAAGTAGATGCATCTACGGTGGTGACTAGGAGTGCAGTACGTGCTCCATAGCCTAGAGGAGCATCAATGGAGTTGGACCCACAAAGAGGGGAAGTTGGGAGATAGGTCAAACTTCCCTAGTCTTTCATGCTCTTTGAGGCATTGCAAACAACATCCATGGCTCCTAGACGTCCCAATGTAGGTGTGGTAGGTGGTGATGGGATGCATGATAGACTACTTGTTAGTCAACCACCTGCTACTACATAGACTGAGTCTAGCATGATGTTGGGGGCGGCTCAGCTGATTATACATTGCCCTTTGTTTTCATCCAGTGCATGTTTACATTGGAAGTTGACCCAATCACACTGTTTTGGTTGGCTACCACAATTTGTGAGGGTAGGGATGATGTGATCCCCTACTAATAGAGCAAAGGTTGTTGATAGTGGAGTTGACTTGGTTGAGGAGCATGGAATTCACTCAACAACCAGTGGTTTGTGGCAAGCAACAACGGCTAGATTGGAGGAGCTGCCAACTAGACCGGCCTTTGAGAGAACATAATTCACACCTAGTGTCATCCTATTCGATAATCAGAGGGGGATTTTTCTATTTGGTGGGACTTTTAGGGAAGGTCTATACACCACAGAGAGTCTTATTAGACTCTGGTGCGCAACCCCTTATGTTGGGGAAGGCTACAATTGTTGATCTAGGATTACGGAAGATAGATATGGAAAGATGTCTATTTCAGATCCAAACATCTCTAGGAGTTGGTTCAATATAGTACATCATACATGGAGAGCTAGTTGTTTAGATTCAGCTTGGTCATCTGATTGATAGCTTGATGGTGAGGGCTCAGGCTATTGCGACAATAGCTGAGTCCTATGATGTGCTAGTCGGTGGAGTAGTGCTATACCTCATGGGTTTCAATATTGACTATTGGAAGGAGATAGTCTCCTATAGACCAGGTTGGCAGTCATGTGAGGGATGAGTATGTTGCCTACCAATACGCTTCAATAGTGGTAACTTAGCTCACTACAGTCCGGGACCATGGCTGTATCAGTTTCAACTTTCAATGGTGTAATTACTTTGCCTGTTGATTTACTAGAGAGGAACACTCATATAGAAGATACTCCAATACCAGAGGAGATCACTCGGATTTGGAGTACAAGTGAGATTGTTCCATCTACCTTGGATGTTCCATTGTGGAGTTTGGAGGATGCATTGTAGCAGCATTGGTTGGTGCAACACGCTTGGAGTGGAGCCTTTGTACCACCACAACATGAGTGTGAGGATGAGCCTCCAAAGTTGATTACCTTGACACCTTTGAATACCACACTCATTGCTTGGTAGTATCCAGTAGAGGGAGTATGTCTATTGGAGTTGTTTGGTGGGATTAGCACCGGACTAGTTGCATTACTACAGGCGGGTATACAAGTACAAAGGTACTTGTATGTTGAGAGAGATAAGATTGCTAGATCAGTCTCTCTACATCATGTGGCACACTTTGGCTTACTGATATCTTGAGTTATTACTGATGTCAACAATTAGGGGTTACCAGAAGGCCCTACCACCAGACATTTCCTTACTGGGAGTGCATGATATGGAGAGACATAAACCTGTTCATTTGGTGATTTCTGGATGGCCATGTTAGGGATATAGACGTGTTGGCCAAGGTTTGGGTCTTCATGATCCCCATTCAGGTGTGTTTTGGGAGATGTTATGCATACTTTGACATCTCCAGGTCCATCAATCCTTTTCTCCAACTTACCTTTTGGAGAACATTCCTTTGATGGGTGATTCTTGCACTAGGGTGGTGGCAAGTACACATCAGGTCCATTCTTGGATGGGACCTATTGTTTTGTTAGATGTAGCCAAAGTGGGATCACAGGCTCATCATCTTTGTCTTTGGTAGACAAACCTCTTATCCAAAGGGGTTCTACAACATGCATATGATGGGATTCAGTGATTAGACCACATCCTTGTTGATGATATCTTGGATGTTGGGTGTTAGTCTCAGATAGTGGTAGTGGTTGATAGGTCACCTATGGCAGTGGTGAACCTAGTTGGATAGCCTAGAGCCGTTTCCCTACACATATGAGCTTCCTAGGCTCTCATGCTTTTTGAAAGGGAGGTCATGGACTTGTTTGGGACTCACAATTATAGCAATTGGTGGAGCCCAATGCTTTTGCGGGGATCGTAAGCTCTCAAGAATGCACCAAGGACTTGGTTGCTTGCGCTTAAGCTGTCTTCTTTGTCAATGACTCGGAAGCGTTCCCGATGCCGGCTTTGTTCTTTGACCTGACAACAATAGCACTTTTGCTGGACAATTTGTCTACGGTTGTTCTTAAGTGTAGACCCTTGTCAATGGCTATTTGGGTTGGCTTCTCGTATTATCGCTGTCCTTCATGTGCTAACATTCTTGGTCTATGCTCTTGGTTGTAGTATGGTTTGGCTTGGTGGATTTGTAGCACTGGGCTGGTCTGGTCTGGTGGGGTTTACAGAATAGCCTTGATTTGCACCTAGTTGCTTGCACCTAGGCTGAACTGGTTTCTACCTTTGATCCTTTCATGTCTATGTTTCTCTATCACACCCTTTTGAGACTTCTTTGGATTTCTGCCAAAACACATTCAAGATTTTATAGTCTTAGCCAAACCCTTCTTTGATGCTTCACTATTCTTAAGAGAACTCTTTCACATTTCTATCTTCCCCTGTCTTGTCAACACCCCCAAACCTCTTGATACTTCACTTCCTAACAGACCCTCTATCCTACCAGAAATTTGTTTGAGAATTCTCTATATCTGCCAAGACTCTCTCCTTGTAATTTTCCTCATTGTTGCCACCTTTCAATACCTATCGATGTGTGGAGGTACTATTCTCTAAGATGAAGTTGCTGATCACAACTTCTTGGGCTTGAGCGACTATCATCTAAACTTTGATCATAGCAGCCGTCATCAGTAATGAGCAATTTGTGACCTTTCTCAAAGGTCAAGATGCCTTTAGCAGCAACTTGAATTGTAAACACAACATTGTCAACAGTTTTTGGCCTCCAAGTGCTAAGCATAAGTGCAAGGCTTTGGATAATGCAAGCTGCCTATGTTTGGATCCTAAATAAATCCTGCCCAAGCCGATGTCCGATGATGAACCTTTTGCTTGGGAGGAGAATAATATGAATCTTGTGTAGACTTTAAACCAAATTTATCCTAGAATATCATAGAAGATGAGAGGCTCTACCATTGAGATGATCACTTTCACCGTGTTTCACATGAGCTCTAATGCCACCAGAAATGGAAAACTGAACTGAACTCTACCGCATATAAGATACCACAATGTCTATATTTGCGAGAAAAGTCCACCTCATCTTTCTCAATGTTCCAACTCTGCTATAGAATAGTAGGAGCACAAAGTTAGCCAGGATTTCAACTTTGAACCTAAGCAAACAATATGATTGGATAATCACCATGAATTTATCCCAATCGTCCATAAGTCTTCATGTTGGATTTTGCAGCTCACCATTCGACTATTCTCCAACATGTATCTCTTCTGTATGATAAGAACACTGGACAGCAAGAAACCGTATACAAAAAATTCCAGTCCATGAAATCTTAATTCTGCATTGTAAGGACAATGGCCAATGCCTGCTGCAGCTGCTTATGTGCAACTTCAAAGCCCCAGGTGCTCTCTCTGATTAATCTCCAATTGTGAGAATAAAAACAACTTTCAATCTTTCCAAATGCACATACTCTCTTGACTATCTCCTCACTGTCTGGGTTGTCCTTCCAAGGCTTCCTCTTGTTCTCACTCAATCTTGGACTGCCAAGAGGCTGCTCACCATTAATGATGAGGATGTATGAAAAGTCCAGCAAGCTCTGTCTATTGGGTACAAATTCCCTTTGATCAATATTTTCCTATCACTCAGAAACCCTCCTTTGATAGCTATCACTCCTAAGACCTCTGATTTTTCCCCTTTAGTATTGTCACTCCTGTTCTTCTCAAAATCCTCTTCAATCCTTGTCTATCATTCAAACTTCCTTCTCAATCCTCTGCCCTTCCAACTCAAACTCTCTCCTCGTCATCTTCCTATCCTTCCATCTTTCAGAATTATTTGTTCATGTCCAAACCTTCCCCCTTCGGGAGTATAGCCTTCTCACATTTTGGGAAAAGCTGACAAGCATTTGACTTCACCCTTCTTACATTATCATCAAAGCCAAGAATAAGATGCTCTACTAATACAGACTGTTGGACCAAGTCTGCTACCTTCAACTTTGGAAATCCTCTCTAAAATTTATTTGGAGGGCTGCCAAGTCGACCACCCATCTAGACTTCAGTCTTCCCTTTGAGAGTTCCTCCTCCTATCCAGACTTTCTGCCTTTTGATCCTTTGCTCTTTTTTTCCTCAGTTCCTCCTTCGAGACCTCACTGTCCTGCAAAACCCCCCAAAACCCTTTTTCCTTCTATTTTTGTCACTCAAAAATCCCTTTCTGATTCTTCTCCTTTGTTTTCCTTGGTTCTTCCCTCAAGAACTCAATGTCCTTCCAAACCCCTAAAATCCTTTGATACTTCTCTCCTTCTATCTTTGTCACTGGAAAATCCCTTTCCAATTCTTCTCTTCTTACCCGTTTGATCCTTCACTATTCCTGCCCAAACCTTCTCTCCTTCTATCTTTGTCACTCAAAAATCCCTTTCCAATTCTTCTCCTCTTTACCCATTTGATCCTTCACTATTCTTGCCCAAACCCTTTGTTACTCTTCTGTCACTCAATTTCCTTTCAGTCCCTTTCTCTTTCTGTCCAAACCCCTTGATCCTTCACTCTTCTTGTCTCTCCTCTTCGATTCTTCACTATCTTCATGTCCCAAAAACCCCTTCGATACCTTCTTTAGAAATTTTGATCTTCCAACCCTCCTGCTTAGTCCAGACTTTCCCTTGAAGGTTCCCTTGTCTAGACTACTCCTCTTTGATGCTTTTTTTTTTCTTTTTCTTATGTCCTTCAGCCTGCTCAACCCTCATTCAATCCCATTCAAAATTCTCCTCTCATGTCTTGTCATCAGCCATCAGCCAGATCTCTTCTCTCAAAACCTTTCTCATTAAACCCTCAATGCCCTGTCACTCTTCAGCAAGATCTCCTCTTGAACAGTTTTTTTATTGACCCTTACTACACTGTCACTCTTCTATCTTTCTCTTCTTCCAGGCACTCCCTTGAAGCTAAAAAAAGGTCTTTTGCTCTGCCACTAATGAATTATACTCCTAAGGCCCATTAGCATAAACAAAAACCCAAACTTGTGTAACATAAATTAAAGCTGCGAGTTTGTATAACACAAAGAAACTCTCAGCTCAAGCAAAATTAAACAAACTTTTGAGATTATAGTAGCACAAAACTACTTCTGGCCTTTACAATAATATAGAAAAAATTTCCGGGACAAGGTAGCATAAAACAACTCCAGAGACACATTGACATAAGAAATACAAGTTCCTTGCAACAAGAAGAAGAGGAAAAAAAATTTCACACCAAATGGCATTAAGGGTATGCGTGGGCTATTTTTCCCATGATAATGCCGATGAGAAAGACCGGGCTATGGGTTTTTGCACCAATATTACCGTTGTTCTAGTAGTGTCAAAGGCATCCAAGCATCAGATGTTAGGTCAGGCTATGGACCTGAACTATCTAACCTAGATTGTGAGCCTTGGCTTGGCAGAGCAACATAGGATGCGCTTTATATGCATCACCACTTGGACACTTGTGATCCCTGTGCCTATTGAGACAATTCAAGCACATGTTGGGGACAATGTACCGCGTGGACATGGTATTCTTGGGACACAGCCAATAGCTACTAGGAAGAGTGGTCTACTTGGAGTCCATCCAGGTGAGCGTGGGCTACTTGGATTACACCTTTGGTCTACTTGGGATGCTGCTAGAGGACGTGTGGAGCTTGCAATCAGAGTGGATGGATTTTTTCACATAGAGATTGGGACCTCTAGTGGTCGTGAGCTAAGACTTCTGCTCCCAAGGGCCCAGTGTAGCAGCTAGTTAGTACATCTTCTACTCCTATAGCAATTATAGAGAATATATGGGAGCCAGATCTTGGATCCAAGTTCACAAGAGGAGAAAGATGGAGAGTTTGGAGGTTCTTGAGGAGTTACACAAGTTGTTTTGCCTTTAGTATGAAGGATTTGGGTGCTCTAAAATGACCTTGTATTTGGACTGAGTTAACTAGCAATACACCAATTTTCTGATGTCCTTATTAATATAGTAACATGGAGAGGATATTGACTCAGAGCCAAAGTAGTGACCTTTTTGAAGCTGGTTTTGTGGAAATTTCACATGGAGAGTATGCATCAATGACATTGATGCCAGCTAGGAAGGATATGCATGGCAACTACACAAATAGGCAGATGTGTGGAGATTACCGTCCTATCAACCAATAGACTAGAGCTTATTGGTATGCCATGCTTACACCGGAGGAGATCTTCAATGAAGTTGTGTATGCAAAGGTCTTTAGTATTCTGGATCTTTGAGTAGGATATCATCAGTTGCCAATTAGGAAGGAAGATAAGTCCAAGATAGCATTTTGGGCTATTGATCCTCACGGTAGGAGGTGTTATATAAGTGGAGGTTCTTACCATTTGGGTTAAAGAACGCTCTTGCTGAGTTCCAAAGAGTCATGGATAGGATCCTATCTGGATTGGATTTTGCTCAATGCTACATTGATGACATTTTGGTCTATAGCACTTCTATGGAAGAGCATGAGAGACAGTTGTTGGAGGTGATTGAGAGGTTGAGATCTCATGGACTCAAATTACATCCTAGGAAGTGTAGGTTCTTCCACAAACAGGTTGAGTATTTGGGTCACACTATTTACCCCAAAGGATTTGGTGTTTAGTAAACCAAGGTAGATGCTATTGCACATATTCCTTGACCTACACATGTGAGCAGAGTATGAGCATTCCTTGGGTTGGTGAACTTCTATCATCGCTATGTTAGAGGATTTAATGCCATTGCCAAGGCCTTGACAAAGCTGACCAAGCTTACACAAGAGTGGTGTTGGGGAGATGAGCAGGAAAGAGCTTTTGTAGAGCTCAAGGAGAAGTTGACATCTACTCCTATTTTAAGGAGATCGATCAAAGAATGACCATTTCAGGTTCACATTGATTGGAGTATGTTGGTGTGGTACCCACATTTTTTTTGGGCGTGTTTTGATAAGGTTTTGAAGAAGAAGTGCATTGGTAAGCCAAAGGAGGGCTTAATGGGGAAGAAATGTGAAGAATCGTGTGCCTAGCACAAACCCAAAGTCAACCTCGGGTCAAGTGCAAAGAACCCAAGGTGGACAAGAGAAATATACAACGACAAGGACTTCATATTGGTAGTGCAACTTGATCCAAAGAACCTATAACAAAATTCTTTGGGGTCTGCCAATCAAGAAAGTATGCAAGAAGAAAGTGACTACCTCGAGGACCAAGACATTCTTGACAATGATAGGAACCCACTTCACAGAATTGGTGAGTGGCACAGAGCAATGACTAAAGAATGACCAATCAGCAAAGGACTATAAAATTGATAGTTCTGCAAGGAAGTGCTGCAATGTCCAGACACTACCTTGTTCCTATTTAGAGTTGACCCCAAGGAATGAAAATTTTGAATACGCAAGAAGAGTGGGTTAGAATCTTGGGTACAATCTTTCACAAGAAGAGAGTGAGGAAACATATGATGGCCCCAAGAGTGAGTAAGTAGAGTGTTGTGAGGGGTCTTGCAATGTGTTGATTAAATGTAGTGGCAAGGGTCAAAAACTTATCAAGAATTCACATCATGTTTCTAGCCTGGAATTGGAATTTTAGCTTTCTAGGTTTCATGGTAGAGATTGTCGTGAGTGATTGCAAGGATGGGACAAAGCACAAAGGGAAGAGAGGAAATCCGGATTGATGGACAAATTTGGATTGGAGATTTGTCTTGGGAAGAGAAGCAAGAGAGGTAGGGGGTATCACCTTCTATCGGAAGTGTGATGCATCAGAAAAGACTGCCAAGGTGAGGAATTCTTTTAATTGACCGTGCACCAAGAATGGGTATAAGGCGGATAGTTATAGAGACCCAATGCAGAGAGAGATCATGAGCACAATGATGGCAATGTTTGCCAGAGCAAACTACCTATGTCACAATGCAGCAAGCAATCTTCTTTCATCAGATGTTTGCACGAGAAGCAATAGATTGGGCAAAGTGTTTGCATCAACAAGTGGGGCATATGATTAAGGGTTGGAAAATGGATATCCAACCACACTATTTTGTACCCTTTGTAGCTCACTTCTACTTTGGGCTGAATTTGCTAACTTTGGAGCAGAGAAATAGAATGTGGTCGCACTTTCATCTAGATTTGTGCAAGGAGATAGATGCGTATGAACAGTACTACATGGAGAGGGTTCAAGAAGGGGATGAGTATTACAAGAAGAGTGGAAAGGAGAGGATCATAGCAGTTGACATCCCCAGGCCAAGAAAGAGAGATAAACCCAAAGGAAATGTTGCATCAATACAACCACAGAAGATGCAAAAGCCTAATCCAAAGGCAGTGTTGGTGAAGGTAAAGGAATCAACTCCGGGGAGGAATCAAAAGGAGAAATCAAGTCAAAGGGAGAAGCCTTGGGAGGAGGAGAAGAATTCACATTGCAAAGTGAGGAGTTGAGCAATGGTAGTGAAGGCAAAGTAAAAGTTCAGCAAACAAGAGAAAGCATCATGGAAAGTAGAGAAGACAAGTCCGGAGGTGTCCAACATTGAGCAAGGATGTGAGAAGGAAGAAGAAGGTGTCTTGGTGTGTCCAAGAGGTGCCAAAGGGAAGAGAAGTGCTCAAATAGTCAACGTCAAACCCAATAAGGTTATGATTGAGGAGCAGGAGAGCTTGGATGAAGAAACATTGAAGATACAAAGATCACGTCTTCAAGGTAAGGCGCCAGTGGAGGAGTTATCTACAAGGGGCAAAGATGTCAAAGCCAAAGATAGGCGGTATGATGGAAAAGAGTATCTTTCAAAGGTAGTATGTCCCTTGTTGGTGTTTCTACAGCAAAAGAAAGCAGAAATAGTGAGTGCTAATCTGGATGTGAAGGACAAGTTGAAGGTAGTGATGAAGTGGAATGCGGAGACCTCGTTGTTGAGAAGCAAACTATTGTGAGTAGAAACATGAGTAGAAATGAAAGCTAAAAAACTTTGGGTGGAGGAAATTCTTTGGAGTAGGTACTCAAATGCGATGAGTGAGAATATTGGTGAAGTGTTGGGAGGAAGTAAAGGAGAAGATGGCGTTGGTCAAAGTGTTGAAGAGTAAAATTGTTGGTGCACAAGTAGAGCTGATACATTCAAAGGTAATTGTAGTAGTGATGGAGCAAGAATTGGAGAGTTTAAAGAAGAAGGTAGTTGATAAGATCAAGCTTGGCAGTGGGAGTTAACAGAGCGTAGTTGGGAGGAAGAACAATTGCAAGGATTGTTGAGAGTAGTAGAAGATCAACTCCTATTGAATCAACACGAGAAGGAGGCAATGAAAGATGAATTTGAGGATGAGTTGACAATGTATTGTAATGAGTTGGAGGAGGAGACAAAGAAAGATAAAGTAGAGCTGGTTGCAAAATTGGATGTTGTAAGAGCAATGGCAAGCGAGATGAAGTTGCACTAAAGTTGAAGGGAAGTTGGAAGAAGCCAAATTGCACAAGTTGAAGTTGTTGGTATAGAAGACAAGAAAGAGGAAGGCAAAGGACACTGAGTTAAACAATCTATTAATTCATTTGCAAGATAGTGTAGATAGAAAGATGTTAGAGCTAGTAGACAATGTCTATCTCATATTAGATCTTGTTAGAACAGACTTGGATAGACTTTGTAGTGAGGCAAAATTAGCAAGGAAGTCTCAAGTAGTAGAAGTAGGAGTACAAGTGTCTTCAAGTGAGTTACTTGAGACACTAGAGAACAGTGGGTCGCAATATAAAGAAAGAGATAGGTTATCCATGTCTGCAATTGTAGTACAAAGTGGAGAGATAGTAGAAATAGTTGATGAAAGAGTGGTATTAGGTAGACCCAAAGAAGGAGAAGTGATATAAGGAACATCGGATTTGGAAACCAAAGTTCAGGTTGACACTAGATCGGATGAGTAACAAATTTGAGATTTGAAGAGGTAGTTATGAAGATGTGCGTTGTCATTTTGGATCTACAGGTTTGTAAAGTTGTTGAAGAATGGTATTCTGGTTAGTAATTGTTGATTTCTATACTATTTAAAGGTGGCATTTGGAGTCTTATGTTTTTCAGTGTTCATTATTCATGAGAATAGATAACGCAAAGTGTTGATTTTAGTGCTCATTGCTTGAGCTTAGTTTTGAGTATTATTTTTGTGTGTGTGTGTTTGTGAGTGTGTGAAGAAATTCAAAGTGCAATTTTTAGTGTTAGTGTTGGATTCTGCATCTTTGATTCCATTTTGTGTGTTTGATCCTGAGTGGATAGCAATTGAAGCAATGCCTTGACAAATTTGAGAGGAATTGTAGTGTTGGTAGCATTTTGCATTTGCAAGTGCAGCGCTGAGTTGATGTGAAGCAATTTTGATTAAGGAAGTTGTGCCTTCAGTGGAAGGGTGGAACACAATTGTGAGACAAAGTTGTTTTATAGTGAAGTAGCCATTTTTTAGAGAAACTAAATCATCACAATCAAGTTTGTTTGGACAAAATTGAAAGATTTATGATTATGAGCGTGTAATTTGTGACAAGAATTGTTGTTGAGCGCTTGTTTTTGTCTTTTGGATGTAGTTCTAAGAGATTAAAGATCCAACCAAGAAGAATTAATTTGGTTACTTTGCTTTGTATTTGGATATTTCTGACTAGTATCTCTATGGGAATGAACTTTATTTACCTGATTACCACAAAAGTGATACTTGTTAGGTTGTCACATTTGGGGCTTGGAGTAGTGCATACCCAGCATGATGATGAGGGGAAGGAGTTTGTGGTGGCCTACGTTAGTTGATCCAACAATTTAGCGGAGGCAAAGTATAGTTCATATGATGGAGAGTGCTTGGCAGCAGTTTGGACAATAGCACATTTCCAATGTTACCTATTTGGTAACCCTTTACTCTCATCACTATTCATCAACCACTAAAGTGGTTGATGGAGTCTAACAAGCTTTCAAGAAAGCTTGCACAATGGGCTCTAATTTTATAAGAGTATGATAATTTCACGGTTATCCACAAACTTGGAGTGGTGAACCATGATGTAGATGGGTTGAGTAGAATCCCATGTCCCAACTAGCATGATCAGACCGGAGCACATTGGCATGGTGACTCAGATGAGGAGATGGTGCCAAGTTGGCATGCATATGCCTTTTAGTGTATATTTTCTAAGACTTTGGTGGTATCTCTCTCAGTGCATAAAGGAGGAGTTATTAAGGTCACAGATCCAAAGAGTGAAGATATTAGTACAGTTCAACGAGACATTCATGATGATGTCTTAGTCATAGACTATCGTTGCATTTGTGTTGTGGGTAGCACAATTGGAGCCAAGGAGAGAGACCATGTTCTTCAACAAGCCAGACGGTTCAGATTGGAGGGCAAACACCTTTTGTGTATATGGGAGGATGGTAGAGTGAGAGTAGTACAACTTCCATCTCAAAGACTACAATTGGTCTGTCATGCTCATGAGGAGCTAGGACATTTTAGGGCAAAGCATACATATAGCTTACTCCATAGTCATTATTGGTGGTGCGGTATGCAAACCAATGTATAGCAAATTTTTGCCAGATGTGTGGTTTTTGACCAAGTTAGAGCATCATTTAATGCTCCTATGCCATAGTTGCACCTATTACCTATCATGGGATTGGGTTACCGTTGAAGTTTGGACTTTGTTGGACCTTTACCATTAGCTGTGAGACATCATCGGTGCCTTCAAGTGATGGTGGAGCACTTCTCCAATTGGATTAAGTTGGTAGTACTTTGTAACAAGTCCAGTGAAGGGACATCTTACTCGTTCTTGTATCAGATTCTTAGTCATTTTGGTGCACCAGGTTAAGGTTTTGACTAATCAAGGTATAGAGTTCTTGGGAGAGTTTCAGGTCTTGTGTGACAAAGCTTTGATTGATCATCATACTACCTCTTGAGATCACCTTAAGGCATATGGTTTAGCAGAGAGAGTGGTTCAGACACTAAAGAGAGGATTGCAAAAGTATAGTTTTCAGAGAGGCCACTTGGGAGATTGGGATCTCCAATCACCTTGGTTGGCCATGCGCTATTGCTTCAGCCGCAAGCCTCCTTAGCATCCTTCTCTCCTTACTTTCTACTTTATCAACAAGATCCACATTTATCTATAGTTATTTTTCAAGATGCTACTATAGTCTTGGACTTGGATGATCAAGATGTATGGGAGAGCGTATGTTCTAAAAACACAGGGATCTTTTGGAGAGTGATGCCGATGGTCTTTGAAAACTTAGCGATTGCTTAACATAGGGATACCTTACATTATGCTACTATTTGAGGAGGAGGTTATAGACCCTCAATCCGTCAATTTCATCCAGATGACTATGTATATCTATGATAGATAACACCAATAACACTTGATTTTCTATAGACCACACTATCTTGAGAGTGCGTGAGGTTTTGCCATCTGTAGTCCTTGTGTTAGAAGGACATGATGGTGTTGTTTGGAAGGATCATGTGTGCACTTATGCGCCATGCCACCTCCCAAACATTGGTGGTGCTATGGACCCAAGCTTAGCACTTGTACGGGCAAGCTTGAGGTATATGTTATGTGGCTCTTTTGGTGGAGCTGCTATTATTTAGTGTGTGATAGCTGTTCAAGAGGATGGCATATGGCATGTATGACTCCTCCCCTCATTGTGGTTCATCAAGGACAATGGTTACATCCTAGATGTACTTGATCTATAGTTAGTTCATCCTTTATATGGTATAAATTGCAAACAGACAACTAATGATGGGGTTCAATAACAACCGGCTTCTTGATCCTTGCCCGTCATAGGGTATACCATATACTTGGAGTAGACAGCTATTTGGGATTAACCTAACCACCAGCTAGGAGGTGATTGTGGCACTTTAGAGTCTCTATATGACTTATGTGTGAGTTATGTGTCTATAGTGTATGATGTTGATAGTGACGTATGTTGTGTAGCAATGTATATATGCATGATAGTTGTCACACCATTTGTAGTGTTGCATCTTGATTGCTCAAACATTAGAGTTGCAATGATAATAGTTAGAGGTATTTTAGCAATTATTCATAGACTACTTTCCGACAATCAAATTTTGTGTTTGGGGTATTGACTTCATGATGGGGCCCACTGTCACTTTGCACCATTTGCACCATTTGCACCATTGGGTGTGCCATCAGCGGGACCGTTAGGGTTTCAGACCTAGCTCAAGTCCAAGGGTATACTTTCAAAGTGCAGCTCCAGAGAGCTCACTTCTTTGATGTTGAGCCTTTGAGTTCTTGGCTATGGTGGACAGAGGCTAGAAAGCATCACCTAGATTCTCTTAGCTAGAGTGGATGTGGCTTGACTATGATCAGTGCCCCATTGTTGGCAATTTATAAAGTGAAAAATCAAGTACTGATTTGAGTTGAGTTGATTTGAGTGGTGTAAACAAACTGATTATTGTGGCACTTTAGAGTCTCTATATGACTTATGTGTGAGTTATGTGTCTATAGTGTATGATGTTGAAAGTGATGTATATATGCATGAAAATGTCTTAGTTATGGACTATCTTTGCATTGGTGTTATGGGTGGCACAATTAGGGCCAAGGAGAGAGATCATGTTCTTCAGCAAGCCAAATGGTTCAGATTGGAAGGCATACACCTTCTTTGTCTATGGGAGGATGGTAGAGTGCAAGTAGTACCACTTCCATCTCAAAAACCATAGTTGGTTCATCTTGCTCATGAGGAGTTAGGACATTTTGGAATAAAGCATACATATAGAGACATATTGACTAGAGTCATTATTGGTGGCATGGTATGCAAACCAATGTACAATATTTTATTGCCAGATGTGTGGTTTATGATTGAATTAGAGCATCATTTAATGCTCCTACACCATAATAACACCCATTACATATCATGGGGTTGGATTACCATTGGAGTTTAGACTTTGCTGGACCTTTACCACTGATTGTGAGATATCATTGGTATGTTTTGGTGATGGTGGAGCACTTCTCCAAGTGGATTGCATTGGTGGTACTTCCTGACAAGTCCAATGAAGGGATAGCTTACTTGTTCCTAGATTGGGTTCTTAGTCATTTTGGTGCACCAACTAAGTTTTTGACTGATGAGGGTATAGAGTTCTTGGGGGAGTTTTAGGTCTTGTGTGACAAGGCTTTGATTAATCGTCATACTACCTCTCAAGATCACCTTGAGGTAGATGGCTTAGTAGAAAAAGTGGTTCAGATGGTGAAGAGAGGATTGAGGAAGTATGGTTTGCAATGAGGCCACTTGGGAGATTGGGATCTTTAGTTAACTTGGTTGGCCATGGGTTATCAATTCAGCTGGTAAGCCTCCTTAATTTCTACTCTATGGACGAGATCCAAATTTACTTGCAGTCATTCATCAAGATGCTACAATAATGTTGGACTTGGATGATCCAGATGTATGGATGCACATATGTTCTCAATGGGTAGAGATATTTTAGAGAGTGATGTCGATGGCCTTTGAGATCTTAGCAATTGCTCAACATATGGATATCTTATGCTATGCTACCATTTGAGGAGGAGGTTATAAACCCTCAATCTGTTGATTTCATTCAAGTGACTATGTATACTACAATAGATAGCACCAATGACACTTGATGTTTCTACATGCCGCACTATATTGAGAGTGCATGAGATTTTGCCATCTGAAGTCCTTGTGTTGGAAGGATGTGATGGTGTAGTTTGGAAGGATCATGTGCACAATGCCACCTCTTAGTCATTGATGGTACTATGGATCCAAGCTTGGCACTTGTACGTGTAGGCTTGCGATGTATGTTATACAGCTCTTCTGGTGGAGCTACTACTATGTTAGTGTGTGATAGTTGTTTGAGAGGATGACATATGGCATATATGACTCCTCCCCTCATGGTGGTTCCTCAAGGATAGTGGTTATGCTCTAGACGTACTTGACCTATAACTAGTTCGTCCTTTATATGGTACAGATTGCAAAAAGGCAATTATTGATAGGGCTCAATAGCACTTGGCCTCCCAATCCTTTGCCCACCATAGGGTATACCATATACTTGGAGTAGATGGCTATTTGGAGTTAAAGGGACCTAACCGCCAACTAAGGGCGATTGTGGCACTTTAGAGTACATGTATGACTTATGTGTGAGTTGTGCTTCTATAGTTGTGATGTTGACAATAATGTATGTTGTGTAGCAATGTATATTTGCATGATAACTATCACAACATTTGTAGCATCACACCTAGATTGCTCAAACTCTAGAGTTGTAGTGTTGGTAGTCAAAAGTATTTTGGCAATTACTCAACTACTTGTTAATGGTCAGATTTCTTGTTTAGGGTATTGACTACATGGTGGGGCCCACCGTTTGCACCGTTGGATGTGCCATCAGTGAGACCATTAGGGTTTGAGACCAAGGGGTATCCTTTTGAAGTGTAGCTCTATTGAGCTCACTTCTCTGATGTTGAGCCTTCAAGTTCTTGGCTATGGTGGATAGAGGCAGGTGAGCATCACCTGGATTCTCTTAGCTAGAGTGGGTGTAGCTTGATGTAATCAATGTCTAGTTTTTGGCAGATTATTGAGTGACAGATCAAGTACTGAACTATTTCAATTTGATTTGAGTTGTGAAAAAATTGATTATTGAGGTACTTTAGAGTCCATGTATGACTTATGTGTGAGTTGTGCTTCTATATTGTGTGATGTTGATAGCAAGGTATGTATGAAACATGACAACTAAGTAGTGAGAACCATTCTTCTATCCTTTAAAGTAGCACCTTTTAAGAAGGGTAGTACACTATGTTAAAATCATAGATGATAGGAAGATAGAACCCTTGGAAGATCCAACTCCAATTCAGTTTGAGCATTTCATCCTACTACTTATAAGATACTATGATATCTATCGTATCCAACTTGATGTTTTCAATAGTGGTAATAATGGTACATTGTAAACAATCATGATGATATTAAGCAAGAACTTTTTTATGATAATTGGAGGATAAGGAAATTCTAATGCAAAGTGACCTTAGTTGCAATGATTTATCACCTCCAAGAGTCCTCTAGACTACAACACCATGAAAGTGATTAGTAATCATTTACTTGTTTGTTGTATGCCAATAGGGGTTAGACTACTTCTTTTGGGACTTTGCCCAAGAGGTTAAATACAAAACAATAGATATTTAGCTTTGTAACACTTTTCCTCATTTTTTGTCATATCCAACTTGTTACCTTGTGGGATTGACCGGGTTCTTATCATAATATTACAAATTTGGAACAACACCATGTCATTATAGTAAGATTGGAGGTAATATGCAAGTAGAAATTATGCCAAACTTGCCTTTCACCTAAGAGATAGCTCTAGTTGTGTGCCCTATGTACTCAAAGGAGGGAAAATTGGTACCAAGCACCTACAATGATAAAAATTCAAAAGGGGACATATATGTCACTCATTTATTATGTATGCCAAAGCTCTTCCAGATAGCTTATGAAGAAGAATTCACCAATCCACATAAAAAATACTTCCCTCATACTCACATAAAGATTCTTTAGAGTTAGATTAAAAACCATAATAATGGCAATTTCAAGTGTAAAATCATACACTTTACTAAGAAAATTTTGTTAGTATTCACAAAGTGTTATTCCACTTTCTCACTCCAAGATTAAAACTCACTATGGAATAATTGAAGTCAGATGGACAGCAATGGGAGAAGAATAATGACTCTAGTGTCAATGTTGTATTCTATGGGACACCTATATTCATATGAAACTCAATCTACTCTAAATGCAGAAAATCGCTGCTTCTACCTAGAATTTGAAGTTCCAATCGTAATCATGACCAGATCTATGCATTTGATTCGTGTGTCAGCTTAGCAGACATGTACAAGCGCTCCCTTCCACACGAGTCATGTTCAAGTAGCTCTCTAGTCGTGTTTTGCCGAGTAGCTCCAATCCCAGATGTTAGTAAATAGTTCACACTTTATTAAGTGTACAAATAGCTGTGCAATTCCTAAAACTCTAGTGGGGAGAACAAGACTCTACTTGTCGATTCGACTTATTGGTTCCGTGGGATCAAACCGCATTGGCTCCTTCAAACTAAATCTCAATATCGCGTAAAACTGAATCCCATGTCTGGCTCCGCAGAATCGAGACAACTGCCTCTTTCTCTGGTGATCCTAAAGGATGTCCTCAATTGCCATCTCGTGCTCCTCTGATGAACATAGCCAGCGAAAAAGCTGCTATCTAGTTTGGAAGTTCAACTTCGTCATTGCAACAGTGAAAATAATTCCAAAAACCAGTGGGTACACCAAGCTCAGGGCCGCAATTCCTCCAATGAATCCATGCTTAAAATCAAAGTGATCAGCCACCCACGATGCCACAGATCGCTGGTCTCCGGTTATTGTCGTCATCATGTGGTCTGGGCCGTGAAGGTCACCATATTGAGAGACCACCAATCCATACAGGGCATAAGCTGTGGGAGTAGCCCAGTAAATCCACACATAGTAAGGAGGAATTCTCTGCACACAAAATCCACATTCCGAACATTTTCTTTGTCAGTGTAAATTTTATATTGGGGGCAGTATCTCAGATTTTGGAATCAGTGAACACACTCCGCGTTAATCAGATTGAATGTAGTAGAAATAAGCGACGAGCTCATTTAACCCAATTCAGAAAATTGATCTTCCTGCCCAGAATATTTATCACTTAGCGGACCAGATAGAAAGGATGTACTTACCGGTTTGGGGATCAAGAATCCTGCAAAGAGGTTGAAAATCTGGTAGAAACCGGATCCCACAACACTTGCAAACTCGGCGCTTGGTGTAATCGACACAGCCACCATACCATAGTAAGTGAAGGCAATATAGACGGTGAAGAGGAAGTAAATGTGCCAAAAGAACTTGCTCGCTGTCCATTCCAGATATAGCATTGGGTATGTGATAATTGTGTACAGAACACCTTGAACTGCCGCGTAAGGCACCTCATTGAGAATCTGCAAGAGTACGTTACTTCTTTAAAGTGGATGTGTCGACGAAGCATGCTATAGAAAATGACAGCGATATTTATATTTGGAGTCAAGATGGGGGAAGTGCATTAAGCGTATACCTGTGCTAGGGCGTATGGTAGAGGAGAGTACATGCCAGCAGCACGCTCCCGGTAATAGGCATTCCTCTCAGATGCTATCAATGGCTGAATGGTCTGGGCGTTTGTGACTCCTATGAACAGAATAGAGGCGTAAAGGGATCCCATCACGCTGTAGATACTCTTTTGAGAATGCCTGATATCATTTTAAGAGTTCATGAGTAAGATGAAGTAGTGGCAGCAACTATTCGAAACTAACAACGGTTCAGAACAAGTTGCCAAAGAAAAGTTCAACTGAAATAGATAAGAGGTTAGCATCAAAGAGCCTGACAAGTACTGGTCCTAACAAGTGGAGAATGAATTGGCTTTAAACACCCACCTTTTATGGCCTAGGCGCCAGAAGAGTGTGCCCATGAAAGCGGCTGCAATGCCCGTGAAGAGAAACCTCACGTTAACGTAATCGGGGCTGCGATAATACGTTCGGTTCTGCTTCCAAAGACAAGCTGTAAACTGATTTACCCAGGGCCTTGAAAATTTTGTAGGAAACTCAAGGTCCGTATCTCCTGGTACAGGATGGCTCAGCTCGGCAGCTATAGCTTCGTTTTTCCTGCCACAAGTATCACAGTAAGACAAGTCAGTACGAAAGTTCATCAGACGATTGGCAAGTTGATTGAGAGCTCAGTCAGAAGTTAGTGATCACTTACTCGAAGAGAGGGGACTTGTTGTAGATCTCAGCGAAGTCCAAACCCAGGCGACTTTCTACTGCGGGTGTACTGATTTCAAGCATCCATGTAGCGGGATTCATGCCGTCTCTATACTTCGGTATATCTGGCACCGTAGTCTGCAGTGCAAATGCGAAACGGTATTATCTATCTCTTCATAGTGATAGAAAAGCGAATTGGCTGTCACAAAATAAAGTTCTGCTCACAACACGATTGTCAAAAGTTTTCAAACAAGCATATTCAGCTTCGACATTGCATTAGGTTACATACTTCGAAATATTCTATAAGATCCTTAGACATCCGTCCAAGATGTCCCGCATAGATGAGGCGACCTCCACGCTTCATCAAGACCAGCTGCAAGGCAAGGCATACACAAATCAATTGCTATCTTGAGTGAAGTGGTAACTTTCAAGCCGAAGAAATTGAAAAATACTGATCACCTTTAGCCAACCTTGGTCAAAGCTCTCGGCTCGTTGATTCCCTAGTTCATCACTGATGCTTGAACACCTTTAGAGATTGTTCAGCCAACCCATGGAAACTACTGTTACAGTACCGTGAGCTTCTTAATGTTCCAAGAAGTTACCTGAGCTGACTCCCAGTCAAAATTCTAGTCCTCTCCAGTAGATAATTACGAGCTTACCTCATCAAAAGACTCGAAAATGTCAATACTGGGTTGATGAATGGTGCAGACGACAGTCCGTCCTGTGTCCACGGTGTTGCGGACGGCTCGCATTACAATTGCAGCAGCACGGGCGTCAAGTCCAGACGTGGGTTCATCCATAAAAATAATAGATGGATTAGCAACCAATTCCACCCCAATGGTAAGTCTCTTCCGCTGCTCATGCGACAGACCAGTCTGACCTGGAATTCCAACCAAACCAGTTTTAACATCCCTCAACTCCACCAGGTCCATCACCTCCTCAACGAATTGCTGCATAACCAAAGAAAGGGCTCAGTCAGTATTTACCACCTCATCTGCATTCTCCATTCCCAGAAGACAAGACGTTGAAGCAATAAAGCTTGTCACCGTCTTGAATTTTACGAGAGGACTTGGAAACCTCTTCATTTTCAGCGCTCCTAGTTAGCAACAGATGAAAAAGACTGTAACTGAAAGATACAAAGCAGGTCAGACTTCATAGGGGAGGTCAATTAGTGCATGTTGGTGTACCGTTCTTTGCTCGTCCGTGACCTCATGTGGAAGTCGGAGCCAGGCCGAGTAAATGAGGGATTCTTCTACAGTGACCTGAGATGAGTGGATATCCGTTTGCTCGCAGTAACCAGCGATTCTAGCAAATGTTTCTTGAACTTTCGGGAAACCCGAGATGCGAATGTCTCCCTCAATATATCCACCGGTTTTCCTCCCAGCCAAAACATCCATGAGAGTAGTTTTCCCTGCTCCAGTAACTCCCATTAGAGCTGTTAAAACTCCAGGCCGAAACGTCCCCGTGATATTATGCAGAAGTTTGAGCTTATCTCCTGCCCCTTCATGCCTCATTGCCTGCAACACATTGTGCACTAGCCACAATTTATGGCATGCTCTCTACAGTAAGCTTTTAGGAACTGCATGACTTGGACTCTCTGCTCTTCAGACTTTGAAAAGTTCATGCACCTTTACGGCGTCTATGCTGTTATTCTTTAAAATGGATTTTTGTGAATCATTTCACCGTATCCAGCACACAACAATCAAGTAGCAATTACTGTATATGCATATGTAACTGAGGAATGAAACATGATACACTTTGAAGACAAGAGATAGGAGAAGAAGAGGGATGTCGATACATACAGCCGGCATCTCGACAGAGTAGCTGAGGTTGGTGAAAGACATGGCATACGGATGAAAAGGTAAGATCATTCCATGTCTCTCAGGCGAAGGGGAAGTTCTTCCAGGACGGGTACGACTTGTAGGTTCTATGTCCACTCTGGTCTCTTCCGACTTCATATGGCCAGATGTGCTACCTATACATGCAGAAACAGGATGTAACTTATTAAGCAATCGAATTCAAACAAGAGCTTAACAAGCGGTTGGAGTTCGTCACCCATAGTACGGTTCAATCGTACTCGTGTTCTTAAGAAGTGAACGATTTCCTAAACGAGGAAAACTTTACTCCTCTCAAGAGGTCCTACTTCGGAGCTTGAACCACCCCCCTCATTCTAAGTTTTGCATGCGTCCTTGAGTATCTTCACTTCCTTAGTGTTAGAGCAGGTACTGATGAGGCTAATGGTCAACTTACTTCCAGCCGAAGCAGTTCCAGTTCTCGTGGCCTGCTTTTCCTCTAGCTCATGCTCAGGAATAATTGCTCGAGGTCCACCAATTGCTGCAGAGACACAATATAGTCCGTAAGGTGTACTTCGTCTTTGGCCTCAATTAAAAAACGGAAATACTTGAACAGTTTGCAGTTGGTATCTGGTAGTCCTACGTCACTTGCTAGGTAAGTGGGTGGGGACTATCAAAAGTCTATTAAAGACAGACACTTACGCCTCATGTATGTTACGGCCAAGCCAAACAGCACATTGTAGCCGATAGCAAAGCAGGCAAGTGCAAGTATCGCTATCCAGTACCAATAACCTCTGTGAAATAACTCCACGCTGTAAAGATATTGAACTCCAAGTGATCTGATTAATCCGGACGGATACTACATTCAACCAACCAATTTAATTGTACATGAGCAAATGATGATAACTAAACATTGCCAAATACATCTGAGGATACAGAAGCTGAAACCTTCGGTAAACAAGTTCTCCTTATCTGATAGTGATTCTGTTCGTGACAAAGCAAATGGATTCTGATCAAGCAGAAACTGATTCCATTCACCCACAAGAATCAGAGGTGAAGTGTATGTACATACAACTTAAATTCAACTCAAAACCTGGGCATGGATTTTCTGGCCTGGGAAGACAAAGGGTAAATAAGGTGGCTCAGGGTATACCAGTAATCTAGTAATTACTTACCTTCTTCCATTGAGGTGCCATGAACTCATTCACCGATATCCCGTTGTTAGCGTAGGAAAGTGGTGAAATCCAGTAGCCCCAAATCCACCAACTTTTGATGGTCTTCCTCGGTATCAATAGACCTCCCAAAGTAAAGATTAGCAGTAGAACAGCTGATCCTCCAGAGTTTGAAATGACCATGGTGCGGCAAAGTCCAGCGATAGCACGGAACATAGCTCCTGCCGATGTGTGCAGGAGTATTAGGAGAAGGATGTATCTGAAGAACCTGGATACATGGACACTCGCGATAAATGAATCAGAACGGGAGAACTTCAAATCTTTATCTAATTTGAAAGCAGCAAGGAACATGACGATGGTTAGATAATCAATTACCTTCCAATGAAAGGTGCGAATCCGATAGTATAATATGTGATCCCGGCCCACGAGGGAGCTTCTATAAGTGTGATCGGAATTCCAAGGACAAATACGGATAATGCATAGGTCCATGCAGGAAACATGTGCAGCTGCCGTTGCTTGAAGAAGACTGGAAGTCGACCAACGGTCAGTGCTAAATCTAAGTAACCGTTGAATAAGACGTTAGTTATGCCGAAAAACTGTGCTGCATTGAATATCTGAGCATCATTCAAGTTCCGTCGATGCATCCTTGGGCGAATGTACATACCCATCGCAATGAGAGCAAGGAAAATGATCTGCAAAAAAGAGTTACAATTTAGGACTAAACCAGCACTATTTCTTGCAAGGTTGACACGTGACAGGCTAGGATATATGTTGCAGGATACTGTCGTATTTTCACTGTCCTTATGTCCACTCGTTGGTTACTGTTACGAATGTCTGTCCCCAATTTTCAATTCTTCCTTCTAATCTTGACATGCTGACATGCAATTTGATCAAGTAGTTAAGCACACAATGAAAATTTGACAGAGCATTTTGAGACGAGATTGAAGGTGCGAACTTGAAGTACCTGCCCAAGTCGAAAGATCCAGACAAAAGAGTTCCTTTTCATCAGCAGCAACTCACGTTCGAAAACAGTTTTAAAGATCTCCTTACTCGGTAGACCGTAGGTATTGAAAGCCAAAGCGGCCTTGTGACTATCGGACTTTTCAAAAGGGATGCTCAAAGTGGATAGCATGTTCATTCCCACAGGATAGTTCTTGAAGGCTTCAGCCAGTTCTTTCACCGATATAAACCTGTACGGCTTACTCTTGTCAGCCCAGTACTGTCCTTGATCTTTCCGTGAGGTGAGCTGCTCAGATATACAGATCAAAGAAATTAGGTGAAATTAATTATTCCTTGTTTCTATAGAACAGTCTGGGTGCACCAGTGGAATTTACGACAGGAACGTATTCTGTTTGCGTTGTATCTATACCTCACCATAGTCTGGAACATGGATCCCAAACCCGGAATTTTGTTCCTACAGCGAAATCAATGCTAACACTCTATTTAATCTTACCTAAATGATTCAAGTATAACCTCCCCAGCCTCGGGATGTAAATTTTGGACTCCGAAAATATTGGACTGTTTCGAATATCGGGTTCAATAAAAGCCATCCTCAGGTAAGTAGCACTGCCAGTTACATACCTCTTGAAGATAGTCGGGAACAGCTTTTCTAGGAGGACAAACGAACCCAAGTGTTTCGAAGAAGTCCATGGCCTGGCTTCTAGGTCCATGATAAACCACATGGCCTTCAGCCATCAGAAGAATGTCGTCAAAAAGGTTGAAGGCTTCAGGAGCAGGCTGGAGAAGGGATATAATGACAGTGTAATCGAGGTAACGCGCGAGCTGGCTCAAACATTTGACAATCTGGAAAGCTGTGGAGCTGTCTAGACCATCGGTAATCTGGTCCATCAGCAGAACTCTGGATGGCCCGACTATCATTTCCCCTAAGGAGAAGACAGATCAATGAGCATAATTAGGACCTGGATCGTATGCTCCTTACTTATCTGGCCCATCGGTTTTAGAAGTGGCCGGAATAAAATGCATATATATGCCGCACGGAAAAATGAACTCGCACCTGTAGTCGTGCGTTTCTTTTGACCACCCGATATTCCTCGCATCATGTTATTACCAACGACTGTGTCCGCGCACACGTCAAGACCCAACATCTGAATTCCAAACGACAGGTAAGGCAATGAAAGTTCCCAAGTGTCATTGTCAATGGTGTTTCTCAGTGATATGTATCTACGCTAGCTCTCAAAGCTGTTAGTGGATTGACACTATACTATTTGGGGAAGTGATACACTTATATGAAACCGATATGAAGATCTCTGTAATATGTAGTAAGTCACTTTCTAAGTGATGCAACTCGAGTAATCGAGGAGAATCTAATTAACTTTTGATTTGAACTAACGGTAACATACCTTCAAAATGTACTCTGTTGAGAAGTTCCGTTTCTGCCCTTCTACTGCAGTTGCCTGTATTGCATAAAAGGAAATTAATCTTTATGGTGGCTCACGATGCAGCAAAGCCAATTCAGCGTTCATTATTATGCATAGTTTTAAAATCCACGTTGAATGGTAAATGGATTCTAATTACCTTCAAGTAAATATCGATTACTGGATCGGGACAGATGCCAAGGTCCTTTTCTCTCACACAAAGTTCCTCGACGAGATCTGTGCGGAACAAACAGAAACTTGCAGTCCCACCATTCAGATATGTAGAGGTTAAAAGAAAGATTGAGTTATTGTGTTCTATCACAGTACTAGAGATAGAAAGACCAATTAATGATCAGTATGCACCAAACATTATTTGCTAAACTTGCAAAGTTCAATCATTTATTTGTAGGCTCCGCCTGGGGTGAGGTGATGATATCTGAGAGACGAGTACTTGTAATCAAGCTAAGACACGAAGTTGATTATGAAGTTTTGATTCTGACTGATCCAAATTCAAAAGACTTTCACTCAGGCCATTCACTAGATATAACTTACCAAACCGGCTCCCAACTCCTTGACATCGAGCCGAAAAGTCTAATGTCTCACGAACGGTGAGTTCACCTTGATGCAGGTCCATCTGACTTACATAAACAGAAGTTTTCTGCGGCACGAACTCATCCATTTCGTGGCCGTTGTAGGTAACCTTTCCGCTCACCTGCGTGTAAGATACTTGTTACCAATATTGCTTGTGGGAAATTATGGGGTTAATTTTTCTGTGGTTCTCTGTTCAATGATACTTACTTCCTTGCTCTCTCATATAGGATAGGAAATTCATCGTCCTCCAGGGAAGTTACTCACTTTCAAATTAGCGGCGAGCAGATCAGCAAGAGCCAACAGTAGAGTCGTCTTGCCACAAGTTGGAGGTCCAAGTAAAAGAGTCATCCTGGACAGTATACACAGTATTGGGAGCAAGTGGTTTGTAAGGTCCACATTTCAAGTACAACCTGGAATACGCATTTGAGTTCAAACCTTCACCTCGACATCAGTTCTGTCATGAAGTTATCTATCAACTGAAAAAGAATAGCAGAGAAACGATGACCATCCTCAAAGATTCGATGCATTTTAACCCACAGTTCCATTCCTGTACGACGGTTAGTTTCAAACATCGTCAGAGTACTATGACGTAGTTAAAATAGACAAAGGTGTCAATTTTAATTTACATCATAGTGCTCTGACGATGTTTGAAAATGAACACCGTATTCAATTTGCCTTAAGATGCAGCACAGATCAAGTTGCTCTGATGTAAATACTAACTTTGTTACTGTTATCACCACCTCCTTGCATTTTCTTAAAATCGCACAAAAGACAGCATCAGATCTGTATACATGCTTATAAAGATCAGATACTTATATATCGAATATAATAAAATGATCACGAGTTGAAACAGGGATTACCTAGCAGGTTGAATGACACCACTCACATCATCTAATATCGTGAGTGTGGTCTTTTTTGAGATTGTGAGATTTGCAGTGTTCAGAGCTCCCTGCACAATTTTCAACCCATGAACTTTTGAGAAACCATCTTGCTGCAGTACCATTGTCAAATCATACCTTCAATAACTTCAAGCTGATACGCTAACCCTTGAAACAAAACAGCATGAACAAACACTGATTACAATAGCTAACTTATACGTGCAAATGTGCATTTCAAGTCGAATTCTAGGCTCAGAAGAAACTCAAGGAGGATTTCAAGTTGATCTGGAAGATACGAAATTAAGAAGCAAGTATGCGAAAGACTTAGTATGTACCTCAATGAAATTCATTGTAGCATTCCACAGCGTCGGAAGAGCTCGACCACCGACATGACACTGCGCCGTGATTGTCAGATGCTCATACCGAAGTTCTACCCTCGGGAGCTCGATCCCCACTCTGAAGCAAACGTGTTGAACTTGGGGAAGTGAGAATAATGAGGAATAGAACTGCCCAAATATGTATTTGTACCGCTACAAATTATGCATCAAATTTATTCGAACGAAAAATATAGCCAATACAATAGGTAACCGAGACACGCGACCAAAGAGGAAGGTCTGCACTCACTTATCCAGGCGGTCACGAAGCTTTTGAAGAAATTTCTCATTATCTGCTTCCGGATTGGAACCTATAATCTTATCAATTGCAGATGAACGATCTGCAGGCAGTAGGGACCGGACGTCGACATTCCTGTAAGCTCCCGTTTCCTCACCGTTAAGAATGGAAGTACGTAAACGCTCGTAAGTCGGTAGCTTCTCCAGACTAGCCCATATCAGAGCCTGCTGATCCTCATCCTCGTTTCTAGTGACACGCTGTGATCCTCTACCACTTGCTCGACTTCTTATGCTCACAACCTTTTCGATTCCTTGGCTGACTTTGGTTCCTATCTCTTGGATCCCAGTGCTTACACTTTGTGCTATTGATCTTGACCTGGGTGTGCCATCAGTCCTCGTGGACTCGGACGTTGATGCCATTGCCGCAGCAGCTGCTGTGGTTGCTCTTACCTCCACCCACAAACTTCGAGCTTTCGATAACTATTATCTGCCTGAGAAATTGAGCCGCGAACAGCAGCAGTTGCACTTTCTCATCGCATTTGCATGCGTTTTTCCAGAGTCAAGCTCAAAACCTACAAGGAGATTGGCTCGGACCCATCTCCATCTGAGTAGTCAGAATACACTTCACATTCTACATCTCCCGATCTGATGCGCGAGATATCTGTCAGTGCTGCGCATAACGACGTGCTGCATGGAGTTCAAGCTACGTTTGCTTGCAGTTCGGAAGAGTTAGACTCCCAACCTTTTGCATGGCTCCTGTCTCAACATGCATATGTTCTCAATGATTCGAAGTCTCAAAGCTATGCTAGGTGGAGCTCATTGTCTATGGCTGTTGTGTAAGAATGCTTTGACCTCCGATACGGTGGAAGCAATATATACAGAGCACACTCACTCTTCCTTAACCGCAATAACACGTGATCTAGTTCAGATGAGCTACCCTTGAAAGTCTCCTCCGCCATACAGAGCCGTTATTCAATGCACTGCTTCTTAGTCTTCTGGAATTATTTGGCCTTACAGTTGAGAGGAGGAGGACAAGACCCCAAGTACAACTGATTAGAGTATTAACAGCCCATGACATTATTACTGTACATTGGAATGGCAAGGTAGGTCCTCAAAGGCGAGGCATATTTCTGATTATTGACTGCAACATCAGGATACGCTGTGTTGTTTTGCGCGAATGTCAATGTTCGTCAATGAACTCGTCAGCACTAACATGCACATTAACTTTCCTAATTTGCATCTTAATTCCAGTTGAATGAAGGACGACCGCGTAGAAAAAATGAAGGATGAGAAGATCTACTCTCTAGACTTTCTACTTTTGTGAATACCAGACAACAGTTCAGTCAAACAACATGAGTTACGTTGCTGTCCTGGAAATTCTGAGTACTAAATATAGCGCTATCGTTGCGACGACTAATGTTGAAATTCAATGCAATACCAACCATTGTAGTGCCATAGTTGGAGGAGAACAATGTAACAGAGCAACCGAAGCCAAGCTTTGAGTCAAGGATGGATTGAAGATCCAAGTGAACAGCATAATTTGTCAATGACAGCAGTCCAACTGACCGTATTCAGAAACACCATAAAGGGCCCGTGACTTTGGGTCAAGACGTGTGCATGGACACATCGTAGAGCAGAAGATCAATCTAGAGACCAAGGAAAACTAGGATAGGTGAATGTAAGTGAGAAAGACGTCGGTCAAGAACTCCAAACATGTAGTTGGTTGGTGAGAAAACACATAATGAAGAAATTTATATGTTCTTCTTGTCAATGTCAACTTCAATTTCGTGCACCTAAGTTGCTATACTGCGACTCCAGTGGTCCAGGTACACCGCACATGTTGTAAATTAAATCGACCGACTTGTCCTTTTTAGATAATGTGAAACTAGTCCATCTCATAAATTGCATTATCGGACCTATATTCTTTAAATAGCATAAAACTCTAATATTTCAGATTGCTCAACACATCCGACATGATCGTCCTTTCCTTTGTTGTACCCTTCAATCAAATACCATATACCATACTCTATTTTTATTTCTAGCTGGACCAGATGGGATAGTCTACACCTAACCACCGGGAACGATTAATCAAGCTTCTCTAACTCAACATTTAGTCGTTGACTTTTCTTAAAACACATGAGAGGGTTTTAATTGTAGATTTACAGAAATAGTATGGGAATGAAATCATTAGAGCATATGCGGTAAAGACGACAGGCGCACGGAAATTGAGTAAGGCCATAAAATCAGTTAAACATAGTCTCCCAAAAATCACCTTAAACAGTCTCCAAACAATCAGGAAAAAGCATATCAATATATGACCGTGATACCATAAAGGTTAACGGGTCACCTTATTATATACCCATAATTCATAAAAACCAATTTTATGGAATCACCACGGAATTCTGGGAGTGCCCAATTGAAACCCCTAATTTTTTTACTGATTACAATGGGACATTAGACTGACTATGAACCCTCAAGCTCGGACGAAAGAATAATTCAAAAAGCAATACTTTATGCAATAACTCCTCCTTCATGCCAACTGTGCCAAAAACTTATTATCCTACACCCTCAACATGATCGTAAATCTCATCCTTCACTCTTGTTGGAGGGGCCTCTTGTGAAAATATTACCTTTAAATATTTGAGAATCTCTTTTGAATATATTCTCCATCACCGTCACTCTTTAATATCTTGATTTTACACTTGCCCATAATTTTCTTATATACTTTGAATTCCTTAACCTAATAAATTTTTTATTTTTTATTCAAATATATATGATAAACGGTATTATATAATTTATGATTTAAATATATTTGAGATACCAATTTTTGTTATTTTCATAGGCTCACGTATATAAATATATGTTCTAGTTAAAGAAAATTCTCTCTCGTTTTGGAAATTGATTCTCTATGTTATTTTTCTTGCACCGGAGGTTCACATAATATATTGTACTCAGATTGAGTTATATTCGTGCCATTCATTATGTATTATATTATAACTGAGCAATTTCTCTTTGATTAATGCTCAAGTCTTTGTGCTAATTATTTATAGAAGCACTAAAAAATGTATAATACCAATTTAATTTTATTATTGTATGCAGTAAAAATAAATTTTGATAAGATTATTTTTCTATATATATACTCTTTACTTGAAATCATTCATTTTTTACCCATTAATTTATTCAACTTCATACTCATAATATTGATTGTTGTAAACCGGTATTCAAATAAGAAAATTTATCTTTTACAATTATTTGATTTCTGGTAAGAATATGATAATTGACGGAGTATTTTTACTCTATATGAAGAATAGGGTCCTTTGATTTCACTTCATTACTCCAGTCACTTTAGTCGAAAACATTCAGTGTAAATGGGTGATCAAGACACTTTGTTTCGTTCACCCTTGTGAAAGAATTGTGAAATAACAGACTTAGCAATACGGTCCTGCATTATTGATTGAAGAGGTAGGTAAGAATATGTAACCGTGTTCAGCTCTTGCGCCTCACAAGACGACACATTGATTAGTTAAACTTCAATACACCTTTGTTTGCTTCATAGTCGTCCAATTTACGTAATACATAGTATAAGACCGTTAGACAACATAAGAGCAGTAACAAGGTCCACACACTCATATAGGAAGGACTTGAATAATTGATCCTTCGGAGCTGCTTATACGCTTAATCATTCATACATAATAAGTTCAACGGCGGAAATGGCAATGATTGATGTGTACTAAAATTTCTGCGTACGAGCTATTGACGTTATTTAAATATTGCATAAATATTGACGTTATATTAAATGTTAAATTATTTCAGTTTCTTCGGATGGTATTATGTTAAACAATGTGTATTATTCTACTTTCCGTGTCAAGGATTTACTTTGAGTCTAACATTTTTCACGAGAATATGCAATGCGTGTTATACTATTTTCAGCATATATTTTGTTTTGAGTTTTGGTTTCAATGGGCCCTACCTGAAGGTCTATCGTATAACCAAAAGAAAATTTCATCTAAATTTAACTGGTTAGAGACTTATATGTTTCATATGGCCATTTTACACCTTACAAGAAGACAAGGCCAACTGCGTAGAAAAAAATGAAGGATGGGAAGACCTCATCAAACATTACAAGGGAGAGATGAAAAAGGTAAAATGGGGCTAAGCCCCAATAGAGTCTATATATGAGAAATCTGCCCTAATGCACCTAAGATATCCAAGCTATGCAAGTCGTATGGGCTACAAACAAATGGAGCATCCGAAGAAGCATCACCTAGTGGCATTGCTCTCTTATGGATTGCAACAGTCATTGCACTTTGTAGAGCAATGGACACATGCTGTCTAAAATATGCTACAAAGTATGAGAGTGAGAGTGGTACCCTTGGCGCCTAACATGATAAGCTCTCATGCACTCCTTGACAAATGTGTCGAATGCCATGACCATCGCTCCATATAACTCCAAGGCTAGAGGGAACAAAGAGGTGACCTTGTTGCATGCCCCTATACTTGGAGACCTTATGACTTGCTGCTGCACTCGCCGCCCATCTAGGGGGACAGGTTATCACTCCCTCCAAAACTATATTTTGCGTAGGGTCTGTAACCACGACATCCACTACTGTGAACTGATCATCTTGAACCAAGTATAAGTCTGCCCTGGCACGTGTTGTTTGCAAAGCATATGAACGCTCCCTCCAAGCCAAGTATCCACTCTCTTGTGCCATAGCAAACACTATGTCCCTAACAGCATCATGGGTAGCTATCCTCTATCCTCCAAAAGAACACCGTGTCATATGGATCATTGCTGCATATAGTGTAGAACCACACACACAAGTGAGTAATGAAGATGCAGATGGGTGGATCAAACCTAGGCAAAACCTCATCATTGTGTAGAAAGTAGTTGGTGCAAGTCGGAATGCCCTAATGCACAGTCAAGCTAGGATCCAAGAGCCTGCATCCTTGCCGGAGCAAGAGCAGAGACTTGCTCTAGTAGCGTGAGAAATGGACAAATCAACTAAGAGAGAATGTAGCATATGCTCACATTGTTGCTCCATCAAGGAAGAATGTAAACCTTAGTCTAATCTGATGATAGTGAAACAAAAAATGGAAAGCCCACTTGTGCCCCTGAGGATAGACTATCTCTCATCTGTTGCAATGACACATTTGGAGAGAAAAGGACACTCCCTCCACCTCTATCACATAAGTCTCCAAACTTGGCCTATCAACAACCACAAAATGAGAGGAAAGTAGGGGTGCCAAGAGAGCCAAACTACCTAAAAACACTATAGGTGTAGTCTCCTCCATAGATAGCAAGCCAACCCCTCTACACAAAATTGGCAAAGCCATCTATCTATGTGCCAAATCCCCTATCACACTCTCAAATGTCCCTGGTCCAATGATATTACCAAAAACTCCCATAATCCTCCTATCAAAAGCTCTCAAACGTGATAAGAAGGACAAGGAAGGGGGAACTATACGGATGAGGTAGAATTGTCAATGAGCAATACTAGCGGAGAGTATACCAAATGTCACATATGGATCTCCTAGTAATGGAAGGTCATTGACATGGAGAACATCCTTAGCTAGGGCATTTTCTAAGAAGTGTTTAACAAAATCCTCGATTGGCACTCCAAGAACACGTGGTCCATCTATAGATGTGATACACTCCTTTGGAAGCTCAAGGTGGGAAGGAATACCTATAGGGGACCATGCCTTGCACTTTGACACCTTGACTCTCAAGTGTTGTGTGTATATACATTGCTACACAACATACATCATTATCGACATCACACACTATAAAAGTACAACTCACACATACATCATACATGGACTCTAAAATGTCATAATAATGAATTTGTCTACACAACTCAAATCACACTTCACACATCAGATCAATACTTGATCTCTCACTCCATAATCTACCAATAAATGGGCATTGATTACAATCAAGCCAATTGTGGCTTGAGTGTAATCAGTGCTCACTCTAGCTAAGAGAATCCATATGATGTTTGTCGGCCTCTGTCCACCATAACCAGGAACTCAAAGGCTCAACATTAGAGAAATAAGCTCTCTTGAGTTGCACCTTGGTCTCCAACCCTAACAGTCCCTCTGACGGCACATCCAACAGTACAAATGATGCTAAGTGACAATGGGATCCACCATGTAGTCAATACCCCGAACACAAGTTTGACACACAAGTAGTCTATGAGTAACTCCCAAATTACTCTTGACTACCAACATTATTACTCTAGAGTATGAGCAATCTAGGTGTGATGCTACAAATGGCATGATAGCGGTCGTGCATATATACATTGCTACACAACATACCATTGATGTCAACATCACACACTATAAGAAGCACAACTCACACATAAGTTATACATGGACTCTAAAGTGCCACAATCGCTCTCCTAGTTGGAAATTAGGTCCCTCTAACTCTAGGTAGTCATCTACTCCAAGTATATGGTATACCCTATGGTGGGTAAAAGATTAAGAGACAAGGTGCTATCAAGCCCCATCATTAGTCACATGTTTGCAATTATCATATAAAGGATGAACTAGCTATAGGTCAAGTACATCTAGGACATAACCATTGTCCCTAAGGAACCTCCATGAGGAGAGGATTCATACATTCCATTGCCATCCTCTCAAACAGCTATCACAACTAACATAGTAGTAGCTCCACCAAAAGAGCCGCATAACATACACCTCAAGCCTACATGTACAAGTGCCAAGCTTGGGTCCATAATACCATCAATGTTTGGGAGGTAGCATGATGCATAATTTCACACATGATCCTTCCAAACAACACCACCATGTCCTTCCAACACAAGGACTCCAAATGGCAAAACCTCTTGCACTCTCAAGATAGTGCGGCCCATAGAAACATCAAATGTTGTTGGTGCTATTTGCTATAGATATACATAATAACCTAGATGAAATCAATGGATCAAGGGTCTATAACCTCCTCTTTGAATGGTAGCATAGTGTAAGGTATCCCTATGTTGAGCAATCACCAAGTTCTCAAAGGCCATTGGCATCACTCTCCAAAAGATCTCTGCCCGTTGAGAACATGCTATCATCCATACATCTAGATCATCCAAGTCCAACATTATTGTAGCATCTTGATAAATAGTTGCATGGAAATCTAGATCTCATCCATAGAGTAGAAAGTAAGGTGCAGAATGCAGAACCCTTTCTACCATCCGCCATCATCAAACTACTTCTAATCACTGGCTTGATAGGAATACCCAATTCCTTTGCTACTTGCATAGACATGCAATTCTCTGAACTTCCAGAATCAACCAAAATTCTACAACCCCGATTAGATATCATACCTTGCAAGTGAAGCAAACTTGCATAGGTCGAGCCTTCAATCCCATTGGAACAAATCAAGCTCCCAGTAGGCGGCTCAAAATCTCCTACTGGGATTCCTCGTTTCCCTTATCATTCCGCTCCACAACCTTCACTTGGGCAACTTGTCGAGGTTGTCCATTCTTGAGTGGACATTCAGCAATGCAATGCCCCAACTGGTGACAATAAAAACAACCTCCATTTTGTTGTAATCTTTCTCTATCTGTTGTGCCAAGTGGTCTTCGTTGGATAGCATCAATCTCCATTGGTATTGGTTCTTCCACTCGTGGTATTGGTAGGCTTTGTGTAGGTCAAGGTCAAGACCAAGTTGTCGCAACCAAGGAATCAAAACGCTCAGCCAATTGCATGGCTTCTTCTACGTTCTGTGGCTCCCGCATGGTCACCTCCAATTTGGTTCGTGACTTCAATCCTCACACAAATCAATCTAGAACTTCACCTTCTTGGATATCTGGAATCTGCATGATGATGTTCTGAAATTGTGTGATGTAGCTTCTCACTGAGCCAATCTGCCTCAACTCCGCCAATTTATCTCATGCGGCTCGGGTGGCATTTATAGTTTGAAATCAACCAAGTATTGCATCCTTGAATTCTGCCCATGTTGAAATCGGTGTAACAATTTGTTGTCCAGCTCTTTCTACTCGGAATCACCACCAAAGTTTTGCCATGCCATCTAATTGGCTAGAAGCCAAGAGAATTTGTTTCCGCTTGTCTTGAAGATTGGTGGCTTCAAAGTAACGTTCGCAGTCAGATAAAAAATTCTCCACTGTGCCAGGAAGATTCTTGCCTTCAAACACCTTGGGTTTTGGAAATCAAATGTGATCTTCTCCATCCCAAACTAGTGCTTTGTCTATCTATTCTCGTCGTTGCTGGTCTTGTTCATCCAACAATTGAGTAAGATGCTCGATTTGTTGTTGCATTGTAAGGATAACATCCGGTATTGCCGTCATTGCTACTACTCTATTCTACTACTCTCAATTTATCTAATTGATTAACACATAGATACAACACGTCCACCTTTCTCCATAAGTTACAACAAGAAGTATCAAGGGTTCCTCTGACACGATGATCATATGTAGAAAATCCTGCACAAAGCGCAAGGTGATGAATTGTGTGAAACGATGCTTTGGTAATATTTGGACATGAAAGTCCCAATGGTTTGGCGGAAGTGGATTTGGTGGTCCATAAATTCCATCCATCCCAACCTCGCTCTGATACCAATGTAAAAGACCAAAACTGAGGAGAGAAATAGGAGAATGGAACCTCACATTGGGACACTTGAATGAGGGAAAACTTTGAATGCCTAGCATGAGCTTCGGCTGTGGTATTTATAGATAGCATACAAGACCCATGAAGCTTCTCAAGAAGCTTCCTTGAGCCGCTTTCTTGGAGTGCAAGCCAAGTTAACCAGGAAGCTTCTCAAGAAGCTTCCTTCTAGAAGCCGCCTACTTGGAGTGCAAGCTAAGCTAGTTAGAAGCTTCTAGAAGCTTCCTTCTAGAAGCTACCTACTTAGGGCGTAAGTTAACTAGTTGGGAAGCTTCCCAAGAAGCTTCTTAGATACTTCTAGAATATTCTAGGCTATTTTGTCTTATTCTCTACTTTGTAAGCCCGACTAACTTCATTGCTAAACTCCATATTGTTACACCTACTCAGAAGGATGCTAATAGAAGTATGAGCATTTAATGGATTGGTCAATTTTTACCAATGGTTCATCCACTATTATGCTGACCTCTTGAGGAAGAACTCAAGCTTTCAATGGACCACCAAGCACAAAAAAGCATTCCAAAAGTTGAAACATATGGTGTCTTCAAGACCCATTCTTCAACCATATGATCCTCATCTATCTTGTGTAGTTGATTTTGATGCTTCTAACTTTGCAATTGGAGCCGTGTTGCAATAGGAATTCCCGGATGGACTGCATCCCATTGCCTTTGTGTCTAGTCGACTATATATAGCCAAAAAAAATTACTCTACTTGAGATCCAAAAAAATTTGCAATGGTATGTGCCACCAAGGTATGGAAGCATTACCTCTTGGAGAAGCAAGTGATCATGCAAAGTGATCACAAACCATTATTGCAAACTTTACACTTGGAACACATGAAGAGTCAACATCATCAATGAAAAAAGCAACTCCAATTGTTTGATATCAAACTTGAGTACAAACCAGGTTGGTTCCATGTCATCCTTGATGCCCTATCACGACACCATGATTTGAAGTCTTCTCTTCTCATCATGATAGCAATTACAACGATGTCAATTGACTCCAAGGTCCAACACGAGTTTTGGTCAGCTCTACAACAAGATCCCTTCTTCCATTTAGTACATGGGCATCTTGCAGCATGCAACAAGAAGTACAACACCTTCTCCTTCAAGGAAGGCCTTTTATTCCATGAGGACCGGATCTATGTTCTAGCCAAAGGTGATCTCTGACTTGTGTGCCTTCAAGAAGCCCATGCTTTACCAATTGTTGGTCACATGGGTGTGGGTACCCTCCAATGCCAATGGTGGTGGCTTAACATGGCACGAGATGTTCAAGAGTTTGTCCGATCATGTGAGAGTTGTCAACGCAACAAGGTCAGTAACTAGAAACCAAGCGGACTCCCTGAACCACTCCCCATTCCATCTACTCATTGGGAACATGTGAGCTTAGATCTCATCACCTCCTTGCCCAAAACAAAGCAAGGACACATAGCAATTATGATGTTTGTGGATAAACTTAGTAAGCAAATCCATTTTCCACCTATAGTTGATAATGTGGATATTCCAACCTTAGCACAGATCTACTTCAACAATGTATTCAAGGATCATGGGATTTCACGTGTACTTATCTCAGATCATGATCCTTGCTTCATTGGAAAGCTTTGGCAAGCACTCTTCCAGATACTCGGCACCAAGCTTACTTTGTCCATTGCCTATCATCCTCAAACTGATGGATAAACTGAATGTGAAAATCACCCCTTGGAAGATATGCTTTGTGCTTTTGTCAACATTCACCATACCAATTGGGATGAATGTCTTGCAACTACGGAGTTTGCTTACAATAATTTTAAACATACAAGCACCATATTCTACCCTTTCTTTCTCAATTTTGGCCAAAACCCACTTGTTCCAGATTTCCTTCTTGCTCCTCCTCCATCTCATGTCCCTCATACTTCTGCCTTCTTGACCACTATCTCCCAATCCCTCCAACAAGCCAAATCTCATCTCCTTGTTGTCTAGAACCATTGTCATGATTGCAACTTTCAAGTCAATGATAAGGTCATGCTCTTATCCAATAACCTCCCTCCCCCACTTGATACCCAAGTTCATAAACTTACCCCTAATTAGATAGGACCCTTTGATGTCACCCAAATTGTCTCTCTTGTTGCTTATCGACTTGCCTTGCCTTGCCATATGCGCATTCATCTTGTCTTTCATATTTCCAAATTGAAACCTTTTTTTCCTAACCTATCTTCTTCTTCCTCTTGAGTCCAACCTCCTCTTCCTCCTGTCCTTATCAATGATTGTGAAGAGTACGAAGCTAATCGTACACTTGCACATTGTCACATCCAATGTTGTCGTTGATAACATATAGAGTACAAGGTCCTTTGGAAGGATTATCCTCTTCATGATACCACATGGGAACCTCTTTCTCATCTCCAAAATGCACAATTGGTCATCCATGAGTTTGAAGGTTTATTGGCAATGAAGATGTCACCAACTAGCGGTGGGGGAATATGTAACAATATGGAGTTTAGAGATGAAGTTAGTCAAGGTTAACAAAGTAGTGAATAGGCCAAATTAGTCTAGAATATTCCAGAAGTATCTAGGAAGCTTCTTGGGGAGCTTCCCACTAGCTTAGTTTGCATCCCAAGTAGGTAGTTTCTAGAAAGAAGCTTCTAGAAGCTTCCAACCAGCTTAGCTTGCATGCCAAGTAGGGAGCTTCTTGAGAACCTTCCCAGTTAACATGGCTTGCACTCCAAGAAAGCGGCTCAAGGAAACTTCTTAAGAAGCTTCTCAAGGGCCTTGTATGTTCAGTCTAAATACAAGAGCCAAAGCTCATGCTAGACATTTGGAGTTTTCCCTCATTCAAGTGTCCCAATGTGAGCTTCCATTCTCCTATTTCTCTCCATGGTCTTGGTCTTTTACATTCAACCACTCTCTTTGCTAAGCCATCTGCCTCAAGGTGATCTTGAGAGGTAGTACAATGATCAATCAAAGCCATGTCACACAAGACCTGAAACTCCCCCAATAACTCTAATACCTTGATCAGTCAAAACCTCAATTGGTGCACCAAAATGATTGAGAACTTGATCCTAGAATGAGTAAGTTATCCTTTCACTAAACTTATCAAGAAGTGCCACCAACCCAATCCACTTGGAGAAGTGTTCCACCATCACCAAAATGTATCGATGATATCTCAAAATCAAAGATAAAGGTCTAGAAAAGTCAAAACTCCAACGGTAACCCAACCCTATGGTTAAGGAGCGTTCTTTAACCCAAATGGTAAGAATCTCCATTGATATAACACGTCCTTGGCATGAGGATCAATAGCCTAAAATATTGTCTTGGACTTATCTTCCTCCTTGATTGTTAACTGATGGTATCCTACTTGAAGATCCAAAGTATTGAAGACCTTTGCATGCCCAATTGTACCAAAGATCTTGTTTGGTGTAGGCATAGCATACCGATCAGCCCTAGTCTGTTGGTTGATAGGATGGTAATCTCCACACATCCACCTATTTTTGTAATTGCCATGCATATCCTTCTTAGTTAGCATCATTGTAGCTAATGTATACTCTCCATATGAAATCTCCACCAAACCCACCTCAAAAAGGTCTCTACTCCAACTCTGAATTAGTGCTCTCTCCATGTCACTCTATCAATAGGGATGTCAAAAAATGGGTGTATCACTCCCTACTACATCCCTACCAATGGCTACTACACTCCCTAGTAGCCATTGGTTGTGTCCCAACAATACCCATATCCACTCCGTCCATCACCCCCAACATATGCCTGAATCATCTTGATAGGCACAGAGCTCACAAGTGTCTGAGTAATGCTACCTATCAAGTGCATCTTACGTTGCTCTGCTAAGCCAAGGCTCACAATCTAGGTCAAACAGTTTAGGTCTATAGCTTGACCTAACACTTGACGCTTAGATACCTCTAATACTACTGAAACAGTAGTAATACTAGTGCAAAAACTCATTTCTTGCTCTCTCTCATTGACATAGGGCTCCACCAACTATTGTAACTATGAGTCTCAAAACTAGTCCAAGATCTCCCTCTTGAAAAGCATGGGAGCTTGGGAAACTCATAAGCATGGGAAAAGCAGCTCAAGGCTATTTAACTAGGTTTACTATTTCCATAGGTGACCTATTAGCCACTACCATTGTCTAAGACTGACACCCAACATCCAAGATGTCATCAAAAATGAAGTGGTCTAGTCATTAAATCCCATCATATGCACATTGGAGAATCTCTCTAAGACAAAGACCACCAAAGACAAAGACGATGAGTCTATCGGTAGGTCCCATCTAAGAATGGACCTAATGTGTACTCCCCACCACCCAAGTGCAAGAATTACCCATCAAAGGGATGTTCTCCAAAATGTAAGCTTGAGAAACAGATTCATGAACTTGGAGATGTCGTAGTATATGTAACATCTCCCAAAACACACCAGAATGGGGATCTTGAAGACCCAAACCTTGGCCAGCACGCGTATCATGGCCATCCAAAAATCACCAAATGAATTGGACCATGTCTCTCCAGATCCTACGCCCCCAATAAGGAAATGTATGTTGATAGGTGTAATACTTCGAGAACAAGAAAAGAGATAAAACACAAATTTCACACTCAATCATATGATGGTCCAAAGGAGCACCTTCTCTTTATTATATAGACAAAGAGGATCTCCTCCAAGGAAGCTCCACCATATGATTAGGCATACAGATAGGTGACATGTCAGCAAGCTCCACCCTTTGATTGATTGCTTGGATGGGTGACATGTTGGTCCTGGTCCTATCTGGTTGGTCAAACAAGCTTTGACCAGAAGGAATCTTTTAGGGAATCTTCTTGTAGGAATTTCAAAATCACGTGGGTGATGTACCATTGGAAAGCTCTTGACAATACAAAGCATAGGAGAGGGAAGGCCGGCCTTTCTTCCATTGGGGAAGAATCTTTACATTCTTGAGATCTAATTCATCCATTTAGACTCTCAAAACTACCTTCAAAGATTTTAGCATATTTTGATTCCTACTCTATTAGTAGAAGTCCCCTTTTGGTGATACCTCTTTTTGATCTATTTAATCCATCATGTGTAACATCCTTCTAGATGTTACCAAACCAATTCTCACCTTTAAATCATATGTCTAGCTATTGGTTCTAAGGTTTTCAAGTTTATCTCGGTTTCTACCCTATTAGTAGAAGTACTCTTTTGGTGAAACTTCTATCTGATCTATTTTTTACCATCATGTATAACATCATTCTAGATGTTACCAAACCAAATTTTACATCTAGATCATATAGCTAGCTCTTGGTATTATAATAGGGTCTTCTGGTAACCCTTGAATGTTGACATCGATAATAACTCATGATACCAAGAGACCAAGTGTGCTACATGATGTAGAGAGACTCAACTATCAGTTTCATCTCTCTTCATATACAAAGACCTATGTACTCATATACCCGCCTGTAGTACCGTAGCTAGTCTAGTGCTAATCTCACCAAACAAACCAATAAACATACTCCCTCTATTGGATACTGCCAAGCAATGAGTGTGGTATCCAGAGGTGTCAAGGTAATTAACTCTAGAGGCTTATCCTCAGACCAGTCTCTTGGTGGTACAAAGGCTCCACTCCAAGCTTGCTACACCAATCGATCTACATGTTGTTGTGATGTATCCTCTGAACTCCACAATGGAACATCTAAGGTGGATGGAACAATCTCACTTGTACTCCAAATCCAAGTGATTCCTTTGGTATTGGATTATCCTCTACATGGGCATCCTCCTCCACCAAGTCATTGGGCTAAGTAACACCTCTCCACATTGGTCTTTTGTAACTCTAGACCAACAACTACAGCCTTCCCTAACATAAGAGGTTGTGCACTAGAGTCTAATATGACCCTCTGTGGTGTATGGACCTTTCTTGAAGGTCCCACCAGACAAAAAATCCCCCTCTAGTTATCCAATAGGACAACCCTAAGTGTAAACCGTGCTTGCTCAAAGGTTGGGCTAGTTGGTAACTCCTCCAATCTAGCCGTTGTTGCTTGCCATAAACCATTGGTCATTGAGCAAATCCCTTGCTCCTCAACCAAATCAGCTCCACTATCAACTACCTATACTCTAGTAGTAGGGATCACATCACTCCTATTCTCACAAAGCATGGTAGCCAATTGGAACACTAGGGCTCAGTCAACTCCCAAGGTAAACATATCATTTGCTAAGAATAATAAAAAGCGCATAATCAACTTAGCCGCCCCCAACATCATGCTAAACTCAATCTATGTAGTAGCAAGTAATTGACTAGTAGATATTCCATCATGCATCCTATCACCACCTACCACACTTGCACTAGAACGTCTAGGAGTCATGGATGTCCTCTATAGTGCCTCAAAGAGTGTAAAGACTAAGGAAGTCTGACTTGTCTACCAACCTCTCTTCTCTATAGGTCCAACTCCATCGGTGCTCCTCTAAGTTGTAGAACACACACTGCACTCCTAGTCATTGCAGCATATGCATCCACTTGTGTTGCTCCGCACATGAAGTCTAAGATGTCTCTATCACCCACATATGAGGTGGAAGCCTCAGCACCCAAATCTGATCTCCTCTAAGCTATGGCCATGCTAGCCAATCTCTAGTCCAATTGTTCAATCCGAGTAGCCAAGGCTACATCAAAAGTAAGGGCAAGTATTGCACCCCTACTAAGTGTGGATCCTCTACCACCTTGTCTTCCATGATCTGGAGCTCCTCTACTACCTGCCATAGCAGCTCTACCACTCTATAACTCCAGGTGTAGGTCAAAGCATTGGTCATTAATGTGACCAAATCTGTGGCAATGCTCACATTGTCTTTGTGTTGGCTATGATGCACTAGAGGTGTCAAGTCCGCTGCCTTGAATGCATTCTCTCCTATGGTGAGGTCCACCACAAGTCCAACAAACAACACTACCTCTCATTGGCTATTGTTGACCCAAAAATGAAGGTAAAGGTCTATCTACAATAGGCCCTCCACTCGTTGTATAGGATCTAAGCTATTGTAATACCAAGGGTTAGCCATATGATCTAGATGTGAAATTCGGTTTGGTAACTTCTAGAATGATGTTATACATGATGTTCAAAATAGATCAGATAGAAGTATCACCAAAAGAGTACTTCTACTAATAGGGCAGAAACCGAAATAGACTTGAGAACCTTAGAACCAATAGCTAGACATATGATTTAAAGGTGAGAATTGGTTTGGTAACATCTGGAAGGATGTTACGCATGATGGACTAAACAGATCAAAAAGAGGTATCACCAAAAGGGGACTTCTACTAATAGAGTAGGAACCAAAATATGTTTGAAATCTTTGAAGGCAATTTTGGAGGCCTAAACGGATGAATTAGGCCTCAAAAATGTGCAATTTCTCATCGAGAGCTTTCCAATGGTACCTTACTCATGTGATTCTGAGATTCTTATAGGAAGATCCCTAAAAGATTCCCTTCGGTCAAAGCTTGTTTGACCAACCAGATAGGACCTAGACCAGACAGGTCACCCATCCAAATAAGTAATCCAAGGGTGGAGCTTGCTGACATGTCACCTATCTGTGTCTCTAATCCTATGGTGGAGCTTCCTTGGAGGAGATCCTCTTTGTCTATATAATAAAGAGAAGGTGCTCCCTTGGGGCATCAAATGTTTGAGTGTGCAATCTATGTTTTCTCTTTTCTCTTGTCCTTGGAGTATTACAATGGTATCAGAGCGAGTGTTCTAGTCCAAGAGAGTGGATCACCCCTCTTGGAATAGCACAAACTACTGAAATTGAGTAATTTGAGGTGGAGAACATAGAGTAATTGCTAGACTTAGGAAGGGCTTTAGAGAGCAAATGGGATGGATGCGCCGGGGGGACAATTTCCCACACCTAGCTTTCCATTTTCAAACCATTCCACATCAAGGTTATGTACATCCAGCGTGAGCAGATGAGAGTATCGCTAGTTTATCACTTTGGTGCGGAATTCATGGACAGAGTGATGACCTCACCAAACCCGGTGATTCTACCTATGGTGATATATGACAGAGAGTGGGATTTGACGATCTACATTCTATTATGATAATATGGATATGAATGTCCCAAATCCTCTCCCTTTCAACACTCAAGTAGAAATCCGTTATGTAGTGATGCCAAAAGTGATGTTTAGAGATTTTGTGGTTAGGAATTTTGGTGAGGAGTATTATCAACAAGTGATAGCTTCTGAGGTCCCAATGGTAGTTCCGATAGTTCGTGCGCCTTCCAAAGTTATTATATTGACTCTATATTGAAGTAGACGTTAGCAATTGGGTGTTGCAGGAACCATGGATCCGCAGTTGCAAGAGTTGGTGCAAGGAATGCAAGGGATGCTGAATGAATTTTGAGAGATTAAGATGACCATGGAGACATTACAAAGTCAAGTGCAAATCCTCAAGAACAATCAAGCCATGCAAGGAGAAGAGCCGTCTCAAAACCCAGTACTTGCGACTAAAGTACTTGGAGAGGCACCCGTACCTACGAACCCTATCAATGATGAAGCCACATTGCTACTCCGGATGAAGAAGACCTGCAACATTGAGCCTTACAAGGAGCAGCATACGATGGGAGTAGTGGAAAATTGGATCTTGAGAATGAATCAATATTTCCGATTGTTCTCAACAGAGATCACAGAGCATGCTACAAGCGTGTTTGCATGTAGGTACTTGACCGATAAAGCGCTCACATGGTATGATGCTTGGGAACGATCCATGTTGGCCAAGAGAAGGGAGGTCACATGGACAGCAATGCAAGAAGGACTATTAAAGAATTTCCAATCAGTGGATTCTGTGCATATGGCTTGAACCCGACTATGGGGATTGAGACAGAAGAATACCGTACAAGAGTATGTGGAGGCATTTCTGGATCTACAAGTCGCAATTACCGACATGAGTCTAGCAGAGGCTCTTGACAATTTCAAACAAGGGTTGAAAGAGCGGATTTGCCAAGAAGTCATGGTGCAAAACACTCGCACGATATTTGAAGCCATTGCTTGTGCGCAAAGAATAGCAAGAGCATTAGGTGGAGGTGAAGGAGTAGTTCCACCTCAACATTATTGGGCAGAAATGCCACACATGGGTGGACCAATACCAATGGAATTGGGCAACCTTTGATTCTGGGATCAAGGAGCACGGCCGCTTCAATGGGAGCGGGGACGGGTAGAAGAACAAAGAGATGGAGTCCCATGAGGAGAAGGGACTCAAGGAGAACAACGTCGTTGTTACAATTGTGGCCATATTGGGCACATATCTACCAATTGTCGCACTCATTTCCCTAGAGGCTCTCGGCCTTCGTACATGCGATCTTTGAACAACATGGAGAGGCACATTGAAGAAGAGGAGGTGGAAACCACTTTGAAAAACAAAGATCGCCAGTAAATGTACCTTGCGGCCTTATTAGCTCAATAAGGAAGTAGAGAAGCGAGGGAAGGAAGAAGAATAATGCGCAAAGATCCCAAAAGGCAACCTCACAATTGATTGTCGTGAATGGAATCCTAAAAGGTAATCAAGTGAGAGTATTAATAGATCTGGGAGCAACATAGAATTTCTTGTCTTGCTCTGTTGCAATAAGATTGGGAATGGATCTAGAGAGAGATGGAAGTGAAGAAGTAGAGTTACCAAATGGGCAAACAAAGAGGATTGAATCATTACCTAGACGGGTAACCCTCTTTGTAGGAGACTATCAGGAAGCAATTGAGTGGTGAGTGATACAATTAGCCCGTTATGATGCAATTTTAGGCATGCCATGGATGGAGCAGTACAACCCAATGGTGGATTGGAGGAAGAAAGTAGTGAGAACCCACCAATGGTCAATCATTGGGGTTAAAGAAAAATCACATAGGTAGAAACTGCCTCTATATGTCGTAGGGACGACAACTATCTGTAAGACTGATAGATGTTTTATGGGTCTAATAAGAGAAGTCCAAAGTGCACAACTTGTTGGACAAATTCCTGAGAAATTGAAGGATGTGGTAGATGAGTTTCAAGATGTCTTTCCCAATGATCTACCCTTAGGATTACCACCTAAAAGGCGAGTAGATCACAAAATAGAGACACTCCCGGGGAAGACACCTCCTTGTAAGGCCCCATATCGCCTATCACCTCATGAGTTGGAGGAGAGTAAGACTCAAATTGAGGAGATGCTACAGAAAGGGTTCATCCAACCTAGCATATCACCATATGGGGCCCCTATCTTGTTTGTGAAGAAGAAGGATGGTACAATGCGCATGTGCATTGACTATCGGGGTCTCAATCAGCAAACAGTGAAGAACAAATACCCCTTACCTCGCATGGATGACTTGTTTGATCAACTCCATGGAGTAAGATACTTCACCAAATTGGACTTGCAGAGCGGTTATAATCAAATCAAAATTGCAGAGGAGGATGTGTACAAAACTACCTTTCGAACCAGGTATGGCCACTTTGAGTATCTTGTGATGCCTTTTGGCCTCACCAATGCGCCTGCCACTTTCATGAGCCTAATGAATGACATATTTCGTCCATACTTGGATAAGTCTGTTATCGTCTTCTTGGATGATATCTTAGTATATAGTAGCACGATGACCGAACACAAACAACATCTATGAGAGGTCCTCCAGATTCTAAGACAGAATCAGTTGTACGCCAAAATCTTAAAGTGTGAGTTTGGCAAGTCTGAAGTAGACTACTTAGGGCATAGAGTAAGTGCAGAGTGCATTCAAGTATTGACAGATAAAATAGAGGTCATTCAAAAATAGAGTGCCCCAAAAGATCAGACTCAACTTAAGAGCTTCTTGGGGTTGACGGGATTCTATCGTAGATTTGTCAAGGACTTCTCCAAGGTTGCACAGCCTTTAACGGCACTACTTGGCAAGGGGAAGAAGTGGACATGGGGAACTGCACAAGAGTTGGCCTTTCAAGAATTGAAGGCCGCCTTGCTACATGCACCAATCTTGAAGTGGTATGACCCAAAACGTCCAATCAAGTTGGCTATAGATGCATCAGGCGTAGCAATAGGAGCAGTCCTACAACAAGAGTGGCATGACAGATGGCATCCAATTGCATATTTCTCTCAAAAGTCATTACCGGCAGAGCGCAACTACCACACCACAGAACGAGAAGAGCTGGCAATCATTCTAGCAACCAAGCATTGGAAGCACTACCTGGGCGAGAAGGCATTTGTAGTAGAGACAGACCATAAACCTCTAGTCTATCTTGAGATGCAAAAGGATCTATCTCGTCGCCAAATTTGGTGGGCAGAGTGGCGACAACGCTTTAACATGACAATCACCTATGTGGAAGGTAAGAAACAACTGGCAAATGCATTCACCCATATGCCAATGGCCAACAACTTGGTGACAGAGGTTAAGATTAACCCTGAATTCTGGCAAGAGATTCTAGCTACTACAAAAAGTGATCCACAGATTGTAGAAGCACAATCGTCCAAAGGTGTCACCAGCACCCAAGGACTCACCTTTCGGGATGGCAAATTATGGATCCCAAATGTCCCAGACTTATGCACCACCATTCTAGCAGAATGTCATGATTCGGCCATTGTAGCTCATGTCAAAGTAGACAAGACCTTGGATGTAGTCAAGCGCCATTACTATTGGCCCAAGATGAGCAACGACATGATGGACTATGTGCGTAGCTGCCTACTTTGTCAATAGAAAAAAGCTTCTAATCAAGCTCCTACAGGGCTTCTTCAACCTCTCTCCACTCCTACCCAACGTTGGGAACAAGTGAGTATGGATCTCGTCTGCAAATTACCCAAGACCACCTCAGGGTTTGACTCCATTGTGGTCTTTGTGGACCGGCTCGGCAAAATGATTCATGTACGCCCTACCACCAAGGAGGTGACCGCTCCACAACTAGCTCAACTATACTTAGATGCAGTCTTTGCTCACCATGGCTTGTCTAGAGTACTCATCATTGATAGAGGCACCCAATTCACCAGTTTGTTTTGGTGAACACTCTTTGGTTTCTTCAAAACCAAGTTGGCCATGTCTACAACTTACCACCCACTAACAGATGGCAAAACAAAGTGGGCTAATCGCACGATTGAAGACATGTTACACAACTTCACCTTAGAAGAGCAAGAGAGGTGGGACACTCTACTACCGTTGGAATTTGCTTACAACAATTCAGTGAATGCCTCCACCTAGGTCACTCCGTTATTCCTCATGTATGGTGAGCATCCCTTCACACCTTCTAGCTTGATGAAGATCCGTCCAATGACTACCAAGGTTGATGCAGTCAACACATTTGTTTCTAGAATCCAACAAGGTGTGGAGAGCGCCAAGCACAGGTTACAGATTGCGCAAAATCGACAAAAGCAGTATGCTGATGCACACCGTAGGCACATGGAGTTCAATGTTGGGGATCAAGTGTGGCTATCAACAACCAACCTCACATTAGCTGGATCTCGTAAGCTCCGACCTCGTTTTATTGGGCCTTTCTTGATTCTTCGTCGCATCGGCGCTATGGCCTATCACCTTGAGCTACCACCACACATGAAAATCCATCCAGTGTTCCATGTCTCCCTACTATGCAGATATGCTCCCGGATCAGGCCAAGGTCCTTCCACATAGGACATTTGACCTTGTCCGACACTCATTGATGGTACAAAGGAATATGAAGTGGAGTGGATTCTCCAAAAACACATGCGTGGTACTCGCCATCCGCGGGTGGAATATCTAGTACAATTGAAAGGTTATCCCCTCTATGAAGCAACTTGGGAACCCACTGCCAATTTGGCACGTGCACTGGTGTTGGTGTAAGCATTTGAGCAACAATTGTGCAACGAGGACGTTGCGTCTTAAAAGGAAGGAGGTCTGTTATACCAAGGGTTAGCCATATGATCTAGATGTGAAATTTGGTTTGGTAACTTCTAGAACGATGTTATACATGATGGTCAAAATAGATCAGATAGAAGTATCACCAAAAGAGTACTTCTACTAATAGGGCAGAAACCGAAATAGACTTGAGAACCTTAGAACCAATAGCTAGACATATGATTTAAAGGTGAGAATTGGTTTGGTAACATCTGGAAGGATGTTACACATGATGGACTAAACAGATCAGAAAGAGGTATCACCAAAAGGGGACTTCTACAAATAGAGTAGGAACCGAAATATGTCTGAAATCTTTGAAGGCAATTTTGGAGGCCTAAACGGATGAATTAGGCCTCAAAAATGTGCATTTTCTCATCGAGAGCTTTACAATAGTACCTTACTCACGTGATTCTGAGATTCCTATAGGAAGATCCCTAAAAGATTCCCTCCGGTCAAAGCTTGTTTGACCAACCAGATAGGACCTAGACCAGACAGGTCACCCATCCAAGGAAGTAATCCAAGAGTGGAGCTTGCTGACATGTCACCTATCTGTGTCCCTAATCCTATGGTGGAGCTTCCTTGGAGGAGATCCTCTTTGTCTATATAATAAAGAGAAGGTGCTCCCTTGGGGAATCAAATGTTTGAGTGTGCAATCTGTGTTTTCTCTCTTCTCTTGTCCTTGGAGTATTACAGCTATCCACCCTATCCTCAAAAACCAACATGGCATAGTGCACTTTGTTGCACTCTGGAAGAAGTAACAATTGTGGATGAGGTCTCCTTGCCAAATCCAAATGTCACCACTCTCCTCCAACATGTTTAGCTCAAAATGCTCAGTCAAACCAAAGACCACTACCAAAGTAAGCAAAGTAGTCTATAACAACATAGCATCATAGGCACTATGTTGCAACTCCTTATCTAGTATCCCATACCAAAATTGGACTGCCTAGGCCTTAGTAATTCTTTGAGTAAAACTGATTAGTTGTCTCATGCAAGTGTATGCCTCGCGTGGGCTCTCTCCAACCTTCCATTGGAACTCTTGCAAGCTCCTTGGCTTGTCAATCCACACTCCTTGGTAGTTTTGCCTCAAACACTAGAAGAACTCTACCATAGGATTAAACCTTAGTACTAAACCACCTCCTGTAGTAGTACCTCCACTCATAGTAGCACCATCTCCAAGAGATCCACCAACGTTACTAGAGCTAGAACTTGTGGGTACATTTGATCTACCTCTAGAAACTGAGCCTAAAGTAATGGAGACATAGTTTGGAGACCAATACTATCTCCACAGCTCAATCTCCTCCAAGTGAACTCTCTTGAACTCATGGTAGTTGTCCATCGGTGGACCCTCTAAGTGTTGAAATAACTCCTTCCATGCCATGAAGAGTGTGAACAAAGTCAAGTTCCACATTTGCTATAGATCACATCAACTATCAAACTCCTAGATGAATTGTCAACTCAATGATATCCATTGTACCAAAGTAACACTTGGGGCCTTTGAAGGCCCCATAAATCTCATCCATGTCCCACAACAATCATGCAGACACACCAAGTGCACTCTCAACTAAATCAACTCCTTGTAATACCAAGAGCTAGCCATATGATCTAGATGTGAAATTTGGAAGGTAACATCTAGAATGATGTTATACATGATGTTCAAAATAGATCAGATAGAAGTATCACCAAAAGAGTACTTCTACAAATATAGTAGAAATTGAAATAGACTTGAGAACCTTAGAACCAATAGCTTGACATATGATTTAAAGGTGAGAATTGGTTTGGTAACATTTGGAAGGATGTTACACATGATGGACTAGTCAGATCAGAAAGAGGTATCACCAAAAGGGACTTCTACTAATAGAGTAGGAATCAAAATATGTCTGAAATCTTTGAAGGCAATTTCGGAGGCCTAAACGGATGAATTAGGCCTCAAAAATATGTGACACACCCCCCCCCCCCCAGATAGAGGAAAGGATGGTCTTCCCTCCCCCTAGTTTGTCTTGTTACGAGCTTTCCAATGGTACCTTACTTACATGATTTTGAGACTCCTGCAAGAAGATTCACTAAAAGATTCCCTCCGGTCAAAGCTTGTTTGACCAACCAAATAGGACCTAGACCGACATGTCACCCATCCAAGTAATTAATCCAAGGGTGGAGCCTACTGACGTGTCACCTATCTGTGTGCCTAATCCTATGGTGGAGCTTCCTTGGAGGAGATCCTCTATGTCTATATAATGAAGAGAAAGTGCTCCTTTGGGGCAACAAATGTTGAGTGTGCAATCTGTGTTTTCTCTCTTCTCTTGTCCTCGGAGTATTACACTCCTATGTCAAACTCCAACTCAAAGTCAATCTCCTCCGTCATTGGGACCTAAGATACAGGCTGATACCAAGCACCACTCCAAGTAAACCCATTCCATAATACATTTTTATCTCCTCTAGAATTCCGTTGTGACAAAGTAATCAGAAATTGCAACCCGCAATTGTAACCACCGCAAGTGCCTATGCCACCAAGAGCTAACGTACCAACCAAACATCACCCACTAATGTAGCTCTAACTACAACAATTACATTAGGAGAAAGAGAAACTTGTAACCTTCCATCACAACATGCATTCTCATTGTCTGTAGGTCATCACTTCTTGCCTCACCAAAGAGAAACATATGTAGTTTGATTGGTCATCACTCCAACCTCACTATCAAGAGTACACCAAAGCACCAACGTTCTAAAGTTAGTGCACCTCACATAAACATGGTGCACAAACAAGAAGTAGAGAATAGAGGGGGTTGAATCATAAGAAATCTAAACAAAAACCTTCCATCTCATAAATCAACACTAGACTAATTATGTCACCATTTGGTATTTGACAGAATATGAGTTATCTACTTCTTCAGCGACCAAGATCTCCAAGAATGAGATCAAATTATTTTTCCTAGCCAAAGTTATAGGTGTATAAATAATAGTGGAACAATCACTATGACAACAAGTGAGGGTGGACCAATTAGCTAGGGCACTAGTCTATGAACTAGATATCTAGGAGTCAAATCCTATTGCGCACCATCTAACAAGGTGGGCAAATTTTGCGAAACAATGACCAAAATCTACTTTAAACTAGCTAGCCAACAAGCTAGCTTGCTGGCCCTTCTAGGCCTTTGTAGCCTCTCATACCCCACAACCTTATGCCTCAAAGTCTTTAAATGCCAAAATTCAACCCTCTCTAGATTCAAATCTGGCAAAACTCCTCCAAATCTAGCCAAAATCTAATATAAACTCCAACAAAAATCTGACATAAATCCTTAAAGTTGGTTGACCGCCAAATCCTTTGCTAACTCTCCATTCGAGCCAAATTGAAATGACAAGGTTATCCAAATCTCAAATTCACGAAGATAGGTTCCACACTCCATCTTCAATTTCACTTTTTGAGCTCAACTCACACCAAATTGGTCATGCTTTCATCTCTTGAACTCAAAATGACAACTATTGCTTGAAAATTGCTTCCCTTTCTTCAAAATTTGGCCATCACTTCCGCACATTGTTTGCCTCATTGCCAAAGTTGCATCAATTTGAAGACCTTTTGCATATGATCACTCTCAAGGAAACTTTGGACCACAATTGAACTACCAACGATAAGCAAGGCTTGGAGATGCCACCAACACCTTTAGTCCTTGCACTCAATTTCTCCCTACCCTCACTTCTCTAATGTAATCAATTTGTTTACACAACTCGAATCACACTCAATCAGATTAGTACTTGATCTGTCAATCCATAATCTGCCAACAATTGGGTATTAATTATAGTCAAGCTACGCCCATTCTAGCTAAGAGAATCTAGGTGATGCTCGTCAGCCTCTGTCTACCATAGCCAAGAACTCAAAGGCTCAGCATCAAAGAAGTGAGCTCTCTAGAGCTCACTTCAAAAGTATGCCCCCATGGTCTTCAACCCTAACGGTCCCACTAATAGCACATCCAATAGTGTGATCGGTGCTAAGTGACGGTGGGCTTTACCACGTAGTAAATAACCTGAACACAAAATCTGACCATCAACAAGTAGTCTATGAGTAACTACCAAAATACTCCTGACTACCAACACTACTACTCCATAGTCCAAGCAATCTAGGTGCAAACGTTACAAATGGTGTGATACAAGCCTACTAGATGTAGCTCGATAGTCAAGTGGTCAAAGGCCTGCCTAATCTAATCTACAAGGCCCACGATGTATGTATCATCTGCCAAGGAGTGAAATACACAACTTGGCATGGCCAAAGTAGTAGATAAGAGAGCTCTAAAGTGAGCCAAGGCAAATAAGAGTCCCCTCAAATGATCTCTTTGACGTGTAAACACAATTGACTCCAAGATAGTGACTCCCTCCTGTGAACCATCGTGTTTGTAGTAAAGGGAAGTAGGAGAGCCATAAAAAGACTGCACAAAAGGAATAAGACTCACCAAGGATCCACTAGCCTCCCTAAGCTCTCTAAAGATGGATGCCGTGAGATGTTATTAAAGGCATTCTCAACATACACTTGTAGGATGACCCACTCCGGATGGATATCTAGGAGTGCACTTATGCCTAGAAATATAGTCTCACATCCTCTAGATGTAACTACTCCAAATTGATGTGGATTAAGGTGTTGTCAAAAGTGAGAATGATGTTGAAGGACAATGGTATGACTGACCAAATGCAAAAAAATCTCTCCAATAGCAATCGGTCTAATGCCCCCTTCTCCTTCTCCATGGCAAGAAGTCAACTACACCTAACACTTGACTAACAGACATAGGAATATCTCCTCTTGCTATTGCTATAACCACTTGAAACAACTTGGTAAAACCACTAGAAGGATCATCTGCCTGAAAGTAATCTCTAAGGTGCTCATAAGCCATCCTTGACAAGCCTCTTGAGGAAAGGCGAGGGGCAGTGCATAATGTTTGTGCAAAAAGTGACCTATCAAGACATAAAGGCTACTCAGGCTAATAATCTAAGACCTCTAGTGGTAGTCTCTCTACTACTATAGGATGTAGTGAGCATAAGGAAGAGATAGTCTCATCAATGGGACTCGCCATAGACAAAGATGTAGCATTCATGATACTCTACTAACTCTCCCGCCTAACCCAATGTCCTACACCATCATAATCGAGTGAACTCTATGGTATCTTGTGGTGAAACCTGTCTCCTAAAATGTGTAACCCTAACAGACTCCTCCTAAAGGGCTGCCCAATCCCCAATCAGAATTGACAAAATCTAACAGCCACCTCTCTATGCCCCACACGTCCCCCACTAGCACCATCAAAGGAGTAAGAGGAATAGAAACCATGCTAACTTGTCCAAGGGATCACATCCCAACGATCAAATGGTAGGCAAAAAGTTTGTCTAGCCTCATCATGGAGTGTGCAGGGTAGCCTATGGAATAGATGTGTACATGGAAAACTAGTCTCAAATAACCCCAAAATACAACCCGCTTGAGAAGCTAACCACTCCCAAGACTCTATCGGAATCCTGGAATGATCAACAAAGGGATATAAGAAGCGTGCAGAACCCCAAGTGTCATTGCTATCGATGTGGTCACTCGCCATTATGGGGATTAGATCTCATTCACATAATATGGGATAGAAAAAACTTCCTAGTATTCCATTATCATCAATATAAGAAGTTTATCTCACCAAGGGGAGAAAGATAAAATTTGGTAGATGAATTGTACAATTCAAGAGAAAAATTACTATTGATGTCACCACGTTCATAGGTGAATTGGGTGTCACAAGTCGAAAGACTTATTGGTACTACTTTATTGTTGATCTTGCCACACGCGTGATAGGAAATTTACGCGCTAGATGACTTCTTGAATATTGCCTATATCACTTTACCACACCTGTGCTCATGATTGAGTTGAGTGTCACATCCCACTACCAGACCAGTGTCTTTTGGCCAAACTATGGTCAGATGAAATGTAATATGCACTTGAGGGTAAGAGCATGAGTGAGTATACCTTCACAGGGAAAAACCAACCTTTTTTTTTGGCCAAACTTCAGTAGTATGATTGAAAAGCAGTGCCCACTGGTGGGCGAGAGCATGAGTAAATCTTAACAGGAAGAATTCATCTTGATATTGACTCCCTATTTCTCCTACAGCACTAGAAAGGGTAAGCTCCTTACAGCCATAGAGGGCAATTGCAGAAGATGCTTCTTACATATCATAACCCAGTGTGTTTACTGTGAAGCCCCTGCTCATCTCTAGATCTTTTGTTACCAAAATCTAGTACAAATCGATTACTTTCACAAAGTAGCAAACTCTACATCGACCTACTAAAAAGTAGGTTTATTCCATTCGTAATAGGATCATTTTCGTTATTGAAGAACCTCATTCAGATCATGGGGGCAATAATGATTCAGTAGTTGTAGGAGACGTAGATGATTCTCAGTTGAAATGTATGACTTTCTTGCGAAGTTGATTTTGACTGCTTCCCGACCTGGCCCAGGGAACATGACGTGACCTGGTAAGATTGAAGAAAGAGCAGTTATGGTTTCGATCAGTAATCGAAGTTGAGATAAAGAACCAATTCAGCCAACGGAGATCTAGTTACTGTAAGTAAAGTCGAAAGACCTGGCTAAACAGGGATTATGACAGTAATTCGTCAACTATTGTCTGATTTCAAAAATTTCCGATAGCATGTGAATCTTGAGCGATCGAAACTTCTCATGCAGCAATCCTTCTAATGAGAAACAGAACCACCAAGACTGACGAAAAGAATAATAATCGGAACAATTAGCCTCTCTTCTCAAGCAGAGAAGGGTAAGCAAGTTCCAAGTTTTGCTTAGCTTTTATCATTTAAGATGTTCACAGATTTTATGAGATATGCTAAATAACAGAACAAGTAAAATATTGTCTACATATATCAACTCCATCTGTAAATTATTTGGATGCGAGTTGGCAAACGCGTTGCTGACTTGAGATGGAACCCACTGTGTTGAAGACAGTGCCACCCACTGCAATGACCGATCCTTTTCATGCACAGTACAGGGACCTTTTAAGATCTGATCCAGAAACACTATAGAACACTTGCCCCATCCAGAAACCTAAAGCCCTGTGAGCCTCATCGCCAGGGGCCATCAGGTCCATCAGGGCAGAGTGCTTTACACGTATGAAAGAGTACGAGCCACTCCGTGCACTTACCCTGTTATAACCGAAGGCATGGTTACAGACGAGAACTTTTCTGCCAAGGTTATGGAATGTAAGTAAGGAGAAATAAGAAGTTCAGGCAAAGGAAGCATACAGAGATGATCCTGCTATTCAAGGTCTGCAATCAGCAAGTCCATTATGCTCGCTATCGGTAATGAAGACGGTAAACGTTCTCTCTATGGCCGAAACGGAAAATTAATCCACATGCTGATGGTAACATACAGTGAGACCTATGATTCTGGCGAGCAAGGGGAACTGACTTCACGTGATCACGTACACCACTTATTGTTCAGATGTGAATATCATACACAGTTTGCAACCTTTTCCTATTAGGTTTATCATCATCAGAGTGAAGTTCTACGCTTAAACTTTCATGTTTTGAGATTGGATGTGGCAACTAGTAATCCAGGAATTCAGACCTAAGATTTCTTGTAGGCACACAAGCTTAAGTGCTTTGCTCCTTGAACCTTGTGCGCCTTGATAAGAAAGCAGGCAAAGATTCCTGAATACTGGATATCTGAACAGAGCCCATGCTATCTTCTGTATCAACACTGTTTAAGGTCAGCCGTGGTCGAGGATGACAGAAAAAATCCTCACTGATTCTAGCTTTTAATGCAAGACGTTGACCTCAGTGATGCAAGGGATAACGAGTAGATAGGAAGGACTCAAACCTCGGACATTTTCTAGACCTACAATTTGCATGAAATTCTAATAAACTGCACAGGAATTTGTAAGCCCACCTATTCTATCTACATTCTTCGTTACAAATGCACTCTAAAGAATTACGATCACCGCACCAGCTAAGAAGCTGTATCCCTAATTGCAGGTGAAAATCATCTAGGACCAGATAGTTGACTGGCAGACATGTCCCCACTATTGAAGAGAGAATCCGTAGAATCATTCCCTGAAGTGTCATATTTGCGGCCATGCAACCGCACAGCCATCTGTGGAGATGATGGTGGGTTGGGAACCTCGACTGTCCCCTCCAGCATCTTTACCACTGTCTTCATAGAAGGTCTGATGGCCACTTCGTCTTGTATGCACCAAAGGGCAATCCTCGTGAGCAAACTGACCTGTTCCTCATCAGCCGTCCCTTTAAGCTTGGGATCGGCCAGAAGGTTTAGCTTCCCGATCTCCACTAGCCGGTAAGCATATATCGGGTAGTACCACTTCTCTGAGGTTTCAGTAGGATCGAAATTCTTCCGACCACTGATGAGCTCCAGGAGTACCATCCCATAGCTGTACACATCACTTTTGTCAGATATGGCATAATTCATCAGCCACTCCGGTGCCAAGTAGCCCCTCGTGCCTCGCATGGTCGTAAAGACTTCACTCTGCTCTCGGTTCATCAGCTTTGCCAACCCGAAGTCAGAAACCTTGGCAGAGAATTTCTCATTGAGCAGGATATTTTCGGGCTTTATGTCACAATGGACAATACGCTCCCGACAATCCTCATGCAGATAAGCTAGTCCTTGGGCAGTTCCGAGGCAGATAGTCATCCTCGTTTCCCAATCCAGGACCGTAGAATCCAACTTGTCCCCTTTTGAAAACAAAATCTTGTCCAACGATCCATTGGCCATAAATTCATAGACAAGAAGACGATGCAAACCTTCGGCACAGAATCCCCGAAGCCGCACCAGATGAACGTGGTGAATGCTTCCAATGGTGGCAACCTCAGCCCAGAATTCCTTCTTCCCCTGTCCCACACTCTCTAGTCGCTTCACTGCTATTAACGTATTGTCAGGTAAAGCACCTTCGTAAACTGAGCCAAAACCTCCCGATCCAAGCTTGTTGGCAAAAAACTTTGTTGCCACCTCCAACTCCCTGTACGTAAACCTTGTAGGCAAACCTGGAATCTCCATAAGCTCATCATCTTCAGCAGTCGAGTCCGGGGTCCGTCGAGCCATCCTCCTCTTGTGTATACACCAAGCTCCCACTATCAACCCCAAAATGACTACTGCAGTACCACAAGCAATCACAGCTATCACCACTGCACTGCCTTTATGCTTCGACCCAACTAGAAGTGCACCAACCTCCTTCCCATTCACTTTCAGATAGGCTACATGATTTGTATTTGGATCCGCCCTAATAGTTCCAAGCTCCTGCCACACATAGCAAGATCCGGTATCATTGTAAAAAAAAATGGCTGTACACTTGCAATCGTCCATGCACACCTGCATACACGAATCAAGGTCGGATATTTTATCTCTAGGCTCGGAGAACGTATTGGCGTAGTAATCGACGTTTCCTATGCTCTTGAGTGCATAGTCTGAGATATTCGTGGGGTTACAGGGCGAGATCAGCCGAGGGGTGCATCCTTGTGCGGGGTTACTGGCATTCACGGCATCAGCTGCTCCTGGGCAAATGCACTGCCCATTGGTGCTACAAATGCCATATGTACCACAAGATTGAGGTAGGTTACATGACGTACGCACAGCACTGAATGCTGGACTCCAGATAGAACCCAAAAGGGTATAGAAGTTCAAATGGCCGTCGGACTGAATGGTGGCCCGTCTTAACGTGGGGGATGAGTACTGATCTAGAAGTATTTGCGATACTACAGACCCGTCCTCGGAGCAGATGGTAAGGGACCGAGTAGAAGTAGCAATCTCAGCATACGCCGCTGAAGCTGCGGCTTCGAAGGTCGTCATTCCGTCCTTTGTCATCGACCAATATGGTTGAGGTCGTAAATACCCCACGTAGAGCTTCAAATCCCTGTCTTCCATGGTCATGTAGTACGAACCTTCCGAGATGTCTGAGTCGGATGTCCGACTAGTCAGCCTCATCCCAGGCAGAAATTTCTGCCCAGACAACCATGTATCCGTCGGATGATCGAAGCTCTGCCACAAAGTCCTATTATTCTGGTCCAGGACCACTAAATTCCCTGTCTCCTGCAATTGCATCCATGATGCTCCCGCGGTGTTGCTGCTCCAAACTGCAACTCCCTTTGTGCTTTTCAGTGTCACATTCCCACCAGTGTCAAAATACAGCAGGTCGGATTGCCGAACGGGGTTGTTTCTGTTGGCTGTCCAAACCGTCACGGATGTTGCCAGATGTCGGATGATGAGATAATAGACCCCACGGACGATACTACCATCGAATCCAAGGGCAAAGGTATCGTTAATTGAGTGTAAGAAGAACCCATTTACATCCACTGATCTTATTGAACTGGTGCTAAACCCAACTTCAACATGGTCGTATGTGACAGAGCACAGGACCCTGCCTGGGGCGCTGCAACACAGAAATAACACGAGAGAAACTACAATGCACTGAGCAACTACCCCGGGGTTGTGATTCGTGGTCATGCTTTACCACTTGGGAGGAGCAGCAGAGAAGAAGCAACAACCCATTCTCCCCTTCTATCATCCGAGCTTTTTGAGACATATCTTCAGCTGCCTCATTTTCTGGCGAATTAGCAGTTGCCCCTCATACTTGACAAGAATCCCCAGAAGGGTCTAACCAGGCAACCAGCCGATATAAACACCACTACTGCACAACCATTACTCAAACTCCTATGCTTCATCCGCCCCAAAGCTTCTTCCTCCCTTTCCAACTGCCAGAGCAGTAGCAGCACTGCTCCTGCTTAGAACTGTCTCCCTCATTCAGCCCAGGAACTACCGGTACTCATAGCTACTGCAACCACAAAATGCACCTGTTCCCTCATAGATTTCAACCGCTGCAACCGAAGTTCCAAACTTGCACCTCCACCTAAACCGTCACCCCCTGATACCCTGCTAGAACTTCCTGACTGTTGCTTCTCCAGTTCCACCTGCTGTACATTCTATCTATATATCGTCAGCCCTAGGCATTCCTCAATACCATTCTGTCAAACGACCACAATAGCGTGAGAGGCAGTGAGTGATGGACAGACAGAAAGAGAGCACTTTCGTTTCGTCTTTCTCCTTTTCCGCAATTGTAATGATCACTTCGTGCGGTTCAAGTGTCCTACTGCTCCACCAGCTAAACACGGGATAACTCCGAGAGCTAGCCTGAGGCCGACATAAAGATGAAGAAAAGGTTTTCTGCTGTAGACACTGAACAACAGCAAGAAGCACAATCTGTCCGAATAAACTTCTCCCTTCCTCTCTTGCGAGTAACACGTATCTATCCTACTCGTTTCCCACTTGCCTCCGCTCCTGCATTCTCTGTCCGCCCTCCCGACTTTCTCGAACTATAGACTCAGCCTAGCGAGCACACTACTCCCTTCTCTTCACAGGCGAAGCTGGAATCGAGGAGAATCCCTCCGTCGACGAACCTGGTTGTCTGTCTGTCGATTTTTGTCTCGTTGTGCTCCAACAGACGGCCATGCCAATCTACCACGCAACAGAATTCTAATGGCTTACACAGTGCCCTTCAATACTCGTAGTAAGCACTACAGTAGGCCATAGGCCGACAGAGACCCACCCGCACAGGGAGCCGGCCCTTCCTCATGCAACTTCATCTTTTCTCGTCCTTATCCCTATCTCTACGGAACTACAATTATACCAGTAAGTATACTCCTTCTTCTTCGTTAGGAGGTGATCTGATTTTACCCAGTGCGGCAGGAAAAAGAATGCCAGTGTTCTTCGTCGATGATTTAATCTGACTGTATTGAACACGGCATATCAACAGCTGGAGGCACCCGAACTCATCTTCTAGTGATGCGGCCTCCTTCTTTCTGAAACGTCTTTTGCAATGGAGTAGAATGGGAACGTTAATATATTCCATTTGGACTGACTTGTACAATCCAGGTGACGACAAAGTTACAGAGCCAGCCATAGATATTGTTCAAGAAGGGCTCCGTACCTCAATAAGAAGGCATTGGGAGTCGCACTACGACCTTCCTTGCCTTGACCACGGGAGTTGTTTTAACAGTTAGTCAAAAATCCCGTGGTGGTGGAATTGTACAGAACTTTTTTCAACAATCTTTTGCTGTGCGTGTGCTGAACACATGCGGTTGTCTCTCGTTATCGTATCACACCCACGGGTGTGCTGGCTTTCTTGGTCATAAGATGCTCGTCGAGTATCAAGTATCCATATGGTTTCCAGAGTAGAGTAGTTTTCCCCTCGATCAAGAATATTGATCGAAAACCGACTGTTTTAGCCCTCATGGACTAATCACAAACCACTTTTAAACGTAGCTGCATTATTCTTGTCATCCACTTGCAATTCCATCAGGTATCCAGTTGGTGATTTATCTACTGCGATCAAATTCTTGTACAGGAAGATCTTTACCCCAAACTCATGAGAAAGGAACGGAGACATGCCAACAAAAACAAGGGCCCTACCGACCGTCCGATCAGTATGGATATCCTGTAGAAGCAATCAGCACGTGCTCTCTGAACTGGCCTCGCACTTGTAGCTGGAGTAGGTAAAACAGCATTTACTTCCCACAGAGAGGTAACTCCTACGAGAATTTACTTCTGGCGGTGAAAGGTGAACTTCTTCAGTCCTGGGTAAACTTAGACCTGGGCACGGCTCGGTTAAACATTGCAGCCGGCTAGCCGCCAAATTAGTCTGCTAACTACGGTTCAAATCTTCCATTTTCTTCAGCCGAGGATGACTGATTATCATATATAGTATATTCATTTCTCGGAGCTGATGGATGTGCAGCTAGTACACATTAAACCTAATCTTTGATTAAATCCATCCTTCGTGTTTTCTACGCGGTCGCCCTTTTATCTTTGATTTGAATCAGAAATTTGACTAATACTAAAGGGTTCTAAAATTCAGCCGTGACTCGGGCCGGTTAGTCCAGTCGGCTCTCAAATTCTGTGAGCCGACTAGCCGTTTGTTCAAGCTACCTAGTTAAATCATTTTTAACTGATTATTTACCCAAGTCTAGGTAAACTTGGGGGCTTTATGTACGAGTCTTCCGTACTTTAGGGAAATTTCGGGATGAGGGAGAGAGACATGAGGACTACCAGGTGACCTGCGGTCATCTCCGTTTGACCTGGTGCAGAAACAACTGGCATGTCCAATTTCTGTCGGCTTTTTCTGGAGACGGTGAATCATGGTCACCTACACAGAGTCCACTAAGGCCTGATGCTTTACGATGATATGCTGCAGTAGTATATATGCGCCAATCTGGGGAGAATGTACTTGGTTCGCTATTTGTAGGCTAAATTCAAGCGATTCTTCCGTACAGTAACATCCCTCAACAAGTGATTGATTTGCGGAAGAATGTCTATAGAGCGTAACTTGGAGAAGCCAAAAGGCAGTCGAAACTGCTCATCTCCATCAGATGATCTTACCATGTTCTATATCAAGTGGCTGGATCGTGTTGCTAGGTTTCTACATCCCACTGCTACCTGACTCTCCTTTGCTCAGGTGAGTTTATCCATAGGTGTTGTACATGTATAGCAGGTATAAGCCATTATCTGCATCCTGGATGATGGTGTACTTCTGCTTATCCTTTGCCTCTACTGCTTGGCAGTGTTTTACTCCAGGGCCTCTTTGATAATTCAATTCGTAGAGGGTGCGTTGGAAATTTCATCCGTGAACGATGCTCGGTAGGAGCCCATAAGAGCACAGTACTCGCAAAAAGTTGCAGGGCCTTCCCGACAGTTTAGGAAGGTTAGCCAAATTGGAGAATATAGAGTTGTTCGGGTATGAAGAACTCCGATCGCTGCCGGATTCCCTTGGGCAACTTACTCTCTTGCGGCATTTGAGAATTGGAAGCTGTCGTCGATTCGGCATATAAATCGCGCAGGATGTAGAACTGTACGACCGACACCCACCCAGTGCATTGTTTAACCTCGACGCACAACGAAGCAGACATGCATGATGGTGTGTCGATGTTTCACGTTCCGTACTCTACAGTACTAAAGTCTCCAACTCATGTGCAGAGAGTGTCGTCCCATCCTTCGTGTTTGCTACGCGGTCGCCTTTTCTGTCCAGAGAGACAATATATAGAGGAAGAATATACAAAGCGGTATGCATGAGTAAACTTACTTTCAGAGGACGTACTGCCAAGGCGTTCACATGGGTGAATGAAAAGGTAAAAAGGCGACCGCGAAGGATAACAAGACGGATGGGAAGACCCCATTAAAGCGTACAAGGATAAACCACGAGATAAAGTGATGCTAATTCCCAATAGTGAATGAAAAGTAGAATGCAGTACTAGATATGCACATCCAATGCCGTACTGTTAATATTCGCTCACAGGAGTTAGCGAAATCAAAACGTTATGTGATCTACCCTTTCACTCTTGACTCAAGTTCTCATATCCATTCGCTCAACCAAGATAAGACTGAATGCATTCTTTCATTCATTTGAGGATAGCGTAAAATTACTTACCATTCAAAAAAGTTGTATGATATATATTCTTGAAAAGGGTAAGATGAGCGGATAACTTGGCAGTTTAAATTCGGGTCTACTTTGTGCTAAACTTGCCCTAGATTCGCTCTCATGATAATCCAAGCCAAATAGTTTACCAATGGAAATAAAAGATACAAAGACTAAAAAGTGAAACAAGCGAACGAAAGGGAAAACCTCTAAGCTTATCAACTATGTAAAATTCCTATCAACTTACAGTAACCACCTTAAAAAAGGACTAGTGTTGAATTGAATAACAAAGGTGCTTTATGAGTATATATAGTAGAAGATTTTATATAATGTATAAAATTAGTACCCAGAAGGAAAGGGGAAAGGAATACAAAGCACACATAAGTGGTAAAGGAAAAAGGAGCACAAGATCATACCTTCCCAAGAGGCCTGGAAAGAGAAACAAGAATCAAACATGAACCCACAAAAAGAAAAAAGAAGTGCAGTAACAGCAATGAAAGTTAGGAAGTGTAGTCTTCTGCTGAAAGGTATGATAGAGGTCCTCCAATGGTATATCCAGTAGGTTGGGGGAGGACCATAGTCGTGCTGGCTGTGCCCACTGCCGCCACTTGTCAGTGAAGTCCCAATGCTTGAGTGCATTGTAGTGTGACTGATACATGCTATCGGTAATATGAGGTGAGCATGGCTAGAGAGACAGGCAATGCCCCTCTGCGTTGCAATAAACCCCGAGCTGCATCCATGAGGAGATCATCAAAGTGGTGATGGAGTCACCTAAAAATCTCAATTGCCAAAGGGACAAAGGTATTGGAGGATAGCCACGTCGCATAGTGGTCTTCCTTGCCTCTAGATGAAATGGTCATTGCTGCTCCCGCCTGTGTGCTTGCTCGTGCCAATGACTTAGCTTGTACAGGGTTTGCCACCAACATGTCATGCAAGGTGCGATGACCATATGTGAAAGTAATGATATTTGCTTGCACTCAACAAATATGTGGTCTTGGTAGATCTAACCATTTCTCAATCAGAACCTAGGCCCATGTAGCTCATAAGACCAGAGCAACTATATCACAAAGAGCATCATGGGCTCTGGTGGGCTCTTTGCCAACTGCACATTATAACAAGTATATCCCTTGTAAATCATATCGGGAACCACATGCACAATGATTTGGAAACCCTATTAGTGTTGGATGTGGGAGACCCAATCTTGAGCATAGTGTTGTGGAAAACTTTTGAGAAGTAAATTGGAAATTGCCAATAAGGATGAAGCCTAAAGTCAAGCTCTAGGGCCTTTCTCCCCGCATGAGAGAATCCTAGCTTTAATAGGTAGAGGCATATCAATGAGGATGCTAGTAAGTGTGAGTGTGCATATGCTCATTGATATTAGCTATAATCTTCCAAGAGTCTAAGGATACAAAGTCAACAAAACTTGAGGAGTGATGTGCATGTTGGGCCTGGCAATAAATCCCAAGCCAACCAAAGATATGACTAAAAATTGTGAATGCCTAAATCCATTGTTGTGGTGGGTCCCAACAAAAAAATGGCACCTCCTATGTAAGGACCTATCTACTAAATGAGGGACCACAAGAGCCCAAGCTCCAATGCTATTGGTGTTATGGTCTCTTGGTTTATGAGGTCTCATCTGCTCATGAAGAGTAGATGTGGCCTCATAAAAGAAGTTATCTGCTACCTACACCACTCATCTAAGAGTTGTGGGAGCTTGCATGGCCCTAAGAGAGTGGAGAAAGTATGCCAGATGGTGCTATCAAACCTCCTCATGTGTGGTAACAATATCTCTATAAGAAAGAAAGTTTGTGCCAAATATGAGATCCTAGGTAGGTAAGACCATGCAAGAATAGAATAAGTCACTTGGATATTCCCCAACTAGAGTAGGAGATGAACATGCACTATGGTCTAGACTAGGGTGTATGAAATGAAAGTACTAAAATAATCCTTCTATCCCAAAGGGAGACCCCAAAACTCTCAAACTACCTATAGAGAACTTGAATCATGGTAGGAAGTTAGAGGGAGTGAGTATTCTAGGTGGGCTCTAGACCTTGCATTTATGAGTTTTGACTCATAAATCCAAGGCCTCCAAGTAGAGTGTGAAAGCAAACACCATTCAAAATACATCCTCTAAAGTGCCTTTTATATGAGTGTCATACGAGAGAGAAGAGAAAAGACATGATAGAAAATCAGCTACCACCTGTAATGTGCTATGGCAAAGAGAGGCCCTCCCAAAGGATCCTCTTGTGGTGTGCCATTTTCTAATGTCAATTGTGTGAACTCTCCAATAGTAGTATAGTGTCTATACATTAGAGTTATCTTTATACCATAGAAAATATGGACACACCATATTAAGGAGAGGATCTGTAATACCAATAGCTAGACATATAATCTAGAGATGAAATTTGCTTTGGTCACATCTAGGAGGATGTTATACATGATGGACTAAGTAGATAAGACAGAGATATCACCCAAAGAGTACTTCTACTAATAGGCCAAAAACCAAAATATGCTTGAAGACTTTAGAATCAATAGCTAGACATTTGATCTAAATGTAGAATTTGGGTTGGTGACATTTGGAACAATGGTACACATAATGGATGAAGTAGATAAGGTAGAGGTATCACCTAAAGAGCACTTCTACTAATAAGGCAAAAACCAAAATAGGTCTGTGAACTTCAAAGGCAATTTTGGAGGCCTAAACGGATGAATTAGGCCTTGCAAATGCGCACATTGCTCCCCCTCACTCCCTCCAATAGAGGAAAGGCTTGTATTCCCTCCTCCTGGTTTGTCTCACCAAGAGCTTTCCAACAGTACCTCACCCATGTGATTTTGAGATTCCTATAGGAAGATTCCCTAAAAGATTCTCTCTAGTCAAAACCTATTTGACCAACCAGATAGGACCAGGATCAACATGTCACCCATCCAAGCAAGTAATATAAGGGTGGAGCTTGCTGACAGGTCACCTATCCATGTACCTAATCCTATGGTGGAGCATCCTTGGAGGAGATCCTCTTTGGCTATATAATAAAGAGAAGGTGTTTCTTTGGGGGCACCAAAGTTTGAGTGTGAAACCTATATTTTCTCTTCTTTTTTCTCTTCTATCCTTGGAATATTATAGGATCCAATCTATAGTTGAGCAAAGAGCACAAAACAATTGTGTACAAGAGATGGTATTGAAAGTATTGGAGATATCAACCTGGACCACCACCCAATCTAGATGAATGTCTAAGGATGCTCGAATGCCTGCAATCACCATCTCACATCCTCCTAGAAAAGCTATTGCAAATTGATAGAGAGTGCACTAACAAAAAAGACTAATGCAAATATACACAAAGAGTACAAAACCCAATGCAAAAAATTATCTGTAATGGCAATGGAATGCACACCTGAGTTCTCCTTTACAAGTGCTAGGAGACAAAAAGCACCAAAAAGATGAGCTACTCTAGGGGGCACCTAGCTTGAGTCAATGTGCTGAAAAAAAAAGCAAAGAGGAGGAAATCTTGAGGAAAGGCAATCTCTTAGGTGCTCAAAACTAGCCAAAATGGCCCACCCATAGAGAAAAATGGGGAGTGGAGTAACACATGGGCAAAGTATGACTCATTAAGTTGTAACTCCTCATATGGTTGGTAATTATGGAGAAATGATTGGGGGTCCTCAATGGTAGATGGATGTAAGGTAGTATAAATCGGATAGAATGTTTGAGAAGGAGAGCATTGGTCAAGAGGATGAGAGTGCATAGGCTGCCTATTTCGTACTCACTAGCTTGACCTAACATCAAGAAGAAAAAAAAACAATGATGCTCCAATGGTAGGGCATGGGACTGTGGAGAATTTGCAATTTATCAAGCAATAGCTTGGGCCCTAATGGTGTAGTCTTCTTGAAGTGCTACTCAATCTCTTCTCAAAAACCTATGAATCTTAGTGGTAGTCTTGTGATATCTACAAGCACCTCCATGGGCTGGAAGAAATAATGTCCATTGTGAGAAATAAAGTCAATAAGGGAGACAATGAAGTCCAAGTGGAGACATCTCTACCATGAGAATGGGCTGAAATAGCAAAAAATAAGAGAGAGAATGTGGAGCCAATGAGAGGATGCAATGGTAAGGGGATTCAAGTGTACATCTATGGTTGAGGTGAACTTGGTAGGAATGCTTGGAGAAGATCCAATTAGTATAACCAACAATACAAGTCTATAAGAGCTTGAAGAGCCACTACCGGTATACAAATAGGGTCTAGAGGTATAATACAAGTGGTGGCATCAGCTCGCATATCCAAGCAACAAGATCTCCCTCTATGTTGGGCAAGTCCAATCCCTACCCATGGACAATCTAGACAAGACTGAGTAAGATGCTGATGGGATGTGATATGTGGATGTGATGATGGTCCTAGTGTAGGAGAATGATCATGTATAGGTGGCAGGGCGGTAGTGGTGGGAGGAGGATGAGGGGTAGGGGAGTCAAGTGGTAGGGCATCCTCCATAAGGAATTCACCCCTTATCAAGCCCATCAATGGTAGGGAAGAAGTACATGATCTAGGGATCAAAGGGACTCGATCTGGATAAACCTCAACAATTGTGCTAAAATAGACAAGGTAAGGGTTGAGCCCTAGGTCACACATATAAGGTGTTGGGTACCAGATGAGGAGTGAGATCTGAGATATTCCCTCTATGGCCCCATGCCAAGGAGTGCAAGGGAGGCATGATGAGAGATGCTACAAAAAGTGTCTACATCCTAAAGAGGACAAAAGAAATGCCATCCCAAAAGAGTAAGACATAGAAGATGAAGAGTAAAAGTCAAAACACAAAAGAGATAAACAAAAAGGACAAAAAGAAACAAAGAAGAGAGATCATGCAAGGAAGGTGAGAAGAGTGCTAGATGTGGCCTCTAAAGATCACCTTCTTCCTCCAACATACAATCCCTTGGTGGATCTAACTGCCCAACCATGCCAAAAGTGCAACACTCTTTGGTACAAGAACATCCAATAAAAAGAACCATTTGATACAAGAATTCCTTATACAGCCAAATCCCTAATTCTCAAACACACTAATATTCCCATATACTGAACCGAGAGGGGTTGCCCTACTATATTGTGTTGGCTCCTAAATTTCCCAAGCCCAAGTCTCAATGTAGGTACACCATCCTTGCTTTGTCCAATCACTCTCTACTTGCTCGTCCTATACACAAACCTACTTGATCAGAGGTAGACCTTTTACCATGCTCCCATGAAATGATTTCTCACATGCTGGTTCTGCCACACATAATTATGATGTTCCACACTACTACCCTCTTCCACCCTCCTTCTAAAGTTTTCTCTCATGTAAGTTAATTTTCATGTCTATTTTGATCAACATGAAAATTGAGGATAAATCCAAGAGGATCACTCAATAGGGCTTTTGACTTCATACTCATAGCTTGTAGTAGAATTTTGGAACTCTCTTTTTGAATCACTCAAAGGCTGCTCTAAATAATCTCAACCTTCTTCTCACATAAATCCTTCCACAAATCATTTCTCCATCATGTGTACTCCAACATGTCATTGTTGACTCTTCTTTTGTCCCAACACCTCAACCAATAAATCTCCTTTTTCAGCAACTACAACTCTAATTCAAACAACTGCTCTGCTTCTTTTAGATTAGAGTTGTCAATCCCATGGATAAATGTTATTGGATTTAAATTTCCATTGCATGCAAGTTACTTTGTGCACGTTGCTCACTTCTAACAAGGATAATTGTATGTTTTGTTGCATGCAACCCTATCTACTATATATCTATCATGTGACTGCCTAAATTCTAATATCATTGACTTACACAAGGGTCAAAGGTTGATGGAGTTGTAGATCTATTGTAAAGGCAATTCATGTCTGGCCCAAGAACTATAACAACTCATATAGCATAGTTTGATAGAGGAATTAAAGGGAATGTAAGTTTGGGATCTGACTCAAAAACACTGATGATTTCAGTCACTCATTCTAATGAGAGAAAACAAAGTCAATCTCCTTGGTAACATGTGCAGAAATGTCTGTGCAAAAACTTGGATAGATTTGAGATCCCCGTTATAAACTCATCTCAAGATCAAGTAGAAGTCACAATTTGTAAGTGTTTCAACCAACACCGGATTGAGTAAATAGAATTTGAATTACACTATGTGCAAAGTGTCAATGAGAATATCAAAGCAATTGTTTTACCTAATTTTTCTCATCACAAATCAAACAAAGGTTGTAGCCCAATTGAGGCAAAATTTAGCTATAGTACTAGAAATTGTACACTATCAATTGCTCAATGCCATGATCTTGCTCAACACAAATCTATGAACCAAGGAACTTCTTCAGACTAGTTCTATTAGAGGTGGAAGTATCCAAGATATTTCAAGAGTTCACACTACTGAATTGCATTATAAAGATGTTCCAAGGGAATGTACATAAAAGAGGAGGAAGTGTCCTATATGTATCAAGAGCCATTACATGTTAATATAAACCAAATTTTTAAGAACTAGTATACCACATGTCTTCTATACACAATAGAAAGAAAGCAGAAAGCTTATGGCCCTTAATTTGCTTGATTATTTCTGATGCAATTTTTATTTTTTTCTTGCCAATAATATTTCTATAATTTTGCACTTCTTTTCTCTTTTTAGATAAGTTGATTAATGCAATGCTTTAGAAATGTCTGTAATGTTTGTAGAAACCCTTGGAGTTAGAAACTTGGGTAGTGCTTGCAGAAACCATTGGGGTTAAAAACCCTAAGCAAACAAGTTATTGGAGTTGGTCAACACTTTATCCATAAATAATACTTTCTGGCTCAAATTTCAGAAATTAACTTGGATCTCGTGTGATACTATGGATGACCAATTTTATTTTATTTTATTTTTATTAATTTATTTATCTATCTATATATTTAATAATTAGACCTATGTCCTTCAAACAAAATATAACTTACTGAAAGTATCTAGGTATCCAAAGCAGGTTAAGACGGCTCATTGTAGAGCTAAAGCTTCATTGTACACCACATTTTTCATATAACTAACTTTTCCAAGTTGATTGTCTAGCAAGGGTACTTGTATATATTGTGTTGTTGCGGTAGTGCCAACTAGCTACAAGGACTACTATGGTTTGTAGTTCTTAATACTTTAGATTTCTTGTTGATAGGACCTAAGACATACACTGAGACATATTCCACCTAACCCTAAAATCATTGGACGGACTCAACTGTTACAATTACCCAAAATCCATAGAATAGACAAACATATCATTTTTCAATTACCCAAAATGAAATAGATAGATAGATTGTTTGGCATTGTTCTATAATTAACATATATATTAGTCTATTGTATGTCCTCCAAACACAATGAAAGGAAGGTGGAAAACTTTGAGACCCTAAAAGCAATGTTTGTTATGGCTGTCACGCCATTTGCAGTTCCGCATCTAGATGCTCGGACACTGGAGTTCCAGTGATAGTAGTTAGAGTTATTTCAGTAGTTTCTCATAGACTACTTTTCGACGGTTAGATTTTGTGTTCGGGGTACTGACTTCACGGTGGGGCCCACCATCACTTTGCACCGTTCGCACCATCGAGTGTGCCGTCAGCGGGACCATTAGGGTTTCAGAGCTAGCTCGAGTCCAAGGGGTATAGTTTTGAAGTGAGCTCCAGAGAGCTCACTTCTCTGATGTTGAGCCTTTGAGTTCTTGGCTATGGTGGATAGAGGCCGGCAAGCGTCACCTGGATTCTCTATGCTTGAGTGGGTGTGACTTGACTGTAATTAGTGCCCAGTTGTTGGCAGTTTATAGAATGACAGATCAAGTATTGATCTGAGTTGAGTTGAGTTGAGAGTGGTAAGCAATCTGATTACTTCAGAGAAGTGAAGTCAGGGGGAAATCGGGTGCATGAACTTTGAGTGTTTGTGGTATCTCCAAGCTCGGTGGATCGTTGGTAGCTCAATTCAAGTTCAATGTTTCCCTAGTGTGCAGAAGCTTGTTCAATTGATGTAGATTTGGCAGTTAGGCGGATAGTGTGCGGAAGCACTGGCCAAATTTTGAGCAAAGAAGGAGCAAATTTCAAGCAGTGATTGTGATTTTGAGCTCAAGAGGTGAAGGCATGACCAATTTGCTGTGAGTTGGGCTCAAAAAGTCATATTGAAGGTGGAGTTGGGAAGCTCTTCTCATGAATTTGTGATTTGGAAAAACCCGTGTTGTCAATTTAGTTCAAGTGGAAAGTTAGCGAGGGATTTGGCAGACAGCCAACTTTAGGGTTTACGTCAGATTTTATATCAAATTTTGGTTGGAATTTACGTCTGATTTTGGCCAGATTTGGAGGAGTTTTTGCTGTTTGGCCAGATTTGGAGGGGGCTTCGAGGCATAGGGTTGTGAGCTATGAGAGGCCATGAAGGCCTAGAAGGGCCAACTTGTTGGCGTGAGGCTAGCTAGTTTAGAGTAGATCTTGGTCATTGGTTGGCAAAATCTGCCTTTCCTGCTAGATTGTGTGCAACAGTGTTTGACCCCTAGATCTCTTGTTCCTAGATTGGTACCCTAGCCAACTGGTCCACCCTCACTTGTTGTCCTAGTGACTATGCCATTGTTATCTATACACATGTAGCTTTGGCTAGGAGAGGCAGTTTGATCCCATTCTTGGTGATCTTGGTAGCTTAGGACTTAGATACAAACTTCTCTTATATCAAATTCCAAATGGTGGCAGAGTCAGTCCCGTATTGTGTTATGAGATGGAGGGTTTTTGTTTAGATTTCTTGTGATTGGATCCCCTCCATTCTCTACTTCTTGTTTGTGCACCACGTTTGTGTAAGGTGCCCTAACTTTTGAGCGTTGGTGCTCTGGTGTGCTCTCGGTGATGAGGCTGGAGTGATGACCAGTCAGACTACCTTTGTTTCTCTCCGATGAGACAGGAAGTGATGACCTACAGACCGTGAGAGTGCGTGTTATGATGGCAGGTTACAGGTTGCCCTTTCCCCTAGTGTAGTTATCTCGGTTAGAGTTACATTAGTGGGTGGTGCTTAGTTAGTATTGGCACTTGGTAGTGTTGGCACGTGGTGGTGTTGGTACTTTGGTGGGGTACTTGCGATTATGACTTGCGGTTGCAGTTGGTGGTTTGGGTTTGCTGTTGTGGTTACTTTGTCACGACGGAGTTCTTTGGAGATTCCAGAGGAGTTAGCCTTGCAGTACGCAGTGGGTTTACTCGGAGTGGTGCTTGGTATCAACTTGTATCTCAGGTCCCAATGAGGGAGGAGATTGACTCTGAGTTGGAGTTCGACACAGGAGTTGATTCAATTGAGAGTGCACTTGGTGTGTCCGCACCGTTGTTGTGGGACATGGACGAGATTTATAAGGCCTCCAAAGGCCCTAGGCGTTACTCTGGTATAGTGGGTACCATTGAGTTGGATGACTTCATCCAGGAGTTTGATAGTTGGTGTGATCTGCAGCAGATGCGGAACCCGACTTTGTTCACACCCTTCATGGCATGGAAGGGGTTGTTTCAACACTTGGAGGGTCCACCGATGGACAATTATCATGAGTTCAAGAGAGCTCATTTGGAGGAGATTGAGTTATGGAGACAGTATTGGTCTCTACACTATGTTTCCATCACTTCAGGCTTGGTGGCCAGGAGTAGATTGGTTGTACCTACAACTTCTAGCTCGAGTAGTGTGGGTGGAGCTAGTGGAGGTGCACTAGCTGGAGATAGTGCTACTACGAGTGGAGGTATCGCTGCAGGAGGTGGTGTGGTACCAAGGTTTAACCCCATGGTGGAGTTCTTCTTATGTTTGAGGCAGAACTACCAAGGAGTACGGAGTGACAAGCTGAGGAGCTTGCAAGAGTTCCAACGGAAGGCTGGAGAGAGCCTACACGAGGCATACACTCGCATGAGGCATCTGATCAGTTTCACTCAGGGAGTTACTGAGGCCCAAGCAGTCCAGTTTTGGTATGGGATATTGGATAGGGAGTTGCGACGTAGAGTTTGTGATGCTATGTTGTTGCAGGCTACTTCGCCCACTTTGGCAGTAGTCTTTGGTTTGGCTACGTGTATTGAGCTCAACATGGTGAAGGAGAGAGTGGTGACATGTGGATTTGGTAGGGAGACCTCATCCACGGCTGTGACTTCTTCTAGAGTGCAGCAGAGTGCACCACGCCCAGTTGGTTTTTGAGGATAGGGTGGACAGCCCAGATCCTATGGAACGAGTGGAGGGCCTAGTGGAGTTAGACCCTTACCCTCATTTTTGGGTCAACAACAGCAAGTGAGTGGTGGTGTTGCTTGTTGGACTTGTGGTGGACCTCACCATCGGAGAGAGTGTACTCAAGGCAGTGGACCTAATATCTCGGGTGCATCACAGCCAGCACAAAGGTAGTGAGAGCACTGCCACAAATTTGGTCACACTAGTGACCGATGTTTTGACCTACACCCAGAGTTACGAAGTGGTAGGGCTGCTATGGCAGGTAGTAGAGGAGCTGCAGTTCATGGAGGAAGAGGTGGTGGTTGAGGATCTACTCCTAGTAGGGGTGCAATACCTGCCCTTACTTCTACCAGAGCTATGGCTACTCGGATTGAGCAGTTGGAGCAAAGATTGGCTAGTATGGCTATTGCTCAGAGGAGATCAGATTCGGGTGCTGAGGCTTCCACCTCATATGCTGGTGATAGAGATGCTTTGGACTTCATGTGCGGAGCAGCACAGGTGGATGCATCTGCAGCAATGACTAGGAGTGCAGTACGTGCTCCAGAGCCTAAAGGAGCATCAGTGGAGTTGGACCCACAGAGAGGAGAAGTTGGGAGACAGGTCAGACTTCCCCAGTCTTTCACACTATCTGAGGCATTACAGATGACATCCATGGTTCCTAGATGTCCCAGTGTAGGTGTGGTAGGTGGTGATGGAGTACATGATGGACTACTTGCTAGTCAGCCACTTGCTAATACACAAATTGAGTCTAGCATGATGTTGGGGGCGGCTCAACTAATTATGTGGCATCCTTTGTTTTCAGCCAATGACATGTTTACATTGGGAGTTGACCCAGCCCCAGTGTTCTGGTTGGCTGCCACGTTGTGTGAGAGTAGGGATGGTGCAATTCCTACTACTAGAGCAGAGGTGGTTGGTAGTGGAGCTGATTTGGTTGAGGAGCATGGGATCCATTCAGCGACCAGTGGTTTATGGCAGGTAGTAGCGGCTAGACTGGAGGAGTTGCCAGCTAGACCGGCCTTTCGGAGAGCACGGTTCACACCTAGTGTTGTCCTATTGGATAACCAGAGGGGGGTTTTCTGTTTGGTGGGACCTTCAGGGAAGGTCTATACACCACAAGAGTCTTGTTAGACTCTGGTGCGCAGCCTCTTATGTTGGGGAAGGTTGCAATTGTCAGTTTGGAGTTATGGAAGACCGATGTGGAGAGGTGTCCATTTCAGATCTAAACATCTCTAGGTGGTGGTTCAACACAGTACATCACACATAGAGAGCTTGTTGTCCAGGTTCAGCCTGGTCATCCGACTGATAGCTTGGTGGTGAGAGCTCAGGCTATTGCGATGATAGTTGAGTCATATGATGTGCTAGTTGGGGGAGCAGTGTTATACCCCATGGGTTTCAGCATTGACTATTGGGAGGAGACAGCCTCTTATAGACCTAGTTGGCAATCTGGTGAGGGACGGGTATGTCGCCTACCAATATGCTTCAGTAGTGGCAGTCTTGGCTCACTACAGTCCAGGACCATGGCAGCATCAATTTTAGCTTTCAACGGTGCAGTTACTTGGCCTGGTGACTTGTTGGAGAGCAACGCCCATGCAAAGGATACTCCATTACCATAGGAGATCACTTGGCTATGGAGTACAAGTAGGATTGTTCCATCCACCTTGGATGTTCCATTGTGGAGTTCAGAGGAGGCATTGCAGCAGCATGCAGATCAATTGGTGCAGCATGCTTGGAGTGGAGCCTTTGTACCATCAAGAGATGAGTGTGAGGATGAGCCTCCAGAGGCGATTGCTTTGACACCTTTGGATACCACACTCATTGCTTGGCAGTATCCAATAGAGGGATATGCCTATTGGAGTTGTTTGGTAGAGATTAGCACCGGACTAGCTGCAGTGTTAAAGGCGGGTATCCGAGTACAGAGGTACTTGTATGTAGAGAGGGATGAGACTGCTAGGCGAGTCTCTCTACATCATGTGGCACACTTGGCCTATTAGTATCCGGAGTTATTACCGATGTCAGCAGTTAGAGGTTACCAAAAGGCCCTACTAGGAGACATTTCCTTACTGGGGGCGCATGACCTAGAGAGACATGGGCCTATTCACTTGGTGATTTTTGGATGGCTATGTCAGGGACATACACGTGTTGATAGAGGATTAGGTCTTCAAGATCCTCATTTTGGTGTGTTTTGGGAGATGTTACGGATACTACGACATCTCCAGGTTCATCAATCTGTTTCTCTAGCTTACCTTTTGGAAAACGTTCCTTTGATGGGTGATTCTCACACCAGAGTGGTGGCGAGTACACATCAGGTCCATTCTTGGATGGGACCTGCTGTATTGTTAGATGCGGCCAGAGTGGGATCACGGGCCCATCGTCTTTGTCTTTGGTGGACAAACCTCTTACCCAGAGAGGTTCTACAGCGTGCTTATGATGGGATTCAATGACTGGACCACATTCTTGTTGATGATATCTTGGATGTTGGGCGTCAGTCTCAGACAGTGGTAGTGGCTGATAGGTCATCTATGGCAATGGTGAACCTAGTTGGATAGCCTAGAGCTGCATTTCCCACACTCATGAGTTTCCTAGGCTCTCATGCTTTTTGAGAGGGAGGACCTGGACTTGTTTGGGACTCACAGTTACAGCAGTTGGTGGAGCCCAATGCTAATGAGAGAGAGCGGGCGATGGGTTTTTGCACCGATATTACCGTTGTTCTAGCAGTGTCAGAGGCATCCAGGCGTCAAGTGTTAGGTCAAGCTATGGACCTAAACTGTTTGACCTGGATTGTGAGCCTTGGCTTGGCAGAGCAGCATAGGATGCGCTTGATAGGCATCACCACTTGGACACTTGTGAGCCTTGTGCCTATCGAGACAATTCAGGCACATGTTGGGGGCGATGGACCGACTGGACATGGTATTCTTGGGACACATCCAATAGCTACTAGGGAGAGTGGTCTACTTGGAGTCCATCCAAGTGAGCATGGGCTACTTGGATTACACCCTTGGTCCACATGGGATGCAGCTAGAGGATGTGTGGAGCTTGCAGCCAGAGTGGAGGGAGTTTTTCACATAGAGGTTGGGACCTCTAGTGGTCGGGAGCATGACACTATTGCTCCCAAGGGCCTAGTGTAGCAGCCAGTTAGTATGTCCTCCACTCCTACTACAGTTACAGAGGATACTTGGGAGCCAAATCTTGGACCCAAGCTTATTAGAGAGGAAAGACGGAGGGTTTGGAGGTTCTTGAGGAGTCACACGAGTTGTTTTGCCTTCAATATGAAGGATTTGGGTGCTCTGAAGGGACCTGGTATATGGATTGAGCTGACTAGCAACACACCAGTTTTCCGACGTCCTTATTGATATAGTGAGATGGAGAGGACATTGATTCAGAGCCGGAGTAGTGACCTTTTTGAGGCTAGTTTGGTGGCGATTTCACATGGAGAGTATGCATCAGCGACAATGATGCCAGCCAAGAAGGATATGCATGGCAACTATACAGATAGGCGGATGTGTGGAGATTACCATCTTATCAACCAACAGACCAAGGCTGATCGGTATGCCATGCCTACACTAGAGGAGATTTTTGATGCAATTGGGCATGCAAAGGTCTTCAGTACTTTGGATCTTCGAGCAAGATATCATCAGTTGCCGATCAGGGAGGAGGATAAGTCTAAGATTGCATTTTGGGCTATTGATCCTCACGGCAAGGATGTGTTATATCAGTGGAGGTTCTTACCATTTGGGTTAAAGAACGCTCCTGCTGAGTTCCAGAGGGTCATGGATAGGATCTTAGCTGGATTGGATTTTGCTTGGTGCTATATTGATGACATTTTGGTTTATAGCACTACTATGGAGGAGCATGAGAGATAGTTGTTGGAGGTGTTTGAGAGGTTGAGATTTCATGGACTCAAATTACATCTTGGGAAGTGTAGGTTCTTCCACGAGCAGGTTGAGTATTTGGGTCACACTATCTACCCCGGAGGACTTGGTGTCCAGCAGACCAAGGTGGAGGCTATTGCACATATTCCTTGGCCTGCGGATGTGAGCAGAGTGCGAGCATTCCTTGGGTTGGCAAACTTCTATCGCCGCTATGTTAGAGGATTTAGTGCCATTGCCAAGGCCTTGACGAAGCTGACCAAGCTTACACATGAGTGGTGTTGGGGAGATGAGCAAGAGAGAGCTTTTGTAGAGCTCAAGGAGAGGTTGACATCTGCTCCTATTTTGAGGAGGCCGATCAGGGGACGACCATTTCAAGTTCACACTGATTGGAGTATGTTGGGGCTTGGAGCGGTGCTCACCCAACATGATGATGAGGGGAAGGAGTTTGTGGTGGCCTATGCTAGTCGCTCCAACAATTCAGCGGAGGTGAAGTATAGTTCATATGAGGGAGAGTGCTTGGCAGCAGTTTGGGCAGTAGCACATTTCCAATGTTACCTATTTGGTAACCCCTTCACTCTCATCACTGATCATCAGCCGCAAAACTGGTTGATGGAGTCCGACAAGTTTTCAAGGAAGCTTGCACGATGGGCTCTGGTTTTACATGAGTAGGATTTCACAGTTGTTCACAGACCTAGAGTGGTGAACCGTGATGCAAATGGGTTGAGAAGAAACCCATGTCCCAGCCAGCAGGATCAGACTGGAGCACGTTGGCATGGTGAGATAGATGAGGAGATGGTGCCAGGTTGCCATGCATCGGCCTTTCTGTGTATATTTGTAGAGGCTTTGGTGGTATCTCTCTCGGCGCATACAGGAGGAGTTATTGAGGTCATAGATCCAAAGAGTGAAGATATTGGTACAGTTCAGCGAGACATTCATGATAATGTCTTAGTGATGGACTATCTTTGCACTGGTGTTGTGGGTGGCACAGTTGGGGCCAAGGAGAGAGACCGTGTTCTTCAGCAAGCCATACGGTTCAGATTGGAGGGTAGACACCTTTTGCATATATGGGAGGATGGTAGAGTGCGAGTAGTACGCCTTCCATCTCCGAGACCATAGTTGGTCCGTCATGTTCATGAGGAGTTAGGATATTTTGGAGTAAAGCATACATATAGCTTACTCCAAAGTCATTATTGGTGGTGCAGTATGCAAACCGTGGTATAGTAGTTTGTTGCCAGATGTGTGGTTTGTGACCGAGTTAGAGCATCATTCAATGCTCCTACGCCACAGTTACACCCATTACCTATCATGGGATTGGGTTAGCATTGGAGTTTGGACTTTGCCGGACCTTTACCGCTGACTGTGAGACATCATTGGTATGTTTTGGTGATGGTGGAGCACTTCTCCAAGTGGATTGAGTTGGTGGCACTTCTTGACAAGTCTAGTGAAGGGATAGCTTACTCGTTCCTGGATTGAATTCTTAGTCATTTTGGTGCACTAGCTGAGGTTTTGACTAATTAGGGTACATAGTTCTTGGGGGAGTTTCAGGTCTTGTGTGACAAGGCTTTGATTGATCATCGTACTACATCCCGAGATCACCTTGAGGTAGATGGCTTAGCGCAGAGAGTGGTTCAGACGGTGAAGAGAGGATTGCAAAAGTATGGTTTGCAGAGAGGCCACTTGGAGATTGGGATCTCCAATTACCTTGGTTGGCCATGGGCTATCAGTTCAGCCGGCAAGCCTCCTTAGCATCCTTCTCTCCATACTTTCTACTCTATGGACGAGATCCAGATTTACCTGTAGCCATTTGTCAAGATGCTATTGTAGTTTTAGACTTGGATGATCCAGATGTATGGATAAGCGCATGTTCTCAACGGGCAGAGATCTTTCAGAGAGTGATGCCGATGGCTTTTGAGAACTTGGTGATTGCTCAGCATAGAGATACGTTAAGCTATGCTACCATTCAAGGAGGAGGTTATAGACCCTCGATCCGTCAATTTCATCTAGGTGACTATGTATATCTATAGCAGACAGCACCGACGACACTTGATGTTTCTATAGGCCGCACTATCTTGAGAGTGCGCAAGGTTTTGCCATCTGGAGTCCTTGTGTTAGAAGGACGTGATGGTGTTGTTTAGAAGGATCATGTGCGCAATTGTGCACCATGCCACCTCCCAAACATTGATGGTACTATGGACCCAAGCTTGGCACTTGTACGTGCAGGCTTGAGGTGTATGTTATGTGGCTCTTCTGGTGGAGCTGCTACTATGTTAGTGTGTGATAGCTATTCGAGAGGATGGCATATGGCATGTATGACTCCTCCACTCACGGTGGTTCCTCAAGGACAATGGTTATGTCCTAGATGTACTTGACCTATAGCTAGTTCATTCTTTATGTGTTATAGATTGCAAACAGGCGACTAACGATGGGGCTCCATAGCACCTGGCCTCTTGATTTTTACCCATTAAAGGGTATACCATATACTTAGAGTACATGGCTCTCTAGAGTTAGAGGGACCTAACCGCCAGCTAGGGAGCAATTGTGGCACTTTAGAGTCTATGTATGACTTATGTGTGAGTTGTGCTTCTATAGTGTATGATGTTGACAGCGATGTATGTTGTGTAGTGATGTATGTTGTGTAGCGATGTATATATGCACGGCAGCTGTCACACCATTTGTAGTTCCGCATCTAGATGCTCAGACACTAGAGTTCCAATGATAGTATTTAGAGTTATTTTAGCAGTTTCTCATAGACTACTTTCCGACGGTTAGATTTTGTGTTTGGGGTATTGACTTCACGGTGGGGCCCACTGTCACTTTGCACCATTCGCACCGTCAAGTGTGCCGTCAACGAGACCATTAGGGTTTTAGAGCTAGCTCGAGTCCAGGGAGTATAGTTTCAAAGTGAGCTCCAAAGAGCTCACTTCTCTGATGTTGAGCCTTTGAGTTCCTGGCTATGGTGGACAGAGGTAGGCGAGCATCACCTGGATTCTCTATGCTTGAGTGGGTGTGGCTTGACTATAATTAGTGCCCAATTTTTGGCAGTTTATAGAATGACAGATCAAGTACTGATTTGAGTTGAGTTGAGTTGAGAGTGGTAAGCAATCTGATTATTGTGGTACTTTAGAGTCTATGTATGACTTATGTGTGAGTTGTGCTTCTATAGTGTATGATGTTGACAGCGATGTATGTTGTGTAGCGATGTATATATGCACAACATGGCACTTAGCTGCAAAGTCTTGGTTTATGTCATCCCAACAATGTTTGTTATAGAGGTGAATTTTTAGTTCCTATCCATGAGTGCACATGTACACAATTCAAAACTCTACATCACTCAAAATATTTAATGCAACAAATTTCCAACCAATTATGGATTGGATTTTATCATCCCATTAACATTTCTTATGGCACTTGGCGGCAAAGTTTTGGTTCCCTAATAGGTGTGCAAAGGAGTACCCTATACAAAATGCAAAACTCTACATCCATCAAAACATTATGGCAATAAATTTCCAATTTTGAATTAGATTTGGTATGTAGCAAAAGACAAGCACTGTTGGAAACCAAATGTATTTATTTATATTTATATTTATATTTATATTTATTTATATATAGACAGAAATTTAGATACTCAAAGAAGATTTTAAAGTGAAGTGTTATGTGAGAATGTCCAAGATCTTCTTTTGTGCAAAGAACTTTGTATTACCTCCCAAAAATGTAAAGTTGATTGAATTGTTGGATGAAAATTCTATATAATTCTCTTTTGCAAAAAAATTGTGTTTTCTATCAAAAATTAAAGTTGATTGAGATGGGCAAAAGTAACATCATCAATCTCCTTGTACTATTTTATAAAGGAAAAAAATAAAATAATGGTGAAGATACATAAAGATCTCCAATTCTAATCTCAAGTGTACAAAGATACATGTGTTGCATATGATATGCCTCTAGTGCACTAATTACATCTACTCACATGTGTATGGCTACCTACACCAAATACTTTGCTCATAGGAGTTGTAAAACCACCATATCAAGTAATACATATATCTTATAAATGAAAATTATTATTTTTGCAATGGAGCTAAATTGTGCAAGCCCAACCATTGTTCAATCTACACTTAGAATATATAAATCATAGGATCTCTACTCAATATCTCCTAATAGGTTCATAGTATCTCTTTCTTCCTCTCTCTCTTGCTTTTTTGAGTCTCTCTCTTTCTTTTTATATCATAATGTGTATCCATATGCTCATACAAGATTAGCAACAACCATGTCAAGTAATCTATATCTCTTATCAATGAAAATCATAATCTTTACCAAGGAGCTAAAGTAGGCAAGTCCAACCTCTAGTCAAACTATACTTATAATATACAAACCATAAGATCTTTATCAATGTATCCTTAATAGCATCATAAAATATGGAGTCTTCTACCCAATGTACATTTTTATGCTTTAAATCTATGTATTCATTTTTTCTATTTATCTTGCTTGCATGTCATAGGGGATCCACAAACATAATGGTCTAGTATATCCACAAAATTTGGATTATTAAACCTAGAATATTGTAGTGATAAATGAGTACACTAAAATACTTAAGTACAAAAATTGGTATTCATAAGTAAGAGTGTGAGGATTCATATGTTCACTAGGGTCTAGTTTAATTTTCCTTAAGTCTAAAGATAATGAGTCTATGAATTTAGAGAGTGTCATACAAGCCAAGACTTGTAATAATCTTGAGTCAACTAAAGATATGATTGAGAATCATATGTCCTTGAGTCCATTATCATAATGGGTGTTAGGATGACCATGTTGTAGAAATTGGTGAATAAAGAATGGAGCTCCCAAAAGTCCACAAACCTTAGAAAGCTAATGATATTATATTTTTTGTTGTGTGAGAAGGTAGGTATATGACAAATAAGTAGCATTATGCACATAGCATCTTGTTAAAATAGAATGAGTAAAAAATTTTCCCTAAAGGAGGGAGTATAAATATGCATGAGCTATGCCCTAGATTGAAATATAAATATAAAATAGCTATAAGACTTATCGACTCCTAAAGGACATCCCAAAATCATCAATTTGTCTTAAAAGTTAGGGGAAAATCTAAGGGAGTATGAATCTTTTGGCAAATTCAAATTTTTTATTTTATAAGTCTTGACTTATAAACCCAAGCTCATCAAGCAAAGCATACAAGCAAAAAAAGGTCATACTACCTTTTGCAAAAGATACAACCTTCAAAAGATGGGTATACTTTAAACTTAGATGAAGATATGATATAAAATTATTTGCTATATTTGTCAAACCCATTAAGTGAGCTACAGCAAGCAAAGGTGAGTTTTAAGGATCTTTCTAGCAACTAGCAATGGCAAATGCAAGTTGGATGAAATATTATATGGTAATATGATTGCTATATAATAGAGATGACTCCATGTCTATAAACTTATCATGAATAGGATAAAGAAAAGAATTGATCTCTTGCAAAAAGAGGTACACAAAACAATGCAAAATAAGATATGATATATTGCTTGCATTTAAGACATCTACTTGGATCTTAACCTAATTAAGATGGAAATTCAAGGATGTTCCTATACCCAAAATTACCATCTCAAAAGGGTAGCATAATAAGCAAATTGATGTGAGGAAAATTTTGCTGAAAATATATCAACTTAAACATTAAGTATTTGAGGCTAAACATATGAATATATCTCTAATAATAAGAGTTTGAACTCAAAGTTTTCTTTTGAGAGTGCAAGGATATATGAAGTACAAAACAAACTATTCCAATTGGCACTAGAAAATACGCCATGCTTATAGTAGTATGGGTATTTATCATAAAAATATTAAAAAATATATGAATCACTACAAATGTCTAGAAGATCTTCCAAAATATATCTAGGAAATTTTATGGAGATTAGTCAAGAGATACCTAAGAATCTACTAAGATTTAAGTTGTTAAGGAAGCTTCTTAATGATTGAGTAACTTGACTAAGAAGTCAGTTGGCTAGAAACTAATTTGGCTATGAAGTTAACTTAGCTAGGAAATTGATAGCTAACATTGCTCAGAAGCAAGCCTTTACTTACCTCAAGTATAAATAACATGGCCTTGGGTCATCTCATGTATTTTCAGTTTGCCTCATTCAATTCTTGGTCCATCTCTTTTCTTTTATCCTCCATACTTCTTTGTAAATTGGTATCATAGCAAAAATAAGATGGATAGGATCTATGGTCCTCTTGAACAACACCTCCAAATTATTGGAAATGTTTTAATAGCATGAATTCTAGATATTATTTCCATGATACATCATCTTGATTAGACTTTCTAGATACTATATGTTATAGTATTTAGAATTTAAAACTTAAGTTTTTCTGGTTATCAAGTATGGTCAAAGGTGAGTGTTTGCTTTTGACATTGCAATTTTGAAATTGATTCTTGTTACTTTTCCAATAATGATAAAGTAGATATAACGAATAATACTTTCAATCATATGATGCAACAAATAATTGAATTATCACTTGAGTATTTGGAGTAGGTATTCAAATATATTAAATGGAAGGAGCAACATTTAGAGAGATTTAGAGTAAATTTTATATATTCTTGCAAAGCTAAAAAAAAAATTTAAGAAGATAATGGTAAGTAAAATGATGAATTTTCTATGGGGTTATGTTCAATATTTTCAAGCTAAAAACATACCAGATGATGATAACCAAATCATTTGTATCAAGAAAACTAGATGGCCTTATAAAATCTTGGTGGAGAGACCAACTAGAGCATGAATAATGCAATTTTGTGGCTCCCATTTATTCTTGGCAAGTGCTCAAATGTGAATGAACTTGAATCTTGTAGTTGGAGTCTACTAAAGACACTCCTACATCCAAATCTCAAATCATCAATGCATCAAGAGAAATTTACCATTGACTTGAAAAGTTGAAATAAATTTGTTTGGTAAAGAGTTATGTAATTCAATTTTGGAACACTATTATGCAAATTTGGGTAAAAAGAGAAGTGCTAAATCATTCCATACATAGATTGAATCTTTATAAAAAAAATATATGAAGGTAGTTGTTGTGGAGCTTGGCAACTAGAAGTCATGCAAATGTCTAGGAGATTTTACTCCCTTGCCTATTCAACACTTATGTATCCAAAACCTCCACAAGTCATGCAAGTCTACCATACACAAAAAATGAGATGGCTATATAGAAATTAATGCTATCTAGCTGAAATAGCTTACTAATGTTGACATGAAATAACTACATCAAAGGGAAATATGCTTCTATCATCAACAAATTTAGACATTGCAATGCATACTATGTAGATGTACTAGACAAATGTAATTATTGTACATATTAAATACATTGAAGAGTTGTTTGATCACGAGAATACAAATTCTAAGTAAAAAACTTAAGCTACTCATTAAGAGCACTAATAATTCTAATGGAATTAAGAGTGCATTCATCTTCATTATATTATCCAAAATTACAAGATCTTGGTAGATTGTGTTAGTTCAAAGGGTTGCATGTTGATGCAATTAGCAAAGGAGATTAGGACTTTTGTTATATTAATAAATGAAGTTTCTTATAATGGTTAATGGAGTAAAGGACTTGCCTTTTGGAAACTCAATGCTATACTTCTCAAGATTGGTCAAGAGTGTGTATGAATTGATGAAGTTCATGATTGGAACTTTGCACTATGTAATTCTATGCTCTATGCACTATGCATTATGTAATTGTAAGATTAGACTAGCTTGGAAGTCATCAAACTCAAGTTTGGTTATGCAAAATAACAAATTCAAGGGACTACAAAATTCTAGTCTTACATTGGGACATTTAAGACCTTTGGTAAAGATATAATCTATTATGGTACCTTGATATAGATGGTAAGTGCACTAGCCTTATTTTTATTAAGCAGGCTATAAAGAAGTAGATATCAATATTTGTAATTTCTATCATACGCTCAATAAGACTTGATCAAGAAAAGTTAAAAACAACAATTTTATAAGTGCTTAATGAGATTATATGTGAGTTTTCATATATGTTTGTAGATGACCTACCTAAGCATTTACCTTTTGATCAAGGAATGCTATTTAGAATAGATGTTCTTACTAAATGTATACTAATTAGTAGGTCTATCTATCACTTATTTCCAAAAGAAAATGTTAAAAGACATTAACAAAGCTTATAATAAGAATATAATCTAGCATAGTACCTACCCTTAGGAACACCTATGTTTTTTTATGAAAAAATGGTGGTTTGTATTTTATTTTTTATTTGTTTGTTTTAAATTGAATAAATAAGTAGTGAATAATTTTTTATCCTTTGCCTCAAATTGATGACTTAATGGATCAACTATGGAATTAAAATCTTCACTTTGCTCGTATCTGTATTTGTAGATAGTCTAATTCCCTTTGCCTCAAAGAATTCATATTCTGTTGAAAAAAATGTTTTATTTGTGATGGTGAAAAATTAGCCAAGATTTGGCGGCATAAGCTTTTGTGCAAGCTTGTGATCATGCAGACCAACTAAAAGCAACTCATCTAGAATTATCAACTTGACGCTCATGAAGAGCTAACATCATTGATAAGAAAAGCAACTCTAATTATATGATATCAAGTTGTAATATAAACTTGGAAAACTGCACATTGTTTTTGATGCACTTTCTTATTTGTCAATTCATAAGGAACTTCTAGATACCTTAATTGTATCCAACATAAGCATGGTCTAACCAAAGAAGGAATACAAGTCAAGGTACAAACAAAATTGCTAGGAGATCTTGTCTTCCCATTATTTCTAGCTAATATTAAGGTTAAGGATCATGAGTATACTTTCTTTTCCATCAAGAATGGATTTCAACATAAGTGCAATCAAGTATATGTTCCATATAATTCTACTCTTTATTGTACTCAATTTCAAGAAGCACATGATCTCCCTATCTTGTTCTTCTTGGAGTAGATAAGACTACTCACCTTCTTCAATGCTTCAAGTGGTAGTCAAATATGGTCACAGATTTATGTACATTTCTTCACTTATGTGAAACTTGCTAAAAGAGCAAGGGTTAAAATTTGCACCTTTTTGATCCTCTGTCAATCCACATCTCATAGTGGAGTATGTGAGATTGATTCTAATCAAATCTCTCTTAATCACCACTAAAGGATACATGATAATTATCATGTTTGTATATGATCATATCTCTCTTAATCACCACTGAATGCTACACTATAATTATCATGTTTGCATATGATCAAATGTATTTTAATCACCACTAAATGCTACACTATAATTACAATATTTGTATATGAATTGAGTTAGCAAAATCCACTTTGCTCCTTTAGTCGATGCAATGGATGCAACTTAATTGGCCAAGATCTACTTTAATATTATGTATTTTCATCATGGTCTTCCAAGAGTTATCAAATTTGATTGTAACCCATGCTTTATTGCAACATTTAGCAACATTTTTTAAGATTTTAGGTACCAAATTGATCATGTTCATTGCTTATCACACCCAAATGGATGGTCAAAGTGAATAGACCAATCATACCTTAGAAGGCATACTATGTGCATTTATGAATATGAATCATAGCAATTGAGATGCTTGTCTTCTAGCCATGGAATTTAATTATAATACAAAGAAAGCAACTACTAGATTTTTTCCTTTCTTTTCCAATTATGGTCAAACCTCTGAGTTCTTGATATCTTCTTTGCTTCTCCATCTTCAAGTTCTTTCACCTTCTTGTTTATATTATCATCTTTCTCATAGAAGCCAAAGCTTATCTACTTATTTCCTAGAATTGTCAAAAAATACCTTACTCACTCAAAACACTAGGAAGATTTGGTATCCAAGATCCATCCTTGGTATCTTTTTTATTGTTAGTCACAAAGATACTCAATATTCAAAATCTTCCCTTACTCCTTAATACTCAAGTCCACATGCTTAAATATGAAATGTCCTTATTCTATCTTCAAAGCCGTATCTTTTGTTGCTTCTTGACTTGCTCTTCACCATAGTATTTATATTAATCCTATCTACTAACTTTCCAAATTGAAACCTTTTATTTCTAACCCATCTTTTTTCCTTAGCCAAGTTCAAATTCCTCCACCTACAATCTACAATAAGGATCATGAGGAGCATGAAATTAATTGGATCCTTGCCATGCATATTTAATGATAATTGTCACAAACATGTGGAATATAGGGTGTTTTGGAAGAGTTATTCACTTCATGATACTCTATGGACTATTTTAGATTCAATCCACTTCCATTGTAATGTTTGAGTGGAAACTCTTATTTCATCTTGAATCATACTAAATTTTTTAAGTAATTTTGATACACTCATCTTTTTCTAAGTGGTCTACATCCATCATGTGGCATTGAAGGTACGTCCCATACAAAACTAAGAATTATACCACTGCAATAAATTGCTTGTAAAGCTTTATCTCTAACAAGACTTGGACCCCTAAACATAACTTCAGCTTGTTTCATACCATGAGCAATTAATATTCAAATAGGGGAGCAATTTCATCATCTTCATAATTCTCAAAATGCTATCCAAAAATTTGAAACTAGATCACTTAACAAGGACATCATCAACTAGAAAACAGTAATCTACTATGATGAGGGAATCACCATAATATTTAATTTAATAGCACCCATATAGAAAAACATAAATAATGAAGCAACCAAGCAAAGACTTACTCTCTATGCTCTATCTCTTCATTTGGATAAAAGGTATGAAAGAAAGAAGAGAGATAGTACATCCTAGGAGCATGGAGACTTTATAGTCCAATCAAATTGTTCATGCAAATAAGGATTGATTGAAGGGATTAAGATGTTTAGCAATATTTTTCTATTCTCTTTTGTGTCCTAATATCATGAAGTAGTAGAGGTGATAATAATCTAAAAGTGGAACATGTAACCATAGAGAAATGGCAAGATGATTTGCAATGTGTATAAAGTGTATTCATGTTGTAAATATGGCCAATCCCCTTGTAAAATCTATGAATCCTTGAGATAATCTTTGACATCTTGATGCATTTCCATGTGCTAATAAATAAATGTATTGATTGATTTATTTATTTATTCACTTTTATAAAAGATCCATTCTAGATTTGCAATTGAATAAAAAATATGAATGGCTTTACACTAAGATATTTATATCTCAAAGATTATACTATTGTGGAAGCAGAAAATTTATTAAAATCAATTAGAGTTGTAAATTAAATTTGAGATAAATTTAAATAGGAATTTAAAAAAATGGAGAAAAATATAATAAACCTTGAGAAGCCAATTAATCACTAAATTTGTACAAGGCTATATATTCACTTGATTAAGAATTGAAAAGAGAAAAGGTTACAACTAAAGTTTCTTAATTGTATTTCTAAAACAAATATCATAGTAAAAGCAATTTTGGTACTTTAACATTCTAAGTTAGTAGAATATTTAATCACACTCCTTAATACTATGCAATCTAGAATGATATCAATTTATGATAATTTGCTTTGTTCTAGGTAGTGATTTTCTTTCAAGATATTAAACCTATGCAATAGAAAGAAATTGAAACTAGTAGATAGTAAATCTATGTAAACACGCTTTTACAAATGGATTCCATTAGTTTTCCTTGTAATGTCAAAAAAAATTTCATATCATATCTTTGTTTTGTTGCACAAAGATATGATATGTATATCTATATAAACCTCAAAAGCCTCCTCTTTGTTCAATGAACTCTAATTTCCTTAAATTTAGTTGAACTCAAACTCCCCATTGGTCCCCAAATTTTACGTTTTGTTTTGTTAAGTTTTTTGTTGTTTGTTTTGTCAAAATCCTTATCTATGCACATGTATATACATAGCTACACAACATATTTTGCAATCAATATCATACATTATAAAAGTATAACTCATATAGGAAGTCATACAAAAACTCTGAAGTGCCACAATAATAAAAAATCAGAAACATCCATATACTTTACCATCATGCAACTCATTACAAAGAGCGGCTGTGACCCTCTCTGGGACCGGATATTCCCTAGGGTGTTGTGAATTGATTAGCCGATTGGTTCCAAGATGAGTTGGTAGTAGGTATTGGTTTTATCAAGCCAAATCCACAATGGCATAAAGAATCCAAGTTACACTCATTAGTTCCATTATATTTTGGAGGTCAAAAGGCTCACCACAAAAGAAGTGAACACTTTGAAGATCCACTTTGAGGTATACCTCTACTTGGGAATCTTATGGAGTCTAGCTCTAATGGCACATCTAATGGTATTATCACCACCCACTTTTTTTTGTCCCAATTTTTCTTGTAGTTTAGTAGTATTTGAGACAATATATTAAGCACTAAGATAGTACTAAGTAGGAAAAAACAATTAGTTTGTATTCCATCCTAAACAAAAGTCCATATCTAGCTTGATAAACCTCCCAAAATATAGGTTTCTAGAACAAAGACTAAAATTTTCCTACCAAGACTGGAAAACATTGGTACTATATCCTATCCTATTCATGGTGAACAAACCATGAAACAAGGCCTATGATATTATTTGTGTCATGATGATATCAGACGTTTCTGGAACTTCTTCATACAAGCTGCAGAGTAATGAGATTCAGTCAAAATGATGTTTCAAAGGATTTTACTACAAATTCAAAAGTCCCCAACCTATGACTTTTGGCACACCACTAAAGAACCTTTTGTGACCATTTTGTGCAATGGATTTGTGCGTGTTCCATTTGACCATGATCCTTTGCAAACCATTGCAATGGCTGAGGAGTGATTGGGCAGGCAGATCTATAAAAGCAAACTCCATCCAACAAGAATTTATTTTTTACTTTTGCAATTTTCTATATTTCTCACATAGGAATTGCTCAAACTGCTTTTCAAGATTTTTTGCAACTCAAGTGCATGAGTGTATGAGTGTAAGAGTGCTAAGGAAGGGGTGGCTAACACAAGAACTAGAATTTGATACATGCAAGATGGAAAACCAAGCAATGGTGTTTTAGACAAAAGCAAACCATGAAAATTGGGTGAGATCTTTTGCAAACCTCCAAATTATCCAAACTGGGTATTTTATTGTAGAGTTGAGTACTTGAAAAGTAAAAATCCAGACTTCCAATCGTGGGACTAAATATTACAAACCTGTCATTGAAAGAGAAATTTAAAACAACTTGTACATGATAGGAAAGTTGTTAAGAGGCAACCTTGTTACATGGACAAAAGACCATTGGCAATGAGTCTTAAGGTAAAAGTGCATGTCATTTGGCCAAATATACATTGATACTCCTCATAGTATGCCAAGAAAAATTATGAAGGCCAAGATAAAAATTGAGTTTTTTATAGGAAGTCTAGTAATGGATATAAGATAGAATATGTAAAAATTTCCATCCAATGAGTCTTAATGGAATTGATCAAGAAATAATTTTAATTGAAATAAACCTCATACATCAATCTCAACCAAGCCATTTTCTTCCAACTCCTACACAAGAGGAAACCTATGAGCTAGAGGTGAATTTTTTGTGAATGAGTAAATGAGCTATTGGAGGATATGGAACAAGGAGCAACCATGATTATAGTGCTCTTCAATGTACACTTCTACATAAGAATGGTTTTCTAACAAACAAAGAGAAGAAGAAATTCTCAAGCCACTTCCACCATCCAACTTACTTCAATGGACATCCAAATTTAGCCAAGGAAATAACAAAATATTATGAGTACAAGGAGTATGTTCATACCAAGAAGTTTGTACATGTCAAAGAATAATAGAACACCATCATGATTAATAAGAAGGTACCCATGATAAAGGCCAAAACCTTGGTCTCCAAGAAAAAAAATCAAAACCAAGTCATTGAAGTATTTTCAAGAGAGAGTGGAAGTGGTGGAGCCAAGACACATGGTAGAAATGAGCCCCTACAACCAACAAAGGTCATTCTAGCTCCAAGAAAGAAACTTCCCAATACAAAAACAAGTCAAGCTATGACAACTCATTCATACATCTTGTCACTAGATGCCAACAACAGAACCTCAAAGGAGACAACAAATGATAAGGTACATTCTACACCAACACCTAAAGAAGTGACAAATGACTAAGGGAAAGCACCAATGGAGGAAGATGATGATGTTCCATTGCATTTCTAAAGAAAGCACCCTTGCAAGTACCTATCTTTTTACCTAAACCTTGCTAGCCTAAGAATCCTATGGTGAACATTGTGGATGTCATTTTGGATGCACAAATCAACAAGGTGTGATTGTCTAAACAAGGTCTCCTAATGGTTGAGAAAAATTTGAAAGCCAAGCCCAAAAATTGAAAGAAGAAGATTCTACCACATACCTCTTGCAAGAAGGGGATAATGTGTAGCCAATGAGATGACATCAAACACATTGAGATGGAAAGTGCTCCTCATGATACACCATAGCATGAGAAGATGACATGAATACAATGGAAGATATTTTCTATCATCTAAAATACAATAATAATTTGATGGTGTGGTTGATATTGGTATACTTTGTACATGCAATGACACCAATGATGGAACTATTAGAGGAGATCATGCCCTACTACAAAGAGTTGGACCCTAAAATTGACAAGCTAGTTAAGCTTGTAAAGTACCTCACAACAAGATGATTATAGCTACCAAGGACAAGGCCCTATGTTGTACCATACCAACCAACACCAACAAACAACTTGTGAAGGAGACCACATTGTTCCAATAGAAGAACCAACTGCTTCCGAAGCTCTACAAGGAGGAATTTGTATGATGAGAAAAACACAAATTCATCCTACAATGCCTACAAACAAAACTTGATGCAATGCAGACCAAAGTTGTGGAACAATGAGCCCGACACAAAGAATAGATTAAGGCATGAGATGAAATGTTGTCAATTGTCAGAACAAAACTAAAGACCGCTAACACAAAGGCAATTACAATGGAAGTGCACTATAAGAACTTGAAAAAGCTTACAAATCTTTGTATCCATGAACTTGCAATGAGCTAAAAACAATTGCAGGATAAGGAAGAGAAAATTAAAACAAAGGTACAGGAGGACCTGAAGTTAGAACTTCAACAAGAATGCAAGAACTTAAAAAATGAGTGTATGGGGCTTCTCACAACCATACAGCATATGGTGAATTAACTCTTGGGTCAGTTGGAATGGATGGCCAACAACACAATGAACCAAACAAGGATCAAAGACTTCAAAATGCAGATCAAGGCTCCCAAGAGGAAGGTCTATATGAATGACCACTTAATAGCTCTATCCTTCAAATTTCAAAGCCATATAAACTCCAAGTTTGAAGAGGCACAAACAAGTGTTGCTAACAAGGTTGTTGTGTATAAAAGGGAGCTTGTAGAGCTCATTCAAATCTGTAAGGGCATGGGTAGTTTGTAATAGCACTGCCAGATTGACTTGTAGATGACTAATGAACTCAGTGATGTCTTACAACCTTGAGCCACGGTAAACTTCATAACCCTAAAATTTGTAGTCATGTACATCTCTTAATCTAAGTAACAAAGCTTTGTACTTGTAAATAATTTGTAGACCTTAGTGTAAATATGAAATCCAAGTAGACCACTATATGACACAAGTAAATATGAAAAATTTGCTGAGGTGGCAATGTCATGTCAAACATGCCTACTTGGAGATTAGATTTGGATAAGATAAGATAAGATTAGTGAGGACTAGTTGTAATTAAAAGATGTTAGCCATTTGTAGTGATTGGATCATTTTCATTATTGTACTTTTCTTTTCTCTCTCTGTGAACACATAGGGCACCTAATTGTGGAGCCTATAGATCAGAGGTTGGAGGTAAACCAATCCCTACTACTTTGAGCATGCATAGATCCCAACCAATAGAACCTTTCACTCTAGGTTTTGGTATTCTTGCTATCAAGTAGAGTAGTAACGGGTGACCTAACGTGTCATCATAACACGCACTCTTGGTCTGTTGGTCATCAATTCCAACATAACCAAAGAGAAATACACAACACTCCTAGTAGGAAAGAACCTAAGCGTAATGCCCTCACACCAATCCAAACCAACTGGGTGTACAAATAGACAAACAAGCACTAAGAGGATCCAATCACAAGAATCCAATAGCAACTCTCTGTACTTCTTATCAAAATTGAGCTTCAGAGCACTCTTGCTCTATCATTAAGCCAATTTCAACCTATACTCCAAGCTTCCTCCAATATGTATGTACTTCAGCTTTCATCCAATTTGTATTCCAAGTGGAGCAATCCTATGTCTTATAGACAAGGAAAATCCTATGTAACTTAGATAGGCATAACTTTCTCTTTGTAACTTGTATTACAATGTTCTAGGATTTAATGGAAAGCATGTGAGATAAGCTCTCCAATAATATAAAATAAGCCACAATTTGATCACTACAGCTCCCTTGACAAGCTCTCAAACTTGGCCAATTTTTTTATAATTTTTACCTTAATTTTGAAATCCCTAATTTAGGGTTTGCTCCTGGTTTTGGGTAATTTTCCCTAGATTTTTAAATCAAAGGTGCACCTAATCCTCACAAACACTCCATCAACCTAAAATCCTCAGTCATAGACACAAATAGGAGAATAGACACTCAATCATGATAAATGATAAAAATGCTCTTTTGAGCTTACAATAATATTTTTTGTAGAGTTTATTGCATCAGCTCTCACTCTCCATGGACCCAAAGTCAACCAAATTTTTCACAATAGTTTTTTTACCCTTTACTAAACCTTTGTAAATTTAAGTATTCTAATCCAACTCCAAACCCTAGATATGGATCAATTTGTGAGCTAGGCTAACTTGTGAGCTCTACAGACCCAAGTATGCTTGATCCAAGACCTTAAATTGTCTATTTGAGGAATTCACATGAAACCTATGTACAAAATTGCAAACTCTAGCCACCAATACTGGAAATTTTCACAAGGTGATTTGGACCAGAACTTTAGGAATGACCAAATCTTCAAACTTGATCAGAATGTCATCTCCAACTCCTCACTTTCCAAAGCTTCCACTTCAATTGGCCAAATTTGATTTGAGATTGATCAAAATCTAAAATTTCTTGAGCTTATCATTACAAAAACTCTATCAACTCATGAATTGGAAGATCATGAATATGTCTTAATAAGCTCTCTAAATAACCTATTCTGTGCTCATGGGTACAAATTTTACCCCCTTGATTCAATCTATTATATCTCTTAGAGAATTGACTCAAATCACTCAGTTCTAGTCTTCAAATTATAGTCTGTTAGCTCCTCTCTCTCCAACTGTGGTCCTCTCTCTTAGAATGCTCTTCCAAAACTCTCTTGATAGTCAAAAAACTACCAACTTTTTCCTGGAATCCAATTTCTTGCAATTTTGTCATTTAGCCTCTTCACGTTTTTACAAGTGGATCCCACAACTCCATCTTGAAGCCCATGAGCAAAATTTAGTCATTCTCCAACTACAAGAGAGAATAGATTGTCAAGTTCCATTCTTGCTTGTAAGTAAGCATCGGAAGGACAATAGGATCTAGGTTTTCCATCATCAACTCTATGAACCGCCCCAAAACATGCCACCATCCAATCCCGTAAGCCATTGTGGTGTAGAATCTGAAGCCTGATGAAAAAAGGATTTGGGAGTGGCAGATCATAAGCATGGGATATCTCCTAATCAATTGCTCTCTCTAATATCAAGCTTCCACGCTCTTCTACAACTCTCACTCTCAACGTCCTCCTCCCGCTTGAGACTCTTCCAACTAAAACACACCTTCCACCCAACTCTCCACCATCTATATACATAAGAACCCTCAAAGAAGACAAGATCATAATCCATGTGGCCAATCTTACACATGTACATAGATTTCTCACTAAAACACACCTTCCACCCAACTCTCCACCATCTATATACATAATAACCCTCAAAGAAGACAAGATCATAATCCATGTGGCCAATCTTACACATGTACATAGATTTCTCACATGGCAAGAGTTCAACCGTGGGATCCGTCATACAACCTACTCCATCTTTATGGAGATAAACCACATCAATTTACTTTTTCAAGGGCTATGCAAACCACAACATCACATCGTAGCTAAGTAAGAAATGTATATAGAACTTAGACCCAATGTTTACTATGTTCATTTGGTGCATTATTTCCTTGCAATAAATGAGGTTTTGCCACCAAGACATTCAAGTTGGTATATGTATATGTGTTTACGCTTTGTATGAATTTTTGCATACTTAGTCACTTGGTTGTGAGGAATCTTGTTGTAGAAGTGTAAGCACTAGAGTGAAGGAACCATTTGTGTGGAACTAGAGGGTGGACCTTTAGGTGCTCTATATAGACCAAGAACAATATCATAATGGACTTTTACAGGCCTAGCTATTATTAAGTACCATGAATTGGGAGACTAAGTAGGATGAATCATTCTAACCTCCTATAACATAGTGCATTTTAGGAAGGATATAAGCCTTTTGGAAAAAATTAACATTATATTGGAATCATATATGATAGAGAGATAGAACACATGGGAGATCTAACTCCAATTTAGTTTACATTCCATCTTACTACTCGTAAGACACCTTGAGATTTGTCTAACTCATATGACACAATGTTTGTAATGGTGGTCCAATTGCACCACCAATACAAACATGAGTAGATTGTAGAACAATAGTGATGATAATAGGTAGGAATTTGGTCAAGCTAATTGGAAGATGATGAAATTCTAAGGCAAAGTGACCATTGTTGCAAATGGTCCATCATCTTCAAGAGTCCTCTAGCCTAAAATTACAATGAAAGTGATTATTAGTCATTTACATTTTTGTAGTACACCAATAGGGGTGATACTAGTCTTCTTAGAATGACTTTGCGCAATAGGTTAAATACAAAATAATAGATTGTTATCTTTGTGACACTTTTACTTTGTTTTCAGTCATATCCAATTTATATCCTCATGAGATTGATCAATTCATATTGTAAAATTACATATTTGAATGCCATTGTGTGTTTATAGGTATTTATAATGCAAAGAGTGGCTCAAATTGTACAGAAAAAACCTTAATAGAATAGTCTACCATCATTAAGTAGTCCATGAAAAAATATTAATAATAAAATTGTGACCACCAAGTTATTACTAACACATCCTATCAAACTAGTTTAGGCACTATATATGTCAAACATCCAACATAAAATCTTCTTCTTTTTTGTTGAACCTTAGATCAAAATTTAGGTTGAACTTCCATCCAACCTAAAAATATAAGTCTCTTCACCAACTTCTTCCTCTTTCACCAATTTTTATAAGTCCATATCTAGAGTGATCTTAGAAGATGAAATTATAACATACTTTAATTTTACAAGAAGGAGAATCTTCATTTTATATTTTTTTAATATTTTTTTTTATAATATGGCATTGTCTTCCTAATGGCATCATATAATTCCCAAGATAAGCTAAGTTTTTTAGAAAATTTTGAACTTTTTAGGTTGATTCCAAAATAGAGTAAAACACACATAAAAGACTGCAATTGCCCATGATCAAAATTGCAAAAAATATTTATGTGGTGCTTGAAAATCAACAATTCTTCCATTGGAAATTTAAGATAAAGTAAAAAGTGTTAAAAAATTTCTATGTAGATGAGAGATGGAAAATAGCAAATTCCTTGCACACATTTTTTATTTATGTATGAAAAAAATAAACTTGAAATTGCAAAAAGAGCTTATTGTGACCTTCAAAATTATACTTATATGAATTGGTGCTAAACTTTAGAAAATTTTGACAATTTCATGCAATATTGGTTTGTCATAAAAAATATTTCAATGCAAAGAGCATTGAATTCCATTTTGAGTTTTACCAAGACTTTATCTTATTTCCTCCAAATAGTAACTCAAAATTTACAATAGTGCTTAGACAAGCCTTCAAATTTACAATTAAAGAATGTTTTTCCCTACATTTTATCCACTATCTCATAGATAAAAATTCGTAAATTGAGGTGACTATCATAAAAATTATTACAAAAGCGCTCTTTTTTAATAGATAACATAGATGTATTCAGAAAATATTGTTTTTTAGATATCTCTAAAAAAATTATCATTATTCAATACCAAATGTTATTTCCTAATTAAATGAAGAACATAGCCAATTTAGAGAAAGCTTCAATTGCTCCTTCTTTAGCTTTAGTATGACTTATTGGGTGTTCCATCCATCCATCTTATAAAATGCCATTGGCTGGAACTTTATACTAGGCTATGTCAAATTCAATTACTTGAACAAGAAATGATGCAAAATACCACACATATGAGGTAACTTGAGAGCCTATTTAACAAATGCAAGGATATTGAGATCAAAAGTCCTCCATGTACCTTTCAAGAGTCCAGAAGGTTAGTCCACTACCAACCTACTTTGTATGTGTGCCTCATTATAGATATTTTTAACTTTTAACAAATGTAGGGATATTGAGATCAAATATCCTCTATTTACCTTTCAAGAGTTCAAAAGGTTACTCTATTACCCACCTACTTTGCATATGTACCTCATTATAGATATTTTGAACCTCTAAACTCCTTGGTTGGATGTTATAAAGAACCAACATCCATCTTTATAACATTTACACTAATATCTCCAAGGAGATAAGCCTCAAAGATATAGCTATCATCAATAATCCTTAGCATAGAAGATAAAAATTCTCATATATAGCTCTTTGATGGAGTGAAAATTTCTTGAATACACACTTATCACTAACACACTCTAGCATCACATAAATGATGTTAGAAAAATACCTTTGAAATCTACTCTACAATACATGGGAATTGAGCAAAATACTCTTTTAGAATAGTGGTCAAGTGCAATTTTTAACTATGTGAGCTTTGACGGGCATATGAGTACCATTGATTGCATTTGATAAAGTCTAAAGAAATCTAAAGTTTGATAAAATCCCTTGCTAATCTTTTACATTTCTTCACAATAGTCCAATTTAAGTTTCTAAAATCCAAGTACACACACTTTTGCTTCAACTCCATCTTATACAATTCTCTTGTTAGTAAAGTAATGATAGTAATGAATAAATGACTCTAAAAAATTCATCTATAAATAAATTAGTTAACACATGTGCAAGATGGTAAATCACAATTGAAAAGCTTATGCCTAAAGAATAAACTTACATAAACATATATCTATATACTTTAATATTGGTCAAAATTCTTGAAGAAGCCAAAATAAAAAATTTCTACTTATTTAGAGGTTGTGGACTAACCTATTGTTTGTATATATCACATTCAAATAGTGATCAAACCATATCATTATCAAACCATATCAGTGCTCTATTCCTTGACCTACCATTTCAAATCCATCTTGTCTTCAATACAAGCCCACATAATGCATCAACTATTCCTTAAATATCTTGCACTAGTCATTTTTTGTATGCTATCATACCCTAAACTACATTTATAAATAAAAAAGAAGGCATAAAGAATCTTTAAATGCAATTTTGAAGACCTTCCTAAGCTCTATTGTGACTTTTAGGGGTAATTTGGGCTACATAAAGCATAAACCAAGTAGAAGTGAAATTCCAAGCTTTTTGGTTTGAGCCAACTTTTGCAACCAATTCATACTATTGTATGAGAAAGCTAGAATGTGTTTTTAGTTTTGCTCCAAATACTTGAAAATTTCAATTTTAGAGCACTTAACATTAGATTAAGTTTGATATTTTCTACAAAAATTATAATTGTAACCTCCTAAAAACTTTGAATTGAACATTCATACTATGTAATATAAGTCATATATTTATTTTATAATCATAAACTTAATATATTGCATGATTATATGAAAAATATATCATATATGTAATGATATAAAATTTGGAATTTTTTAATTAATATAATAATATACCTATATGTGACTATAAAACCCGACTATAATCTTATTAAATATTTATATATATTAATGAAAATTTTACCAAATAGAAAAATAAATTTTAATTATAATCATGTAAGAATCATATTTATATTATAATTTATTGATAAATATAATTTTTATAAATATATCACAAGTTCTCCAACTTTTCCTAACTATTTACTATTATTATCATCTCAAATAATAATATTTACTAAAAGAAATTTCTGAAAAGCAAATATTTTTACTAAAGAAGTGCTTCACATGTATTAAACTTGATAGATGCTTTTGAGAGGAAGATCATGGGAGTCTTTGATGACATCATTGGACCAAGAACTTTTGAGTTTATGATAAGTAAATGATAAGTAATTGTGCACATATATATTATCTATTTCAATTTTTTGTGAAGAGGTAAATCTATTATCTATAGCAGAGATTGTATTCTGTTGTGGTTTGCCTAGTGAGTGAAATAGTATTAGATTATTGTTTATCTATGTATTGTTTAAATCACAAGAACTTGGATCATGTTATACTCCTTGGGATCCTATTATCCTCCTTGTACTTGCTTATGGATAAGTATGAGCTTTAACCATTTACATTGTTTTGTAGAAGAAGAGGGACCAAAATTTTGCTCAAGGCTTTGGAGGTGGAGTTTGGAGGTTAATATGTGAAAAGGAGGAGTTGCTAAGAGTCCAAGGTGAAAAAAATTGGATCTTATGATGTTGAGTGTAGTTGCATTCAAGAAATGCATTTAGAAAGAAGAGACCATCTTTGAAGAGCATAGCAAACATGCTACAATGTGAAGACCAATAACATGAGATTTGTGTGGCTAATAAATGAGATATGATAAATTGAAACAAGTTGGTCTAATCTATACCCAAGTGAATATTTGGAGGATTTCATGAATTTTACAAAACAATTTTTTTGATTTGTCAATAGGGTTAGAGACAAGACAAATTTTTGATTGTGCTGCACTAAAGAAACTCTCTTTTTAAGTTGATATAATTAATTGAATTTTAGTTGAAGTTAATCAAAGTTAAGTTGATGATTTGAAACAAATATATTTGTCTAAAGATATGGTCAATTTTGGTACACACTAAACCTAATCATATCTCTATCCAAACACCTTAACACTTCAATCACATCTAAAGTTCTGGCTTGAATTAGCTTATGATTTAGGTGTTATTATTGGTGGTATAATTTTGTACCTCTAAGTGAAATTTTGTATGAAGTACAAAAATAAAGAATTCAAGATCTTGGATCCAATATACTTGGGTTTGTGTAGCTAAAATGTTAATATAACTTGAGAATTGATCCATATCTAGGGATTGGTTTAGAATTCAATGAAAAAATTTAATAGAGGTTTAGAATAATGAATGATCAACTACTTTTTCAAGTTTCATTGAACTAGGGTTCTTAGACCATGAGATTGTTGCATCAAACTTCAATAAATTACTATCATAAGCACTAATAATTTTGTTCCATTGACACTTATAATTGATTTGAGGTCATATTAGAAAGTTCTTAGTATTTACTTGAACATTTGAGCAAATAGTTTTGCAAGAACCAAGAGTGGCACCTTGATGAGTGTTTTGAGCTAAAAAAGAGCAAATTTTAGTACATTGTTGAGGAAACTATAGTAGTCAAATTGAGATATGTTATATATCATTAGAGAGCTTATCTTAAAAGCTATTCATGAGGTCTTATAGTGCTTAATTTGGAGCTATAGTGAAAAAATTTCTTAGACCAAGCCTTGGGGTTATTTTCCTAATAGAGCACCATAAAAAAGGTGGAAAGTTCTTTTATTTGGAGCACAAATTGAAAGTGGGTACTGAAACATAGGGTGAATCTGCTCTTGGATAGAGCAAGGATGCTCTAATGCACTTTTGTACTAGAAGTATGTAAATTTGTGCTTTATTTGCTTGTTGTTGGATCCTCTCCATGGTTTGTGTACTTGATTGTACACCAATTAGTTTGGATTGGTATATGCATCCATTGCATTTAGGTTTCATTCTTTAAGTATGTCATATATTTCTCCTTGGTAATTTGGAAATGATGACTTATAAACCAAGAGTTTGTGTTATGATGATATGTTAGGTTGCACTTTTTCCCCCTGATAGAAGGAAGATTTGGAATTGATTTGGAACTGAAAGAAGTTCCATGCGGTTGAGAATACAAGTATATACAACCACTTATAATAGGTCTAGATACATCCTCACATCCATAAACTCCAATGTGTTCCCAAGGAGAAAAAAGAAATATACAACAATGGCACCTATAGTATTTTTGGATGATTAACCACTCTCAATACCTTTTCTTTCTTCCCATTTTCTTGTTAATGATAAGCCAATCATGGAATCTTATATAATAGAAGTAGAAAACAGATTCTTTCTTCTCCAAGTGCTATTGTGCTTGATGAGAGATGGTTTGTCCTCTAAGTATGAGATGATCTTTCATCCTTTGCCTCTTTGCCTTCTAATTAGACCATAGATTTACAATATTCCTTGATGGATTGATGACTTCAATGGGCTTTACATTCTATTGTAGTTGACCAATTCATCTTGATACTATTTGGGTAGGTCTTTGGATTTGCTCTAGCAAGGATGTAGGTTTTTAGATCCTAGCTTGAGCTTGCATTAGTACATTCTCACTTAGTAATTACTCTCTCACTAACTACTTTCTTTATCTTGATGATGTTTTGTCTAAGTTTGGTTCCTTTGTCTTTCATTTTTATTTTCATTATTGACTTATGAGTGTAGTATTAGCTTTGATGCAATAAAGATCAACATGACTTGTTGTACTAGTAGAGAACAAAGGATACATAACTATTATATCATCAAGGATATAGTGTTTTTGAATGTTTGAGAAAATGGAGACTTCAATGGATATGCTTTGAAGACTACACAAGTTAAGGTAGACTTATATTGTAACCATATGGAGTTTAGTGACAAAGTTAGTAGGGCTAATAAAGTAGCAAATAATAAAAATTAGCCTAGAATATTCTATAAGTATCTAGGAAGCTTCTTGGGAAGCTTCTTGGCTAGCTTAGCTTGCACCTCAAGTAAGTAGCTTCAAGAAACTTCCAACTAGCTTAGCTTGTACGCCAAGTAGGCGGCTTTTAGAGGGAAGCTTCTTGAGAAGCTTTCTGGTTAACTTGACTTGCACTCTAAGAAAGCAGCTCAAGAAAGCTTCTTGAGCAACTTCTCAAGGGCCTTGTATGCTACTTATATATACCAAAGCCAAAGCTCATGCTAGGCATTCAGAGTTTTCCCTCATTCCAACGTCCCAATGTGAGCTTCTATTCTCATATTTATCTCCTTGGTCTTAGTCTTTTACATTGGTATGAGAGCAAGAATGGGATGGATGGAATTTATGGACCACCAAATCCACTTTTGCCAAACCATTGGGATTTCATGTCCAAATATTACCCAAGCATCATTTCACATAATTCTTCGTGCTTTGGGCAGGATTTTCTACATATGATCACCTTGTTTGAGGAACCCTTGATACCTCTAGTTGTAACTTATGGAGAACGGTGGACATGCTGCATCTATGTGTTAATTAATTAGATAAATTGGGAGTAGTGGGATAGAGTAGTAGTTATGATAGCAATACCAGATGTTATCCTTGTGATGCAATAACAAATCAAGCAACTTCCTTGATTGTTGGATGAACAAGACCACCAACGACAAGAACATATAGAGAGAGTGCCAGTTTGAGATGGAGAAGATTGCATTCAATTTCCAAAACCGAAGGTGTTTGAAGGCAAGAATCGTTCAAGCACAATGGAGAATTTTGTGTTTGACTACGAACATAACTTTGAAGCCACCAATCTTCAAGATGAACTAAAACAAATTCTCTTGACTTCTAGCCAATTGGATGATGTGGCAAAAATTTGGTGGCAATTCCAGGTGGAGCAAGCTAAATGACAGATTGTTGCACCAATTTTGACAAAGACCAAATTCAAGGATACAATACTTGGTTGATTTTAAACTATAAATGCCACCCGAGCCGCACAAGATAAATTGGCGGAGTTAAAGTAGATTGGCTTAGTAAGGAGCTACATCACACAATTTTAGAACATCATTATACAAATTCAAGATGTACAAGAAAGGTGTAGTTCTAGATTGATTTATGTGGGGATTGAAGTCATAAACCAAATTGGAGATGATTATTCAAGAACCACAAAACATAGAAGAAGTTATGCAATTGGCTGAACGCTTTGATAACTTGGTCTTGACCTTGACCTACACAAAGCTTACCAGTACACTACCCACGGGTGGAAGAACCAGCACCAATGGAGATTGATGCTATCCAACGGAGACCACTTGGTGCAATAGATAGAGAAAGATTACAACAAAATGGAGGTTGTTTTTTTTGTTGCCAAGTTGGACATCGCATTACTGAATGTCTATTTAGGAATGGGCGACCTTGACAAGTTGCCCAAATGGAGTTTGTGGAATAGAATGATCAGGGAAACAAGGAATCCCAATAGGAGATTTTGAGCCGCCTATTGGGAGCTTGATTAGTTTCAATGGGATTGTAGGCTAGACCTATGCAAGTTTGCTTCACTTGCAAGGTACAATATCTAATTGGGGGTTGTAGGATTTTGGTAGATTTTGGAAGTTCAAAGAATTGCATGTCTATACAAGTAGCAAAGGAATTGGGTATTCCTATTAAGCCAGTGATTGGAAGTAGATTGATGATGGAGGATGGTAGAAAAGGTTTTGCATTCCGTACCTCACATCTTGTTACTTTTAAGATTGGGAAAGAGTATTTGGAGTGTATGAGGTTTTTAGTGGCACCTCTACACTATGATGTCATTCTAGGACTATCTTGGCTTGAACGTCATCAGGTTTAATTTGATTGGACCCGACAAAAAATTCAAGTACAACACCAAGGTAGGAATTTCTGATTAGGTTGTCTGGCACCTCTGAGTAAGACATTTAAGAATAGTCAGTCCCAAGATAGGAAGTTTGTTGAGAAGGTAGCCATAGAGCATACCTTGAAGAGAGAGGAGCCCCAAGATGGGAAGTTTGCCAGGAAGGCAACCATGGAGCAAGCTTTGAAGAGAATTGAGTCCCTAGATGGGAAGTTTGTTAGTGAAGTAGCCATAGAGTAAGCTTTGGAGGAAGATAAGTCTGTTTTTGTAGTGTGGATCAAGCCGATTGCACAAGGACAATCTAAGGAGAGCCAAGAGCCTCATCAACCAATGGTTGATCAGATAGTTTAGGAGTTTGCAGACGTGTTTCCGGATGATCTACCAAAGATATTACCATCCAATTGTGGTATGCCTTCCAAGATTGAGTTATTTCCAAGAAGTACTCCAATGAGTAGACCAATCTATCGGCTCTCACCAAAGGAGTTGGAGGAGTTGTGAAAAATACTTATATAGTTGTTGGAGAAGGACTTCATACGACATAGTACCTCTCCTTGGGGAGCACCGGTACTATTTGTTCCAAAGAAAGATAGAGGACTTCATTTCTATATTGATTATCGTGGGCTCAATCAGCAATCACTGAAGAATGCATATCCCTTGCCTTGGATTGATGACTTGCTTGATCAATTGAGTGGAGCACGATACTTTTCCAAGTTGGATCTTTGCAACAACTATTGGCAAATCCCCATTGATAGGGAGGATGTGCAAAAGATAGCCTTTTGCACAAGGTATGGGCATTTTGAGTGGAGAGTTCTACCTTTTGGGCTCATTAATGCTCCAGCAATCTTCATGGATTAGATGCATTGGGTGTTGAGTAGAATATTGGATTGGTAGGTGGTGGTGTTCTTGGATGATATCTTAATCTAAATCAAGACAGAGGCAGAACATGTGAATCACGTGCAAGAAGTCCTAAGACGGCTACGACAATGGAAATTTTACTACAAGAAGTCTAAGTGTGCCTTTTGGCAAAAGGAAGTTACCTTCTTGGAGCACAAGATCTCATCGGAGGAGATCAAGATGGAAAAGGAGAAAATCAAGGCCATTACTGATTGGCCTACTTCATAGGATGCTACAAAAGTACGGACATTTAATGGACTGGCCAGTTTTTACCAATGGTTCACCATTATTATGCTCATGTGCCTGCACCATTGACTGACCTCTTGGGAGGGACTTGAGCTTCCAGTGGACCACCAAGCACAAAGAAGCATTCCAGAAGTTGAAACATATGGTGTCTTCAAGGCCTATTCTTCAACCGTATGATCTTTAGCTACCCTGTGTGGTTGATTTTGATGCTTCTAACTTTGCAATTGGAGCAGTGTAGCAACAAGAATTCCCAGATGGACTACATCCCATTGCTTTTGTGTCTCATAGACTCAATATGGCTAAAATAAACTACTTTGCTCAAGATAGAGAACAACTTGCAATAGTATATGCCACCAAGGTATAGAGGCATCACCTCTTGGAGAAACAAGTGATCATGCAAACTGATTACAAACCATTCTTGCAGACCTTACACTTGGAACAAATGAAGAGTTGACATCATCAATGGGAGAAAGAACTCCAATTGTTTGACATCAAACTTGAGTATAAACCAGGTCGGTTCCACATCATCCCTGATACTTTATCATGACAACCTAATTTGAAGTCTCTTCCTCTCATCACAATGGCAATTACAATGGTATCAATTGACTCCAAGGTCCAAAACGAGTTTTAGTCAACTCTACAATAAGATCCCTTCTTCCAAATGGTACATGGTCGCCTTATAGCATACGACAAGGAGTGCAACACCTTCTCTATCAAGGAGGGACTTCAATTCCATGAGGACCAGATCTATGATCCAACCAAAGGTGATCTTTGACTTGTGCGTCTTCAAGAAGCCCATGATTTACCCATAGCTAGTCACATGGGTGTGGACAAGACCTTGGGTACCCTCCAATGCCAATGGTGGTGGCTTAACATGACGCAAGATGTTTGAGAATTTATCCAATCATGTGAGAGTTGCCAATGCAACAAGGCCAACAACCAGAAACCGAGTGGACTCCTTCAACCACTTGCCATTCCATCCGCTTGATGGGAGCATATGAGCTTGGATCTCATCACATCCTTGCCCAAGACAAAGCAAGGACACATAGCAATCGTGGTGTTTGTGGATAAGCTTAGTAAGTAAATCCACTTGGCACCAACTTGTGATACTGTGGATGCTCCAACCCTTAGCAAAAATCTACTTCAACAATGTCTTCAAGGATCATGGGATGCCATGTGTACTCATCTCCAACCGTGATCCTTGATTTACCAGGAAGTTTGGTAAGCACTCTTCTAGATACTCGGCACCAAGCTTGCTTTGTCCATGGCCTATCATCCTCAAACTAATGGACAAACCAAACATGAAAATCATACATTGGAAGATATATTTTGTGCCTTCATCAATTTTCACCATACCAATTGGGATGAATGTCTTGTTGTTGCAAAATTTGCCTACAACAATTCCAAATAGGCAAGCACTGGATTTTCTACTTTCTTTCTCAATTTTGGCCAAGATCCACTTGTTCTAGATTCTCTTCTTTCTCCTCCTCCATCTTAGGTTCCTCATACTTCAACATTCTTGACCACTATATCCCAATCTCTCCAACAAGCTAAATCTCACCTCCTTATCGCTTAGAATTGTCAAAAACAATATGCGAACCACCATCGTCATGATCTTACCTTTGAAGTTGGTGATAAAGTCATGTTATCCTCTAGTAACCTCCCTCTCCCCCTTGATACCCAAGTTCATAAACTTGGCCCTAATTGAATAGTACCCTTTGATGTCACCCAAATTATCTCTCTTGTTGCTTATTGACTTGACTTACCTTGTCATTGTGTATCCATCCTATCTTTCATGTTTCCAAGTTGAAACCCTTTGTTCCTAACCCCTCTTCCTTTTCCTCTTGAGTCCAACCTCCCCCTCCTCTTGTCCCTATCAATGATCATAAGGAGTACAAAGTTGATTGTATCCTTGTGCATCGCCATATTCAACAAGGCCATCAACAACATATGGAGTACAAGGTCCTTTGGAAAGGGTATCCCCTTCATGATGCCACATGGTAACCTCTTTCTCACCTCCAGAATGCATAGAAGGCCATCCAGGAGTTCAAAGCTTCACTGGTGACAAGGACGTCACCAACATATGGAGTTTAGCAACGAAGTTAGTAGGGCTAACAAAGTAGCAAATAACACAAATTAGCCTAGAATATTCCGGAAGTATCTAGGAAGTTTCTTAGGAAGCTTCCCGGCTAGCTTAGCTTGCATCTCAAGTAAGTAGCTTCTAGAAGCTTCCAACTAGCTTAGCTTGCATGCCAAGTAGGCAGCTTCTAGAAGGAAGCTTCTTGAGAAGTTTCTCAAGGACCTTGTATGCTACCTATAAATACCAAAGCCTAAGCTCATGCTAGGCATTCGGAGTTTTCACTCATTCCAGCATCCCAATGTGAGCTTCCATTCTCCTATTTCTCTCCTTGGTCTTGGTCTTTTACATATATGGTCCGAGACAATCAATGATAATAACAGATGTTATAATTTCAAATTCCACATATGATATAATATAGTTTTGGAGAAGTTGATTACTCATCCTTTATGATTGTTTGCACTCAAAGTGACAACAATCAAAGTCTCTAAATATAAAGGTATGTATTAGGGTCAACTCTTTGCTCTTCTTGTCTTGGATCTATATGGAACTCTGATATGTAATTTAATATGTTTGTCTATCCTGGATTGAGTAAGAACTTACCATATTAGATGATAAGCATATCACTTTTACCATGTAGTTTACTTTAGATAAAGCATATCTATTATTCTTTAGAAAACAAGACATATCCAATCCATAGGAGGTTAATCATGTTAGTGAGGATTCTTTTTTGTCCTGTAGTATTTAGACTATTTGACTTGCCTTTAACATCCCACATTTTAATATTACACATGCTATTGCGATTAGCTCCATCCTTGTTTGACTTGATAAGGTCTTCAAAGAACAAAGAAATCTTTTAATTTTTGTATTTAGGCACCTTGACTTGGCATTTGAGAAAGTGTACCATGTTATGCATGGTCATATGTGACACCTTTATTGGACTTAAAGTCCCATTTTACCAAATCATCCATGGGTGATGCTTAGTTGGATGCTCCAATAGTTTGTAGACATTACTATTTGCATAGCTCAGATATCTTAGATGTAGTAGTGTAGACTTTTCATATCTATCCTGTTGGGGTCTAGCCTCATTTTACCTCTTTTGCACTCCCTTGTATGGCTTGATGGGTCTTTCATCTTCTTGTCTGCCTGCACGGTAGCCTTTCCTTGATTTACCTCATACGTTTGATTGATGGGTCTTTCATATCTCCTTGTAATCATCAGCGGTCACCTTTCTTTCTCCTTTAATGATCACTTAAATTCACAGGAGAGCAATCACACTAAGTGATGCTTCTTCAAATGCTCCAATTATTTATAGATCATATTACTCGAATAACTAGTATATCTTAGGGACAATGTGGCAGATTTCTCATATAGATTCTATTGGGGTTTAGCACCATTTTACTTTTTTTTCATTTCCCTTGTACGCGCCTGATGGGGTCCTCCCATCTTTCATTTTTTCTACGCGGTCGTCCTTCTCCTTAAACGATCACTTAGGAAATGGAAGTTATTGAGCGATGACAGCCAAGAGATGGGCTTGGAAGCAGCCATCCTTTGAAGAAAGAGTGCCACGTGTAAAGTTTGGCATGTGCGTCCGTGCTGGCGACTCATATCTTATGTTTTAGGTTCCCACAAGGAACTGACGCGCCTCGTCGTCAAGGTTTCAGGGAACCGGTTAACTCCTTTTTCCAACGTGGAAGCCGACCAAGTCTATCTCACAAGTTCAGCGGGTATGTAGAGACACTACGGACCTAAAATGAACTGACATTGACATTTAACTTACATTGAGTTGACATTGAGAACAGCGTCATCATCACCGCCGGGAGATGACGATTCCATGTCCTTCTCATGAGTGAACACGCTCCAGGTGTCCAAGTCAACTCGTGCTCTCTACGCGGTATTATGTTATGCTTCCGTTCTACCAGGACATTTTGCTTCGTGTCCCGATTAATTTCACTTGAATCTAGTTATCCAGCGGTTAACGTTTGCATTTTCCAGATGTTTTGGGTGCTGTAGAGTAGATTCCTCTTACCCATACGCTATTCGGTTCCCGTTTGTCGTCGCGAGGCTGTAGCCTCGCGAGCCTCGTCACATACGATTGGACCGAAGCCAGCCTGATACTGCATTTGAGGCGGCTGTGTCCTCTGGCAGCCAATCGTCACAGACGAGGACACGGCCTCGCGAGGACATAAGTGGCATCCGGATACTACTTAGCCTCATTTTACCTCTATGTCTTGACTCGATGAATTTCCCCGATCCTCCTTGTTATCGCAAGCGTGGCACCTTCACTTTCAACTTATAGTACTGTGTTTGGATTCCAATTTACTGTCATGTTTGCTGTCTGGTTGAAATTTAGCGAGTGCATTCTATATATACTGGTAGATTTACCAGTACGTCAAGTTTCGAAACTGTATTCTCATTCTTCATATTTGCAATGGAGTTTAGCATTCATCACTCTTAACCATGCGACTAATGTAAGTTTAACAAGACTCCAAGATTGCGTCGTGTTAGTCGTTTGAGACGTTAAAATGTTGTTTTTGAATAAAAATTCAAATTCGAAAAGCATCCAAAATCCCTGCAAATAGACAAGAAGAAGATTGTATGGTGGTAAAAAATAAATATCTGTAACCTCACTTCCTTAAAAAATAAGCAAAAATATATTCAGATTGAAATTAAGATAAGACCAATATGTATCAGGATTGAACGTAAGAGGTAAAAAAAAAATTTCTTTTAATTTTTAGTGAGTGGAATTTCCTAAAAAAATTTAATAATTAAGATAAATTCTTGAATAAATCATAGTGTGATTGTATAAGGATATGGAAATATTGCAAAAGTATCTGAAATAAGAAGAGAAAAAAATTCTTGGTAAGTTTCTCCGTGTTCATTTATTCTTCGTATATAAATTTAGATGACAAAACATCTATTTTTCCAACCAAACTATACCTGGATGCGTATTCAGCCTCGAAATAACTTTTTCTTTACGTATGCATAGAGTAGGTTAAAGATCTTGGGATGTCAAAAGTTCCTTTGGAATGATCCAAAAGACATCACATGTATTTAATACCATTCCTCTGAATTCAAATTAAATCCGACTAATGCAGTTTTTCTATTTTCATTTACTATTAATTGATGATCCAAAAGAAAATTTAGCACTCAAACCGAGCTTATATAGTTCTAAGTTATGTTCATTTATCGGATGAGATACAAAGGATGACATATCGTCCTTCACCACCTATCACTACTACTATGAGATGTAGTAAACAGAAAGATCAGGAAACATAAAAGTGACAGTGGATTCATCTCGTAAGAGTTCCTCATATTACATCATGTTTAGCCAGGTGGTCCAACTTGATATGTCATCATACTAATTTTCAGATTAGACTGTCTAGTTCCCTAATTCCTATGTTAGAGTGAGTGCTTGATAATCTGAAACGATATCCTCCCACAGTTGAAACTCCAAGAACTCTTCATGAAACCAGTACCCCCTGGTAACGACGTTCGGTCGTAAACTTCTGGCTCTGGCTCTCGTGGATAAACCGAAATTCGGTCGTTGAAAGTAGTTGAAAGAAGGTTCGCACATCGAATCGAAATGCAGGACTGGAGCTGGGTTCATTCGTCGATTATGACAGTTAAAGTCAATTTGTCAAAGCAGTCCTGTTAAGGCATGGTTTGTGTCTCGTTCAATGGCAAGTGGAAATACTTAACCACCATACAGTAGTGCATTCCGTTTCAAAGTCGAACACGAAGTTTATCTTGATAACTAAACCTAAAAGGAATCTCTCTTGTAAGTCCCAATCTCTTTGTAAGAATAAGGGATTATCCATTTGTTTCTCTGGATAGGGGAGGGAAACCCCAAAGCTTATAACTGAAAAAGCCAACAAGCTAATGCATGGGTGGCAAAGAGTCATCGAGGAACTCAGGAAACCAGGAGAGGGCAAGCATAACCGAAAGTGTGGTCTCGTAAACCAGGACGGGCGGGAGAAGCGAAGAGTACCGAACAGCTGGACCAAGAAAAACCCGGTAGAAGGTAGAAAAGGTGAACAGATTAAGAGAGTGAGAGAACAGAGAGATACCAGGACCAAGCGAAGGAAAAAGGACTTGGAGAAAATGGAGGTGCGAGTGTCCCCAGGAAGACGAAGTCAAGGAGAGAACAAAGACTCTGTGCAGTCAGCTGACAAGCCAGAATTATTCTTATAGAAGGGCACGAAAAGAGCATTTGTTTTCCAGTCTCTCATGGAATTATGCACTACAGTAAACTACCGTGGAAAGCGAAAACTAAGAGAAATCTCTCTTGTTTCTTGAGTTTGCTATGCGAATTATGCCCTTGACATCGTAATTGTCGATTCTTGAGAGAGACACATTCCCTGACGATGGTCAACTGGAAAGTGGAAAACAGTTTACAACTAGACTAAATACTATACTTTGATTGACGATAATGCAGATGACCTTAACGGTGTTGAACCTCGAGATCGACCCGATCAAGGTCACAGGGGAAAACAGCTTACAACTTGACTAAATAAAGATACTTCCATTGACGATGATGAAAATGACCATCACTGTTCTAGAACTCGAGCTCGACCCGAATCCCCGCACTCCGCCCCTGTTTCCATTTTCTAATTTATATCCCGAACATTTCTTTCGTGTAAATTGTCTATTGCGTAGTGCTAATCAAGAGACAAGAACATAGCTTGCCAACAATACCTCGTCCGCTGCCAACTATGATAAATAAGAGCCAGGGGCGGCCCTCTTGACGTCAGGGTACTGTGAAATCTTTTAGCTTGACTTGGGATACCAATAAGTGGAAAATGGCGTAGGACACATGAAGGATGGGAAGACCCTATCAAGCCGTACAAGGGAGAGACAAAAGAGCGAAAATGGAGCTAGCCCCAATAGTATCGATATGAGAATAAGTCCAATACTTGGGGTACCAATAAGTCGCAATGTCAAGATTAAAGTAATGGGAAGTTTTTCATCGTCACATTATTACTCTCGGAGTTGGATCTGAAATTGCTAACGATTATGATCTTCGTCATAAATTGAAGTCCAGCCACTTAGTTCGTTATGCATGCACCTCTTTGCTTCACAATTCTTCAGGTAGCTTTGTCCTCTATTGTCAAATCCTGTATCTTGTTTGGACTTCAACTTTCGATGCGCTATGCAAAACACGAAATTTGTATTACATATTTCTTCGCGTGCATTGAATTGGCCTCTCCTATTCTACTCCTCTATCTACATCTCCCACATCGTACCATGAAGTGGTGTGGGATGGTTTCTTATCAACTCATACTATGCCGATTTGGAAGACAGCATATGGTGCGAGGGTACGAAAGCAATGCTTCCCTTTACACGTTGCACTGTACCACTTCTAGCTTTGAAATCATCTTTGTTTCTTTTCTATTACGCTGCCATCCAGGAAAACTTTCAAGCGAACGAGGAACAGAGGCGGAGAAAGACTATTCACCACCGTACATCCTGCACTCATGGCTTTTTATGAAGATTAAAATTCTCACCGACAAGCACTACCAACCGGATACGACCCCGCATACTCATGTCACTCCCAGTAGGGACTGATAGTTGACTTCTAACCCAATAACAGTCACACTTACGAACAGATATACGCATGCTGTAGCAACGACCATACAGACCAACATACCTGCTACTCCGCTAGCTTCAGTCGTTGTGCACAACAATGTTAGACAGTTTACGCTCTATGAACTCATTAAGTATATGTTAGTGATATTTCTGAAATGCTTGGGCCGTTACAACTAAGCATACTAGGTAACACTCTATGTCCATTTGTTCCTGGCCAACAAACTGACTCGAAACTAGAACTTAGGGCAAGACACCTAATTCCAACAACATCTCCAGCCAAACTATTCCTCCAATAACGCGAAGCAAGATTGCATTTTTAAACGAACATGCTTATTACTTCACAATGGAGACTCCACAAACTACACGAAACCCAAACCCATTGCAACAAAGGTTGATCAAAATGAGTGGGCGATTCAAGCTGAGTAATTTGTGCACAAAGCTCGGACTCTCCGTTGAAATGGGAGGCTTCACCAGCTCATGAAATCTCTTTCAATCTTGAAATTTTTGAACAATTCGGAGTTCTATAACAAATGTTGGCAAACTCTCCTACCAGAGCTTGCCTGGAAGTAACTGTGAGAAACGAAATCATGAAGGACCCAACTTGCATCTGATGCCATACAAAGTGAGCCGCGGGCTTACAGCATGGGCGGTATCAATCATTATTTGTGGACTCTAGGCGATGTGCCTAAAGTGCTAACCAATGCAGAGTCTAGAAAGAAAAGAGCATTTGTCTCCTGTCAGTTCCGTCTGGAGAGGATGTTCTGGATTGCTGAAAAGCTTTAAATAAACGAAAAAAAGAAGCAATAAATTGGGGAGACCTAAGGGGCAGAGCTTTGGACCAAATTAAACGCGAAAAGTGAGGAAGACAAAGGAACAGAGAGTTGGCGAAATAGGAGGGAGGGAGAACGATCCCCCACAAAAGTTTAGGATCACCCTCTTAGTAGCAATTTACATGACAGGATAATCCTGGAGGATATCCTGAAGCATAATTTGATCAATGCTTTATGGCTCAGGATGTAGCCTTATTAGATGCCACCTTTGAGCCTATTGAAAGGGAAGAATGTGAAGAAACGGGGCAAAAAGAGAAGGTAAAGGAAAGGAGAACGGAAAAGGGGCCTGTGAAAGAGTGTACTCGTGTATTGGGTTTGCAAGAAAATCTCGCTCAGGGAATCCGCCTTAGCTTGCGCCAAGAATGTCAGCTGGGTTTGGACTCCCAGTGCCTGAGGTTGATCCAGGCATGGACAAACTCTGGCCTGCTTGTGCTAAAATAGGCCCTGCTGTTCCAGTACTTTGAGGTGCATCGTTCGATCCCTCTCTAGACTGGTTTTGACCTGGTGGCTCCTCAGCAACAGAAGCCGGTTCAATGGATGAGCTTGAAATGAGGGGTTGTGGTGTGGGGTCCTGAGGGGCTTCCGAAGAGGATGACGAAGGAGCAAGAGTTGTTGGAGAAGAGCCCATAGGAAATGGAGCAACTGGCATATCAGTCAGTGATGATGACGACGGACTGTAAGGTAAGCCCCCGAGTGGATGATCAAACTTGCACGTATGCCCAAATTTGCAGATTCCATAGCGAGTGTAGAATGTACAAGGTTGAGCACCCTGTTCAGTAAACGAAATGTCATAGTGAGATAGAGTAGAGCTAAGATAGCTACAAAAGATTAATATAAAAATCCACACTAAGGAAAAAGTGCCTAGTTGTTCACTTTACTCACCGGACGCAATGGAAGTCCCATCGGACTTAGTCCACAAGTTGGTGATGGAGTAGCCCTATCCTTGGGGTGATGGTACTTGCAAGTGATTCCAAACTTGCAGTCCCCGGTCTTCATGTAATACTGGCACTCTGGCTGTCCTGGTCTTTCAGGAAAGTTGTCTTTTTGTGACCCCAATGATTGCTGCGGTTGTAGTGCTGGCAACCCCATCGCAGTTGTTGCCGGCATAAATTGAGGAAAACTTCCATGAACTCCTCCAGAAACAGGATCAGTTTGTTGTGTGTAAACAAATCCTGTGCCAATAGTAGGATGTTGCTGACCTTCTGGAGTTGCCATTGGACCCACAGGCCCCTGCAAAAAGAGTTGGACAGACAATGTTACAGGTTGAGCATTTGTCAGAGAAAAACATAAAGTAAGAAATGAGGTACCTGCATAATAAGAAAATTCTGATGCCATGGAAGCAAGCCTCCAAGTGGATGATGAAACTTGCTAAAGCAGTGTATGGAAACAATCATCTCACTTTGTCGACACTTCGCTGATCTAATACCAGTCAAGTAAACAACGGACCATTAAGCAGAAGACTTCTTCAAATCAGTGCTTATCTTGCTTCCCTAACGTCCTCAATTTGTTCCATTTCCGGGGCCCGTTCTTATTCGTCTTTCATTCATGTGACGAGTTTATGAGTAACTCTACTGCAGAATGGTAAATTTATCTCCTGATTAAGCAACTCCGCTAGATTCACAGTACTTCATGGTTATCTGGAACATGGTTATCCAAGTTACTTCACAGCATCCAAGGGTATGCAGATCTTAACAAAACCTGGAAAATTGGACAGAATCTCACTTGATAAGTGCTCCATCCCGGCATTGAGACAATGCCTTGAGCCGGGAGAATCATAGGCCCGTAGCTAGAAGGACCTTGAAGACGTGGATTCGGCATGTACTGAGTCCTTGCTATGGGCCATGACGGAAGTGCCGCTGCATATGGCTGAGGAGCCGGTGACGAAGGACCCGCAGGTGTTGCATAAATAGATGACCCCGACATGGGCACTAATGCGCTCACGGCTGCAGGTTGTGGATGGTGAAACTTGCAGGTCACATTGTACTTACAAGACCCTGTTCTCATGTAGTAGGCACACTCCTTCTCACCCTATATTGAACGTGAAAAGTTTGTATGAGAGTTCGTTTGCATCGAATCGAAGAAACTGAAAGGTACATGGCGCTATCTAAGATCTACGGCTTCCAGAATACATGACAACAAACAGCGACGGTGAATCAGAAAACGCCGTAGTTGAGACAACTTACCGTGCCTTTCATGGAGACAGGAAACTATAATGTACGGACCAATTATGAGTAGGTCGGCAATCAAGAAATTTTCCACTATAGCATCCCAAGGGTTAGGATGTAATACAGGGTCAGGAAAAATCTGGACTTAGGTGAAAAATTGTAGCATAAATATTTGGCAGAGCCGTTCATGGCCATGTGCGCCGGGTAGGGACGAAATTGGTGACAGTAAACGAAGAAGAACCCTGTAGGACCGTAGAGCTTAGTTCCGGGGAAGGAGTTCCCGGTAAAACCTTCGAATATGAGCTAACACACTGCTTGTTCTCATATCTCTATACAATAGTATAACGTAAAGAAATATCAGTTTTACACCAGAAGGATGCAGTACAAGCTCACTATCATTTCCATGTCAGTTAGGCCTTGCAAACGTTCTATTCGTCAACTTCCTTTGTTACTTATGGGCCTTTTAAGTCACCTCGGGGAGGAGACTCTTACCGTTATCTTATGATTAAGAATCTCGATTTGATGCGCTTTTTGAACGACACGTGAACAAGCAGAATATGAAAATATCAGTCTAGTGAACAGCAACAGAAAATAATTTACATATGCTCTTGCGGCTCCATATTCGAATGTTCATCTTCACACGTGGGTTCTTTTCTAGCTCAAAGGGCTCCATAAGACATGCAACTAAACATTCGCTCATCCATTTGTACACGGTTGTTCAAGGGCTCTATGTACAAGCCTCCTAATTTATAAACAAACAGGATGCAAGGTTGAGGTCCAAATTATGCATGCAGTTGAGATGAACTGAAGATACTTCGAGCAAAAGAACCTTAAGAGAGCCATCGGAACATAGAAAACTTAGAAAAGAAACTCATTATTTTATGAGTATGGACCCCTCACCTTGGATGGATGGTTCAAGATGGGATATTGAGAGAAAACACGAGATACGTACCCGTCTTACACTCTCGCTCGACATGGTCCATACATATGATGACAGTATCGGGTGAACACAAGGACTTTATGGCGGAAAGGGATGAACGAATATCCATACCAGTAAGAATCTAGGACATTGGATAAACTATGAGCATTCAGTGACACGCCAAGGGAAAGATCAAGAACGTACCGGTCGCAAGGGTAAACCCAAAACATTTAGTTGAACCCTGCCTGTTGATCCAGCCTTGTCTCGAGGGTGATGGTACTTGCATGTTGCTCCAAACTTGCAAGTTCCCGTCTTGAGGTAATACTGGAAGAAGATAGCCCACAACACAGTGATTAGCGAATAGATAGATGATGTTTCTTAGGCATACGCTCACCGTACATGTAGCGGTGAGAAGCGTACTTCAGCGGTATACATATCATGTCTTCAACAGCGAAACTCAGCGAAGTTTCTGACGCGATGTGTCATGTGACATCAAGTTTCATCTCCATTTCTCTGAAGGCTTTCAACTCAAGAGTAAACTCACGCAATTCCAAATTAAAGCAGCACTGAGCTTACAGAACTAATCATCCAACATTCCGACTTACCAAACGAGCCCATGACGGAGCTTTGTGGCTTTGTCAATATCATATAAGAGTAAGATGGACCAATCGCCGACCAGACGATCCAGCATGGACAGCGTGGACTCGTAATCTAATGCTAGACAAGCAATGTGGTATCTGCCTTCAGCAGAAAGGCACATTGTTATAAACTGATAAGCTCTATAATATTTCAAAGTCAGGCGTGTGACGATGGGCGTTTGATTCCCACATTTACATTATGGTTTAACTTTAATGTTGAAGGTACAGCTGCAGAACCTCCACTAGACGTGCGATTTGGGATCAAAAATTCTGCATTGAAGAAACTCAGGGAAAAGCCAGTCATTTGTAGTAGAGTAGTAATGTGGTTCAAACTTCTTACCAACTTAGCCTGGAAGAAGTAAGATAGCATATGAGTTCAAAAGTTGTATGTTTAGCGGTGAAAGTGAACTTGAGAGCATAGCACCAAGAGCAACTAAAGCAAACAAACACTCAAAACACTGTGACATTATACAGGACGCACAAAGAGACAGATTGCGATATTGAACTATATGCGTTCCAATTGTATCTTCGTGAAACTTTCTTCATGCTGTGATTACCAATCACGTCTCTGACCAAAGAAACGGGCGCCCTCGAGCGGGAATGACCGTGAAGAGACCGGTAAATTCAGGAGACAACTCAAACCATGCAGATTGGCTACATCCGAAATCAGATTACATACCACGGGCTACGGTCCTTGTTGACACCTTTCACTTACACATACTTGAGCAAATCATATCCTCTGGGACTGCAGAATAGCCTCTTTGTTATCTCTTTCGAGGGTTCTAAACAAATTGGATTTCAATTTGGGATTAGAAGTGGCACACAGCTTAGTTACCAACACTGGACCTTTCTTCTTCTACCCTAAGAAGAAAGGTCACACAGAAGACCTAACGGCTCCTTAGAAGACCCCGTTGGTGCGATTCATGATAGCTGCTGCTTACCATGCTCTCCAAGAACCAGATGCACGTTCTTGGGCAACGGTCCATGCTTCTGACCAGTAGAAGTAGTCTCTTATACAGTCTTTATCAAGACCTACAGACGGAGGACAATAGGACCAAATAATACTCATCCACATGTGTGGCGATAAGAAGGTGATGCAACCAACCAACTAATGAACTAGTGCATCACTAACAGAAAATTCCCCGTCAGTCAATCAGTCAGTCGAAGTGAGAGGTACAGTGCCTTGCTTGCCGTAAAGCAGGATACGGAGGATTATCGAGTGGACAAAAGGGACATCGGCGTTAGGACACGGCTAGGCAAGGACGTTTACGGATATACGAAAAGACTCTTGAAAAGAAGCGCCATCTTGATTTGTAGCATTTATACATTCCGGTCGATCATATGACCGATCAAGTATCCAAGTTTCAGGATCGCTCGAAGGTGTTAACAGCGTGTACAGGTTACGGGTCATTCACTCTGGCTTCATTTTCTTTTAAAGAAACATGGCAGCTTCAACCCCACTCCTATATGTTTAGAAAGTTCTTGCATACCTGGCATTCCGGCTGACCTAGCCTTTCTGGGTACTCGCCTTTGTTGCGAGCCACTGCTGCAGCCTGTAAATTGGCAACTTCATGGCATCAAAAATCCACTTAAAACGCAATAGCAGCAATTTCTACATGACATCCAACTCTTCTTGCAGATCGAGCTACATGATTGCGATTATCTTGAAGGATTTCGTACTAAAACGAGGAATCAACATAGCATTCTAAAGCTTTAGCCGCAGCAATTGAAGTAGTTCGGTTGGTGATCGAGTAGAAGGGTTTGTCAATTCGAGCAATATTCTCCGTCGTGCGTCTTGGTTATTAGAATGATTTTCAAAGATTTCAATCTCCGTTCTCCGACACTGAATAGATATGCAGATGACCTACCGATAGCCTGTAAGAGAAGTCAATCTCCTTCATAAGTCCCTCACCTAGCCGATCGCCGGTGAGAGGATTGCTTCAGAGTGGATAATTAGCACTCAGTCAACCAAAAGCAAGGCAGGTGTACAAGCAATCTTACCAGCTTCCGGTTGGGAGGATGGTTGAAGCGGCAACTCATGCCAAAACCACAGAGACCAGTGCGCATGTAATAAGTACAATCAGGTTCACCTGGGCGCTCCGGATATGGTCCTTGCTGTGCCTCCATCCCTTCCTGAGGCTGCAAGTTCATATTCGTCATCTGCTGCCAAGGAGCTTCTGCATGACCAACACATTTTACTTAGTAATTCGTGTTCAACCTTCTGACAGGTTTCATCACAACCACATTTTCGGCTTTTGATATGTGCAGCTTCCACTGATGTCGGCTTAGCTCTAAACTACACATTCAGAAACCGGCCATATAAAAGTGAACCTGCCACGGATGAGGCCAGGTGAGTTTTCGAACCGCGAAATTGAACATGTAGGTTATTTCTCGTTGAGAACCTCTATCGATCTACCAAAGGGAAACCCAATCCAGACACAACTGACTGTAAATGAAAGCCTCAATGAAGCTCACACGAGCTTGATCTGCATTCAATGTAGATGCACGGCACGCGGATGGTTGTGGAATTTGTGGACGACATAATTGATGCACGATCGACGGGACATGCAATCAATTAACCACCTCCACACTGGCTGCATTGATCTGTCCATCCTCGACAACCCTCTCACGGAGATGAGTTGTCCGTACGTCCATCGAGTAATAAAAGACCAGCATACACTGGCAAACGCTCATCAGGATCCTCTGCTCAATGATACAGCCCATGCGAACTTCGCACCATCACTCCCTACATCCATGCAGGGAGGTACAACATTCACCGACACTAAGAGCAGCGACCCTCGTCGGAACCCTTCCCAGCTGAAGATGCATCCATTCGCTACTGGATGTGACCTCTGTTTATGTGATCTCTGGCTGGTCCCAAGCGCACGCGGGTCTGGTCGACAAATCCAGGCTTTCGAGATTTCTTAGAATGAAACGTGTGACAAGGTTTCACGAATTGCTCATTTCCAGCATGTGATCATTCTCCTTACAGAAGTCGCGTTCCGATGTTCACACACGACCTCTAATGTCTTAACTTGGTAGATCCATCATCGTGACCTGACCAGAGAGCTACCGAATTTCTCCTTGAACTTTCATGGGAACCACAACTACACCCTGCTCCTCGCATCGCAGGTCCTCAGGCGACCACATCAATGAGGTCTGGCAGTCTTGCCACGGAGGATGAATGGGCGTAACTCTACACAGCTTCGTGATTTGCATAACCCAACTTTGTGGTTGTTTGAGTTGGTCCTTCCGTACAAGTCCCGCATCGAATGTGTTGGTGGCTTTTAGCCATGTTACAGAGGACATAACCCAATCGGACTTACAAATGGTGGAACTCCAACCCGGAGGTATAAAGAAGCAGTCGCAAAGATACAGAAGGGCTAAAGTAAAGCAAAAGTCGTGAATAAGAAGAACTCACCGTGCTCAAGGCCGGTGTCAGCGGCCGTGCTGCCAGGGGAGGGAGCACCACCATGTCTAAGATGCCAATCCTCTGAAGGAGGTAGAGACGTGAGGACTGCCCCAGTATTTGGGTCGCTGACTGTCCCTTCAAGGCCTGCAAATGAAGAGGGAGCTCCTTGTCCTTGCGCATAATATTCCATCAAACATACCCGCTTTCTTTTCTAAGAACCTCTTCCTACAGTCCTACACCCGGAAACTCCGGCAATGCCGTCAATTTGAGCTTTCTCCACACCGAGATGAGAGTGAAATCTCAGATTGCAGTCCCAGACAGATTCAGACAGATGTAGTAGTCGCTCCTGGAAACGATCGAAGAAGCAGAAGTTCGAGACGGTTCACCGCTTTGCAATCTAATCAGAGAACCAAACGTATCCCACTGTGCAGCAGACTCGGATCAGAGGCCACCTATAACAACAGCCAGCCAAAACCGAGACACTGTACTCAGCGTCAAAATTCACGACCAAATTTGATCCCTGATCTAAGCTAAAACACCTTACTCATCATCATCATCTATCATCATCATCAACAACACCATCTCTGTCTGTGTTTCCACACCTGATGATACCTCTCCCCTTTTCCGAGGATCTCCTCCACTCCTACGCTGCTATCTCCTCTCCTTCTGTCTGTGTCCGAGAAGAGTAAGTAGTCCTCCTCCCAAAAATGGTGCAGTTCTCGTCCTCCTCACCTCGCTTCTCTTCTCTTCCCTTTCCTTCCCTGCACTCCACTCCTCCTCCTCCTCCTCTTCTATCTGTAGTGTTCTTCTCCTCCCTCTCTTCCGTTGCTTGCTGATCCTCCTCTTCTCTTCTTCTTCTGATGTGCTTCTCCTGCACTCGCTGTGGCTACAAAGCTGTCCAAGCAATTGCCCTCTCCTCGCTACAACCTCCTCCCTCCTCCTTCCGCTCCTCCTCCTTCTCTTCTCTCTCTCTCCTTCTCCTGTAGTTCGAGTATGTTGAGCGGACCGGGGTCCTTGCTTCCTTCCCTGCCTTTCCCTTCCCTTCGTTGGAGGGGAGTCCAATGCTCCTTCCTTCCTTCCTCTGCTGTGGCTTGGCAGGGGACGTCGTCGTCCCGTCCTCCTCTTCTCCTCCCCTCTCTTCCACCACCTTCCTCCACCTCGGTCAGGTAAGCTCAGAGACAACAGCAGTAGCAGCAGCCTGTCTATCCCTCTTTTTTCCTGTAGTACATGGAAGGAAGGAAAGTGAAGCCCACACCCGCTCTACATGGCTAGGTCGAGGCCCGGTTGCTGCTTATTCCGTCGAATAGGTCCGGGAGTGTTGGATGGTGAGCCTTCGTTCGACCCGAGCCACCCGAACCGAGAAGACAACCGGGCGGGGCCAAAGCGTAATGGCTCACAATCATTGTCAATGCGTGCTTTCTATTCCTTTTTTTTACCCTGACCGCAGCCCGCTCATGGCAGGTGTGTCTTTTATCGTGGCGTCCTACTGTGTGCCATCAGCCATTGCCAACACCTTTGTTTCTGTTTGTTCTTGTACAAACTCGCACTATATCAGGATTGGGGTATGGCGGCCCCGGTTGCCCTGTCTGTCTGCTCCTCCACACTCCAGTCACCAGCCATGACGTGGTCACCTATGCAGGTAATCCTCCATGTCATAAACCACCTTTCCAAAACCAGACTGATTGCCACTAACTGTCCCCCACCCCCAGCTCCTGGTTTCTTCCAGTGTGGACATAATTTATCGCCCTTTGCACACTTCGGGCAAAGCTCTTGCGTTACCTCGCACACTTGGCGTTTGAGGTAAATTTAGTAACCTCGTCATATCGATTGGACGATGCTTTGAATGTTCATTCGTGTGGAAGAGAGACCTTTTCCGATAAAGCTTACAACTCTCTTTCTTACCTAGAGGCTGTTTGAACTTAATTCAGCTGCTTCTATGCATGCATGCTTCTGCACGGTTGGCAGATGTTCGGACTTCCTTTGCCCTCCATTCTAGAGGACTTGGGTGACATAAAGAAACCAACCCAGAAATTGGCTCCTCCACCCAAATCTGGACTGAGTTTGTGGGATTGTGACTTTCCCACCACAACCGACCCACCACGTTTGGTTCCTGTGTGGATTGAGTGTTGGTTATCGATGCTTCTCTAACTTGGTTGTTTCCTTTACATGGTCTTCGTTTTAACTACGTAATTTCGAGAAAATTCCTGCCTTTGACTCGGCTTTGGTTGTCCCCCTGGATTTCGACGAGGTCTACAAACTATCATTTGACGGTTTTTGTAGTTTCCTTCTTCTGTAACTAGGTAGTTTCCTACACTTGGTTTCCAATTGTCATTGTTTTGACTACATCTCCTCGCTATTTAGGTCAAAAATCATAGTCTTCAAGTGTCATTGATTCCTTAAGGTTCTCTGCTATTTGCAAATATATCATTCATTTATTTATTTATTTATTTATTTATTTTCATAGCTTTGTTGAATTCATGCGTGAACTGGTTTAAGTCAACAATCACAAATAAAAAGTGTTTACTTTGTTTCAGAGAAATCTCCTACCCTCTCGCTAGGTTTTGTTTCATACCCACAGGTGGAGATTATTTAGAGTAAGTCCATACCTTATGTACCTTGGAATAAAAAATCGTCCATAGAATTAAAAGTATCATAAAACACTCTTATAGATGCCGCTATTCTCGCTCATTTGTATTTGAGGTGTCAAAGTAGATCATTGATTTATCGTACCAAATAATTAAAGTCACTGTAATATTATTCAGTGAAAAAATGTACAATCTACTTGCAAGCAATGTGGATAAAGAAAATTAACTTACTACAATTGCTACAATTCAAAAGTTGAATCACATGACACACTTTGGAGAAGAGCATTAAAATTCAGATGCATGGATTTCTCCTCACGTGAACTCCAACGATGTCTATTGCCCAGTAAATGAGCCTTCACAGATATACTGTATGAGCCTTCAGAGTATTCCACTGAAACGGGCCTTTACAGTGCTCCATTAAAACAGTAACCTTGCCTTTGCATATACGTGTTGAGTCCCTTATAATTTACTTACTCGTCTGTGTGTTGAGTCCGTTTATAATTCACTTACTCAAATCTAACCCAAATAGACCAAAATTTGTTACGAGTTTAATTATCATTACAGATAATCATACTTTTAGCATGCGACTCACACTAAAGGAATGTTAAAAGGATATGATAAAAAATGCTATATTAAACATGTCAGGGAAAATATAACGATATGAAGACACGCAATTTGCTATATCAAACATATTTTGCTCAGAATATAAAGTTTCTAGTGTAAGAATGTACCTTGTCATTAATTGAAAATATTCTGAACTCAAAATAAGGTACTCATAAGGGAATAAAAGGATATCTATAATAATTGAAAATATTCTGAACTCAAAATAAGGTACTCATAAGGGAATAAAAGGATATCTATAATAAACTGGGGTGATAGATATGGAAATTTGACTGCTAATAACCTGTATTAACAGTATCAAATAAAAACAATTTATCTATTCCTGATAAAATAATTTATCAAGCATTTTCTAACTTTTTTTTTAATCATACAGAAAAGACACTCCCTTGATTATTGGAACTCAAAAACCTTCTTCCTTTTTTTCCTCAAGGAAGTCAAAAACTCAACAAAAATGTTGATTTACAATCACTTGTCAGTAAATAAATAAGTACAATCTCAACAGCCTTTTAGAATTGGTGTACAATATATTATAATTAGTCAATTATATCATCATATGCAAGGATATTACAATCATTATTTAACTATCCAAAAAATGCTTCATTTTATGCAACAACATGATACTGCACAGCTTTTGTAGTCTTTGAATGATATGTGTTAATTTGAATTACTATATATAGTCTATGTTCTACTTAGTTATATTTTCCATTTTAACTTCAAAAAATAATTTATTTCTTAAATACCAATAGGAAACCAAGTTGTTCAGTTTAAAACCAAAATAATCTCTTAGAGGTAATATAATAAGCAACATACTGCATGTAAATCATTGTGCAAACAACTATATCTGTTATATATTTGAGTCTTGCCTCTAAATATAGTAAACTTCATCTTCATAATTTAAAAACATCCATGTAAATTTTATCATAATAACTAAGTTACAATGAAGTTTCTACAAATTTCAATTTTATCAATAATAATTTTGTATTTATAAAATTTCACCTATATTTTATTAAATAATCTAATTCTTTTAGATTTAGAATAAATCCTTTTAAGTTAAAATAAAGAGTAGAATTTATATATTTTTTATCTCAATTCTATTTGTGCATTTAGGCTTTATGGTAACATAGAGAGCCTTCAAATAAGAATAAATAGTGAAATTATTTACTTTATAAATATATGATATATATATATGCACATTTTTACTCAAGGTACTTAGTGTGCCGTATTAAGAAATTACTATTTTTGTTTTGTCCTGTGTAAAAATCATGTAACTAAAGTGAATATTAATCAATGAAATTTATAAATTAAAGTGATAAAGCTATATATTAATTAAAGAGTTGTATAGAATCCAGTATTTATTATAAAAGGTACTTTATTATCCCACTCAAGCACATGCTTTCCTTGTTTGAATAAGAACTAGAAGCATTCCGTTATGAACCTTAGTTTTTAATTTATTAGATTATTATCACAACTCTCTTTATAACTCTTTTTAAAGACTATTCCAAAATTTAATTACTATGTTATTGAATATTTATCATGAGTTCCTTTGTTATTATTATTTATATTTATGTTACTATCAAAATAAAATTTTAAATTGTAATATCTTCTCTTGATTAATGCACTTATTACTTAAAATCAATGTAAAATTAACTCCTGAGAACCACAGGCAGTTATGTATTATAGTGGATCCAACCCTTCAAGTTCCATCCTTCTAGAGCTTCCCTTGTAGAAGGTACAATTAGATACTCCAGAGAAATTACATTTAATAAGTTACAAGTACTTTAAACAAAAGAATCAAGTTTTGCATCAAAGAACTTTGATTATATCTTTCTTCTAGTGTCTCGTTTTCATTGTTTTCCTTTTTTAATACTCTATACTCAATACACAACAATATTTGTATATCATGGTATTAATCTACATGAAATTCATGATTTAAGCTTTATTTCCTATTGAATTACAATGTTTTGAATTTTATCCAACTAGATTATCCCCAATTGGTTATCCTCAACATGAACAAGTTTATTTAGACTTTTACCCAATAACTTGTCTTTAAAATAATAAATTTATTAATAGTTACATTTTTGGGATCCTAGAGCAGCTTACTTTGAGATTTAAAACATAAGCAACCATTGTATTATTTTAGTATCATTCTAAGGTTTGAGTATGATCTTTAAGCAATTGATTGTGTTTTCCTTTGTAAGGTATAGACTAAACAATTAATACACTGTGCTTGATTATGCTTTACCTATGGTTTAACTCATTATAGACCTATGTTATTAAAAGCTATATGTAAAGCCTACAAAAATATTTTATTAAAATGGATATTTCTTTTCTTACCAATGAAAATATTTGTTATCCTCCATTTAAACTTTATATCTTAAATTTATTTAGTATCTAGTATCTTAATATACACATTTTTATTTCTCTTGTCATTTCTAATTATTACACTAGTGAGTATAATAGCTGGTTTCCTCTCTTAGGCCAAAATTTCTTGTATAAATATGTCAGCTTAAATTGGTTCATTTATGGAAATTATTCTTTTTGCTTTAATTTACTTCACAAGGTATAATAATCTAGGCATATCTACCTTGTATCATACTATTTTACTTGACAACACAATTTATTTCAACACAAGCTTGTCATATTGAGTGATATTATCTTCTTTCAATTTAAAGCAAAAGATCACTAATTCTCTCATCTACAAATGGTTTATTTTCATGTGCTAGTATTCTTATCCAATACAAGTCTATGTATATTATGCATCTAGTTCAATCAAATTCCAAGTATCCAAATGAAATCATCAAATTATCCTCTAAATTGAAATTGAAATTGGAAATTTTTACTTGACTCGTCCATACAAAGGATTCTCAAAGATGATTTTGTGCAAAAATTAGGATTTAATTTACATATATAAAATTTACCACTTGATAAATTCAATAATATATTACTAATATTTAATTATTTTAACTAAAAATGGAATCTTGGGTGTTAGACATAACACTTGAGAAACCCTTATGTAGAAATAATTTATTCCTCTAAGTAGGTGTTTGGATAGAGTTGAAGGCATATGTATTAAGAACAAAGATCCTTGAAACTTGTAACATTTTGATAAATAATAATGGTAAAATAGTTGAAGTCATTATTTAAAATATTCAACAAATTTACAAGATACCAAAAAGACTACAAATGATTTTTCATTAGTGGATATCTTGAATATTCTTATTGTAATACCACTACCTCTTTGAAGCTTATGTGCAATATTTGTGATCTTGATACTATCTTGCACCAAAAACACCAATGTTAGTAGTTCTAGCAATAACATATTTTATCTCTTGCTGTAACTATCCATAGGGATGGTGGTGGTTGGAGGCAAAAACTCAAACTGACTCTACTTCATTTGGGCCAGAATTGCACTTCAAGCTTAACATATTGTACATAATAGTTTTTATGTTTCTAAATTGTCTAGCCTTTGTACCAAATAACCAACATAGGGAATTCAATAAAATATTAGGATATTAATTTATGTATTTAACAATCCTTGTATTATTTTCATCAATCTAACAACTTCATGGTCCATAAAGTCCACCTTAACTATATATGGAGTTTAGTTAGGTTTACCTTAGGTTATTTATAACTTATAGTTTGTGGCCAATAAGAATAATTCAACAACTTAAACTAAAGTCCCAAAGTCAAGGCTATGGTATCATTGCTTGCATTGTCATAAAGCTAGGAGTTAAATCTTCACAAAAAAATGATTACCCTCAAATCTTTTGATCATATAACTACTAAATTTTAACTTGGATTCTAAGTAAATTCTATCTTGGAGACTTTCTTCTTTTCAACTTTTTTTGTTAAATTTCTTTTTATTACTTTAGATCTCCTTCTCTCTTAGTCTCTAAAACTTATACCCAAACCATAATCCTAAGACTCAAGTTGTGAGGCCTTACCCTTATGCAGTTCAAACTTTGTCTTGATAGAAAACTATTCCAAGGAAGCTTTTTATGCTTAAGCTTAAGCTTTTTATGACAAAGAAGAATGGTTGCTTTGGAAAACCAAAAAAATGCACATGTCTTAATTTTTAGTCATGGTATTCAAAGTCCAAGTTAGAGAACACCACGATTTAATTGTGTACTAGTTTTCAAAACTCCGTCTATACATATTTGCTTATAGAAATATTTTTTCTTTTAAATGAATATTGATAGTATCTCACCAATAGCTCAAAGGTCAAGTAGATTTTTTTCTGGTAGATAGACCCCCAAATTTAAGTCTCATCTGCTCAACTTGCAAATTTTGCAATTTGGCCTATTGTAACTAGTTTCCATAACTTATTGGTTATTGAACAAAAGTTGTAGTGTCTTACAAAAACCATCTTATTGAAAAGCTTTTATATAACTTGCTAACAAGGTAAATATTATGGAAAAATAACTTATACTCAGATTCTTGTACGGCCTAACATGTAAAGACTTTAATCTTTCATATCAAACTCAAGATATGAGAATTTACTTGAGTATTTAGACTCTAGCCATCAAGTTATTATTTCAAATTGAGCTCTTTTGATCTCTAATAGCCCTTATTGCCACAAGTAAGATACATTTATTAGGACAAAGAAGACATGACTATTCCAACACTTTTGAAGGATTAAATATTCTAGTAAGGAATTCAAGAACCTTCTTATATACTTGGGTGTTTAAAAAACCTTCCAAGACATTTAAAAAAGAAGTGGATAGCTTATTTTTTTAAAGGTTAACCTATATGTAAAAGACCAAGACCAAGGAGAGAAATAGGAGAATGGAAGATCACATAAGGATACTTGAATATGGGTAAACTCCAAATGCTAGCATGGGCTTTGGTTTTGGTATTTATAGGGAGCATACAGGGCTCTTGAGAAGCTTCTCAAGAAGCTTCCTTGAGCCATTTTCTTGGAGTGCAAGCTAAGTTAACTGAGAAGCTTCCTTCTAGGAGCCATCTACTTGGCTTGGAAGCTAAGCTAGTTGGAAGCTTCTAGAAGCTTCCTTCTAGAAGCTACTTCCTTGGGGTGAAAATCTAAGCTAGCCGGGATGCTTCCCAAGAAGATTCCTAAAAAATTCTATAATATTGTAGGCTAATTTGGCTATTCACCACTTTGTTAGCACTAAGTAACTTTGCTACTAAACTCCATATTGTTATATATTCCTCCACCGCTAGTTGGTGATGTCCTCGTTGCCATTGAAGCTTCAAACTCTTGGATGGCTATTTGTGCATTTTGGAGATGAGAAAGAGATTCCCATGTGGCATCATGAAGGGGATACTCTTTCCAAAGGACCTTGTACTCCACATGTTGAATATGGCAATATGCAAGGATACGATCAACTTCATATTCCTAATGATCATTGATAGGGATGGGAGGAGGAGGAGGTTGGACACAAGAGGGAAAAGAAGATGGATTAGGGACAAAGTGTTTCAACTTGGAAATATGAAAGATAGGGTGGATGTGCATATGACAAGGCAAGGCAAGTTGATAAGCAACAAGAGAAATGAGTTATGTGACCTCAAAGGGTCCTATCCAATTAGAAGCAAAGTTTACGGACTTAGGTATCAAGTGAGAAGGGTGGGTTACTATACAAGAGCACAACTTTATCACCAAATTGAAAGGTGAAATCATGACAATGGTAGTCTGCATATTGTTTTTGATGATTTTGGGCAACAAGGAGGTGAGATTTTGCTTGTTGGAGGGATAAGGATATGATTGTGAAGAAGGTTGAAGTATGAGGGACATGAGATGGAGGAGGAGCAAGAAAGGAATCTGGAACAAGTGGATCCTGGCCAAAATTGAGGAAGAAAGTGGAGAATTTAGTGCTTGTCTATTTGGAATTATTGTATGCAAACTCCATAGTTGCAAGACATTTATCCCAATTGGTATGTTGAACATTAACAAAGCTGAAAAGCATATCCTCCAAAGTCAAATGTGTGTATTCAATTTGCCCATCAATTTGAGGATGATAGGCTATGAACAAAGAAAGCTTGGTGTCAAGTATCTAGAAGAGTGCTTGCCCAAGGATCATGGTTGAAGATGAGTATACACGACATCCCATGATATTTGAATCAATTGTTGAAGTAGATTATGCCAAGGTTGGACCATCCACAATATCAATGGTTGGTGCCAAATGGATTTGCTTACTAAGCTTATCCACAAACACCACAATGGCTATGTGAACTTGCTTTGTATTGGGCAAGGATGTGATGAGATTAAGCTTATACATTCCCAATGAGTAGATGGAATGGGGAGTGGTTGAAGGAGTCCACACGGTTTTTGGTTACTGGCCTTGTTGCATTGGCAGCTCTCACATGATCAAAAAAACTCCCAAACATCTCATGCCATGTTGGGAACCACCATTTGCATTGGAGGGTACCCAAGGTCTTGTCTACACCCATGTGACCAAAAATTGGTAAATCATGGGTGAAGATCTAGTTTGATACTACATAAGTAAAGCCTTCACCATGATCTCACAAGAAGATATGTGGTTCACCTCATTGAGGCTATATCCATTAAGAATACCAAATTGCCTTTTTGATCATCCAAGTAATGTGTCAAACAGAGCATCAACTAGCCCGCACATATAGAAGTCCAGCCCTAGACTTAATGACACAATCAAGCTAACATGGGTTACTCTAGACTTGAGTTAAACTGTTAACAATCTCCCCCTTGACTCATGTCTTGGGGTCCTTAACCTCTATTACATATATGGTTACTATGTGGGAAGTCCTAGAAGGAGGCCTAACATAGGTCCCTCAATAAACTAGACTTAACTAGAACTAAGTTGTAGCCTAAATATGATAGAGTAAAAATCATATATAGAGAGAAAACAACTACTAATCTACTATACTTGTGCTTATTTGCAACACCTACACTTTGACACGATGTCTCAAAAATCTTTCCAAATATGTCACTTTTGTAAAAGCATCAGTAGGATTGAGTTTATTGTCAATCTTGACTAACTCAATCATATTATCAAACACAGCTTGTTTGAGAAAATGATACCTGATGTCAAAGTGATTCACTCTACTATCTATCACTTGATTCATAGCTAGATGTAAAGCACTCTAGCTATCATAGTGTACATTCATAATGTCATGAGTCAATCCAATCTCTATTATAAGCCTGTCCAACCAGATAGCTTCCATCATTGCTTCTGTTGCTGCTACATACTCAGCTTTTGTAGTAGACTAAGCCACACACTTCTATAGTATAGATCTCCAACTTATGCATCCACTTCCAAGTGTGAAAACATACCCAATTGTAAATTTCCTCCCATCCAAATCTTGTCCATAGTCAGCATCTACATAGCCAATAAGTGATTTGGCATTGTATGATTTAGCATAAAAAAAGGCCAAAATCCAATGTACTCTTGAGATATATGAGGATCCACTTCATAGCTTCCCAATGTATCCTCCCTAGATTTGACATTTTTTTGCTAGTCTTGCCCATAGATAGAGCAATGTCAAGCTCAGCGCAAATCATCAAAAACATGAGACTTCCCACTACCTTGTCATAGGGGATCTTGGACATCAAACCTTTCTCCACGACATCTATTGGAGAAAGAGCTGATGAAAGCTTAAAGTGAGGAGCTAATGGAGTACTCACAGACTTGCAATTCTCCATGTTAAATCTCACAAGTACCTTTCTGGCATACTTCCCTTGGGTTAACCACAACTTTCTATCCTCCAAGTCTCATTGGATCTCCATTCCCAAAATCCTCCTTGCTGTACCAAGATCTCTCATTCTAAATTCAAAGCTCAAGAGAGCCTTGAGCTTATCAACATCATATCTATCCCTAGCTGCAATAAGCATGTCATCCAAATAAAGTACTAGAATAATGAAGCCAAAGACTTCATTACTCACCTTTTTCATATTTACACAAGGATCAAACACACTCTATTTAAATCATTGTGACCTCATGAAATCATCAAACCGTTTGTTCCATTGTCTAGGAGCTTGCTTCAATCCATATAAGGATTTTAGCAACCTACAAACCAAATCCTCTTGGCTTTTCTTCACGAAACCCATAGGCTGTCTTATGAAGATTGCCGCATCTAAATTGCCATAGAAGAAAGCAATGATTACATCCATTTGATCTAAGATAAGACCAAAGTAAGTCACAAGTACACACAATAAGCAAATAGTGGCATACTTAGCAGTAGGAGAGTAGACCTCATTGTAATCCACATCTTTTTCTTGTATGAAGCCCTTGGCCACCAACCTGGCCTTTTAGATCTTATTTTCTGCATCAATGGGGCTATCTTTCAATTTTTAAACCCACTTATTGTCCACCAGTTGTTTATGTTTTGGAAGCTTCACTAACTCCCAAGTCTTGCTGTCAAATAGTGATTGCATCTCTCTCTGCATTGCAGCATTTCACTCAAGCTTGTCCATCAAAGCTAGAGCCTCATTATATGTATAAGGTTCCCTTTCTTCCAAGATCAAAAGCCTTACCATCATCATCATCAAGAGAGATATCCTCATCTCCTAATTGTGTTGAATCAACCCATTTGCCAAAACGTTCAAGAGCACAAATAGAATGTCCAAACATCCTCCTTGACTATGCTTGATCTTCTTGTATTGACAGATGTTGAGGTTCACCAATCTCCTCATGCACTTGTAATTCCTCAATTTGGGGGACTTGTGACTCATCATGAAAACCCTCATAATAAATCTCCCCTCAACAATATTTAGAGGAGATTTTCCCTTGTCAATATGAGGAGCCAAAGCTTTCTTCCCTCCATCAATGATCTAGACTCATTGAACAAAACATCTCTATTGACAATCAATCTACAAGTGAGAAGATCCCACAACCTATAACCCTTCACACCACTCTAGTAGCTTTTAAAGATATATTTCTTGGAAGTAAGATCTAGCTTGGATCTACTATCCTTAGGTATGAGTGGATATACATTACATCGAGAGATTACTAAATGACTGTAATCAGCAGGCCATCAGTACCTCATCTCAAATGGTGTCATGTAATGAATTGGACTAGAAGGAGAAAAATTTACTAAGTAAGCTGTAGTGTTGATAGCTTCAGCCCAAAATACATGTGATAGACTTGATTGGCTCAACATACTCCTCACCTGCTCCAATAATGCTTGATTGAGTCTCTCAACAACGCCATTCTATTGTGGAGTATATACAGTAGTGAGATGGTGAGTTATCCACTCTCGTTGATAATAAAACTCAAATTCTCCAAAAGTGTATTCCCCAATGTTATCTGATCGCAAAAATCTCATGTTCTTACTGGTTTGAGTCTCAACTTGTAACTAAGACCTCAGACTTCTGATGTAGGAAATAATCCATACAAACCTTGAATAATCATCAATGAAAGATACATAATTTTGCTTTCCAGAATGTGATGGAGTAGGGGATGTGCCCTATACATCACTATGTATATAATCAAGAATTTCTTTGGAACTATGAGTTCCAACTCCAAAAGCAGTTTGATGTTGCTTCCCTAATACACAATGTTGACAAAATTCTAAACTACTAGATTGTATTGTAGAAATAACGCCTTTCTTGCAAAGAATATACATGCTCTTCTCACTAATGTGACCTAGTCTTGAATGCCACCAGTAGTAAATCATATCATGAGATCTAGTAGCATGAGCTTCTCCACAAATGGTTTTGCACTCTAGCACATAAATATTCTTGTGCCTATTACCCTTCAAGATGACTTTTCTCTTAGCTATGACTCGAAGTACACCATCAACTTCTTCCCATTGATGACTATTTGTGTCTAACATGCCAACAGATATCAAGTACTTCCTCATGTCATAGATATGTCTGACATTAGTCAATGTGCGCACAAGACCATCAAACATTTGAATCTTAATAGATCCAATGCCTACAATTTGACAAGGGTGATCATTCCCCATCAAAACTGAACCATTTGATATTGATTAAGAACTAAAGAACTCTCTTTTGTAACACAAATGGTATGAACAAGCACAACCTAGAATCCATTGATCTCTTTTTTGTTGAAATGAAGTGCAAAGGGCATACCATTGGCATCATAGAGCATAGTTGTCATCAAGCAGATTATCCTCTTCTTCTTGCTTGTTATCTTTTGCCACATTTGTTGAAGAAGGCACAATTGCTTTGCCACAACAATCTCTCTTGAGGTGGCCAACTTTGCCACACTTCCAACAGAGCACGGTCTTACGGTCTTGGGATTTCCCCCTAGACCAAGATCTAGTTTTAGATCTCTGCTCCCCACCATATTTATGCATCTAAGTCCTTCTACAATTGACATTCAACACTATTCCTAAAGGAGTCGTGGATTGAGAAGGCAACATCATCTTTTGTTGAAGATCATCTGTTAATAGAGCACTCACCACCTCATTGTAGGTGATGGTTTTCCTATCATGATGTAATAACACTCATGACAAGGACTAGTAGGATGAAGGAAGAGAACGCAACCAATGGAGGGCCTTTCTCTCATCACTCATGTCCTCTCCAAGATTCTGCAAGTCCACAACAAGATCATTGAAGGCATCAATATAATCTTGTATCTTGGTCCCATTGTCCTTCATCTTGAATCTCATCAGCTTCAGGGATGTGTAGAGATGATTTGACAACTATTTCTGATGGTACTTTTGTTGTAGCTCATAAAAAAGAGTAATGTAGTCCTTGTACTCACCCAACTACTTTATGACATGTGGTTGTAGATGTAAAACCACTATGTGTACAACTATCTCTTGCATGTCATTCCAAATCCTCTAACATCAAATTGGTCTTGGGTCTTAGCAATTTCCCAAAACCATTGGCCTTGAGCATACTTTTCACCTGATGCTCCCATAGGAGATAATCAAAGTGTCCATTGTATTTGGCAATGTCAAATTTGGCTCCTCCATTCTTCATGATTGTCATCTCCAAACTTGAACCAAAGCTTGTTCTCAAATGTGATGTAATTCAGTACCTGACAGGGTCTTTCCTAAATTTGTGAAAGTAGCAATGAAGAGACTTGCTCAAGAAGGGACTCCCTTCTATGAGTAGTTTTTAGAAAGAATCAATAGCAATAGCAGCAGAATCAACAACAACAGCCGCCAGAGTCTGTGTGGCAAGGCCACAAGAATAGTATATCAAAAGCTATCACCTTCCAAGACAATGGCTACAAGTTTCCAACGGGGTCATTCAAATAATTCTACAACAAGAGGAGGAGCAACGGGATCCATTGTGAAAATTTTCAATTACAAGAAATTATGGTTTCTTGGTCTTGGGGATGATGTTGTTTCTGCATGGGTTCTACAAAACAAGGATAGTTTACTACTCATGGTGAGGTTACAAAGGCTTTTCCTTTTCCAAAATTCTAGCTTATTGACACTAGTTCAAGAAGCCACCTGAAAAATATCCATGGCAAGGATGAGCACAATTGGATTGGAGGCTTCTAGTGTTCACTTGTAAGCATCAATGGTTGTCACCTCATAGGAACTACAAGATGACAACTTGCACTGGTTGTGTAGTTCAAAAACTAGATATAGCCCTATTCAATCTAAGTTGAATAAATGATGGATAATCTGTGAAGGATAAATCTTTCCACAAGGCTAGGCTAACGAGCTTAATCATGAGATATTCTAGGATGATTGTATAACTTTATAGTCATCTATCAAACACAACTTTCACGTTCAGGTGTGCCAAAATTCCATGGACATTTTGAATAACAGAGTATGCCAAGCACAAATGCAGAGCAGAAAGCTTTGACTCTTGCAAACCAATTGTATTCTCTCTTGAGAATTTCCTTTCCTATCCCAACTCGTTCAATTCTCACTACTCTGCCCAAAAATCTCATTTTTTCAGCAAAAACCCTTGATATATCTTCTCCTCTTCCCTACTTGTCCAATCTTGCCTTTGATTCTCACTCCTTTGCCCAAGATTCTTCAATGATCTGTCCAGAATGCTTTGTCCTACCAAAATTCCTCTGAGATCTCACTATCCTACAAAAACCCTTTTTGTGCTTCGACAATTCTTCTTTGTCTCTTCGTCCTCCTCTACCAATCCAACCTCTCAAAGCCCTTCACAACTAGGTCTTTCAGTAAAAAATCTCTCCTTGTCCACTTCTCAAAGCCCTTCCTTTTGATTTCTCTTTTCCTTCCCTCTGTCCTACACAAAGCCCTACACAACCAGGTCTTTCTTCCTTTGAAATTCTCTCCTCTTGTCACAAGGTCCTATCCTTTCCCTTTGAGTTTTCTCTTCTGTCCAAGCAGCCCACAAGCTTTTCCTTCAAGAAATCTTCTTCTAGATACCCCCAACTCCTTTTAACCAATTGATCAACACACCAATAAAGCGTGCTCAAATACTCTCACCTGTTGCTCCTCTCCAGCTCTCATCCCATATGCTGCTTGTACCGTCTCATCAATTCAACCTTTTTCTTCTTTCTTGATCTAATAGGGGAATCAAACCTACAATTGCCTGGACTTGCAAACCGCAGACAACTTAAACACTACCCATGCTATATGCTCTTGTGTTGCAAATTTAGCTTGAGACCTCCTAATTTTGACAAAAAACTATGTTGTACTAGTCGTCGCCACCCTAACTTCCAATGCTTTCCCAATTCTCAAACTAGTAATGTTTTCAATTCTTGCTTCCCCATAGGAGAACCTAATCTACTCTTCCTAATAGTACTACATGAATATTCAAAACGTTTATTTATTGTGCTCTGCAACCTCTTGAACAAAATTCAGCCTTTGAGTAACTATTGCACATTGTCAACCAAATTCACTCTAATACCAATTGAAGGTCCAATTTGATAATATAGATGTAAAGCATTCACCATGATCTCACAAGAAGATACCTGGTTCACCTCATTGAGTCTACATCCATGAGAACATACCAGATTGCCTTTCTGATTATCCAAGTAATGTGTCAAATAGAGCACCAACTGGCCCGCACATATAGAAGTCCAGCCCTAGACTTATTGACACAATCAAGCTAACATGGGTTACTCCAGACTTGAGTTAACTCCTAACAATGGGCTTCTTGAAGATGCACAAGTTGAAGATCACCTTTGGCTGGAACATAGATCAAGTCCTCATGGAATAGAAGGCCTTTCTTGTAGGAGAAGGTATTGTACTCATTTTTGTATACTGCAAGATTACCTTGTACCATTTGAAAGAAAGGATCTTGTTATAGAGTTGTTTGAAACTCCATTTGGACTTTGCAATCAACAAATATTGTTGTAATTGCCATTGTGATGAGAGGAAGAGACTTCAAATCAAGTTGTCATGATAGGGCATCAGGGATGACATGGAACCAACCAAGTTTGTACACAAGTTTGATGTCAAACAATTGTAGTTGTTCCTCCCATTGATGATATTGACTCTTCATGTGTTCCAAGTGTAATGTCTACAACAAGGGCTTGTGATTAGTTTGCATGACCAATTGTTTCCCCAAGAGATAATGCCTCCATAACTTGGTGGCATATACTATTGCTAGTTGTTCCCAATCCTAAGTAGAGTGACTTCTTTCTGTTGTATTTAGTCTACAAGACACAAAGGCAATGTGATGCAATCTATCTATGAATTCCTATTGCAACACAGCTCCAATGCAAAGCTAGAATCATCGAGATCAACCACACATGGTAGTTGAGGATCATATGGTTGAAGAAATAGTCTTGAAGACTATATGTTTCAGCTTCTAAAATGCTTAATCATGCTTGTTGATCTATTGAAAGCTTGAGTTCTTCTCCCAAAGATTGATCAATGGTGCATCTACATGAGCATAGTAGTGGATGAATCATCAGTAAAAGCTAGCCAATCCATTAAATGCCCATACTTCAATAGCATCCTTTGGAATAGGCCAATCAATAATGGCCTTGATTTTCTCCTCTTCCATCTTGATTCCCTCCAATGAGATCTTGTGACCCAAGAAGGTAACTTCCTTTTGCCAAAAGGAACACTTTGACTTCTTGCAATAAAACTTCCAATGTTGTAGTCGTCTTAGGACTTCTCACACATGACTCACATGTTCTACCTCTATCTTGCTATAGATTAAGATATCATCCAAGAACACCACTACGTATTGATCCAACAATCTATCTAACACCCGATGTATCTAATCCATGAAGACAAATAGAGCATTAGTGAGCCTAAAAGGTAGAACTCTCCACTCAAAATGTCCATACCTTGTGCAAAAGATAGTCTTTTGCACATCCTTCCTATCAATAGGGATTTAACAAAAGTCACTACAAAGATCCAACTTGGAGAAGTATTGTGCTCCACTCAATTGATCAAGCAAGTAATCAATTTGAGGCAAGGAGTATGCATTCTTCATTGTTTGTTTATTGAGCCCATGGTAATCAATACAGAAGCAAAGTCCTCCATCATTCTTTGGAACAAATGGTACCGGTGCTCCCCAAAGAGATGTATTATGGCGTATAAAATCCTTCTCTAACAACTCTATGAATGTTATTCACAACTCCTCCAACTCCTTTGGTGAGAGCCGATAGATTGGTCTACTCATTGGAATATTTCCTAGTAATAACTCAATCTTGAAGGGCATACCACAATCCAAGTGTAATCCCTTTGGTAGATCATCCAAAAACATGTCCAAAAACTCCTAAACTATTTGATCAACCATTGCTTGATGAGGCTCCTAACTCTCCTCAGATTGTCCTTGTGCAATTGGCTTGATCCACACCGCAAAAATAGACTGATCTTCTTCCAAAGCTTACTTTATAGTTGCTTCATTGACAAAATTTCTATCTAGGGACTTATCTTCCTTTAAGGTTTGCTCTATGGTTGCTTTCTTGACAAACTTCCTATCTTGGGACTTCACTTCCTTCAAAGCTTGTTCTATGGCTGCTTTCCTTCCAAACTTCCCATCTTAGGACTTCTCTTCCTTCAAAGTTTGCTTTATGGTTGCTTTCTTTATAAACTTCCCATCTTGGGATTGGCTATTCTTAGCTGTCTTACTCAAAGTGCAAGAAAACCTAATTGGAAATTCCTATCTTGGTGTTGTACTTGAATTTATCATCAGGTCCAATCAAATTGAACCTTATGACATTCAAGCCAATTTAGTCTTAGAATGACATCATAGTGTAGAGGTGCCACTACAAACCTCATACACTCCAAAAACTCCTTCCCAATCTTGAAGGTAATAAGATACAAGGTATAGAATGCAAAACCCTTTCTACCATCCACCATCATCAATCTACTTCCAATTATTAGCTTGATAGGAAAACTCAACTCCTTTGCTAATTGCATAGACATACAATTCTTTGAACTTCTAGAATTAACCAAAATCTTACAACCATGATCAGATATTGCATCTTGCAAGTGAAGTAAACTTGCATAGGTCAAGCCTTCAATCCTTTAGAACTAATCAAGTTCCCAATAGGCTGCTTGAAATTTCCTACTAGGATTTGTTGTTTCCTTGATCAATGTGCTCCACAAAATCCATTTGGGCAATTTTAAAGGTTGCACATTTCTAAGTGGACATTCAGCAATATAATATCTAACTTGGTGACAATAAAAACAATCACCATTTTATCACAATCTTTCTCTATCTGTTGTACCAAGTGGTCTCCATTGGACAACATCAACTTCCATTGGTGCCGGTTCTTCCATCCATGTGTAGTGTATTGGTAGGTTTTGTGTAGGTCAAGGTTGAGAGCAAATTGTCACAACCAAGGAATCAAAGTGCTCAACCAATTCATATTTTGTGGCTTTTGCATGGTCATCTCTAATTTGGTTCATGACTTCAAGCCACTTACAAATTGATCCAAAACTTCACCTTCTTGAATATTTAGAATCTGCATGATGATGTTTTGGAATTGCATGATGTACCTCCTTAGAGAGCCAATCTGCTTCAACTCCGCCAACTTATCTCACTTTGCTCATGTGGCATTTATAGCTTGAAATCAACCAAGTATTACATTCTTGAATTTTGCTCATGTCAAGATTGGTGTAACAATTTGTTGTTCAACTCACTCCACTCAAAATTGACACCAAAGTTTTGCCACACAATTCAATTGGCTAGAAGTCAAGAGAATCTATTTCCATTCATCTTGAAGATTGGTAACTTCAAAGTAATGTTTGCAATCAAATGCAAAATTCTCCATTGTGCCCAAGAGATTTTTGCCTTTATACACCTTGGGTTTTGGAAATTGGATTCTATTTTCTCCATCTTGAACTAGTGCTCTCTCTACATGTTCTTGTTGTTGATGGTCTCATTCATCCAACAATCAAGTAATGTGCTCAATTTTTTGCATAGCAATGATAATGTCAAGTATTGACAACATAGCTACTACTCTATCCCATTACTCTCAATTTATCTAATTTATTAATACATAGATTCAACATGTCAACCGTTCTCTATAAGTCACAATCGGAAGTATCAAGTGTTCCTTAGACAAGGTGATTGCATGCAAAAAATCTTACCCAAAGCATGAGGTGATGAATTGTCTGAAACGATGATTGAGTAGTACATGGACACAAAAATCCTAATGGTTTAGCAGAGATAGATTTGGCGGTCCATAAATTCCATCCATCCCATTCCTACTCTAATACCAATGTAAAAGACCAAGACCAAGGAGAGAAATAGTAGAATGAAAAATCACATTTGGACACTTGAATATGGGTAAACTTTGAATGCCTAGCATGAGCTTTGGTTTTGGTATTTATAGGAAACTTACAAGGCTCTTGAGAAGCTTCTCAAGAAGTTTACTTGAGCCACTTTCTTGGAGTGCAAGCCAAGTTAACAAAGAAGCTTCTCTCTAGAAGCCACCTACTTGGCTTGAAAGCTAAACTAGTTGGAAGCTTCTAGAAGTTATTTACTTGGGGTGCAAACTAAACTAGTCAAGATGCTTCCCAAGAAGCTTCCTAGATACTTCTAGAATATTCTAGACTAATTTGGCCTATTCACTACCCCATTAATCCTAACTAACTTTGTTGCTAAACTCCATAATATTACACTATACCTATCTCAAGTATAAATAGCAAGGATAGATAGTGTATGGAATGCATTCTATTCTATTCTTTATTCTCTCTAATGTTCTATCCTCCATACTTCATCTATTTGACTATAGTTTTTCAATTAGATGAAGACAACCAAAAACTATGAAAACATGTAGATTACAAGTTTTGTAAGGACACAATATCTAAATTCAAGGATTTAGGTCAAAAAATGGTACTTTAATGGACAAGGAGTTATTTTGGTTATTTTTGAGTCCATGGATTTAGAGTCCAAATTTTTCTATTGATTATATTGTAAAATTAGGATCAAGAAAATCTAAGGAAAGGAAACAACATTTAGGGACACAAACATAGCTTCATTTCATACTAAACTCCTTCAGTTTAGTATCAATGCTTATAGCGAAGCAAATTTAAGCATATGGTTTTAATGTTTATGGATTTTGAGTTAACTTCATGTGTATTCAAGTTGAGATTAAGATTAAAATTTGAAGTATAATTTTTGTCTAGTTTTGTATCAATGAATATATAGTCCAAATATATAAATTTGTTTATTTAATGAAAGTTGTATATTAGAATTTCCTTTATTATTGTTATCATAACCCTATATTGACCAAAAAATGGAAGAATGGTAGGTAATATGTAGTTCCTTCAAAGATATGATTTAGAAATGACTAGAATTGAAGAGAAGTGTCACAATCTTGCAGATTATTTATTGTTTTGTATTTTATCTCTTAAGTATGAACCACTGCAAGAAGAAGGTAGTTTCATTTCCTATGGCACAATACAACAAACATAAAATTAACATAATCACCTTTGCTCTACATAAAATATAAATTAACCCTAAAAAGGATGATTCATTCAACCAAAACCTCCACTTCACTACAAAGCCATAAACTCCAAAGGCTACATACTACCCTTTTCCCAAAAGGCACAACTCCAAAGTCTTCTTTGCATTAAAAGTAGTCTTTGCTTTTCATGTCCTATGGCACTTTCAATACTAAAGCTCATTTCCGATTTATCAAGGCATTGCTTTGCTCCTTCAAAACTTCAAGGATCACACAATCCTATCAAGTACATATATTTACTTACACTCAAGCACTTGTGTTCCTACTACAAGTTTCCTCACCCCTATTGTGTCAAAGATAACAACTTATACTCAAAATTGAGGCAAAAATGACAAATATCTCTTGTTTCTTCCACTATATTACAATCAAGGGAATGAATATATTATTTACACTTAGGCTAATGGCTTATATATGCCATCTACTCTAGGCCAAATATATCTAATAGTTGAAGAAACCCAAATATCTTATTGGCTCATCTTTGTTGTACATTGCTAATACTATATTTGAATTATTTTAATTTGTTACATGTAAGCTAATTAGGCACCTTACACGTGTTAAGGATGGTACAAATTCTCTCCCAAAGACAACTTACAAATTTGAGCTCTTTAGACTTACTACTCCAAAAAATCTACAACTACAAATACTTACAACTACAAAGGACTTTGGACAACTTACTACCCCAAAGATCCCATAATTACAAAGACTTTCTTTCGATGAAATGACTTTGGCCTAAATTTTCTATTGCAAAGAACTACCTTTGCCTTTAAAATTGCTAAACAGGAGGTCAATCTTCTCCTTGTAGGCAATTATCTCTAATAGATAAATATCACAGTTTTTGGTAAACTTTCTATCTAAATGCTCCCTAAGCCCAACAACCAATTGGTCTATTGTTTCTTCTTTGTAGGTCTTCCTTTCTAACTTTGAGACTTACAACTTAAGTTCATGTATATTGGCCTTTGTTGCCATCTCTTGTCCTACTTCTTCTAGCATCCCTATGAAGTGATCTTGAGCCTCCTCCTAGATTGGAAGTAGATAATTTTACCCAATTGATAAGCTTCCCTTGGTACATGTACTTGAAGAAGATTTTGTAATTCTTTGTGAGATAAGTTTTTCTCTTTGGCTTGAACAACTTTAGAATTGCTTTCATAATTGTTGTTTGGACTAGGTCTTTATAACTACCCACCTTCCACCCATTTTTCTTGCACCACTTATTCCAAAGTTCATCTTGATATTATTAATCATTGCTTTTTTTGCAAACTTTATGGCCAAAATCACGACTTACACTTGTCCTACATCTAGTCCCATAACATTCTCCCAATTTTCTTTGGTCTAGTTGTATGGATTCCCTCTCAAGTTCCTAATCAATCTTCCTTTCCTCTCCCTCATGTCATGGATCATTCCAAAGTCACTCAACTCACAATCTTGAGCACAAAGCCAAAATGTTTGCTCTAAATCAACTCACTTCTATAGTGAATTGCACATTTTTTTACTATTGGGCTATCAAGGATGGCTTCAAAAATCTTTCTCATGGGTTTATGGACAAACACCGTATTTATTATCAAAGGTGCTATGGTTTCAAAGGCAAGTCATGGACAATGGCAGAGGTAGTAATAACGACAAAGGTTGACTAAGACGTGAGGCTTCTAAACTAACTCTAATATGATACTTAAATTGATTGACTAATGTGAAATTTATCACTATGCACTTGGTTTTGTAGCCAAATATTTCAATCATCATTCTTCAATGATGAGTAGGTGGTGAGCAATCCAATCTACACGGCCAGAAAAAAACATTTGATGAGTAGTCCTCTTCTACACATGCAAAAACCCTTGGTGAATACAAATATCTTGCATTGAATTCAAACAACCTTGGATGATAGTTTCATTAACCAATTGATGGTGTATTCAAATTTGATGTAAGATCATCGGGTGTAGTGATGCCTAAGCTTGAGGTCTTTGGGTGTGAAGGTGCTTGGACTTGAGTTCTTTGCATCCAACTATCATTTTAAGTTGTGTGATCTTATTTCAACCTAATTATAAAAGCATTCCAATGTCACAAAATTCATTCAATATTGATATAATAAAAAATTAATTGAAGTATTTTATAAAATTTTTAAATTTCTAATAAGGATGAATTTTTGTTTGATATTTCAAGACCTTGTATTTTTAAGACTCCAAAACATAGAACTAGAGTTTAGAGATCATATAAAACCCAAACGTCTTTTTAACTTGAACTTCCATGGTTAGATTTGATCCTTCTTTGTTTTATTCTAGCTGGAACTAGAACAACTAAAAAATAATAATTCCTTTTACTTAACTTGTCTATCTAGACTTGGTTTTTTTTGTTTTCATAGTTAGAACAAAACTCTAAGACTATTTCAAAGCAACAAAAGCTTGAGATTATATGAAGAAGTTTAGAAATTTCCAAATCAAATGTAGAAATTTATTTCATGAATATTTTTAACCTTGATAACTAAAGTTGAATCTATAATCTTATCAAGCTTTGTCTTTCCTAAAATATACCAAATATATTTGAATCTATAAAATGGAGTTTTAAACCTAATCATTCCAAAGTAATTAATTCCTTGATATTTCTTGGTGCAAATTTTTTGTTTCTCTATTCTTTATTAGAAGAATCTGGTTCTTTGCCAAGGGTCTCTAGTACCTGATTAGCATAACCTTGAAAAACTCATACAAATAATGAATAATAAAATTCATAAATAAGAGAAGATAAAATTTAACTTAATTTACTTCATTGAGCATATCAAATTATGAAGGATTTTTATTCCATTTCTTCTTACATAAAATTCTTACAAGAACATAAGTTGAATGTATTTGAGAATTTTATTTGAAGAATGTAAGTTGAACTTATTTAAAGATTGATATCCAAAATGTGGAATTCAATAGAGATCTTGATATCATATTGTCATCTTCCCAAATGTTTTTGTCTAATGTTTTAGACAATATAAGGATGAGTAAGGAAGAAAATGTCCATATTTAAAAATATAAATGTGAATAAAAATTTAATTTATTTTTTTAAATAGAAATTATCAATCAAATACTTAATTAGTGCTATGTACATGTCACTTATAATGCTATATATAATAAAAGTGATGTAATTTTTAATAGCTAATTCTTATTTACTTGATTATACTGCCTAATTACATCAAAAGAGATTAAAAATGGTACGTTCTATTAAATTTGTGAAGTCAAGGATATTATTCAAACTAATGATAGAGTTATAGAATAAAAACGAATTAAGGAACCAAATTTGAGTTTCAATTACATAAAAATTAATAATAATGGTCATGAATTTCAGTATTGATATAAATTTATTTGTGCTCAAAAGAGAGAGTCTTTAATAATTAATTGGAGCATGGTATGTGTGCTTAGCTATTGATATCATTATCTTATTTGAAACTATTACGAATAAGTAAAATTGAAGATTTTGATTCAAATATAAATGCTAGCTGTTGACTTGAAAAAATGTTGATCAGTATGACCTTATTTATTACTACCTAAAAATACTATTTTATAAGAGTATACAATGTTTGTTAGGATCATCTCATTTATTACTATCTAAAAAATACCAATTTGGAGCGTATATACTATCTTATATTAAATTTTAAAACCAAGTATAACACTGAAACCTAATTTTAATTAAAAAAAGAAAAAGGTACCATTTACTAGTAATATCTGTTATATATGTTAATTTGTTTAATTTATGGATTCTTATTGCAAGAAAATTATGACTAGTCATGGAGGCTTAGGGTCTATGGAATGGAGCTAGGCTAACATCAAATTTATTAAAAACATTTTTGTATAGATTAGAATATTATTTCATTATGTTATTTCACTAATTAGTAGTAAAATTTGAACAAAATTTACTACTAATTAGTGAAGATGGGTTTTGCTCAGCAAACTTTGCTTACAAAATACAACTTTGAAGAAATGTTCAAAATTACACAAAGAGCTCATTTTGAGTTTTTATCAACTTGTAAAAAGGTCTACAAAATTATATTAAGGCATGACACAAATAGCTCACCATCCTCAACCTTCATTTTTTGCAGCAATCCATTTCCTTAAGGTTTTGTGGCTCAAAAAAGCAACAAAAAACAACCTGATGAAAAAAAGAGCAATATGCAAGCATAACTATGTATTGGATAAAGAGGAAGAGATGTGCTAATTAAGTTGTAAATGACACAACATACCTATGTTTTGAATATCTAGATGTATCAGATATATGTGTACCTATGTTGAGAATAATTATGCATATTTATAATATGTATAGTTGTGTACACCTATGTATTGTTGTGCTTATCTTAAAGCAAGTTTACCAAAAAAGAAGAAGGAATCTGCATATTTTATATGCTTTGTTTATTTATTCTTATTATAAAATTAATTATGGAGTTTTAAACTTAAGTAAAAATGAATAAATAATGGCAAAAATTTTTATATAGCAAAGATGATCTGACTTTTAGATAGACTATTAAAATTTATCAAGTTCTACAAGTTGTAGATTAAAATATACTAAAAACTAAAGAGAAATATGTTTCAATAATCCTCATAAAGTAAGTATATCTTCTTTCTAGCAAGAAAAAAAGTAAATGTTATGAGAAGTATTTGTAAGACATAAAAATTATCAAGTTCTAATCATATATAAAAACAATGGTACATTGTTTTGGTTTACTTTATTGCAGTAGAAATAAAAACCTTTGTCTATGAAAAAAGCACGGCTAGATTTTAAGGAAAGCCAAAATTGCACAAAGCAATACACATTATCTAGAGGAACAAATAATCATACTAAGTCCTGAAAGATAAATTATATTTATAAAGTTGATGATAATAAAATAGATTTTCAAAGATAATCAAATTAAGGAAATAAGATATTGGTAGCAATTTGTCACGACATTTGCAATGCCAAAGCTAGTTTGCTCAGATATTTGAATAATAGTTTGGCAGTTAGAGTTATATTAGTAGATGCTCAAAGACTATTTAGCCAGATTTTGCATGAGTACTACTTATTACATAGTGGGACACATTGTCACTTCTACCATTTGCACCATAAGATGTGCTATTAGCAATGCCATTCAGGTTGGAGATCTAAGTTGAGCAAGGGATATATCTCCAAAGTGCAGCTCCAAAGAACTTACTTCTCTAATGTTGAGGATTCAAGCTCTTGGTTATGGTGGACAGAGGTCTACGAGCATCACTTGGAGTCTCTTAGCTAGAGTGTGTATGCTTTACCATAATAAGTGCCATTGTTGGTAGACCATTGAGTTGCAATTTTATTTTGATTCAAGTTGAGTATGATTTGAGTTGAATGTGAACTGATTGCATTAGAGAAGAGAGAGTCAAGGAGGAATAAGTGCAAGAATCAAGGCATTGGTGGTATTCCCAAGTCCGGAAAATTGATGGTACCTTTGATTGTTGTCATCATATTATTGTCTGATTTAATTTTGTGTAAAAGCATTGGCTAATTTCTCACAATTGAGGTCAATTATGAGTTAATGGATATTCAATTTGAGTGTAAGAGAGTGAAATTGGAGGCCTTGGTGTTGCAAATAAGACATAAAGAGAAAAATAAGAAGTAGATTGTGAAACCTATCCTCCCTAAATTAGAGATTTGTAAAACTTCATCCTTAGAATTAGAGAAATTGGGCTATTTTGGCGATTGATTTAGAAGTTTTCCACATTGGCAGAAGACTTGAAGATCCATCAGATTGGAGGTTTGAGTTGGTAGAGGTCAGCCAAGTTTAGAGGTCGAGTTGGAAGAGGTGTGCCAAATTCAAAAGTGTGTCACATCTGGCAAAGTTTAATCAATTTGAGTGCACGAGAGTGATAATGGAAACCGTGGTGTTGCAAATTGGATATGAAAAAGAAAAATTGGAGGTAGATTGTGAAACACATCATCCCAAATTAGAGATATAGAAAACTCCATCCCTTGAATTGGAGAAATAGGTTTTTTTGCAACAAGTTTAGGAGCTTTCTAGATTTGAGGAAGACTTGAAGGTCCATCAATTTGGAGGTTCAAGTTGGTGGAGGTAGGCCAGATTCATAGGTCAAGTTGGCAAAGGTTGGCTACATTTGGAATGTTAAATTTAGTGGAGTTCAGCCAGATTGGTCAAGGTTTGAATTGGTAAGAAGAAAGGTCTAATTTTGCTAAATTTTGGCATTTAGAGGTTTCAAAGTGCCAACAAGCTAGCCTACTAGAGTGAGGCTAGCCAATTTAGTTGAGTTTTGGTAGTTTTTTGGAAAATTTTTCCCACCTATTAGGATTTTACACAACAAGGTTTGAGCCTAGATCTTTGGTTCTTATATTGATGCCTTAGCTTATTGGTCGACACTCACTTGTTATCATAATGATTAGTAATGATTGATTTTGGTTTGGAATTTGACTTGTGAGTTGATTTAGTTGAGAGTGCACTTGGTATGTGCACATTGTTGTTGTGGAACATGGATGAGATATATGGAGCCTATAAAGGCCCCAAGCGTTACTTTGGTATAGTGAGTACCATTGAGTTGGATGAATTCATCCAAGAATTTGATAGTTGGTGTGATCTACAGTAGATTCAAAACTCAATTTTGTTCAAACCTTTTATGGCATGGAAGAGGTTTATCCAACACTTATAAGGTTTATTGATGGATGAATACCATGAGTTTATGAGAGCTCACTTGGTAGATATTGAGTTATGGAGACAATATTGGTCTCCAAACTATATTTCCATCATTATAGGCTCAATTTTCAAAGGTAGACCAACAATACCCACAAGTTCTAGCTCTAGTAGCATTGGTGTATCTAATGGAGGTGCACTAGTTGGAGATGGTGCTACTATGAGTGGATGTACCATTGTAAGAGATGGTGCAATATCAAGGTTTACCATCGAGGAGTTCTTCCAATGTTTGAGGTAGAACTACCTAGGAGTGCGGATTGATAAGTTGAAGAGCTTGCAAGAGTTCCAATAGAAGGCTAGAGAGAGCTTTTGCAAGGTGTTTACTTGCATGAGATAGTCTATAAGTTTCACTCAAGGAGTTATTGAGGCCCAAACAATCCATTTTGGTAAGGGATCCTAGACAAAGAGTTATGACATAGAGTGTTATATCATTAGCTAAACATATTATTTAGAGGTGAAATTTGACTTGGTAACATCTGGAAGGATGTTATATATGATGGAATAAGTAGATCAGATAAAGATGTCACCAAAACAATACTTCTACTAATAAAGCAAGAGTTGAAAACACCATAAAAAATTTAGAGCCAATTTTGGAGGCCTATGCAGAAGAACTGGGCCTTGAAAATAAGTGAATTTTCCACTCACAAGAAAATGGCTTGCCTCCTCTCCCCAAATTTCACCTAATTGAGAGCTTTCCAATGGTACCTCATCCATATAATTTTGAGCTCCCTATAAGAAGATTCCCTATAGATTCTCTTTGGTCAAACTTGTTTGACCAACCAGATAGGACAAGATTTGACATGTCACCAATCCATGCAACTAATCTAAGGGTAGAGCTTGTAAACATTTCACCAATCCCTATATTTGATCCAAAGGTGGAGCTTCCTTTGAGTGAATTGTCTTTGCTATATAATAAAGACAAGGTGCTCCTTTGGAGCATAAGAGTATTGAGTGTGATGCTTTGTGTTTCTTTGAAGGTTCTCTTATCCTTGGAATATTCCAATGGTATCAAAGATTGGTTTCACTCCAAGAGAGTGGATCACCCCTCTTGGATATTGGCTATTGAGATTGAATAATTTTGAGAGGAGAAACTAGAGTGCAATCAATAGATTAGGAGTGTTTTAGGGAGAAGATAGGATGGAAGCTCCTGGAGGACAATTTCTTGCCCCTCAATTTTTATACTTGAATCCATTCCATATCAAGATTATTTACATACAAGGTGAGCAAGTGAGAATATATCTTTTTACCATTTTTGAGCAAAGCTTATAGATATATTGATGAATTCACCAAACCCCCGTGATTCTACCTATGGTGATATATGATAGAGAGTGGGATTTGACAATCTACATCTTATTATGATGCAATGGATTTGAATGCACCCAATCTTTTCTGTTTTTAACACTTAAGGAGAAATCAGTTATGTGGCTTCTTGAAAGTGATGTTTAGAAATTTCATAGTATGCAATATCCATGAGAAATATATTATCAATGCGTGACAACCTTTGAAGTTCCAATGGTAGTCCCAACAGTCTGTGCCTCTTCTCAAATAATCATATTAATTCTCTATTGAAGTAGGAAGTAGTGATTGAGCATTTGATGTGTATAAGAATCATGGATCCATAGTTGCAAGATCTAATGCAAGGAATGCAAGGGATATTGAATGAGTTTTAGGAATTCAAGATGACCATGGAGGTATTGCAAAGTCAACTATATACCATTAAGAATGATTAGGTAATGCAAGAAAGAGAACCTTCCCAAACCTTAATACCAACGGCCAAAGTACCTTGAGATTCACTCATGCAAATGACAACAATCACGATCAACAATGAAGCCATATTGTTAATACAGATAAAGAAAACATATGATTTTGAGCCTCACAAGGAAAAACGTTCCATGGGAGTAGTGGAAACTAAATTTCAAGGATGAATCAATCATTTGATTACTCAAAACTAAGATTATTGATCATGCCGTAGATGTGTCTGCATGTGGGTACTTGGTTGATTAAGGCCATGATGGTATGATACTTGGGAAAAATCAATGTTGGTAGAAGGAAGAGAGGTCACTTGGATGGCAATGCAAGAAGGATTGCTAAAGAACTTTTAATCTATATATTTTGTGCATATGTCCCAACCCCAACTATGGGAGTTGAAGCAAAAGAACAATGTACAAGAGTACGTGAAGACATTTCTTGATCTGTGGATTGTAATAACCAATATGAGTCCAATAGAAGCTTTGGACAACTTCAAACAAGGGTTAAAAGAGCAAATTTTCCAAGAAGTAATGGCACAAAACCCTCACACTATTTTTGAAGCCATTGCTTGTGCTCAAAAAATAGCCAGGGTGCTTGGAATAGGTGAAGAGATAGTCCTGACTTACTATTATTGGGCTGAAACACCATAGTTTGGTGGACCAATTCTTATGGAATAGGGCAACATTTGATTAAAAGATCAAGGAGCATGACCCCTCCAAGGAGAACGGGGACGAGTCATAGAAAGGAGAGATGGAGTCGCATGAGGAGAAGGGACTCAAGTAAAACAACATTGTTGCTATAATTATGGCCAAATTGGGCACAAAGTCATCATTTTTTTTGCTTGTCTTCCTAGAGGTCCCTAGCCTCCATATAGGTGATCTTTGAACAACACGGAGAGACAAATTGAAGAGGAGGATGCATAAATCACATAAGAAAACAAAGATCACTAATAAATGTAACTCATGGCCTTATTGGCTCAAGAAAGAAGAGGAAAAGTGCGGGGAAGAAAAGGATGAGTGCGTAAAGGTTGAGGTAGAAAAAATCACAATTGATTGTTATGAATGAGTCTTAGAAGGTAATCAGATGAGATTATTGATAGGCCTTGGAGCAATAGAGAATATTTTTTCTTGCTTTGTTGCAATAAGGTTGTGGATGGATCTAGAGAAGGATAAGAATAAAGAAATAGATTTACCTAATGGTCAAACATAGAGGATTGAGTTGTTACTTAGAAAGGTAGCACTCTTTATAAGAGAGGATCAAGAAGAGATTTAGTTGCAAGTGATACAATCCCCTCATTATGAGGCAATCTTAGGCATGCCATGGATAGAGCACTACAACCCCATGGTCTATTGGAGAAAGAAAGAACTTAGAACTTAACAACAAAATATCATAGGAATTAAAGAAAGATCATATAGACAAGAATTGTCTCTCTACATTATAAGGACATCAATTATTTGTAAGATAGATAGATGTTTCGTGGCCCTCATAAGATAGGTCCAAAGTGCATAGCTTGATGGAAAAATGCTTGAGAAATTGAAAGATGTGGTCAATGAGTTTCAAGATGTCTTCTTGGATGATTTGCCCACAAGATTACCACCATAAAGGAGAGTAGATCATAAAATTGAGATACTTCATGAGAAAAAAATTCCTTATAAGGCTCTATATCAATAATCACCTTATGAGTTGGAGAGTGTAAGGCTCAAATCAAGGATAAAAAATGGTTTATCCAACCCAACATATCACCATATGGGACTCTTATCTTGTTTGTGAAGAAGGACGATACAATGCAAATGTGTATTGACTAACAGGGCCTAAATCAACAAATGGTGAAGAACAAATATCCCTTAACTCACATGGATGACCTATTTGATCAACTCAATGGGGCAAAGCACTTCAACAAACTTGATTTGCGGAGCGGTTACAACAAAATCAAGATTGCAAAGGAAGATGTACACAAAATAGCCTTTTGAGCAAGGTATGGTCACTTTGTATACTTGGTGATGCCATTTGGCCTCACCAACGTATCAACCACTTTCATGAGTTTGATGAATGATATATTTTCCTATACTTGGATAAATCTATTATCATTTTCCTAGATGACATCTTAGTCTACAATAGGACAATGATAAAGCACAAGCAACATTGGTGAGAAATCTTCCAGATTTTGTGACAAAATCAATTGTATACCTAAATCTCAAAGTGCAAGAATTGCAAGTCTAAAGTAGACTACTTGGTCATTAAGTAAATGAAAAAGGTATCCAAGTGTTACCAGATAAAATAGAAAATGGGGTGCTCATTCAAAATGGGGTGCTCTAAAGATCAGACTCGACTCAAGAGTTTTTTGGGATTGAAGGGGTTCCATCATCAAGTTGTCAAGGAATTCTTCAAGGCCACACAACCTCCAATGGAACTACTTGGTAAGGAGAAGAAGAAAATATGGCAATTTGCACAAGAATTGGCCTTTCAAGAATTAAAACATGCATTACTACATGCACCAATCTTGAAATGGTTTGTCCTAAAATGTTCAATCAAGTTGGCTACAAATGCATTGGGCATAGCAATAGGAGCAATCCTACAATAGAGTGGCATGACGGATGGCACCTAGTGCATGTTTCTCTTGAAATTTGTTATTGATAGAGTGGAACTATCACACCATCAAATGAGAAGAGTCGGCCATTGTCCTTGCAACCAAGCATTAGAAGCACTATCTTGGCAAGAAGGCATTCTTAGTGGAGATAAACCACAAACCTCTAGTCTATCTCAAGAAACAAAAAGATCTATCTTGTTAATAGATTTAGTGTGTAGAGTGGAGAAAACGGTTCAACATGAAAATCATGTATGTGGGAGGCAAGAAGAAACTTGTGGATGCATTCACTTGAATGCCTATGGCAAATAATCTGGTAGAGGTCAAGATGAACCCAAAATTCTGGCCAAGGATTCTTTGTGCTACAAAAACTGACCCCACAAATTGTAGGATCTTGTTCATCCAAAGACAACACCAATACACAAGGACTCATCTTTCATGATGGCAAGTTATGGATCCAAGAGGCCACAAACATATGAACAACCATCCTAGAAAAATATTATGACTCTACCATTGCAAGTCACATTGGAGTAGACAGGATCCTAGATCTAGTCAAATGTCATTACTATTGGCCCAAGATGAGAAACAATGTGATAGACTATGTTCAAAGTTGCCTACTCTATAAACAAAAAAGAACTTCAAATCAAGCTCATGCATGACTCCTTCAACCCCTCCCTAATCCTACATAATGTTGGGAACATGTAAGCATGAATTTGGTTTATGAATTGCCCAAGACCACCTCAAGTTTTGACTCCACTATAGACTCTATCAACCGACTCAACAAAATGATTCATGTGCATCCTACCACCAAAGACATAACTACTCCAAAATAAGCTAAATTTGACATAGATGCACCGTGGTCTATCTTGAGTTTCTCACCATGGCTTATCTCGAGTGCTCATCACCAATAAAGGCACTTAATTCACTAATTTGTTTTGGAAAATATTCTTTGGCATCTTCAAAACCAAATTGGCCATGTCTACAACTTACCATTCATAAACCAATGGACAAAGAAAGTAGGTTAATTGCACTATTGAGGACATGCTCCAAGAATTCACCTTAGAGAAGCAAGAGAGGTAGGGCACTTTACTTCCATTGGTGATATTTACCTTCAACAATTCAATGAATATATCCACACAAATCACACCATTCTTCCTCATGTATGGAGAGCATCTTTTCACACCTTTGAGCTTGATGAAGATCTACCCCATAGCTACAAAGGTTGACGCTCCTACCACTTTTGTTTCTAAAATCCAAAAAGGTGTGGAGAACACCAAGCACAGGTTGTACTCCAAAATTGACAAAAATAATATGCAGATGCACATTGCCGGCACATAGAGCTCAATGTTGGGGATCAAGTCTGGTTGTCCATAACCAAACTCATGTTTGTTGGGCCTTGTAAGCTCAGAATTTGTTTTGTTAGGTCTTTCCACATCCTTCACTGAATTGGCACAATGGCCTATCACCTTGAGCTACTACCACACATGAAGATCCATTTAATGCTCCATGTTTCCTAACTACACAAATATGCACCCTTATTGTCAAAATTTCCTTCCATACAAGAAATTCAACCTTGTCTAACACTCATTGATGGCATAGAGGAATGTGAAGTTGAACATATTCTCTAGAAATGCATCCATGATACTTGGCATATGCATGTGGAATATCTTGTACATTGGAAAGTGTTCTGACTATATGAGGCAACATTGGAGCCAATAGCCAACTTGATGCATGCACCAATGTTAGTGCAATATTTTGAGCAAATATTTTGCAACCAGGACAATGGGGGAGGTTTGTAATACTATTAGCTAGATATATTATCTAGAGGTGAAATTTGGTTTAGTAACATCTAGAAGGATGTTAAATATGATGGATTAAGTAGATCAGATAGAGGAGGTGTAACCAAAAGATACTTACACTAATAGGATAGGAGTCAAAAACACACAAAAAACTTTAGAGCCAATTTTAGAGGCCGAAACGGAGGAATTAGGCCTTGAAAAAGAATACATTTGCCCTTGGAAGATATGAGGCTTGCCTTCTTTTGCCCAATTGTTCACTTCATTGAGAAATTTTGAATGATACCTGACCCATGCAATTTTGAGCTCCATATAAGAAGATTCCCTAAATATTCCCTCTTGTCAAACTTATTTGACTAACCAGATAGCACAAGAACCAACATGTCATCAATCCATGCAACTAATCTAAGGGTAGAACTTGATGACATATCATCAATTATTGTATTTGATCCAAGGGTGGAGCTTCCTTTGAAAGAATCAACTTTGCTATATAATAAAGACAAGGTGCTCCTTTTGGACATCAAAGTATTGAGTGTGAAGCTTTGTGTTTCTTTCATGTGTTCTCTTGAAGGTTCTCTTATTCTAAGAAATTAACATAAAGTACATGATATTATGTTATTACAGGCTACCTCATCTACTTTGGTGGTGATCTTTAGTTTGGTTGAGCACATTGAGCTCAACATGGTGGAGGAGAGAGTAGTGACATTTAGATCTGGTAGGGAGACCTCATCCATAGTTGTTATTTATTCTAGAGTGCAATAGAGCACACCACACCATGTTGGCTTTCAAGGGTAAAGTGGACAGCCCAAATCTTATGGTGCAAGTAGAAGGACTAGTGTAGCTAGATTCTTACTTTCCGTTTTGATCAACATCTAGTGAGTGGTGGTGTTGTTTGTTGAACTTGTGGTAAGCCTCATCACAAGAGAGAGTGTACTCAAGGAATTGGACATGATACCTTTGGTACATCACAACCAATACATAGACAAGGTGACCATTGCCATAGATTTGGTCACACTAGTGACCAATTCTTTGACCTTCACCAAGAGTTATGGAGTGGTAGTGCTACTATGGCCAATGGTAAAAGATGTACACTGAGTAAGGGAAAAATACCTGCCCTTGCTTCTAATATAGCCATGATTACTTAGATTGAGCAATTGGAGCAAAGATCAGCTAGCATGGCCATAGTTTAGAGGAGATCAAATTTAGATGTCAAGGTTTCTATCTCTTATATTGCTAATAAAGATATCTTGGAATTTATGTGAAAAGCAACACAAGTAGATGCATTTGCCATAGTGACTAGAAGTGCAATATGTGTTAGTGTAGCATCAATAGAGTTGGACCCACAAAGAGGAGAGGTTGGTAGATAAGTCAGACTTTCCTATTCCTTCACTGCCTCAAGGCACTATATCCATCTAAGGCAAAACATCCATGGTCCCTAGATGTCCTAGTGTAATTGTGGTAGGTGATGATGGAGTGCATGATGGACTAGACAATAATTAGCCACTTGCTACTACAAAAATTGAGTCTAGCACAATTTTGGACACAACTCAATTGTGCACTTCCCTTTTTTCTAAACCAATGACATGTTTACATTAAGAGTTGACTCAACTCCAATGTTTAGATTGGTTGCCACACTTTTTGAGAGTAGAGACAATGTGGTTTTTGCTTCTAGAGCAAAGGTGATTGATAATGGAGTTGACTTGGTTGAAGAGCATGGGAACCATTTAGTGACTAGTGGTTTATGGCAAGGAATAGCAGCTAGGTTGGAAGAATTGTTAGCTAGACATGCACTTGAGCAAGCTTGGTGCAATTGGACACTAGAGTTGTCTGATTAGATAACCAAAGTGAGATTTTTTGTTTGGGAGGACCTTTAAGGAAGGTTTATACACCATACAGAGTCTTATTAGACTCTAATGCAAAGCTTTTTATGTTAGAAATGGCTATAATTGTTGATCTTGGCTACAAAAGACCAATGTGGAGAAGTATACATTTTAGATCCAAACATCTCTAGGCAATGGTTTTACATGATATATCACATGTAGGGAGATCATTGTCAATTGGTTAGATTCAGCTTGGTCATCCAACTAATAGCTCTATGGTAAGAGCTCATGCCATTGCAATGATAGTAGAGTCATATGATATGCTAGTTGGTGGAGTAGGGTTAAACCCCATGGGTTTCAATATTGATTATTGGTTTTATAAAGCTTTCTATAGGCTAGGTTGGCCATCAAGTGAGGGATTTGTATGTTGCCTACTAGTGCATTTTAGTAGTGGTAATATTGGCTTACTATATTTAAGGACCATGGCATTGGTTTCAACTTTAAGTGGTTCCATTACTTAGGTTGGTGACTTATTGGAAAGGAATGCCCATGCGGAGGATACCCAAGTACTAGAGAAGATCACTTAGATGTGGAGTGAAAGTGGGGTTGTACCATCCATCATGGAGAATCTATTGTGGAGTTTTGAGGAGATATGTAGCAACATGTGGTTTTGTTTGTGCAACAAGCTTGGAGTGGAGCCTTTGTACCACCAAGAGACCAATGTGAGGATGAACCTCTAAAATCTATTACCTTATAAACGTTGGATACCATACTTATTGCTTGGTCATATCTAGTATAAGGAGTATGTCTATTGGAGGGGTTTGATGGAATTAGCACTAAACTAGTTGAGGTATTACAAGTGGGTATATAGGTTAAGAGTTATTTGTATGTGGAGAGAGATGAGATTGTGAGACAAGTTTCTTTACATCATGTTGCACACTTAGCATATTCATATCCTAAGTTATCCTTGATGTTGGTAGTGAAGGGTTTCCAAAAGACCCTACAAGTACATATTTCCTTGTTAGAGGCATAAGATATAAAGAGACAAGGTTCTATTAATTTGGTGATTCTAGATGGCCATATTAAGGACATACTCATGTTGGACAAGGTCAAGGTCTATTGGATCCTCATTTTTATATGTTTTGGGAGATATTACATATACCACAACATCCCTAGGTTCATGAATCAATTTCTCTAGCCTACATCTTGGAGAACATCCTTTTGATGGTGATTCTTGCACACGAGTGATTGCAAATACACATCAAGTCCATTCTTAGATGGGACCTACCATATTGTTGGATGCAGCCAGACTTGGATTGCAAGCCCATTGTCTTTGTCTTTGGTGGATAAATCTCTTACTTAGAGATGTTTTACAACATACCTATGATGGGATTTAACAGCTAGCCTAACCTTACTATTGATGATATTTTGGATGTTAGGTGCTAGTGGCTGAAAGGTCACCTATGGTAGCAATGAACCTTATTAGGCAACCTAGAGCCACTTTACCAACACTCATGAGTTTCCTATGCTCACATTTTTTTCAAGAGGAAGGTCATGCACTTTTTTGGGACATATAGTTACAATAGTTGGTGGAGTTCAATGTCAATGAGAGAGAAATGGCAATGGGTTTCTTTATTGGCATTATTGTTGTTTTAGTGTGTTAGAGGCATCCTAGCACCAAGTGTTAGGTCAAGATATAGACCTAAACTATCTAACCTGGATTGTGAGCCTTGGCTTGGCGGGGCAATGTAGGATGTACTTGATAGGCATCACCACTCAAACACTTATGAGCTCCATGTCTATTGAGACAATTTAGGCACACACTAAGAGCAATGGACCAAGTGAGCATGGTATTCTTAGGACACAACCAATGGCTACTAGTGAGATTGGTCTACTTGGGGTGGTTCATATAGGTGAACATGGTCTATTTAGGTTACACTCTTGGTCTACTTGGGATGTACCAAGAAAATGTGTAGAGCTAGTAACTAGATAAGAGGGATTTTTTGCTCTAAGGTTGGGAGCTATAGCGGTTTGGAGCATGACATTATTACTCCAAAGGGCCAAGTGTAATAGCTAGTCATGTGAGTCTTCCACTCCCACATCAATTATAGAGGATACTTGGGAACTTACAAGAGGTAAAAGATGTAGAGTCTTGAGGTTCTTGTGGAGCTACACAAGTTGTTTTACCTTTAGTATAAAAAATTGGGTGCTCTAATAGGATCTAGTATTCGGATTGAATTGACTAGTGAGACAAAAAATATTAACATCCCTCTAGATATAGGGCCATGGAAAGAACATTGATTCAAAGCTAGAGTAGAGATCTTTTTGAGGTTAGTTTGGTAGAGATTTAACATGGAGAATATACTACAACCACAATGATGCTAACCAAGAAGGATATGCATGATAACTTTACAAATAGATAGATGTGTGGAGATTACCATCTTATCCATCAACAAATTGGGGCTGATTGGTATGTTATGCCTACACCAAAGGAGATCTTGGATGCAATTGTGCATGCAAAGATCCTCAATACTTTGGATCTTTGAGCAAGATATCATTAATTGCCAATTAGAGAGAAGGACAAGTCCAAGATAACCTTTTGGGCTATTCATCCTTGCGATAAAGATGTATTGTATTTGTGGAGATTCTTACCATTTGTGTTAGAGAACACTATTTCAACCTTCTAAAGAGTCATGGACAAGATCCTAGCAAGATTAGATTTTGATTGGTGTTATATTGATGAAATTTTGGTCTACAAAATTATTGTGGATGAGCATGAGAGACAATTGTTGGAGGTATTTGATAGATTGAGATCTCTCATAGACTCAAATTACATCCTTGAAAGTACAAATTCTCCTCAAGTACCTTGAGTATTTGGATCACACTATCTACCCTCATGGACTTGGCATTTAGTAGACCAAGGTAGAGGCCATTGCATGTATTCCTTGGCCTATAGATGTAAGGACAATGCAAGCATTCCTTGGGTTATCAAACTTCTATTATTGATATGTTGGAGGATTAAGTGCTATTGCCAAGCCTTTGACGAAGTTGACCAAGCTTACATATGAGTGGTGTTGGGGAGATGAGCATGAGAGACCTTTTATACAGCTCAAGTAGAGGTTGATATCTACCTCTATTCTCAAGAGACCAATCAAAGGATGACCATTTCATGTTCATACTAATAAGAGTATGTTTGAGCTTGGATCAATGCTCATCCATTAGGATTAGAAGGACTTTATGATGGCTTATGGTACTTGTTCTAAAAATTTAGCAAAAGCAAAGTATAGTTCATATAAGGGAGAGTGCTTGGTAATATTTTGGGCAATAACACATTTCTAATGTTATTTATTTGGTAACATTTTCACATCATTGATCATCAATTATTGAAGTGGTTGATAGAGTCTACCAAGATTTTAAGGAAGCTTGCATGATGAGCTTTGATTTTATAGAAGTATGATTTAATGATTATTCATATACATAGAATGGTGAACCATGATGTAGATGGGTTGAGTAGAAACCCATATCCTAGCTATCAAGATCAGACCAGAGTACGTTGCCATAGTGAGATAAATGAAGAGATGGTGCCAAGTTGGCATGCATCTACCTTTCTATGTATATTTCTAAGGCTTTGATTGTATCTTTCTTAACATATAGGAGAAGTTGTTGACATCATAGATCCAAAAGGAGTAGATATTGATACAATTCAATGAGACATTAATAATGATGCCTAAGTGATGGATCATCATTGCATTAGTGATATGGGTGGCACAATTGATATTAAGGAGAAAGACCATATCCTTCAATGAGCCAAGCAATTTAGATTGGAAGGCAAACACTTCTTCATGTATGAGAGAATGGTAGAATGTGAGTGGTACCATTTCTATCTCAAAGACCACAATTTGTATATCATGCTCATGAGGAGCTAAACATTTTGGAATAAAGTTTGCATATAGCTTACTCCACAATCATAAGCACACAATTACACAAAAGTCATTATTGGTGGTGTGTTATACCAACCAATTATAATAGTTTGTTGGTAGATATATGATTTGTGACCAAGTTGGAGTATCATTTAATGCATCCATGCCACAATTACACCCATTATCTATCATAGGGTTAGGTTACTACTAAAGTTTGGACTTTGCTAGACCCTTACTATTGACTATGAGACACCACCGGTATGTTTTGGTTATGGTGGAGCACTTTTCCAAGTGGATTGAGTTGGTGGTACTTCTTGAAAAGTCCAATGAAGGGATAACTTACTTGTTCTTAAATTGGGTTCTTAGTCATTTTGGTGCACTAGTTGAGGTTTTGACTAATCAAAGTACAAAGTTCATGTGAGAGTTTTAGGTCTTGTATGATAAGCCTTGATTGATCACCGTACTACCTCTTGAGATCACCTTGAGGCAGATGGCTTAGTATAGAGAGTGGTTTAGATGGTGAAAAGAGGATTACATAAGTATGGTTTATAGAGATGTCACTTGGAAGATTGTGATCTCCAATTACCTTGGTTGGCCATGGGCTATCAATTCATCTGGAAAACCTCCTTAGCATCCTTTTATCCCTACTTTCTACTCTATGGATGAGATCCAAATTTACCTATAACTATTTGTCATGATACTATTATGATGTTGGACGGATATCTTGACCATACTATCTTGAGGGTGCAAAAGCTTTTTCCTTTAGGAGTCCTCATGTGGGAAGGACATGACGGTGTTGTTTGGAAGGATCATATGCACAATTGTGTTCCATGCCACCTCCCAAAAATTGATAGCACTATGGACCCAAGCTTGGCAGTTTTATGTGCAAGCTTGCAATGTATATTATAAGGCTCTTCTAGTAGAGCTACTACTATGTTGTGTATGATAGATATTTAAGAGAATAGCATGCCATGTTTGACTCCTCCTCTCACAATTGTTCTTCAATGATAGTGGCTATATCCTCAATGTACTTGATCTATAGCTAGTGCACTTTTATGTGATATAGATTACAAACATGCTACTAACTTTGGAGCTCAATAGCACCGAACCTCTTGATCTTTGCCCATCATAAGGCATATCACATTCATGGAATAGATGGCTAACTAGAGTTAGAAGGACCTAACCACAAACTTAGGAAGCAATTGTAGTGATTTAGAGTTTATGTATGACTTTTTTATGAGTTTTGCTTCTATAATGTATGATATTGATATCGATGTATATTATGTAGCAATGTATATATGCATGAAAATTATCACAAATTTTCTAAAGCCAAAGCTAGTTTGCTCATACATTGGAGTGATAGTCTTGGTAGCCAAAGTTGCTCAAAGACTACTTAGCGGCGGTTGTATTAGATCTATTGATTACACCATGGGACCCATCGTCACTAACACCTTTCATACCATCAGATGTACTATCGATGGCACCATTAGGGCTAGACATCTAGGTTGAGCAAGTGATATACCTTTGACGTGCAGCTCCCAAGAGTTCACATTTCTCATGTTGAGCCTTTGAGGTCTTTGCTATGGTGGACAAAGGTAGATGAGTGTCACCTAGAGTCTCTTAGTGTAATACCAAGAGCTAGCCATATGATCTAGATGGGAAATTCGGTTTGGTAACATCTAGAATGATGTTATACATGATGGTCAAAATAGATCAAATAGAAGTATCACCAAAATTGTACTTTACTAATTGAGCAAAAACTGAAATAGACTTGGGAACCTTAGAACCAATAGCTAAACATATGATTTTAAAGGTGAGAATTGGTTTGGTAACATCTGGAAGGATGTTACCAAAAGTCCATCATGTTTAGTCCATCATGTTACACATGATGGACTAAACAGATCAGAAAGAGGTATCACCAAAAGGGGACTTCTACTAATAGAGTAGGAACTAAAATATGCCTCAGATCTTTGAAGGCAATTTCGCATGCCTAAACGGATGAATTAGGGCTCAACAATGTGCAAATCCACCCCCTACATAAGAGGAAAGGCTGGCCTTCCCTTCCCCTGATTTTCTTGTCGAGAGCTTTCTAATGGTACCTTATGTGATTTTGAGACTCATACAGGAAGATTACCTAAAAGATTCCCTCTGATCAAAGCTTTTTTGACCAACCAAATAGGACCTAGACCAACATGTCACTCATCCAAGTAAGTAATCCAAGGGTGGAGCTTGCTGACATGTCACCTATCTGTGTGCCTAATCCAATGGTGGAGCTTCCTTGGAGGAGATCCTCTTTGTCTATATAATAAAGAGAAGGTGCTCCTTTAGGGCACCAAATGTTGAATGTGTAATCTGTGTTTTATCTCTTCTCTTGTCCTCGGAGTATTACACTTAGCTAAAGAGGGTGTAGATTGATTTTAATTAAGACCCTTTATTGGTAGACTATTGAGTTGAGAATTTAGTTTTGATTCAAGTTGAATGTGAATTCATTATTGTTGTACTTTAGAATTTATGTATAACTTTTGTATGAGTTGTGCTTCTAAAGTATATGATGTTGATAACAATGTATGTTGTGGAGCAATATATATGCAAGATAAATCTCCTTTAGGTAGAGTTTAGAATTAATTTTGGAACTAATTCACAATGTTAATTTTCTACAAGGCATGTGTTTCATTATCTAAATTACACCAAATTTTAATCAATTTCCAAACATTTCTTGAGTAAGTACGAGGTAATTTTTATGTAATAATATTTTTGTATCACCTATAAGACACATAGTTCAAAAATTTAATATTTACAAAAATATTTTTATTTTTATGTTGAATTTTCTTCCTATTTGTATTAAATTTCCATAATAATGATTTGTGATATCTTCCTATCTATAATAAATTTTTACTTAAGTTAGAAAAATAGAGATTTTATGTAAATTAAATTTTATAACCTGGAACATATATGATATAAATGGCTAATTTATATAGAAGTGGATGTAAAAGTAATTGGATGTTTATGTAAAAGTTTAAATTCTATATAAATTAGCCATTTATATCATATATGTTCCAAGTTATAACATTTAATTTACATAAAATCTCTATTTTTCTAACTTAAGTAAAAATTTATTATAGTTGTGTATGAACCAATGATATATTATTAAAAAACCTATACTGTTAAAAAGATGTACATTACTTTATTGGATGTCATTGTTTCTGGAATATACTAATGGTTTGGAATATTTGGAATATATTCTTATCATAGTCATGGTTGGAAAATTATTATTTTTTGATTATGTTGTCAACTGTGAAATAAGGATATTATTCTTGTAATCATCACAATTGTGTGTTAAGATAAGCATATATAATATTGTATTCTTGATATATATTTTGACCCAAAATTAAATGTATAAAGATTAATTCATTTTTTTAGATAGATTATTTAGCAATCCACATTACTAAACAGCATAGATAATTGTAGCAGTTTTTAAAATATGGAATTGTCAAATTCTTGAGTTCAAAAATACCCTGAATATTTTGGGTTGAACTAATGTACCATTGACTAATCCAATTTAGAAAGCAAGAATGTATTACCAACGAACAATATTCATTCAATGTTAAGCTTATAATTCATATGAATCTCCAATATTCTTCAACTTTAAATAAACAATATGACAATGTTGAACAACATGATAAATATTTATCTTGATAAATTAGCCATTATAAATTTTAAAATTTACCTCATTCTTATTATAATTAGATATCCTTTAATACTAATTATTTCAATTTTTACTTAAAATGCATGGTTTATGAGCTAGCTGTTTGAGTTTGAGTAGTTTATACCAAATTTGATCTTTGATAAGATGCTTTTTTCCAAATAAAAAGTGCACAAAAGAACTTGAAGGGTATGATTATACTCAAATTTACTCACTCTTGATAGAAACAAACCCATACAAAGACAAGATATTGCTGTGTGAAGCTTGGACAATATTGGATTTTGTTAACTGCTTCAAATTATAATTATTCTTTGGAATTATAAATTTTTCTTACAAATATAATTTCATATAGACAAAGATCAATATAAGTTTATTGTGAGCTAAGAATATGATAAAGGTATATGAATTTGAGTCCTTGTGTCAACACTTTAACTTTGAGCCTCTATTTGTTAAGGTTTTTGCTAAAAATTTAATCAAATTAATTATCTACATATATTTTTAATATTTATAAAGGTTTCAAGGAAGATTTTTTGCATTTGTAAGAATAGCTTACTTGATGATTCCAATACCAATATATTAAATTCTTAATTCTTGAGATCAAATATAAAATTGTGTGAAAAAAAGACAAGAAGGTAATTCAAAATTCATCTATATGAATTACAAATATATGAATATTTACTAAATATAAGACTTGTTTCTAAATATAGACCCTATTTCTACATTCGCTAAACATGAGACCTTGTTTCTACATTTGGTACTTAAGGATTCTAGCTCATATATTTCTATGAATATATAACAATGAGCATGTAAATTTTGATTCCTTTAGCTACATCTACATAAAGTCAATGGTATAAAAAATATGCTTATTCCCAATGATTTTTATTTATTGACTTCCTTTTTATCACACACTTGAAATGTATTCCCAAGAGAATACATAAATTATTCTAACATTTGGATAATTATATGGTCCCTTACATAAGTTAATCAAACTTTAGACCTGCTACCTTTGTCATTAGTTGCCATCCTATAATTTTTCTTTCTTTCCATCCTTTGTCTTATAGGTTTTTTATTGGACCTGTGTCACGTAAATAATATAACTTGGATATACAAGAATAATTATCCACACTTAATTGCAAATTTAGTATGGGATTCTCTTGATTATCAACATCTTGAAGGGTAGCTAAGAAAGCCATAGAATTATCCCTCACATATAGACAAGTAAAATGGTTGAATATGTAAATGCAACTTGCTTTATTGAAATGTGAATACAGAATCTATGGATGAACGTCACCTCTACAAGTGATTAAATAGTCAGAGTGTACATGCAACTATGATAGTCAATGCTTTTAGTGACTAAGTATCCTACCAACTAATGAATAAGCTAGTTTGTTTAGAAGTCAAAGAGTATTATTTAAAAAGTTATCCAAAAAGTCTTTCCTTTGGTCAATGTGTTTAGGAAGATGAGGGTTTTGGTAGAAGCATTACTTCTATAATATGGTTATTTATTTAAAGGGTTAAATATGATAAATATGATAAATTTAAATATAATATGATAAATGTTAAATATGGTTACCTATTTAAGTCAGATGTCTCTAATATATTATACTAGAACTATTCACTAAAAATGATATATTAGCTAGATATTCTAAAATTTTCCTTTTTACAAACTAATTGATATTTTTTAACACAAAGTGCTTAATTTTTTATATTAAAGGTTTAGTTCTTTTGAAAAATACCCCAAAATTTGTATCTTCATCTTAATTTGATAGAAGGATTATAGTTTATGCTTACTTGTGAATTATAACAAGTGAGGCTTATGTTTTTGAAAGGAACATATCCAAAATACAATAATTCAAACTCATATAATGATGTTAGGCAAGCCAATACACAGTGAGATAATCCTCGTTGGTTATGCTTCAGGGATTTGGTGTGGCTAACCACAATTGATGATCAGTCTTGAACACTATTCTTTTCTTTATGTATATCCATATCTTGCTTCTATAAATTTTATATTAAAAGAATTTTTTTTCTTATATGTTTTATTTTTGATAGATTTAAGACATAAAATCCTAACTTTGTTACTTTGATAGTCTAGTCATTGACTCTACTAATTCTTAAAAAAAAAACTATAAATAAATGCTAAAAATATTTCTTTGATGGTCTTGTGTAATACCAATAGCTAGACATATGATCTAGAGGTGAAATTTGGTTAGTAACATCTGGAAAGATGTTATACATGATTTGACTAAATAGATCAGATAGAGGTATCACCAAATGTACTTTTACGAATAGGGCAAAAATCAAAATATAGTTAAAAACCTTAGAACCAATAGCTAGACATATGATCTAGAGGTGAAATTTGGTTTGGTAACATTTGAAAGGATGTTACACATGATAGACTAAACAGATCAGGAAAAGGTATAACCAAAAGTGTACTTCTATTAATAGGGTAGAAACCGAAATATGCCTGAAATCTTCAGTCAATTTCAAAGGCCTAAATGGATGAAAAAGGTCTAAAAAATGTGCAGTTTTCTCCTTGAATGGAAGAAAGGCTGTCCTCCTCCCTAGATTTGTCTTATTGAGAGATTTCTAACGGTACCTCACCCACATGATTTGGAGATTCCTAAAGGAAGATTCTCTAAAGATTCTCTTTGGTCAAAGATGGGTTGACAAACCAGATAGGATGAGAACTGACATTTCACCCATGCATACAACAAATCTAAGGGCAGAGCTAGCTTACATGTCAACAATCCATGTATCTCATCCAAGGGTGGAGCTTCCTTTGGAGGAGTCTCCTTTGATATATAATACAATCAAGATGCCCCAAAGTCAAGGTGTTCCTTTGGGGCATCATAGTTTGAGTGTAAAACTTTATCTTTTGTGTCTCTCTACTATCATTGGAACATTATATCTTGTTTTATTCTTTATCAAATTTAAGGGAATAAGATATAAGATTATAAATCTTACTTTTGAAATCAACAACCAAGTCTTACAAATTACACTTGTATATTGTGAAGATATATGTTTATTAAGTACTTTAGAAACACTTTACTGAGAAAAGATAGAATTTATGTACATATGAGCAAACTCTGAAGTAATAATAATATTTTTTACATGCCATGCATAGATAATAATAACACAATACATCCATATAGAAAATTATGACATCAAAGCTACTCAAGGTCATAGGCTACTTACATGTCAAGTCCATATTTCACTATTTTCATTGTTGCTCCTGAATTAGGAAAGCCCTATAAACCCAATTTGATAAGCAAATGTAACATTTTTATTATACAAAACCAGCTTGTCTTGGTACTTAAGTGTATATTAAAAGTTAAGTTACTACCTTCATTTCATACTATTATATATAGCTTTGAGTTTTGTGTATCTTAGTTCTTTCTTCCTTGACAACCAAAGCATGAAATTTTTAAGGTTAATTTGAGTCTAATCACATATTAAGTTGAATTTATAAAGAAAATGACTAGATCTTCTCATCTTATAAAGGCAACTCAATTTATTTGTGGTGTTTCACTTGTCACACTAATGAATTCATTTAAAATTTTCTTTATATTCTTTATGTTCAAAGCTTTTATCTTCAATTATTACTTCTTCTCAATCTATCAAATAGTTTGTATCTTTAAATACACCAAACTCTTGAAGTTTATGTAGAAACTTGTTATTTTCTATATTGGTTATTATCATAATAAAAAATTTCTTTATTTTCTGGTAGTTTTAATCAACTAGAAGTACTTTTTGACATAAAACTAATAAGTTGCATGTTTTCTCCTCACTATTCTTGTTAGATGCCACAAGTTATTCATATTGATACCAAATATTTATGATCATAGTAAAAACCAACTACCATGATCATATCACATGTAATAAAATAAAGTTAGCAAAGGCTGAGTATAACTTGGAAAAAAGGGAAAACTAGCATACATCTAGGAATTTTAAGAAAAGTTTTAGGAATGTCCAAGAAGCTTTTAGAAACCTCCAAAGGATTGACTAGCTTACATGCCAAGTAAATGGCTAGCTTAGCTTATACTCTATAAAAAGTAGCTTTTAGAAGAAAAATTCTGTGGAAACTTCTTTTTGAGACTTGTACTTAGCTACCTATCAATACCAAAACTTGTGCTTAACCAAGAATTTGGAGTTTTCCCTCAAGTGACATTATTCAGTTGATTCTTCCATTCTTCTATTTCTCTGCTCAGTCTATACATTGGTATTAGAGCAAAGCAAGAAAGGGATGGATTGAATCTACAGATCTCCAAATAAATTTCCATCAAACTATTGGGATTTCCATATCCATGTACAACCAAAGTATCATTTCTAGCAATTAATTCTTGTATGTTTTGGCAATGATTTTATTAATATGATCACCTTATGAAATGAGCCATTGATCATAATCCATGGAGAGTGGTGGACTTGTTGTATCTATACATTAACTATGATATATTTGTGATTATTGTCACACTTTTCTCAAAAGTGCAAGTTCATTCCATTTTCCTAATTTTTGCTAAAGATAAAGAGACACATTGTTATGTTTAGTGGAGAAACCTCTTAGCTGGGTATTCTTTAGCTTCACCCTTTGGTACACCAAGGTACAAAGAGGAAAGCAGCAAATATGTATGTAGTACAAAGGGAGGAGTATGAAGAAGTCAAGCCCAAAGAGTGGTCCAAGTTGAAGAGTACATGTACAAAGATTCTTGAGAGCCAAAGATTTTTGGACCAAAAGACCATTTTCCAATTTGAATGTGGCCTCCAGCTAATAAAAATTGCTTATTAGTGGTGCACACCAAAAAGTTCTCAAGTGAAGATAGTGATAGCCCTACAATCAAAAAAGTCTTCTCCCTAAAGGATCCTACTCCAAAAAAATCTTCTCCCATAGGAAATTTGCCATGCACACTTTGGGTCTGATACCTTGAAGGTTACATGTCCAAATAGAGCAATATTTATCTTGTTAGACTCATTTTCTCAAAGGTGTTATATTTATACAGTAATTGAAGCATGTGGATAGATGTAGCAAAAGTTATAAGTAATTGAAGTTCCAAAGTTCCACAAGGAGGAATACATGGAGGAGGTTTCTCTTCAGATTGAGGTTGCAGAAGAAGAATTTAAGAAGGAGAAGGAGGCCAAAGCAGCATATGAATTGCCTTGGTAGAGATGGTCACCAAGGAAGTCACATACCTCGTCAATGCCAAGACCAAAGAAGAAGATTAGAGTACAAAGTAGAATAAAAAAATTTAAGATCTTTTGGATCAATTAATCAAGATCATAGTGGATGTAACCAAAGGAGAGATGAGTAGTAGTTTTGGTACAAGCACTCTTTATTGAAGATTTTCCTCTAAGTCATAGGTTATCAGTAGTTGTATGTACTTTGTAGTTGTGCATTCTTTGAAGTTGCAAAACCTTTATAGATGTCATCTTTGGGTACAAGTCCAACAAGGAAAACATAGATTTAAAAAAAAAAGAATTTTAACACTCTCTCAAGACACATGTTAGTTTGTACAAAAATATATGGATAAGAAGATTGGGATGAGATAAGATATTAAAATCCTGATTTTTAGTCTATGCAAGAAGTGTAGTTTTGATAAATATTTGCACTTTTACAACAGTTATATTTCTTAGGTAAGGAGTAGGAGAAGCTATTGAAGAAAGTTTTTATTGTAAAAATTCACTTAATCCATGTAAGAGAGTAAAATGAAAGAGCCATAAGCTCTTCATTGCTTTTACTAAATTCCAAGTATTGGCAATAAATCTTTGGTGAGTAGTGGTGAGGGACTTTGTAGTAGGAACCCAAGTAGTTGAGAGTGTGTGATCACTAGTACTTGTTGCTATGATTTAGGATCAGTGGCAGTTTTGAAGGAAAAGAGTAATGCCTTGAGACTAATCAAGTGAGCTATAGTGCTCAAAGTTCCACAAAAAGCAAAAAACAAAGATTTACCACCAATGCAAATAACCTTTGTAATTGTGCCTTATAAGAAGTGTCAAACACATTATTTAAGGTTATAAAATCTATAGTGAAGTAGCCTCTTTGAGCTTATCTCACAAGAACAAGATTTTTGGAAAAGATATTTGCCATAGTGTGCCTTAGTTGGTGATTCTACCCTTTTTAGGGAGTGGTTCTTGCACAAGAGGCTAAAAAAGAGATAAAGAAAGACATTAATAACAATTCTCTTCAAATTTATCCATTTCCAACCGTATCTATGTTGGAACAAGCTATTTCTTACCAATTGATGCAAAGTATATGACATTGGGTTGCCATAATGAGGAGGTAGTTTGGTAAAATATTATTCATAGTTGCAAATGCAAGGACGTACAAAATTTTCATTATTATACCAAAACAAATTCAGCATCTTACTTGATTGTTGGAAGAGAGGTTATGTTTATCAATAACTTAAGTAACTAAAGAGAGTAGCTTGTAAAGAAGGAGATCAAGTTTAATGCACAAGACCTAAGACTTTTGAAGGAAGTGTTTACCAAGTGCAATAATTTTTTTTATTTTATTAAGAATGCTACTTTGAAGCTAAAAATCTTCGAAATGATTGGAGATAAATCCTTTGAGTCAATTAAAAGGAGTGGCAAATCTATGGTGGTAATTCTAAGTAGAGAAAGCTTATTAGCAATTTTACCAATCTTAACATATGGAGACTTCAAGGGTATAATTAATAAGAGATTCTGAGCTATGATGCTATGTAAATTGCGCTAGATTGGTTGGTAAAATAAATGAAGATTGGTTTTATGAGAAGTTATATTACTAGTTAAAAAATATGATTATGCAAATTTTTTGAGTTGATTGAAGAACAAGTTACTAATTGGTTTGTGAGATGATTGAAACCACATACTCAATTGAAGTTATCCTAGAAAACCTAAAGATTTGGAAGAGGTTTTAAATTTAGCCAAGCGCTTTGATCCATTGGTTATTACAACTTGCTCTCAACCTAGAATTTCACAAAACTTGCAAAATCCTAAAGCACAAGTGGACAAGCCAATAATAATGGACATTAATGCAATCCAATGGAGACCACTGAACTTTTTAGATTATGAATGGCCAAGATAAAATCTTTGTTACTTCTATTGTTGCCAAAATTAAAATTGCTTTGCAAAATGTTTAAGCAAGAATAGACAAGCTAAACCACTATCTCAAATACAATTCTAGGAACATGATGATCGAGAAAACAAGATTCCAAGTATGGAATATTGAGCATCTTAGAAGGAACTTAATAAGAGGATACTAAACTAGTTATTGTGAACTTGATGAATTTCAATGTGATTGAAGGCTTCCATCTCATTGAAATTAAACTTGGTTGCAACGTGGTATGCAAACTTGATTCCACATGCAAGGAAATATTTTAGATTATGGTCAATGTTGACAATGTTTAGAATTGTATATCCATGAAATTAGTAAAAGAATAGTATATCCATATAAAGTCAATATTTTGTAGTAAGCATATGATAGTAAATGGTAGAAAGTATTTTGCATGTTTTACCTCTCAACTTGTTGGAATTAAGGTTGGGAAAGAGTACTCAAAGTAAGCACGATTTGTAGTAGCTCCCAAATGTACAATATCATTCTATGTCTATCTTGGTTTGAAAATCATAAGATTCAAATTGATCAGGCTCAACAAAAGCTTAAGTACAATACCAAGGTAAGAATTTTAGATTAGATTTTTTTGAACCAAGGTAAGACATCTAAAAGAAATCAATCACACAATGGGAAATTTCTAAATGTAGCAACTATAGAGCAAAGGGAGAAAATTATATGTTTACAAAGAAGATTAAAGCCAAAGTGCAACAAGGATCTAATGAGGAGAATGAGTCTCAAAAACAAGTGGTTGAGCAAATAGAACAAGAGTTTGCAAACATATTTTTGATATTCTTAAAAAAAACATGTTTTGATTGAGCTATGCCTCTGAAGATTGAACTATTGCCAGGTGGTACTCCAATGAGTAGACCAATGTATTTCCTCTTACCAAAAGATTTAGAAGAGTTCCAACAAAAGTTGACCAAGTTTTTGGAGATTGTTTCATACAACATAACACATCCACTTGAGGAACATTGGTAGTTTTTTACTTAAGAAGGATAGAAGGTTTCAATTCTATACTTTTTATCATGGTCTTAATAAACAAACCATGAAGAATGTGTATTCCTTGTTTTGGATTGATGACTTATTGTATCAACTAAGCCTAGCACTATACTTCTCTACGTTGGATCTTCAAAGTGACCATTGGCATATTATTATTGATGTTAAAGATGCACAAAAGATTGCCTTTTGTACAAGGTATAGAGTTTTACCTTTTGGACTCATTTGTGCTATAGCAATTTCCATTCATCAAATGCAATAGATGTAAGAAGTGTTATTGGATAAAAAAATGGTAGTGTTCTTTGATGAATTTTATTTACTACAAGATAAAGACATAATAGAATATCCATGTATAAAAGATCTTGAGACAACTATGGCAATAAAATTTCTATTGTAAGAAATGCAAGTGTGCATATTAGAAGAAGGAAGTTTCCTTCTAAGGCTATAAGGTTTCCACTAAGGGGATCAAGAGTGAAGAGGAGAAAATCAAGGCTTATACTAATTGGTTTACTTTGAAGGATGCATAAAATTTGGGGACCGGATGGACCGTCAAGCTTCTACTAAATTTTATGCTCATATGGCTTTTACCATTAATTGATCTCTTGAAGAAGACAAAAAGATTTGTATATTCTACAAATAAGAATTATTATTCAGGAAACTTAATAATATAGTATCCTCAAGACCTATCTTCTAACCATATGACACTCAACTACCTTGTGTGGTTGATTTTGATGCTTCTAACTTTGCAATCAAAGCAATACAACAAGAATTCATAGACCGAGTGCATTACCTTTGTACTTAAACAAATAAACACAACTAGAATGAATTATTTTGCTCAAGATTAAGAAGAACTTGCAATGATATACAAAACAAAGGTGTGGAAATATTATCTCTTGGAGAAATAAGTGATAATGCATCTTTATCATAAATCCTTATTTCATACCTTACATTTGGAGCACATGAAAAGTTGGCATCATTAATAGGAGGAGCAACTACAATTATTTGATATCAAGCTTGAGCATAAATAGTGAAAGTTCCATGTCATTTTTAATGTCTTGTCATGAGGACCTACTTTGAAAATTCTTCCTAAATCTCTCGCAACAATTATCACAATGTCAATTGTCTCAAAGGTCCAACAAATTTCAAAAGAACTTTATAATAGATCTCTTTTTTCATCTTATGGAAAGTTGCCTTGCAACATGTGACAAGGAGAAAAACATCTTTACTTTCAAGATTTACCTTATATTTTGCAAGAACCAAATTTATGTTCCAATTATGGCAAAACTATAGCTTATGACAATCCAAGAGACTCATGAATTACCAATTGTTGGTCAAATAGATATAGATAAGACGTTACTCTACAATTTGATAGTGATGACCAAACTTGGCATAAGAGGTTTGAGAGTTTGTTGAATTTTATGAGAGCTACCAAAACAACAAGACAAGTAACCAAAAATTAAGTGAAATACTTCAAGCACTACCAAATCTATCTATTTAATGAGAACATGTGAGTGTAGACCTCATCAATCCTTCCTATAGATGGACTAAGGCTATACAAAAAAATTGGTATTATGTTATAAGCTCACCAAGTAGATTCACTTGGCACACACCGTGGATCCAATAGATGGTCCAACATTAGTTGAGATTTACTTTGATATTATATTCAAACACCATAGTATGCTAAGTGTTCTTATTTACGATTGTGATCCTTGATTCATTGGTAAATTCTGGCAGGTGCTTTTCAAGATGCTTGGCACCAAGATTGCATTAACTACAATCTATCATCTTTAAATTGAGAGGCAAATAGAGTGAGAAAATTGTACCTTAAAAGATATGCTACATGCTTTTGTCAAGTTCATTGTACCAATTGGGATACTTGGCTTGAGTTTGTTGAATTCGCCTATAGTAATCCAAGCATGTAAATACATGATTCTCTCCCTTCTTTCTTAATTATGAGCAAGATCTATATTCTGTTTTTTATTCTACCATCTTCTCATGTTTCTCATACTTCCACCTTCTTGTCCATGTTATTTAATCTTTACACTATTCAAAATGTCATCTTCTTATTGCTACAAATTAGCAAAAGTGATACATTGACAAACATCATTGCAATATTACCTTTCAAGTAAGTGACATGGTTATGTTGTTTGTAGAAACCTTCCTCTCTCTTTTGACACCCAAATTGGATAGGTCTATTTAATATTATTGAACTCATTTCTCTATTTGTCTACAAACTTACACTTACTAGTCACCCAAAGATCCATCCTATCTTCCATGTCTCAAACTTAAAACCTTTTATATTCTAATCCATCTTCTTTTCCTAATTGCATACAACATCTTGCTCATCCAATCTCTAAATGAACATGAAGGATATGAAGTGGATTGTATTCTTGCATAAAGATACATCCAATGTTACCATCAACAAAAAATCAAATATAAGTTTATTTAGGAAAAGTATCCCCTTCACCATGTCACATGCAAGCCTCTTTCTCATCTCCAAAATGCCCAAGTTGCCATACAAGAGTTCAAAGATTTCATGGCAACAAGGATATCACCAACTAAGTGTGGGGGAATATGTAATAATATCAAGTTTGAAAAAGCTAAGAATGGCTAAAAGAAGGTAGAACTAATGTACATCTAGGAATTCTAAGAAGGTTCTCTAACAGCATCTAAGAAGTTTCTTGGTGAGAAGCTTCTAGAAACTTCCAATGAATTGAGTAACTTGTATGCCAAGTAAACAACTAACTTAGCTTGTACTTGACAAAAGGAAACTTCTAAAAGAAAAAACATTTGGAGGCACATTTCAGAGACTTGTACCTAGGTTACCTGTAAATACTAAAGCACCGGCTCAACCCAATCATTTGGAGTTTCTCTCAATTGAGGACATTCAATTAATTCTTCCATTTTCCTATTTCTCTTGGTATATTATACCACATGAGGATAAGTATAATCAATCAATCATCTTTCATATCAGGAGGACAAGTGTAATCAATCAAGCATCTCTCTTAGCTTAAAATGAAAGCTTCTATAATTTATTTATAATATAACCTTGTCTAAGTAAGATGGATATTTACACTTACAAACTTAGCAAGTGTTTTGATATATAAGAATCAAAATATTGTAAGCAATAATATTTTTTGATTGACTTTGATTTACCATACACTTTAATTTATATCACTTCTATCTTGCCATTTATATTTTATATAATAAACATGATTTAACCATAGTGATTTGGTATAACTTTATCAAATAAGTTATTAGAAACGTCTAGAAGACGCTAACAGGTATCTATGAAGATCATAAAAGAATATTTAAAAGGCCTATATGAATCATCCTAACAACTTAATACGTTAATTATGTACTTAGGAATTTTGATAAGGACTAAGTTAAGCTTTGAGTATTTGGGGATTTTTGAGGGATTGAGTAAATTTGTTTGGAAATTAACACTTGAATTTTCTTGGAACCAATCTTATATAAAGACTTATATGTAACTTATGTTATGATCTACCATGAAGATCTCAAAACTTCAATTTTTATATCACTCTTTATTATTGTAGTTAAATACCTTAAAAAATCTATGAATATATCTTTATAAAATTTCCATATATTTCTTAAATCTTCAAAACTTGATAGTTTATGAAAGAATTAAATCTTCATTATGGCAGTTATTTCTATTCTTAATATGTTATCTCTGTACATATAAAATAGATGGCAACATTACTACCATAAAAAAGCATAACATTCTTTTAGAATTGAAAACTTCTATCTCGTATATGTCCAATAAGTGCAACTAATATAACCAAAGACATTAAATTTTGATTGATATAAATATATTATCTACTCTTTTCAGCAATATTGATTATCAAGTGAGCTAAGTCTTTGACCTATTGAGCAATTGAGTAGAAATCCTTCTAATATTAGCAACAATATTATTTGTTATTACATTAGTCATTTACTATACACTCTTACCTTACAAAATTTCCTTCTCTCATCTAACCATTGATATATTGCTTTATCTATGAATTCCTTCCTTGATATCCCTTGACCTAGAAAGAAAATATTGTACTTTGCTTTTTATCTCATTAATATATTTACTTCCAATAAATACATTAACAAGATAAAATCTTCCAAAAGGAAATACATTAACAAGATAAAATCTTGAACTCTTATGTTTCAATGATTTTGTTTGTAGAATCTACATCTATTCTCTTCTCCTTTTTTAAATCCAATCTAATTAGTTATGTAAGATATTAATAGTTGTTTTTAGATCAGTCAATTCGTTCAATTTTTTCATTCTAATTTTGCATTCATAGCAAGTAATTTATATTTCTTCATCTTTCATCTATTAGTCTTTCCTTATATCTTTCTTATCTACCTTATATTTTCTCCTTTTAGTATAAGTAGTAAGATTGCAAGTTATATTATCTATTAGCATTGTCTTTATTAGATTAAATCTGTATACATTTCTTTATGCTCTTTTAAACCATCATGCACACCGGAGAGAGGTTGGAAAATTTAAGCATTGCCTTAGCCAAACATAATGCTTTGCAATTATATTCATAAGTACAACACTTCATACACTAGGAAAGCTAATACTACACAAGCTCATTTTAATTTTTCATCTTGTCTAATTACTAGAAGTATCATTGCATTGAAAGCTTCCATAAGTTGTTTATGATATTTATATCATAATATGGACCAAATAGTATCTTAAGATATATGAGATGTAAATTAACATTTGATGATGAATGTGATACAAGAGGGAAAGTCATAGATTGCGAGTACTCTTTTATCATCAATTTCTCTTTATCACTCACACTAGCATTTACTTTTTATAGCAATATTAGACACAACTACCTATCATTATAACTACTGGAGCAAAATTTAACACTCACATAACAAAACTTCTCCACCAAGATCCACCACTCAGGTGGACATTGGTGGAAAATTTGATATTTGTGTATTTCTTGTTCTCTAATAGTCTCCAAAAATACATGTACTTAAAAGTTATCTTCTAATTCTACATTTGCAACTTAGAAAGTCATGTATACTCATATGATTTACCCATGTCACCCTTTCTGTCTCTCCCTTGTACGGCTTGATGGGGTCTTCCCATCCTTCATTTTTCCTATGCGGTTGCCTTTTTCTTTTCTCATATGAAAATATCTCATATTTAATTTTCAAATTTAAGTTGCAAATTTCTTATTTGTAAATTTAAATTCATATATCTACAAGATTAATTAATCTAAATTCATATATCTACAAGATTAATTAATCTCTCAAAATTTCTTATCTTAGAAAGTATTGCTGAAATAAACATAGTTGAAATCTAGCTTCCTTTCTGTCTATGTTAAAAATTATTAGTAACCATCATAACAAATCTCTCTAATTTTTATAATACTTGAGTTATGAATCTAGAAAGAGACCTTTATTGCTTAATTGTTCTTCTAAGAGAAGAGATGTATTCAATTCTAGTGAAAAAAAATATCTCATATACTATTTGAATTTCTAATTAAAAACATTTAATTTTTTTTTCAAAGGTTAATGATTGAGGAGGCACAGTATCATCCTTATCTACTAAGTGTAACCAAAACTCCAAATTCATCATCATTCCTTCAAATGGATGTTTTTGTATAAAAGCAAAGTAAACTAATACATTGATCCAAAGTTTACCAATAAATGTCTTATATACAGGTGATTATTATAACGAAGATATCTCTTTACTAAGTTTCTCACTAATAGTTCATCATACATTCTACTAATCCAAGATTTTTTCCAATAAGCTTTTCTTTCTGCGTAATATTATCTACTAGTTATATAGCTTTTATCTTAGTAATGAATAAGAAAGGTTCCTGATACAAAGTTACTCTTGCAATTTTTAGATATTGATAGTTTCTGTAGAATCTTATTGATGAAGCATGATTTCTCCTTGTCTTTGTAGATAATTATAGCATACTACATTGTATCAATTGAGCAAGCTATTGGATATCTAACATAAAGTGCATAAATATTATGAAGTGCATCAATACTAAGCATATCAATAATGAGACTAAAAAGAAAGATAATTACTTCAAAGGTTTAATAGCTTATACAAAGTATGCTCTTGAATATGTCTCCTTATAACATAACAACCTATAAATTAAAACTAAGACAATATAATTTGATAAAGATGTTGGTTCGATTTGATCTATCAGATTATAAATCTAATAAAAAAGTGCATTTTTTTGCAATCTTCTATTTTATATTTAAAATTTATATAAAACTAATAATTTCATGCTTGTCAAATTAATACACATGTTCCTTGTTAAGTTGAGTACTATTTCTATATGAATTACTAATATATGAGCTCTAACCAATAAAATGAGTTGTATTTATAATTTAGAATAAGAAATATCTAGATTTTACTAAATTTATCAATACAATAGAATTAATATATCTGATCAATTTCACGGGTATTCCCAATATAATCTGGATTTCTCTTAATTAAAAAAATCATTCATATAGTCTAATTAGAAAAGGCAATATCTAGATCTTACTGAATTTGCAAATAGAACATCATCGATGAATCTAGTCAATTCCCAATTAAAGACAAAGTAATTGAATTTCTCCTAAATGATGACAATTACTCACAAGGTATTACTTGAATTTATACTTGAGATTGAGTGCAATTTCCTTGAAGACAAGATAATCCAAAAATAATATCCTAAATTAGAGTGGCAAAAAAAGAGGTTTAATATTTAGCATAGTATATTTCACTCTTGAGAAATATTACTTTGAGAAACGTATATACGTATCATATATTCGTTTGGATTTTTAAGGGGGACATTATGATTCAAAATCAAACCGCTTTATACACACCTTTATTTTCATAGAAGGAGCTGGAACGCTGTTACTGGAGCCGTCTTCCCTGAATGCTGCATCCTCTTCTTCATATCCTTTCAGAAGGAGGACAAGAATGACATTAGAGTTCCCAAGACGCTTAATGCGCTTTGTGCCCGAGGAGACAGCTGATTCTTTGTATTGTATTACAATGCTTAGAATCTCAGCTAAGCTTTGAAGTGATGTTCCTCGCACGCAGCTTCAACGCTTGCCGAACCTTTTAGATGCCGCAAAGTAAGCTCACGGCATTTTTGTGCAAGTTGCGCCAAGCGAAGTCTGAAAGTCTCCAGCAAGCTTACTACTTGCGAACTCTGCAAACGCCAAGTTGAACAGACGAGACAAAGAGAGCGTCAGACATAAGAGATTTGCATTGCCTGCTAGCCTGTGATTTTGTTCCTTTATGTGGAGGCGCAAGATCATAAGTCCTGGTTTCCAGCGTGTGACAAAGCTCCATCTTTCTCTCTTGTCTGCACCTGCCTTGTGTAATGGTGATGCTCCTCTTGCAGTTCCAATTCCCTTGTCCTCTGACATAAACCCATCCCTGAAAACTGGAATGCTAAGTTGACGGTGTATCCTCTCTCAGCTCCATGATAGTCACGAACGTTATAATTTTCAGAGATTTTTAGATCTACTAAGCGGGTTTACCTAAAGATTTTTGCAAACTTTTAGATGGTATTAAACAAGCGCAGATGGAAAACTACAAGCTCTTAAAATTACACGATAGCTTAGAACATTGTCTGCAAGGTACGTTAAACGTAAAAAAAATTTTCTTTATTTATTTAGTAACTTCTACTCCTAAAGGATTTTTTCCTTTCTCTGAATAGGAAGATTTCTCGACACCAATTTGCATAAATGCTTTGCAAACTAAAAAAAAATCGTGCTGAATTTTCAGGTATAGTTTCTCCAAAAAAAGTATTTTAAAAAATGTGGTAAGTATTCAACATAAATGTTTTTGTCAAGTGCAAGTAAGAAGTTAGAATGAATTCCTTACGCTATGCCCCAAGTGTGAAGAAATTCATTCATCTAACTTACCATTCTCTTTAAACTTTGAATCTGTTATGAAGTTTTATTAGTTGGCGTAAGTTTATGCGGTCTGTTTTATATGGCATGATTATCTTAAAGATCACTTCAAAATTTGAATAGCCAAGAAGCCTGGTTAAGCATAGATGATTCACTATTTAGAGTAAACTATCATCCAAAGATCTCCAATTCGGGGAATGGATTAGGATTCCGGGCATGGGCTCGAATACAAATACTCTATGACAGATAAAGATTATAGATATAACTATGAAATAGAACGGTATATAAGGAAAGGTTTAAGCTTGCTGTGAGTTTCATCACAAGGTATTCTTCATAATGAATTACTATTTCCACCACAACACTCTAAATTAATCGACCCTAAACTAATCCCAATACTGGGGTCCGGGGTTAAATGTGGTGGAAGTAGCAAAATTTTTGGTGGAAGGAGTAAGTCCCTTCTTCTTATCTTTGTCCGTTCTCTAAAAGTATTCATTTCCATTCAGTTTTGTCTTAAGATATAACTCTCCAATTAATACGTTCAAAACCATATGAAATCAATTCAACTTAAATTTACATAGTACATATCCATACTGGCTAAATTATAATGCAAAGAATTAGGATAATCATCTTGATATGGGGTATACATTGATGGAAAATTTAGCCCAAAGAAAATTGTACAATAGATATTTGATGTGTCTTGGATAATAAAATGCTTCTAATATGGACTCATGCGTTGCAAAAGGTACAAAGATTCATCCGTAATATCGCTGATTCGGGCACAATACAGAAGACAACACCCAAAGAAAAATAGGAAGGAAATAAGTAAGAGATACTCGAGTTGAGTGAAAGAAACTCCATGGCCTTGATATGGCTTAAGGTCTTGATATATGTCGATTAGTTAGGTAAAAGCTTCCATATTAGAGAAATCAAAATAAACTTCCCGTAAAATAGACGTTCCCATGTTGACTATCGATCAAAATTGGAAGGCCTTCCTTCAATTTAGGTCTACAACCTAATTGAATTCCGAATTTATAACTTCATAGGAAGAAGTTTAGCTAATTTAATACAGACCAGAAAACAGGTTGGTACATTTCAAAATATATCATCATCTCTTTCCTACTCATTTTTACATAGAAAGGATAGAAACTCCTTGTTTTGGCTCATTCTGTTAATTTTATGATGCCATCTCATCCACACCTTGAATAATTATTTTGAGATTATTAACTGTATAAGGACAAGCCTTACTAAATGTAATTATTGATTCCTACTTCCTTAATTTACACATAACCAATTCCTTCAATACAATTTCTTTAGAATCCATTCTTTTAATAAATTTGATAATCTAATTATCTCCAAAATATCATCTGATGTCAATATGCAAATCATCATGCAATATGCAATGATATAAAAAGCTTTTGGTGTATTATCTGTGGTTAGCAATTAGATGTCCAGAACCTAAATGTATGGTCTTCCATTTTTCTTGGCAGAATATATTTCCATCCATTACAATAAATCACCTTGTTTGTAAGAGGGAGGTACAATCATCATCAATTATATGTTTGATTTGGTAAGTTAAATCCAGCCAAGGAAAATGTAAACAGGAATAGTTGAAAATATCATCTTGATCAGTAACCCAAAAATTAGTTTGATCATCATGTGAAGAAGTTAGATGTTTGAACTTATTATATTTGTCTAGATGAACTTTCAAAATTTTGATGTATTAAATATAAGTGGTCTATCTTACTTACACCATAAGGTTAGTATGCGTTGAATATAAGAAATAAAATATATTAAAAAAAGAATTCTTTAATTAAAAATCCTCTATTTTTAGTAAATGTACTTTTGAATTCTTCATTTTTGTAGCAAATTTGCAAAAAGTGAATCCATAAGAGTAGAAGCTTATATGCGTTTTCTTCTTTTGCAACAAATTGGACATAGTGGAAAGGTTAGCCTTTCCGGAATCAGATCAAAATTTTGGACCAGTCAAAAAAGGTATACTAAAAAGGTGCATTTTGGAAATAATGGCTTCGCGGTATATAAGTGCCCATATGGAAAAAAAATACATCTCTTGTTCTTGGAATAGAATGTGTTATTTTTTAATACAATGTGAAAATTTTAAAAATGCAAATTTTTCTTGAACTTATTAAGTTTGAAACACAAATACAGAATCTTATATTTTATAGACATTGAATCTTATACTTAAACTTGTATTCATAGACTTTTTATTTGGTCTCTTATATCTTGTCGCTTCTTAACTCAATGTAGTTGTGCATTCCAGATATGTATTGTACGTAGGCACAGATAATTTACTACACTATAATAAAACCAATTTCAGAGACTAATTTTCAAATTTAGTATAACACACCAAGCTAGAAAATATATAAGTAAAAGAAATAACCTTTAAGTGTTATTAAAAGCTTGGAGCAAGTCTAAAAGTATTCATGAATAGTGCAAGGAACATTCTGGTACAATGAGAACACACAAATCAAGAATATTAGTGAGAAATATGCTTACATGAATGAGAGAACATTAACCTTATAAGCTCTTGAATGGTAAATAACACGGAAATATCAAATGAGGTAAATTAAGGACAATTTGTGTGTTTGAAACACTATATTTCCCTCTAATTGTTGTGGTTTCTTTTAATCATTATATTTGCTGTATGTTGGCTTAGTTTCAATGCCTTGTCCTTCATTCTGTTGTTTGGTCATATGCGGAATCTTAGAACCATACATGAGGAGCACCCGAAATGGGACCCTTGCGATCCAGCCCAGTAGTTTTGGCACCTGTATTATTATTGTCGGTTCTTGCAAACGGAATGCACTATACGCACGCATTCTAAACATAAGCTTAAAAAGAGAGTAAAAAATGCGGGGGGAATTTCTGGCCACGCTTTTGGTTATTTCCAATATTGTGGAAACAAGCGGAATACTTACACCCATATTTGACGACATCATAAGGGATAGAATCAACAAAATGTGAGCTAACAGTAAACATGTTCAAAACTGAGTTTCATTTATTTCTCTCATATAGATGATTCTCGAATTGAGATACTTTTACTTTTAAGTTGAAATCCTCTCTTGTTCGTATTACCTTCTCCTACCTAGTTCAAAACTTAAATCTTTCCATTCTTCTTTACTTCCTTAAATTCTATATTTATTGATGTACTGGTCGGATGAAAGTCATGAAATGTTCCGGTATCCTCTTTGTTTGGTCTAATCTTCTATTGTAATTACTGAATAATAGCATAAGTGGATGATATTGCATCTAAGTCCACATCATCCATATGGGAAATGGACCTATCCCCACCTAGTGGTAAGTTTTAAACTAGAATACTGAAATAGCTAATTCTATTTTGAAAGTAAGACAAATTGTCATAAAACATAGTGTCACTTGAATTCTGGGTTCTGTTTTATAAAAGCCATGTAAGACAATATAGAGGAGTATGATATCATCAACCGTAGATAGATGAGGTCATGCAAAGCATAAAATTTCCTAGAAACAGCTAGAAATTGTAAGAAATATGTGACAAACAAGTGTGGAATCGCCTCTTGTCATAGTTCTAAACATGTTGCATTATTTTTCCTCGACATGTTAATAACTTGTTATGGTATATGCTTATGCTACACTCTCGTCTTATCATTTCCATCCAACTTTAACGAAAATAAAAATCTGTTCAGAAACCTCATGTGAACTATTTGGAAGGGATTCAAATCACATCTTATATCAAAATAATCATTATCAAAATAGTTAAAACCTCAAGATCAAGTCAATAATGAGAGTGATCTCTTACGTTACCTTTCTTCTTTTCTTTAATAGGTTGATTTCTAACCATAAGTTTGTATCTTCAAAAGGCTTTATGTATACACTTCATCGTCGCTATTCTACTCGATCCTTCAGTGTCCTACAAGGTTACAACCATGTACGCCTCGGTTACCTGTAAATCGAGATGTAACCGGATTAATGATAGATGCTAGTTTGGTTTGGAACAGTACCTTTGTTTTTCTCATAACGGCACAAATGCGTTGATTAAAAAGTGTTGTGGCTTTTCACAATCTTGATGTATATATACTGTAGAGACCTGAGATAGAAGTAACTGGGCCAAATGCAATTGACTTTGCAATAAATACGAAAGTTTAACGCGAAGCTGGTCTCAACATCCTCACATGAATGTATATGAGAGAGTTTTCGCTGTTAAAAGTTGAGTAAAACTTTAAAAAGTACATGATCATAGATCGAGACTGGAAATAATTTTGAGTGAAACATATTTAAAATTCTGACATAGTAGCAAGAGTAAGAAAACCACGAAACTCGTATTTTATCTTCTTTCGAGAATATACAAAGGAGTCTAGAATTAAATCCAATATATTACTATCCAACGCTGAACACAAAGCTATCGAACAGTCCTTCATATAGTGATGTGGTTTCCTTGAACAACTTAATTTGCAGAAGGATCATATTCTTAACTTCCAAACCCAACACTACTTCCGGAGATGAAAGAAGCTTTGATAGGTACCACAGCTGAAAATTTTTCATACTATGCCCTCCAAGGAGAATAAAGTTTATCTCATGCTGAGAGATTGAGAAGATGCCATCACTGACTGCACTGTGAGACTTCGGATTTCACCATGTGAACCCGCCCCTACTGTAGTCAACCGCACACGCACAAGGTAGGCCCCGGAGGGACTTCGCCGATGTGATCTACAGTAGCGGCTCTGGAGTCTGGACTCGTTTTCTGATAGTCCCAGTGTGGGAGAAGAAGCATGTGATGAGCGTTCCTGTCTTCTTGCAGCTGTTCGTCTTATTCGTCGCATGACTTCACGCACTACTGTATGTGGGTTCAATGCGTCGGAGAGTTCATGCGTTCACTCACTCTCTTGGACTGCTGGACTTGGGGCTCCAGGTTCATCCCATCTTCGTTCAGAGTACACTGTTTCGCTACAAGAGCCAGCACTGTTTGGCCTTCTGATACACACAGCCCAGCCTCTTTCTCAATTTTATTTTCTGTCTTCGTGAGAGAAGCTGCGGTTGTTCTGCCCGGCTTCTCATGTGGGCCTCAACTGGAATGAACTTATATTGTACTATATGTCCCTCGTCCATGACTGTTGCGCAACAGATGGTAAATACTGTATATGAATTAAGTTGGAGGTAATGCCTATCTAGATTCCCGTACGTACGGGATTCATTTAGACAAACTCCAATTTTGTTAGTTCTTCTTCTATATCAAGGCCTTTTGAGTGCTCTAGGGTGCGATGATGGTATAAACAAAACAAGAAAAACAAACCGTTAAAGGACTTGACAGAATTTAGAATAGAGTCAAGCCCTGGTGTATTATAATACTTCTTGAAGCAACACGGTATACCAAAAATGGATGGGACTCGTTTTTCATGGATTGCATTTCTTTTCCTTTGTATACATTCCCCAAGAGAATGCACACATGCCTACCGGGTCAACATGGATTTCACAGTTTCACCGTTCGTAGCCATTTTCTCAGGGATAGGATACTATGAAAGTAAGTAGATAGGTAGACGGCTGTTCCGTTCTACTGTAGTGTTTTTTCTTCTCGTGAACATTGTGGTTGTCAATACATCGATAAGGACTTGGATAGACGGGAAGGACATTACTTCTCATCTGAGAACCTTTCTACAGTAAGGTATGGTGTAGGGACAATTTGACTACCTCTTGTTGGATAGAGAAGTCAAGTAAGGACTCGAAATTCAAAGTCCATTCAGCTGGAGATCTCTGGATGGGAGGAAATTATGCAACATCTGACCACTAGCATGATTACTCAACATTAGGCCATAACAAAGTTCTTTCCAGAAAATACATCTTAGTTTGCACACATTCTTCCTAATGGCGAGTTTGGTAAGTTCCTTTAATGAGACTGCAGAATTCCAATACGTGTGCTTTCTGAATGATTGACTATGTACCAAGAGCGAGATTGAAGATTCTACTTAGAGTACCTTCTGGTCAAGGTTTATTTGATACGTTACTCCGATATTCCGAGTTTCTTTAAATTTCAGCTCACAAGAACATGAGACCTCTGGACTTATTTACAATATGACACCATAGAATTGAATTTATGGAGCTGCATTTCGTTTGTGCAAATGCATGTCCGGTTTCTCTTCAAGGATAAAGATTTACCAAATGATATTAACCTCATTTGTCATCGAGAAACTTTTGTCAGAAAAGACACTATCCGAACCAGAAGCTTAGAATATGATCACTTATGGAGTCCGACTGGTGGTGTGGTGAAACCCACTGCAATTGAGGTCGACAAAAGCTTCAATTACAGTTTTTACGAACTGTGAACAGCTGATTAAATCAGAAGCTATCACATTTCATGCAGTACCTCGTGGAACTTTTTCAGAATTACAGTGAATGGCACCCATAACCATATGATTGGTATGTGGTAACTCTTCCTACCTCCTTAATCTACCCATGCATGCTTGATAGATGCAATGGTGATGTTTGAGTCTTACTGACATACTTTGACCTACTAAGGTAGAATTACTGAACGCACTTGGTGGCACTAGAACATTGAATTCATGGCATCATTCGTTAGCTTCCAAAAGGTAGTGTTGTTGCAGCTTTCGGAGTGAAATTCGTATTCTTACTCTGTTTGACATTCTTCTAGAATAGGCTTTGGATATTTCTTTGCTTAACGACAGAAATGAGAATCCGCATGTTGTATCCGACGAATTATAACAAGAGTTGTTCTCCCCTATTAGATTCAAGACTCTTTTTGCAAACGATCGGAATGTGACTTTCATCTGATGTACGACGTACAGGCTTAGAACACCCTTTTCAGTCGCGCGGCATTGGAGTATAAATGAGAATGACTGAAGTTGCTATTTCTTCTGACTTTAGGTCAGAGCACATCCAGTAAAACGGATTGGGGTTTCTTCTTTTCAAGAATGGAGTCCATTTTAGGCAATGCACATCACATCAAGAGATATAGAATAGAATACTTGGCTGAATCGGAACCATGACTTTAGGGGAGCAATCTACTGATACGCGCCGTTACTTCAAAAGATTACTTCCGTTAACATTATCCTGGTTAACGATTCAGAACCAAAATTTGCTCAGGCTGTTGACTAGGGAGAATCTGGTCACCATCCTGTGTTCTCACGTCCAACGCCATACGCAATGATAATACCGAAGAACAGATCTGCGTTGCATTTTTTCCGAAAACTTTCACACGATTGTGCTCGATATATACTATCTGGCTTAAGTTTATACTATCGAGAAACGGATGAGCATCCGGCTAAATCCTTTCGACAACCAGGGGTCTAAACACCTTAATCATATGACGCTTCAAGAGTACATTACATCTACACTACATGGAGGTTTTTTGCATCCTACGGTAGTTGGAAGTTTCCGCAATGTCCTCTTATCTGCTAATAATCTATTTATATCCATTTATTTGTGGTCATATTATTCAAGTCCTCTTATCGTCGAAGTTAAAGCAGATTGGAGGGCACGGTGAACAACTCATTACTCGAGTTTCCGCTGCTTAGGTACGTTGATGAAGCAAGCAGGACCTGGCTCCTCAAGCGACGCCAAGATATTGTGTTCCTTCAATCAAAGAATCCCTTTATTTTTTTTGAGCTCGTTCACAGCAATCAATACTTGTTCTTTTCGTTTGCTTGAATCACCATCAATAATATCGAGCAAATGACCAGCCATCCAATATTCTCAACTTTCGACAAGAAAACTTGAACGCACCAAAGGACCACTGTTCTCTAGCATTGACTAAGAGCGACACGCGCACAAAAAAGGTCCAAGCCCCAATAAAATATGCGCACTGTAGTGTCAACCTGTTCCCCTCACATTATCCCTATTGATGAAGAAGAGATGATATTCTCTTGCACGAAACCCCGACTTCGTAGTGTTTTAATTTGTTTGTAACAGAGCCATTTGGCAACTTATGAAGGCTATAAATTTAAAAGTTTGCTCAATTTAGGCATAAAATGCCGTTTAATGTGTCTTGTCACGCAGAATACAATGAAGACGTTTGCTAATGGTACTCGTCTGATTTGGTAGGTGGTTGACGACAGAGTTCTTCTGAATACACAACCAAGGAAAGAAAACTACAGAACTCATGCGCAACTCGAAGCTTGATATCCAATTCCACAGGGCGAAATGTCTGTCTCCCACAATGCTTTGGACTAGCTGTGGCGCATATTATCAACACTGCCAGACTGCCGTACAGCAAACTGGCTGTGAAGGTTTGAGGGCAATAATAAACGTGATCATGCCCAGAATGTACAAGAAGCCTAATATGTGTGCAAGTCACAAAGAGTAACAGTTCAGTAAATCCAGTGGACAACAGCTATTGTTTGCCTTCAAAGCCACTGTAAGCTGAAATCATGAAAATCCTCACCACTTACCAAGGCGAAGAGCTAGTAAAAGTCTCACGGTACGGGAGCATGCAAGTCAAATTGACAGAAAATTGTTATATAACTCCGAAAAGCGGCGAACAACCGTTCGCGTTTATGGAGACGCGGGATGATATTTGGGCAGGCATATGTATCACATCACTCTAGAAAGTCAAAATGCTCAAGCCTTGCTGGTGTGTCATGAAAGTCGTATGTGGCTACGTAATTGGTCGATGTGTATATATGTTTCACTTTTCGTTTGACACAATTGTACATTACCCCTCTTTATAGCAGGCGTATCATAGCCCATCTTTGAACATAGCTCGCTCTCCCTTTCTCTCGTTTCCTGTCTCTCTCGCTCTCTTACTTTCATACGGTACTGACCGATCCAGCTTCCATTTTGGAGTCAAGGTGAATGCCAACCACACCGCCCATGAATTGTGTTAACCCAAAGTTTCACCACGGTCAAGTCAAAAGGAGGTTGTTCGGGGAATGTTCGTGCCCCGATGTTCTCCTTCTTGACTCTGGCTGGTGTCCGTGCTTGTCTCCAAAAAGCTGATCATTCTTTTAACTTATGGCTAGTTGGTGTGATGGATGTATTATTGCTTGCTTTGCTTCTTTTATATTAACACGAGGTTTTCACATCAGTGGAACGGAAGCAATTCTTTTACGAAACGAAGTCCGAGCCAACAAGGGAACGCAATTCATCATTCCATCTTCGTATGATTGCAACCGCTTCCAAGTACCTCTGTAGAGACCTTTCCCCAAATCAGTTTAGAGATCGCAGGGCACATGTACAGTAAATGTTTCAACAGAACCTGTAGATTGTGGTATAATTGATTCACGCACGAAGATTCCAACCACGTCCGTGGTTCCGTTGGATGGGTTTGACCCGCGCATCCAGCTCTTTGCTCGCCATATATAGGCTGTTAGAAGCTTCGTATCGATAAGGAACCTGTGGGTTCGGACAAGAACAAATACATACATGTTTCGCCCGCAGCATCTCAGGAGTATCTTTATTGCAGAGAGAAAGCAGTTGGACTCCGGAGGACATTTATGAACTGGTGGATGTCTTCGGAGGAAGTCAAAGCTCACATCTACTGTATCTCACTCATATTTTTGTGTGTTGCCCACATCTACTGTATCTCACTCACCGAACTTGCATTGCATTGATCAACTCGAACTCTTCTGCATAAAATAGGCAAACATATCTGATTCGATCTTCTCCACAAGTGTATCCACGCTCTTTATTCAATTTGGTGGATTCTCTATGAATACAGTACATGGAAAGGAAGACGATGTGTTTCATGGTTCAAGACCTTTCACTGGAGTTGAATAAACCTACTACAGTTATACTACTACTACTCGTACCACTCCTACTAAATTACTCCACATCCATAGCGAAGATAGTAGCCCCCAGCTAGACGCCACCACTGTCCGCTCGATGAATCCCTTTTTTCTTGTCTGTCAATCAATCCACATTATTCACACTGTTCTAGCAACAACACCCCACCTTGAATTCTCACATCCCATTTCTTGCCTCAATACCCGCTGGCCGAATGCAAGCAAGCCATGAACCATGCTATTCTAGATAAGAAGTCCTCCTTCCTTCATTCTTTCTACTCCATTGCTATCGCAGTACAGTAATGCCCTGGCCCGCCTGCTTATGCAGACGAGAACTCGTCGTCTCGTCCCCACTGACGTAGAGATCAGAGGGAACAAATTTCACCACTGTTTTACTGATGATAATCGAGAGGATCAATGTCTACAATTAAGGAATATTTCCATATTGGTTGAAGTAAAGGCCAGCTCCAAGCGACTGCCCGCAAACGGACAAGGCCAATAAGGTCAATATCCTGTACTGCTTAGGACCGGACAGGCAAGGCACGAGCCCTCCTGGAGGGCAGCTTCTTTCCCAGATTATCAACGCCTGACTGGGGTTTACTGAACCTAGTCCTTAGTTGACTGCTGCTGCTGCCCGCTGCCCGGAAAAACGGAGAAAGAACGGGCCACGGACGATGCGTGAAGGCGTACGGGAAGGAAATAAGCCCGCTAGGCTTGTCGTCGTCGAAGCTACTTCCCACCCGTAGCATAAAGCGACGCCAATTGCGTCGCGCGATCCGTGGCCCTACGTCAGGAATCACGGCCCCGGAGTCCAGACGCGTGACAGGAGGGTTTAGGGTTTGGACAGCTATGCGACACGTCTACGTGCGAGCGATGGCTTAACAAACGTGACTGGCTGGCTGGCTGGCCATGATTCGAAGCATCCCGTCCCTGGCCTTATTTATTTTATCTCTTCGCATGGAGAAAAACACCATCCCTTATTTAGTCACACTTTCCTTTATGAATCCCTCGTCTCGGTTGCGGATGGGATGGCGACAAAGTCAATTTGCAGCCCTCCCTCCTAATGAGCCCATCAACGCTGAATCGTGCCTTACTACGCAATTCTCCATCCCCATGCTGCTCCCATGAACACCACATTTCGTGCGCTGGCTTTTCATGTATTTTTTCCTCCTCCTCCTCCTCCTACTTCTTCTTCTTTCACTTCCCTTGCCATCGTACTCCATGTGACGATATAAACATACTATAATACCTTATTTGTCTCGGTCTTCCTTCCTTCGTTCCTTCCTTCTGGATTAACGAAGAAGAGTACCTAACATGACCCACAAGACTTCCAGCTAGGAAAATATACCCCTAAGACAACCCTAAAGGAATCGTCGTCACCACCTCAGAAAAATCCACAGTAAAATCAATGCATCTGCCCCACCACGAGATTGATCTCTCTTGAACATATAGTCGGGATCAATGAGATTGAAGATGAGGACAAACTTGTATGTATCTCGCTCACAGCAATAATGCTTGTGTGTGAGTATTGGTGGGTCACTGCAGAATGAAGAAGATGTAGGTTAGTGGTACTTAGTAGTCTAAAAGAATCTCCTCTGCCGCAGTGTCTTGCATCGAACTCTCTTTTAAAGTGCCTTACATGTTTTACCAGTCAAAGAACATGACTGCTAAAATTCCTGTATGGTCTAAATTGGTAGAGTAAAATGAAATACGACACAAAGGGTTGAGTGAATAAGAGAGGTTTCTATTCCCAGCTACTGAGAAGAAGATAGGACACGGAAGATATTACCTTACAATGAGGACGACCTAAGTCTACTACGGGCACTTGTCAGTTTCTAAAGTGGATATTGAGAATTGAAAAGTGGAGAATTCTTGGCGTAAGAAAGATGCACCTGCTTTTTGGATATATTGAGATTTTATGAGTTTTCCTTGCATTTGACATCTCATGTTTATATTAAACGCCTTTGAAAATTTTAAAAACCAGGTAAGTTGAAAGAGGTCTTCCGTCCTGTGGGAGAGTGTAGAGACGGGAGAAGAGAGGGAGTGACGTCAGAAGACATCTATAATTCCTGAGGGCTCTCTAGCATATAGCACTCGAGTGAATAGTCAATTCTCTTTGTTTTTCAATTTAGGTTCCATTGGTACCTAGATTGAAGACTATGGAGAATGGAGTAGAAAGTTATGAGGTTTTTTAGCTGTTTTAGGGTTTAGAGTGATCATTACACATTGAGAGTGATGGGTTGGGAATTTTCATTTCCAATATCTTGATTTTCATGATTAAGTTCCATGGGAATTTAGTTTGAAAATTTTAGAGATTGAAATTGAAAGTTATGAGAGTTTATAGATTTTAGGGTTTGGAGAGATTGTTTTTTCATGTGAGTTGGGATTTGAGAGATTGTGGTTTTGCGGATATGGAGAGATATGGAGAGGAACATCATGTGTTACTATTATTATTCTTGTTCTAGCCATGGCTACATCTTCCCATGTGAGATTGTCTAGAGCTGCTCGGGATACACCATGCACGGTGTGTCATCGACGCTTTACCTCGCAAGGGGTAAAGACCCATGTGGGAAGGATGCACAAGGACTATGATTGGACTACTTGGGATGCCCACGTGAGACAAGCGACCACATCGATAGTAGTGACACTTGGGATAACATACACTTCTTTAATCCCTTCGTTGATCGTTCCAAGGATACCGATCGAGTCGTGGGAGTGGTTAGCTTCTCAGGCGGGTTGCATTTTGGGGTTATTTGAGACTAGTTTTCCATGTCCACATCTATTCCATAGGCTACACCGCACACTCCATGATGAGGCTAGACAAGCTTTTTGCCTACCACTTGATCGTTTGGCACATGATCTCTTGGACGAGTTAGCATGGTTCCTATTCCTCTTACTCCCTCGATGGTGTCTTCGTTATGCTAGAGGGGGATGTCGGGCCATAGAGAGGTGACTACTAGATTTCATTGATTCCGAGCGGGGGATTGGGCGGCCCTTCAGGAGGAGTCTTTTAGGGCTACACGATTTAGGAGACAAGCATCGCCACATGATACCACAGAGTCCACTCGATTACAACAATGTAGGACATTAGGTCAAGCGAGAGAGTTTAGTAGAGCAGCACGAGCGCTACACCCTTTGTCTATGGTGAGCTCTCTTGATGAGACTATCTCTTCTCTACGCTCACTACATCCTATAGCAGTCAAGGGACTACCACTAGAGGTCTTAGATTATCAACCTGAGCAGCCTTTATGTCTTGATAGGTCGCTATTTGCACAAGCATTGTGCACTGCCCCTTGCCTTTCCTTGGGAGGCTTATTAGGAATGGCTTATGAGCACCTTAGAGATTGCTTCTAGGTAGATGATCCTTCTAGTGGTTTTATTGAGTTGTTTTAGGTGGTTGCAATAGTAACAAGAGGAGACATTCCTATGACTGTTAGTCAGGTGTTAGGTGCTAGTTGACTTCTTGCGATGGAGAAGGATACATGGAGCATTAGATTGATTGCTATTGGAGAGATCTTTTTGCATTTGGTCAGTTGTACCATTATCCTTTAGTATTGATCTCACTTTCGACAACACCTCAGTCCACTTCAATTTGGAGTAGCTACACTTGGAGGACGTGAGGCTATATCTCTAAGCATTGGAGCACTCCTAGATATCTATCCAAAGTGGGTAGTCCTACAAGTGGATGTTGAGAACACTTTTAAGAGCATCTCACGGGCATCCATCTTTAGAGAGCTTAGGGAGGCTAGTGGATACTTGGCGAGTCTCATTCCTTTTGTGCGGTCTTTTAATGGCTCTCTTGCTTCCCTTTACTACTAGCATGGTGGTTCACAGGAGGGAGTCACCGTCTTGGAGTCAGCTGTTGGTACACGTTAGGGAGATCCTTTAGGGGGGCCCTTATTTGCCATGGCTCACTTTAGAGCTCTCATATCTACTACTTTGGCCATGCCAGGTTGTGTATTTCCCTCTTTGGCAGATGATACACACATTGTAGGCCTTGTAGATCAGATTAGGCAGGCCTTTGACTACTTGACTACCGAGCTACATCTAGTAGGCTTGAGAGTCAAGGTGTCAAAGTGTAGGGCATGGTCCCCTTTAGTTATCCCTCCCCACCTAACTCATTTGTATAGTTCCCCTTCATCGTCCTTCCCATCACGTCTAAGAGCATTTGATAGGAGGATTATGGGAGTCTTTGGTGATATTATTGGACTAGGGACTTTTGAGTGTGTGATAGGGAATTTGGCACATAGATAGATGGCTCTGCTGATCTTATTTGGTGGGGTTGGCTTACTATCTATGGAGGAGATGACACCTATAACATTTGTGGGTAGTTAGGCTCTCTTGGCACCCCTACTTTCCTCTCATTTTGTGGTTGCTAATAGGCCGGTTTTGGAGACTTATGTGATAAAGGTAGAGGGAGGATCCTTTCTCTCTAGGTGTTATTGCGGCAAATGAGAGATAGTCTATCCTCAAGAGCACAAGAGGATTTTCCACCTTTTGCTTCACTATCGTCAGATTGGACTTGAGGTTTACAATCTTCCTTGATGGAGTGACAATGTGAGCATACACTATATTCTCTCTTAGTTGACTCATCCATTCCTCATGCTACTAGAGCACGTCTTTGCTCTTGCTTCGGCAAGGATGCATGCTCTTGGATCCTAGCTCGACTGTGCATTAGGGCATTCCGACTCACACCATCTACTTTCTCTACAGCGATGAGGTTTCGCCTAGGTTTGGTCCACCCATCTGCATCTTCATTACTCCCTTGTGAGTGTGGTTCTACACTAGATGTAGTAGCGGTCCACATGACACGGTGTCCTTTTGGAGGACATAGGATAGCTACCCATGATGCCATTAGGGACATAGTGTTTGCAATGGCACGAGAGAATGAATACTTGGCTTGGAGGGAGAGTTCATATGCTTTGCAGACTACACGTGTCAGAATAGACTTATACTTGATCCGAGATGATCAGGTGACAATAGCGGATATCATGGTTATGGACCCTATGCAGGATATAGTTTCAGAGGGAGTGATTACCCATCTCCCTCGATGGGTGGCAAGTGCAATAGCAAGTCGCAAGGTCTCCAAGTATAGGGGCATGCAACAAGGTCACCTCTTTGTTCCTCTAGCCTTGGAGTTATATGGAGCTATGGACATGACATTTGACACAATTGTCATGGAGTGCGAGAAGGCTTATCATGTTAAGCGTCAAGGGGTACCATTCTCACTCTCATACTTTGTAGCATATTTTAGACAAAGTATGTCCATTGATCTACAAAGTGCAGTGGCTGGTGCAATCCATAGGAGAGCAATCACATTAGGTGATGTTTCTTTGGATGCTCCAATTGTGTGTAGACTGTACGACTTGCATAGCTAGGATATCTTAGGTGCAGTAGTGCATATTTCTCATATAGACTCTATTGGGGCTTAGCCCCATGTTATCTTTTTTGTCTCTCCCTTGTACGGCTTGATGGGGTCTTCCAATCCTTCATTTGTCCTACGTGGTTGCCTTCTTCCCTCTCCATTGGAATAATCATTTTTCTATATTCTTCCTTGGATCACATAAAACTAAATCTAAGCCAGCCAAATGCACATGTTTCATATATTTCTCACGTTTTAGACTATAAAATCGATGAACATTGAGATGTGATTATTAAGTGTGGAGTATCATTTAAGATACTTTCATTCATTATAAAAAATTAAACTTATATATTCTCTGAAATATGCATATTTTAAAATTTCTGAAACATTCTTTTCTTTTAACTAGGAAATCTACAACATATTGATCTTACATGATTTATCTTTCAACACTATCTTCCAGAAATTTCAAGATAAAATGTCTATATACCCTTGATTCTTTTGTTAAGATAAATAAGCTTGTGTTTACATGCAATCTATTAAGAAATTCTGAACCATTAAAAGCCATTTAATAAATCCCTTAAAATTGACAATCTACAAGTCTAGTTTTCAATTCTTGCACTTGTTATTATTTCTAATGTCCTTCCATCCAAATCTAAATTTTTTTATAGAATTTGTTAAAATTTTATCAACATAAGAAAAATTTAATATGCATGTAATTTTATTTCATTTATTCCAAGAGAAATGAGAAGAGAAAGGAAAAATAAAATAAAAATAAAACTATGAAAATGAAAATGACATGGAAAAAAATAAATTGAGAAAATAATTATGATACATAATCTGGCTTAAAGACAAATGGATCTGACTGACCCAACTTTGTATGGTGGCACCATGTAATACGATGATTTACAAACCTACACGAAGTCATTAATATTCAATAGCTTGAATATAATTCTACGTAATGAGTGGAGTTAACCATGTAGAATTTTGTTTAGAGTAAATTATTCAATAAAATGCAAAGGGATTATAGTGAAGTATCTAGAATCTTGTAATATATTACATATCTTTGGCTTATTATGTCTAAAGCATAGTTTTCTCAATTCTTTATCAATAAGAAACTCTTTTTGCAAAGTTATCCTCTTTATTAAGCCTTACTATTTCTTTCTCTTTTCTAATTTGTGGTGGATGATCTAGTTGGGCTTATTATACCAGCTTTAATTCAGTAACACATGGTCTTATTGTAATACTATTTCAAAAATTATAAAAAACTGTGTTAGTATACAATACTCTAAGACAAAATATTATAAAATATGCTATACTAAAATAAAAATTTTAATTTTAATTCATATTAATTTATTAAAATAAAAAAATTTATTTATGAAATGCATATGGACAGATTGTTTAGTTAAGTAAAAGATGCATATAAATATGTAGAAAGATATCAAAATTTGAGTGATAAGAACGTATACAAAAAGTAATTAGACCATATTTATTTTCATTTTTATAAAAATAAATAAATAAATAAATAAATAAATAACATAAATAAATAAAAACATAAAATAATCTGAATTTCTCAAAAATATTGAAATAAGAAGTTTCACGTATTTTCTTAAAAAATACATGAAATTTTACTAGAATAAAATGAGACCATATGATTTTCAAACAAAAAGATATTTCAATTTAATAAAACACAAAATATTTCTAAAATGAATAAAAAATATAGGACAATAACAAAATGAATGTCTTGCCCTCCATGGGCTTGGACTATTATCATAAAAAAACCACCTCGGATGGGTGTAGAATACTGATCATAATAGACTTACAACTGCAGAAAATATGGTAAAAATATGAAAAACTTGCGTGTGAGTTAGTAGATCTATCCCAGCGTTTTTGATGAAATTTAAATTTAATTCCATATTTATAATTTAAATCTTGATATATATGATTGAATTTGGATGTAAAATCTTCTCATAGCTTCGAATTTGCTTTCAGATATCAATATCCAAGGTATTTCCAGTTTCTGAGAGTTGCTCTTGATAGTAGATTACACATAATAATAACTAGACTTGAATATGTACTTGTATGCTTCTTGTGTTTCTTCTCTTTCAAAATTTATTATTTTCTATAATAAATACCTAATTATTATCCATTGAATCTTTTTGCTAGTAGATTGATTTCAGGAATTTTGGTTACTAAAGAATATATTATAAGAACGAAAGAAATGAATGGACGGTTAGTAATTTACTCCATGTAAATTGAGGTTGATGGTCGTTCTTGTTTGTAAGTTTTCTTCTCAATATCTGATTATGTTCTATTCAATGAATAGATTAAAATCTTTCTCTTATCTTTCTTTTATTTTTTATATCCCTCAATTGATACCAAGTGAATTATTGGTTTAATGAATAAATTCCTCTGTAATAAATAAAAATTATGTGTTTAAAAATAGAACTGTCCAGAAATCTATCAAACCAATCGTATCAAATTACCCAGAACAAACAAACTTTATCCACATCAACAAAATGAACATTATTCATTCTATTTTCTTTGGACAAAATTGTCAAGAATAACTGAACCTTAATAAATTTATTTGAACAGCACAGTTTTATTTGAGTAGTCAAGACTCAAATTGTTCTACCCTTCTTGAACTTTCCATCTGAATAATCCAAGATACAAATAACGAACGTTGTGGTGGTCATGGAAATGGAGATTTTTGTTCTCCATGTTCCAAGATGAGTTTTTTTTTAATAGAGAAAGAGAATAGATTTGTGAAATAACTATATGAGAAAGACTCAACCGGTCCCAAGTGCCACGTGATCCAAGGTCGCACAAGTGACTTCATGCAAGCAACTAATGTCTTGGGACACCAAATGGTAGTGTTTATGAAATTTGTTGCCACATTGGACTGACTCACCTTGTCAAGGCTTCAAGGGGGTTGGTTAACTCTTTTTTCCAACTAGAGCACTAGAGTACTTCTTTACCACTAGAGCAAGTCTTTGCTCTTGCTCAAGCAAGGGTGCATGCTCTTGGATCCTAGTTTGATCTTGCATTAGTGCATTCTGGTGCATTAGTGCACCAGCCACTTTCTCTACAGCGATAAGGTTTCACCTAGGTTTTGTACACCCATCTACATCTTCGTTACTCACTTGTGAGTGTGGTTCTACAATAGATGCAACAGCGGTCCATATGACATGGTGTCCTTATGGAGGATACCCATGATGTTATCAAGGGTATAATGTTTGCTATGGCACGAGAGAGTGGATACCTTGCTTGGAGGGAGTGTTCATATTCTTTGCAAATGACACATGTCAAAGCCGACATATACTTGGTCCGAGATGATCAGGTGATAGTGGCGGATGTTGTGGTTTACTCAGACCATGATGCAGTTTTGGACCTTACACATGATGCAGTTTTGGAGGGAGTGATTACTCATTCTACCGGATGAGCAGCGAGTGGTGTTGCAGCACACAAGGTCTACAAGTATAGGGGTATGCATCAAGGTCACCTCTTTGTTCCTCTAGCCTTGGAGATATATGGAGCAATGGACATGGCATTTGATACGTTTGCCAGGGAGTGAGCAAGAGCTTATCATATTAGACGCAAAGAGTACCACTCTCACTCTCATACTTTGTAGCATACTTTAGACAACATGTATCCATTGCTCTACAGAGAGCATTGGCTGGTGCAATCCATAGGAGAGCAATCACTCTAGGTGATGCTTCTTCAGATGCTCCCGTAGTTTGTAGACCTTACAATTTGCATAGCTTAGATATCTTAGTTGTGGTATGGCAGATTTCTCATATCTATACTGTTGGGGCTTAGCCCCATTCTACCTCTTTTGTCTCTCCCTTGTACGGCTTGATGGGGGTCTTCCCATTCTTCTTCTTGTGTTCTATGAGGTCTGCTTCTTGCTTGTTGAATCTAACCAAATTGAAGGACCAAATATGGTCAGTTAAGTCTTCCTTGGATAATTGATCGACCTTCTAGTTTCAAAATTTGAAATTTTTTTATTATCAAATTAATATTATCATATAAAAAATTATATGATCATTTATTATTAATCTAATTTTATTTTTTAAAATTATAAAAATAAAATATTAGGATTCTAACTGGTGCATATTTATAGTTATAATTATTCTCGGTAATATCTAAGTGGGGTCTATCAACAACACAATTTACTTTATGCACTATACTAGATGATCTAATTCTAAAATTTACAGAATGAACACACTAGATTTATGGAGTGGTTTATTTCTGGAAAATAACCGTGAAGAAGGACTTCTTTTAGTAATATTCTAGGAATTCTACACCCCATAAATCTAGCATTTTCACTCCGTAAACCATTAAATTTGAATAAATCCATAGATAGATGGCATAAAGAATCCCTAGACTACTTGAAGAAGAAAGTCATTGCATTTATTACCTCAACTTTAATATAATGAAGTAAATATAAAATAAAGAAGAGCTTCTCTGATAAGTATGATTTTAAGCTCTAAAACTAAAACAAAATAATAACGCCGAATAGATCAATAATGGTTCTAGACGTATAATTCACCTTATATATACAAAACGTTTAATTCAATTAAATGTAATCATCAGATATGTCCATGTGTTATGAGAAAAAAGGAGGAACAGAATAGGATCATGGAGAAATAATTGACTACATAATTCAACAATACATAATCTAGCTATTTTGAATTTTTGAGCTTAGATATTGTTTAGAACACGAGGATTAAATAGCGAAGTGTTTTACAATATTATTTTCATAGATCAATTTATGAGAGAAAGCACAAATTATGAAACTAGATACACTCTGTCAAAAGAATGTAATGTGGATATTGGATTTCCGCTTGCTCATCGTTTGAATACCTTACCCGGAAGGATGCCAACGATTGCATAAACATCATATGTTTTTGCAGTCAAGTTGTTCGGTAATTCAATCATATTTCGCTTGTCATACAACAATTCGAACAGGATTTGTGTTTCTGTTGGTCTTGCCTCAAAGAAGCTCCGCCACTAAGACAAATTTTAGAATGTTGTCCTACACCAAAATCCTTTTACCTGTTAAAAACACTCTAAGCAGGTTTTAAGTATGAAAATCCTTTTAACTGTTAAATACACTCGAATCAGGTTTAAGTATAAGACTGAGGACTTCACATTTCTGCGGTTCTTCAATGAGATCAGATCCGGGTGACACAAGAACGATAAAATGAAATATAACGGGTTGTCAAGTGAACTGAAGGGATGAACCATTGTTAAATTCATGAACCATTCATAATCATAAATGAACCATTCATCTCACCATTGTTAAATACTTTCCCCAGCTGATTATGCATGCATGAGATATTGTATAGCGGTATATTAGATTTTTGTTACGCATATATGTTCAAATTACCTTTAATTCTCAAATAGTATTTATCATACATAATCATCTTTTAGCATTAGTCTTCGTTTTTCTAACGAAACACCACTCGTTAAAATAAATATCATCTAAATTCTAGACCAGACTGGCGATAGTCATCCATGCTTGAGTGAATTCATCGCATCCAATTCACGAGCGATTAGTTCTTCCACGGATCGAAGTGAAAACACCTTAATAAATCTAAAATATTGCTTAACCATTCCTTTCTTCGTATCTAGTTCATTCACGAATATATGCAGAAAGTGGACTCGAGTGAAGAAGACTCTTGAATGAATGAAGTCTACTCATATCTTCCTTCTAAACTCGAACCCCCAGAATCAATCGTACTCATATTCTCGACGAATTTGAGAACCATGAATAGAGAAGTAAAGAGCAAAAACGTGGTGAAGAAGGTTTCCTCCCTTGCCAGGTAGCCTCGATTGGATGATAAAGGCAGAAAGAATGAGAAGATAGAGCCCAGAGCCAAACATTTGTAAGGGGCACTTGGTGGATGATTAGCCGGACATTCGATTTGTCACTGATCGCCTAGTTCGGCATGCATGTATAAGACTGGTGTTAATCATCGGATTTATTGACGTGTTTAACACGTACAAGCAAAGACTGGAATGGAATGTATGCACAGAGCGAGGAAGTGGGGAGCAGCCGCAGCTTGTCAAGCAAGTAATGTCCAGTACAGTCGTCCATGGGGGGAAGACAGACACTAATTCAAATGAATAATGAATAATAAATAATTGCAAATGAAGTCATGAAGAGGCATGGTTGGAAATCTATGAATTGGAATAATGAAATTTCTCCCTGTAAAAGCTGGCAACCGTCAACCCGACCTGGATCCCAAAAACATTCATTCATTGGAACCTTCGGGAGCACTCCAGTACCGTCGTGTCTCGCGAATAGGCCACCTTGCTTGCTAGCTAGCGATGTGGGTCCGATGCAGCGGCTACATTGTACTTTGTCCCGTAGAAATCAGCTTGTTGTAAGCCTTCCTTCAACTTAAGCTTGGCATGAGGAAGCAGCCCTCAGTTTTTCCATAACTCTGCTCGATTCTCCACCCTTTTCACGGATTTGAGAATAATGGAAGCTTGAATGTCTCCTTTCACAACCACTCTCTGGGTCTCCACATCCACACTGATTTCGTTCACCCCTGTGTAACACATATGTAGAGATATATAAGTCAGCACGAGTCTAAGCACTTGCAACCTCAGCAGTTCGTACAGTTGAGAGTTGTTTCTGTGGAGCAGATAATTCAAACACGACGAACAAACTTTCTCACCATCCAGGGAAGTTAGCTCGAACCGCACGTTCTCCGCGCATCCTTGACAGCAAAGGGGGACCTTCAGTTCAACAATGCTTTGAACCTGCAAAACTTTTGCATGATTGCAGGCCGGTTAGTAACGAAAACATATAGACAGTGTACGGGTTGGGTTTCTCATTTTCCTCGACATAAAGCCCCCTAAGATCTTCCCCTCCTAGACGTTTCGAAATTAGCTGAATAGGATTGACTATCTCACAAGACAATAGCTAGCGGGTTTACTATACCATGCCGCAATAAACCGAAATAGAGAAGTTGAAATATATTTACTGTCCATCATAAGGTAACATGTCTAGTACCATTCTTACTTACATTTGGAACTGTTGGAGGCCGGGCATTCGAACGGAAGCTGCGATTGGCATTTTCAGTCAGAAGATTTTTGCTGCCAACACCTGGAATTGTGTTGCTACCTCGACCGTAGAGCTTTGGTTTCTAGAAACCAAAGTAAAAGTTTCAAGAAGTAAGAATACAACGCAATCGGAACTGTTACAAACTCTCCCCGTAAAGTTTCAAGAAGCATGCAGACGTTGCAGTTGGAACGAAGTCTCTCAGCAAAAGTTTCAAGCCTAAGCATGAATAAGGTGCACTTGGAACAAATTCTCCCAGAGAAAATGGAAACAAGATTGCAGCAATGTTCATCTCCTTTACAAAATTGGACAATTAGTTTCCCAATTCGGCCGTACAAATGATAGAAAGCCTGAAGTGAATTGAGTGCAATGGCCCCCCCAAACTGCCACAACCTACTGAGACCTCAGTATTAAGGACGAAGCGACCTCAGGTGAAATGAGCTCACTTGTTTGTACGCAACGCCTGCTGCCGCCATTGTCTACAAAGTATGCTCGGTCCTCGGAATCAATTAACTGCAACGGCTGAGGACAACAAACCCACAGAGAAGGGAACTACTATCTGCTCTCTTGCTGTGTATCCTGATCTGAGGAAGCCACCTTTGAAGACAGAAAAGTGGACATATTGTTGAATGAATGTCGCTGAGCGTATGAAAAACTGAGGTTCATATAGTCCATCTTGAATCTTGATCCGATGAAAAAGGTTCGTCAATGTGTTCCAAAAAGCAATTGAAAGGGCAAGATATTGACTGCTGTGCCTCTGAAGTCTTCGAAGAGCAATCCTCTTTAGAAGCATAAGCACAAAATCATAAACTTGCTGAAGACTCCATGTATAGTACATATGCTTGACTCCAGTCCTAAGGCCACACAATGGTGATCCTTGCGAAGACCGAGAATTCTGAATTGAAGCGAACGAGTCACGGCTCTCTGAGATTGCAGGCTCTTCACTCAGACTGGCTTTACCATGACAACTTTCGTCCGGGAAACGGCGCCTGCCAAACTTAATCAGCAACGTTTGCCAACTGAATAAAGCTTAGATTCAGTTCCTTTCCATGTCGCCGTCTGAGACCTCAAAACATACAGTCGTATCTTGAATCCTTGATCTGAGCATTTCCGCGTTTCCCAGTTAGCTAAATATGGTGCAGGGCCGAGATTTAAGCAGTTTAGCGGTAGCAAGCTTTAGTAGTGGGCAATCATGCGTGGACTAACATACATGATCTTGGTTAAGCTTTGTTCATGTTCGTGTAGTGCAGCAGATACAAATCTCCCCACTACATGGCTCGTTTATTTGAAACCAAACATCTCGTCCTTTGGTCCTGTGAACGAATACAGTAGACTAATGATTATTTCTCCAGCACCTTTTCTCCTCAGGGCCCACATGCCCTCCATTGTAACCTGATAAAGCTTTCTCTAGACATTGGAAGGTTTGCATGAACGCTGCTCCCTCCGCCGTATACTTAGAAACTGCGCGATCATCTCCACTTTGGCTGAAAATTTCACGGTTAAACCCTCAAATTTATCTATCCCATCAAGTTCAGTGGAACTTCAGGTATGTCTGACTTTTTGATTATCTGGGCTGCTGGCATGTTTTAGTCCATTTCCCATCACATCACACAACGCGTTTTCAAACAGGTAGGATCGCTGGATCCCACCATTCGTACAACTGTAGCGGAAGCCCAGCCGCACAAATATGTATTGGCCACTGTTAACGAAGATTTTATTTTTGTCGTACATAAATGTAATACACGGTATTAAGCAGTGGGGAAATCGTGATGTTGCATTTTTCGCCTTATTCCCATAGATTCTTTTGTGAAACAAAATGTGTTGCTAGCGGGAAGATTCTTTCTTCTTCCTGGTGAGTTTCGACCCTCGTTCCCGTATCTTGTTCCGATAAGCTTCTGTCTCGTATTAAGCATGGATGAGTGAAGAAGTAAGGGCACGGGAAGACATCAAGACACGCAGATGGCGATTGTGCCAACAGCAGTGCAGTAGCCAGATAGCCAAATTAGACAGGCTCAAACAAAGAGTATAATACACAATTGAGAGGTTCTCTCTATTATCAACCTGCGGTGCAGCAAATCCTCGCCTCAAAACTAGAGAAGGTATCTTCTCTGCACCTGAATAGCTGAAGGACAATGACTTGAATTTGTATAGCCAGATTTTGGGTATTCTTATTGTGGCTGGAAGACTTCAAGAAGTTTCTACTTCACTCAGTCAGTTCTCACATACTCTTGTTCCTAAATAGGTCCCATCAGGTATTATCAGGGTAGCTTCACAGGAGCAATAGTACTCCCTATTAATTTGAAGCCAGTACCAGCATTAACGGAGATTTCATCTACGCATTGTGGAGATTTCATCAACGCATTGAGAACCGGCAGAACTAAGAGAGTACAGTGTCGAAATTTGGTCTCAAAAAGCTGTCCGTGAACGAGCCAAATATCTCCATCAATTATTGTCTTTCATCCCCACCACGATAACTCTGACCGTGATCACGTCCTACTTCTTTCTCAGTCTCTCGTCGTATAATTTACATGGAAAGGGTCAAAGTCAAAGTCACATAAACTGATTCATCAATCAACCGAGCGATGGATTGGGGAAGCTTTTCACTTGCCCGGAACTTCGGTTCTGCTTAGCACTACACAGTATATGCATATCATAACACTCGATTCCATTCTATTCCAAAAGACTTTCTCCACTTTTTGATGTCAAAAGTCCAAGCTATGCATTTAGGTTGGTGAATGAATTAAAGTTGGAAGTGCAAGAACTAGTCCCGATCACAGAAAGAAGTCAACAGTCATCAATCTCGCATGTCTCGGTTCACTCTTTGGCCCTGGCTATCACATTTAATCGAGAAGATTTTCGTGCATACTTCTAGAAAGAGGACTCGTTCACCAAATGTACTTTTCTATGTATTTGTGACGAACAGTGTCGTGAATTGTAATAGAATTCCGTACAAAATTCTAGAAAGAGGACTCGTTCACCAAATGTCCTTTTCTATGTATTTCTGCCGACAGTGTAGTGAATTGTGATGGAATTTCGAACTGGCATCATTGCACTAAGATAAAATGGAAAGGAGACTCATGCTTGATGTGGTTTTCCTTTTTTCAAGCCGTACAAGTGAACAAAGCTGGGAATCGAGACAAGACGTAACATGTGATCCAATGGTGTCATCCTTACTCCTGCACCTAAAATATATATAATAATGTTTATAAGTTGTATAGCCTATACACCAAAAGGGACATCATAAGCAATAGTGAGATTATTATCATAAGTAATATCACATAGAGTGATTGTTTTCTTGTGGATGGCTGACACTCTTGTGTGATTTTAGGGTTTAGAAGTGATATCTGCTCATATTATCCTTTTGAAGAAATATCAGAGATGCTTATAGATCATCCCAAAATAGGCCTCCAACGGACAGACTGATTTGATTATTCTCTTGAATGTACTCTTGAGATGCTTGTCTTGATTATGCTCTGCATATGTGTATTAGAAGATGTCACAACATTTATCTACTTTGATTGAGGTTATTCTTACTAGAACAAGGAAGAATACATCATTAAAATTGATTGTTTCAGGAATCTATCTATTCAGCTTTTTGTTGATGAATCAATGTGTGATAGGCTCTTGGAAGAGAGGACAGTAGGTTGCTTTGGCGTTCCATAATAATGATGATTTGAAAAAGAGAAAGTTTATCAAATCCATGATAGCTAGATGTCCTTAATGCTCACTAGAAATGGGATCTCTTCAACTTCATTGCTACAATCCTATATTAGGTTTTGCTGAAAGGAAAATATACAGCAAGGGAAAGAAGAAAATATGTAGGGAAAATTTAACCAAATTATTTAGTTCAGAATATTCAATAAGACCTTTTGGAAGCACTTAAAAGGCTATGCTTTGAATAAAAAGTTGTGATTTTCTCTCGGATGAATAATAGCCTCCCAATAATGACATCTAGCCCTAGCATCCAAACACGACACTATAGGCAGGTTTTACTATGTACCACAATTGCACAAATGTAATCCCAAACAACAAACAACTACTATCTTGATTTGGATACTTTTCTTCATATCTGTATCTCAACTAGTCCAATCATAATCTTTGTTTAACTTTTTCACATTGAGACTTTAGGAGATGAAGGATTATGATACATGGACAAGGTGTATCTAAGCAACTCTTGTTAATCCTACTTGGGAAATAGAAGCAATGATGACGGTCATATGAATGGTTGTACTTCCAAATGTTTGCTATTGTAACATCAGTGCTTAAAGAGTACCTATCTTCAAATATTATCTACGTTTACTTTATTTCCAATCTAGAAGACATTGTTTTTAATATTCCTCAATAAAGTTTGTAAGATTCTCTTAGTTATCTCAATAGACTTTTTAAATATTTACTTAAATAACCTTTCATTCTCAAACTTAGTTTTATTTCTACAATCTAACACAACCTAATATTCTTCTATAATTTTAAACCAACTTATCTTGATCTACCAACAATTAATCCAATAATATTTCCAATTATCAAGTTCCCCAAAACTTCATGAAATTTTGCTCTTTAGGTACTCCTTTTTTCTCCTTCCCCTTTTAATGAGTCTCCTCTTTCTTAGTTCTTAATTTGATATATAGTAAGATATTGAATATTGTTTAGTATTTTCAGCCATTCTTTTCCAATATTGTAACATGTATTTTTTAAGCATTGAACCAAATATTAACCTTTGGTCATCCTTTAATGGAACTAAATTTTAGAGAGTATTGATCATAAGAAACAACTTGAATTCTATTGAGAAAACGTTCTTGATGGAAGAAAAAAAAATCAATCTCTTGGATCTGATCGGAGTTAATTTAGCCTCGTTGAGATAAATTATATCTATTTCAGTTATCTTCTAAACCAGAATAAGTTAATTATATATTCATATCTTTGTCAAAAGTAACTTATGGTTTAGTCCAACATTATATGCTTGCACTTTGTCTTCTTATAAAAAATAATTCAATTCCATATGATATGCTAATGCATTTTTCTTTTTCTTTTTCTTTTTCTATTAGAATGTTGAACATATTGTCAGAGTCTTTGAATTTCGATTAATATTAATGTTTAACTAAACAAATTAATACTTCAATACTCCATAGGTTTAGATGGAAGCCAAAAATGATATTTAAAACTATTTTTTAACTTGGAGACTTGTCTGTTCAATTTTTTTTCCTATATCAACATTACTTGTGGCTTAATGTAAATTTTTAGAGCAAGGATTTGTGTTAAACTAAATATGTAAGTGTATATATATCTATAATAAAAAATTAAACCTCTATTTAAAATCATAAATAATAATATTAAACATTTATATTAAAGGACATCACTTCATTTCTTTTATAAGGAATATATAGCATCTCTATCCTTTTGATATGTTCTGAATGATATTTTAGTACCATCTGATGATTTATTACAATATCTTATCATTTGTATGACTTATAGCTTTATCCTTATGTATAGAAACAGTTATTTCTTATTCAATAAATGGATAATTATGAAATCATATATTAAAATATTTTAATTACTTCAAAAAATCATGATTACTGAGCAGAAAAAGTAAGCTACTTTAGTTATATCATTTCCTTCATATAAAGGTATTCATTATCATCTATCAATAGTACCAATACTTTTATCTTTTTTTCCAAGTAATAATTCATTTAATATGGATTTATATCATCATACTATTTATTTTTTTATTTCATTTTATTTTTATAATATTTAATATTCTGATATATTTTCAATATATAAGATTCCTAGAAAAGGATATTTCCTTTATAATTCATATATTCCATTTGGATATGTCTTGTATATGATACTTTAAACTCTATTAATAATACTATTAAAAAGTTTAAGATGATCATTAATGCATTATCTCCATACACCAAATCTTGAGAGGTTTATGGGGAGCAAGTCTCTACATTATAACTTCAAAATACTGGAATCATCACATTAGTTACAAGTTTAAGAATACAAATGTCCTTTCATAGTTTAAATTTTATTATTTTATTATTTTTTAACACAAAATGTCTATCATTCATAATAATGTTCCATTATGATGTATTAAAGGAGCCATTATAATTATCAATATATATAGGATAAGCTAAAATGATTGAAATTAAAATAAAATAAATACTAAGATTCTAAAGAATAGCAGCCAATAAACGTATATGTAAATTCAACTCTGTTTGACTCTTTCTCATAGTAGAATAATAATAATTTGCAAAATTTAATAAAAATTAAGGTATCAAATAAAAAACCATTGTCATAAGGCTTAAAAGATAAACTAGCCAACGAAGAGTATCTATAAAAATTTTCTATAGTTAGTGGCCTTGCTAAAACCACATTTACAAGAGCTTTTATGAATGCGTAGAATATACACACTATTTGTCATCCGAATATATAACCGAAATGTAATCTTCATTTCAGTCTAGCTAGTCTAATGATAAAACTTCAGCGAGGCTCAAAGAAGCTACGTTAGAGTCAGTCACCTAGCCTCTGTTGAGCAAAGGTGACCTTTCCCTGCTGCTGAAATGCAAATTCATGCTGTCGAAATGCGGCACGATTCTCTACCTGCTTAAAGAGAGACTGCTGAAATGCAAATTCATTCTGTCCAAATGCGGCACGATTCTCTACCTGCTCAAAGAGAGACGACACGCATTCGTGTCTTTCTCAAGACCATGAGAGTCGGGGAAGCACCTTTCTCCACTGCGCTATCTGACTAATATACGATTAACTCGTTACTTGATTACTTAACTAGTTTCCTTGATTGCCCTAAAATGGCCCATGTCTTTACTTCATGTGTTGAACATCTCAAATCATCCCGCAAGGAAAGTAATGTGTTTGCAAAGAAAATGGGAGATGAGAGCATCCATTATGAATCCATTGGGTAAAATTGGCAGTTGTTAGTTCTTTATTTACTGTCTACAAGAGGATACTTCATCTCAAGTGTTAAACACCTTTTGATTTCTTGATATTGACTTTAAGGTAGGCACATAAAACACCTGGAGAGAGCGTGGGGAACAATGTTTGTCTCTTGATGAGGAATAATCCAGAACAGAAAGAAAATAACCCCGACTTCATGATCTACATCTGTCCACTTGCTCCGGTAAGCAAGTGTCTTGAATGCAAGATGTAAAAAGCTGATGCTTTACCTTTATTATACTACATGCTTTTAGTTATGTTATTTCTATTTCATAAAAGTGTGATCCAAAGCATAGACGATATAATATAACGCGTTCTTATTGATTAGTCTTACTAAGAAAGAACCCAACTCATAGGTAATACAGGTAGGGTGTTTATGTCGTGTATGGTTTCGGTGAGACATTCAGAAGGTCAAAAACAGAAGGCACAATGAAAAGGGAAATCTTTTTAGCTTTTTTATGTACTTCTTTCTTACTCTTGAGGGGGATATGTTATGCCCATCATTATATAGCTAAGTATATTTATGGAAAGATATGTCACTCCCAAGAAAAAGAAAGAAACAGGATTGTGATGCTTGATTGCCTCAAAACCAACGCCCTTGAAAAACTTCAAGAATAACAGACATTCATGTGCAGTCCAAACGCGAGTTTGCAGTTACAAATGTTTTCCATTTATACGAAATCTCTAGAAAGTCTGGAAAGATTGCACTAACGCGAGTAAGTGAGTGCAACATCTCAATAAAGTTCCATACATTGAGGGTATGAAGATTTTAATATCAAGTATCTAAACTTATATTCTAAATAAAGATATTAAGAATAAAGAGAAAGAAATGATGAAACTTTAGTTCATGTTATTTTTGTTTGATGTAGAGAAAACGATAAGATGTAATAGATAGGAAGTATATGTGGAATAAATAGTTTGTTATCAAGTTTTGTGTCATAGATTATTATGTACGTAATTTAAGTAATGTGATTGCTAAAACCAATTATCTAAGAATCTACCAGTTATGTAGCTCATTATTAATGAATTAATCATAGAAAACATCCGTAAGAATCAAAGATCATAAACTTATGTTTTTAGAAGGAATTCTAAACCATTTCAGAAAGTAATTTTATGTATTTATTATGCTATTCCTCATTGAAGTTTCTGAAAATCTTGCAATTATAGGATTTTCAAAATGTTTTCAAGGTCTATTGCACATTTTAAGACCACAATTTATAAAACCATTTGCATAATTTTTTGTTTGTGTGGAACCTCAATGCACCGATGTGTAGAGATGCACACTAAAGATGCCCTTGTATGAAAGGTTGAATATATACGAGCGTTGGAAAATCCTATAGTATTTGGACAAACATATAAATTCAAAAAAAAAAGGTCTTGCTTGATACTCAAATATAATTTCTATCTACACGAAGAATGATAAGATGGAAAAAATCAATTATTGATATTAAATCAAGATAGCAAATATTAGATATCTTCAAAAGATATATGAGAAATTCTCATTTTTCATTAGTTCTCAGCTGATTTTTATTTTTTTGAAATATTTCAAATAAAATACAAAGCCTTATACCATGAAAAATGACAGAAATTTTTTGTATAACTTAAAAGTAATTTCAAATTCCTTGGCTCTATGTAATTTAGAGTAAAAGAAGAACTACCAAAGAGATTAGATGCTCTAAAATTGTAGACACTTTTAAGGAGGAATCCAACTCTAGGTGTTCATAATTAGTATGAGTACTAAGTATGTAAGAGCTCTTGTATAAGATCTTGTAAGATATATTAAGAAGAAAGAGAGGCTTATATTACGGCTAGAGTTTTACTAGTAAAAGATATTGACAAAAGGAAAGACTAGTTATGAGAGTCTTGAACTAGTAAATTAATTGCTAAAGATTTAGTTATGAAGCACTTGACTAAGGTTAATATACCCTAGTCAAGTGCTTATATATACATCATGTGATTCTTCATGCTATAGTATTAATTGTTGTCTTAAATTTTACATAATACAACAAGACTTACATGATATTTTAGTTAAAAAATATTCATGTAAATTACTAGAAACTTCTAAAAGATACTCAAAATTTACCTTGAACTTTTTATAAAAGAATATTCAAAAGGTATGTAGGAATCTTCCTAAGGATTACATAGGCTAGTAAGGTTTTCAAGAAACTTCTTGAGTGGAAGACAAAGAATATAAAAGACCGAGACTGAGGAGAGAATTAGGAGAATGGAAGATCACATTGGGACACTTGAATGAGGGAAAACTTTGGATGCATAGCATGAGCTTCAGCTTTGGTATTTATAGGGAGCATACAAGGCTCTTGAGGAGCTTCTCAAGAAGCTTCCTTGAGCCCCTTTCTTGGAGTGCAAGCCAAGTTAACCGAGAAGCTCTCAAGAAGTTTCCTTTTAGAAACTGCCTACTTGGCGTGCAAGCTAAATTAGTCGGAAGTTTCTAGAAACTTCCTTCTAGAAGCTACCTACTTGGGGTGCAAGCTAAGCTAGCTTGGAAACTTTCCAAGAAGCTTCCTAGATATTTCTGGAATATTTTAGGCTAATTTGGCCTATTTGCTACTTTGTTAGCCTTAATTAACTTCATCGCTAAATTCCATGGTCTTACATATTCTCCCACCGCTAGTTGGTGACATCCTTGTTTTCATTGAAGCTTCAAACTCCCGGATGGCTATTTGTGCATTTTGGAGATGAGAAAGAGGTTCCCATGTGGCATCATGAAGAAGATACCCTTTCTAGAGGACCTTGTACTCCGTATGTTGTCGGCGGCCTTGTTGAATGTGGCAACGCACAAGGATACAATCAACTTTGTACTCCTCATGATCATTGATAGGGACGTGGAGGAGGAAGAGGAGGTTGGACACAAGAGGAAAAAGAAGATGGGTTAAGAACAAAGGGTTTCAACTTAGAAATGTGAAAGATAGGGTGGATGCACATATGACAACGCAAGGCAAGTTGATAAGCAACAAGAGAGATGATTTGGGTGACATCAAAGGGTCTTATCCAATTAGGTGCAAGTTTATGAACTTGTTTATCAAGTGGGAGGGGTAGATTACTAGAGGAGAGCATGACCTTATCACCAACTTGAAAGGTGAGATCACGACGATGGTGGTCCATATATTGTTTCTATTGATTTTGAGCAACAAGGAGATGAGATTTGGCTTGTTAGAGGGATTAAGGTATGGTGGTCAATAAGGTAGAAGTATGAGGGACATGAGATGGAGGAGGAGCAAGAAGGGAATTTGGAATAAGTGGATCTTGGACAAAATTGAGGAAGAGAAGAAAGAATCCGATGCTTGCTTGTTTGGAATTATTATATGGAAACTCTCCAGCTACAAGACATTCATCCCAATGGGTATGGTGGATGTTGACAAAGGCACAAAGCATATCCTCCAAGGTGCAATTTTCACATTAAATTTTTCCATTAATTTAAGGATGATAGGCAATAGACAAAGTAAGCTTGGTGTCAAGTATCTGGAACAGTGCTTGCAAAAATTTCCCAATGAATTGAGGATCATAGTTAGAGATGAGTACACAAGACATCCTATGATGCTTGAAGATAGTGTCAAAGTAGATCTATACCAATGTTGGAGCATCCATGGTATCAAAGGTTGGTGCCAAATGGATTTGCGTACTAAACTTGTCCACAAACACCACAATTGATGTGTGATCTTGCTTTGTCTTGGGCAAGGACGTGATGAGATCCAAGCTCACATTTTCCCATCAAGAAAATGGAATGGCAAGTGGTTGAAGTAGTCCACTCTATTTTTGGTTGTTGGCCTTGTTGCAATGGCAGCTGTCACACAATCAGACAAACTCTTGAACATCTTGTGTCATGTTGGACCACCACCATTGCATTGGAGAGTACCAAGCTCTTGTCCATACCCATGTGACCAGCGATTGGTAAGTCATAGGCTTCTTGGAGGTGCATAAGTTGGAGATCATCCTTGGTTGGAACATAAATCTGGTTCTCACAAAATAGAAGGCCTTCCTTATAGGAGAAGTTATTGTACACCTTGTTAGATGATGCAAGACAACCTTGAACCATCTAAAATAAATGATCTTGTTGTAAAGTTATCTTAAACTTGAGTTGGACTTTGGAGTCAACTGATACCATCATAATTGCCATTGTGATAAGAGGACGAGACTTCAAATCATGTCATCTTGATAGGGCATCAAGGATGACATGGAACCAACCAGGTTTGTATTCAAGTTTGATGTCAAATAATTGTAGTTGTCCCTCCCATTGATGATGTCAATTCTTCATGTGTTCCAAGTGTAATGTTTGCAACAATGGTTTGTGATTGGTTTACATGATCACTTATTTTCCCAAGAGATAATGCTTCCATACTTTGGTGGCATATACTGTTGCTAGTTGCTCCCAATCTCATGTAGAGTAATTCCTTTCTATGGTGTTTAATCGTTGAGACACAAAGGCAATGGGACATTTGGAAATTCCTACTACAACACAGCTCAATGGCAAAGTAAGAAGCATCAAATTCAACCACACAAGGTAGTTGAGGATCATATGTTCAAAGAATGGGTCTTGAAGACACCATATGTTTCAACTTTTGGAATGCTTCTTCATGCTTGGCGGTCCATTGAAAGTTTGAGTTTTTCTCCAAGAGGTTGGTCAATGGTGTTGCCATGTGTGCATAATAATGGATAAACCATCAGTAAAAACTTACCAATCCATTAAATGCTCGCACCTCTATGGTATCCTTTAGAGTAGGCCAATCATCAATGGCTTTGATTTTCTCCTCTTCCATCTTGATGCCTTCTTATGAGATCTTGTGATCCAAGAAGGTGACTTTCTTATGCCAAAAGGCACACTTTGACTTCTTGTAATAAAATTTCCATTTTTGTAGTCACCTTAGGACTTCCTGCACATGATTTACACATTCTACTTTCATCTTGTTATAGATTAAAATGTCATTCAAGAATACCACAATGTACCGATCTAGTAGTACATCCAACACTTGATGCATTTGATCCATGAAGACTACGGGAGCATTAGTGAGCCAAAAAGGTAGAACTCTCCATTCAAAATACCCATACCTTATGCAAAAGGTAGTCTTTTTCACATCCTCCCTATCATTGAGGATTTGCCAATAGCCACTGCAAAGATCCAACTTAGAGAGAAGTATCATGCTTCATTCAATTGATCAAGCAAGTCATAAAATCAAGGCAAGAGATATGCATTCTTTACCATTTGTTTATTGAGCACATGGTAATCAATATAAAAACAAAGTCCTCCATTCTTCTTTGGAACAAATAGTACTGGTGCTCTCTAAAGAGATGTACAATATTGTATGAAATCCTTTTCTAATAACGCCACACGTGTTGTTTGCAACTCCTCCAACTCCTTTGGTGAGAGTCAATAGATTGGTCCACTCATTGGAGTACTCCCTAGCAATAACTCAATCTTGAAGGGCATACCACAATTGGAGGATAATCCCTTTGGCATATCATCCAGAAATATATCTAGAAACTCCTAAACTATTTGATCAACCACTTCTTGATGAGAATCTTGACCCTCCTCAGATTCTCCTTGTACAAGTTGCTTGATCCATACCGCAAAAATAAACTTATTCTCCTTCAAAGCTTGCTTTCCTCACAAACTTCCCATCTTGGGACTGACTATTCTTAGATGTCTTACTCAAAGGTGCCAGATAACCTAATTGGAAATTCCTACCTTGGTATTGTACTTGAATTTGTCATTGGTTCCAATCAAATTGAACCTTATGATGTTCAATCCAAGGCAAACCCAAAATGACATCATAGTGTAGAGATGCTACCACAAACCTCATATACTCCAAATACTCCTTCCCAATTTTGAAGGTAATAGGATGTGAGGTATAGAATACACAACCCTCTCTACCATCCACCATCATCAATCTACTTCCAATTACTGTCTTGATAAGAATATTCAATTCTTTTGCTTATTGCATAGACATGCAATTCTTTGAACTTCCATAATCAACCAAAATCTTACAACCATGATTAGATATCATACCTACAAGTAAAGCAAACTTACACAGCTCAAGCCTTCAATACCGTTGGAACTAATCAAGTTCCCAATAGGTGGCTCAAAATCTCCTATTGGGATTCCTCATGTTCCTGATCATTTTGCCCCACAATCTCCATTGGGCAATTTGTCAAGATCGCTCATTCTTGAGTGGACATTCAACAATGTGATGTCCAATTTGGTGATAATAAATCTAACCACCATTTTGCCACAATCTTTCTTGATTTACTATACCAAGTGGTCTTCATTGGATGGCATCAATCTCCATCGGTACCGGCTCCTCCACACGTGTGTTGTAAAAGACCAAGACCAAGGAGAGAAATAGGAGAATGGAAGATCACATTGAGACACTTGAGTGTGGAAAACTCCAAATGCCTAGCATGAGCTTTGGCTCTGGTATTTATAAGGAGCATACAAGGCTCTTGAAAAGCTTCTCAAGAAACTTCCATCTAAATGTCACCTACTTAGCATGCAAGCTAAACTGGTTGGAAGCTTCTAGAAGCTTCCTTCTAGAACCTACTTACTTGAGGTGCAAGCTAAGCTAGCCGGGAAGCTTCCCAAGAAGCTTCCTAGATACTTCTAGAATATTCTAGGCTAATTTGGATGACAAGGTGGATGCACATATGACAAGGCAAGGCAAGGCAAGCTGATAAACAACAAGAGAGATGATTTAAGTGACATCAAAGGGTCCTATCCGATTAGAGGCAAGTTTACAAACTTGGGTATCAAGTGGGAGGGGTAGGTTACTAGAGGAGAGCATGACCTTATCACCAACTTGAAAGGTGAGATCATGATGATGGTGGTCTACATATTGTTTTTGACAATTTTGAGCAACAAGGAGATGAGATTTGGCTTGTTGGAAGGATTGGGATATGGTGGTCAAGAAGGTGGAAGTATGAGGGACATGAGACAAAGGAGGAGCAAGAAGGGAATCTGGAACAAGCGGATCTTGGCCAAAATTGAGGAAGAAAGGAGAGAATCTGGTGCTTGCCTATTTGGAATTATTATATACAAACTTTGCAACTGCAAGACATTCATCTTAATTGGTATGGTGGACGTTGACAAAGGCACAAAGTATATCCTCCAAGGTGCAATTTGCACGTTCAGTTTGTCTATCAATTTGAGTATGATAAGTTGTGAACAAAGTAAGCTTGGTGTCAAGTATCTAGAAGAGTGCTTGCCAAAATTTCCTAGTGAATCAAGGATCACAATTGGAGATGAGTACATGAAGCATCTGATGATGTTTGAAGATAGTATCAAAGTAGATACACACCAATGTTGGAGCATACATGGTATCGACAATTAGCGCTAAATGGATTTGCTTACTAAACTTATCCACAAACACCATAATTGTTATGTGACCTTGCTTTGTCTTGGGCAAGGACATGATGAGATCCAAGCTCATGTGTTCTTATCAAGCAGATGGAATGGAGAGTGGTTGAAAAATCTACTCGGTTTTTGGGTACTAGCCTTGTTGCATTGACAACTCTCACACAATTGGACAAACTCTCAAATTTTGGGCCACCATCATTAGCATAGGAGAGTACCAAAGGTCTTGTCCACACCCATGTGACCAGCGATTGGTGAATCATGGGCTTCTTGGAGGCGCACAAGTTGGATATCACCCTTGGTTGGAACATAAATCAGGTTCTCACAAAATAGAAGGTCTTCTTTGTAGGAGAAGGTGTTGTACTCTTTGTTGCATGCAACAAGAAAACCTTGTACCATTTGAAAGAAAGGATCTTGTTATAGTGCTATCTTAAACTCAATTTGGACTTTGAAGTCAACTAACACCGTCATAATTGCCGTCGTGATGAAAAGAAGAGACTTCAAATCAGGTTGTCATGATAGGGCATCAGGGATGACATAGAACCAACCGGGTTTGTACTCAAGTTTGATATCAAACAATTATAGTTGTTCCTCCCATTGATGATGTCTACTCTTCATGTGTTCTAAGTGTAATGTCTGCAATAATGGTTTATGATCAGTTTGCATGATCACTTGTTTCCCCAAGAGATAATTCCTCCATATCTTGGTGGCATATATCATTACAAGTTGTTCTTAATCTCAAGCAAAGCAATTCCTTTCAGTTGTATTTAGTCAAGATACAAAGGGAATGGGATGTAGTCCATCTAGGAATTCCTACCGCAACATAGCTCCAATTGCAAAATTAGAAACATCAAAATCAACCACACAAGGTAGTTGATGACCATATGGTTGAAGAATGGGTTTGAAGACACCATATGTTTCAGCTTCTTGAATGCTTCTTTGTGCTTGGTGGTCCATTGAAAGCTTGAGTTCTTCCACAAAAGATCAATCAATGGTGCGGTCACATGAGCATAATAGTGGATGAACTGTCGGTAAAAACTGACCAATCCATTAAATGCATGTACTTGTAGTGTAATACCAAGGGTTAGCCATATGATCTAGATGTGAAATTTGGTTTGGTAACATCTAGAATGATGTTATACATGATGGTCAAAATAGATCAGATAGAAGTATCACCAAAAGAGTACTTCTACTAATAGGGCAGAAACCAAAATAGACTTGAGAACCTTAGAACCAATAGCTAGACATATGATTTAAAGGTGAGAATTGGTTTGGTAACATCTGGAAGGATGTTACACATGATGGATTAAACAGATCAGAGAGAGATATCACCAAAAGGGGACTTCTACTAATAGAGTAGGAACCGAAATATGCCTGAAATCTTTGAAGGCAATTTCGGAGACCTAAACGGATGAATTAGGCCTCGAAAATGTGCAGATTCCCCCCCCCCACGGAGGAGAGGCTGGCCTTCCCTCCCCCCTAGTTTGTCTCATCGAGAGCTTTCCAACGGTACCTTACTCATGTGATTCTGAGATTCCTACATGAAGATTCCCTAAAAGATTCCCTCTGGTCAAAGCTCGTTTCACCAACCAGATAGGACCTAGACCAGACAGGTCACACATCCAAGTAAGTAATCCAAGGGAGGAGCTTGCTGACATATCACCTATCTGTGTCCCTAATCCTATGGTGGAGCTTCCTTGGAGTAGATCCTCTTTGTCTATATAATAAAGAGAAGGTGCTCCCTTGGGGGCAGCGAATGTTTGAGTGTGCAATCTGTGTTTTCTCTCTTCTCTTGTCCTCGAAGTATTACAATGGTATCAGAGCGAGTGTTCTAGTCCAAGAGAGTGGATCACCCCTCTTGGAATAGCACGAAGTACTGAAACTGAGTAATTTGAGGTGGAGAACATAGAGTAATTGCTAGACTTAGGAAGGACTTTAGAGAGCGGATGGGATGGATGCGCCAGGGGGACAATTTCCCACACCTAGCTTTCTATTCTCAAACCCATTCCACATCAAGGTTATGTACATCCAACGTGAGCAGATGAGAGTATCGCTAGTGTATCACTTTGGTGCGGAATTCATGGACAGAGTGATGAACTCACCAAACCCAGTGATTCTACCTGTGGTGATATATGACAGAGAGTGGGATTTGACGATCTACATTCTATTATGATAATATGGATATGAATGTCCCAAATCCTCTCCCTTTCAACACTCAAGTAGAAATCCGTTATGTAGTGAGGCCGAAATTGATGTTTAGAGATTTTGTGGTTAGGAATTTTGGTGAGGAGTATTATCAACGAGTGATAGCTTCTGAGGTCCCAATGGTAGTTCCGATAGTTCGTGCGCCTTCCAGAGTGATTATATTGCCTCTGTATTGAAGTAGATGTTAGCAATTGGGTGTTGTAGGAACCATGGATCCGCAGTTGCAAGAGCTGGTGCAAGGAATGCAAGGGATGTTGAATGAATTTCGAGAGATTAAGATGACCATGGAGACATTGCAAAGTCAAAAGCAGATCCTCAGGAACAATCAAGCCATGCAAGAAGAAGAGCCGTCTCAAAACCAAGTACCTGTGACTGAAGTACTTGGAGAGGCACCCGTGCTTACGAACCCTATCAACGATGAAGCCACATTGCTACTCCGGATGAAGAAGACCTGCAACATCGAGCCTTACAAGGGGCAGCGTACGATGGGAGTAGTAGAGAATTGGATCTCGAGAATGAATCGATATTTTTGATTGTTCTCAACAAAGATCACAGAGCATGCTGCAGGCGTGTTTGCATGTGGGTACTTGACCGATAAAGCCCTCACATGTTATGATGCTTGGGAACGATCCATGCTGGCAGAGAGAAGGGAGGTCACATGGACAGCAATGCAAGAAGGACTGCTCAAGAATTTCCAATCGGTGGATTCTGTGCAGATGGCTCGAACCCGACTATGGGGATTGAGATAGAAGAATAGCGTACAAGAGTATGTGGAGGCATTTCTGGATCTACAAGTTGCAATTACCGACATGAGTCCAGCAGAGGCTCTCGACAATTTCAAACGAGGGTTGAAAGAGCGGATTCGCCAAGAAATCATGGTGCAAAACCCTCACACGGTATTTGAAGCTATTGCTTGTGCGCAGAGAATAGCCGGAGCATTAGGTGGAGGTGAAGGAGTAGTTCCACCTCAACATTATTGGGCAGAAACGCCACACATGGGTGGACCAGTACCGATGGAATTGGGCAACCTTCGATTCCGGGATTGAGGAGCACGGCCGCTTCAAGGAGAGCGGAGACGGGTAGAAGAACGAAGAGATGGAGTCCCACGAGGAGAAGGGACTCGAGGAGAACAACACCGTTGTTACAATTGTGGCCGTATTGGGCACATATCTACCAGTTGTCGCACTCGTTTCCCTAGAGGCCCTTGGCCTTCATACAAGCAATCTTTGAACAACATGGAGAGGCACATTGAAGAGGAGGAGGTGGAAACCACTTCGGAAAACGAAGATCGCCAGTAAATGTACCTCGCGGCCTTACTGGCTCAATAAGGAAGCAGAGAAGCAAGGGAAGGAAGAAGAATAATGCGCAAAGATCCCGAAAGGCAACCTCACAATTGATTGTCGTGAATGGAATCCTAGAAGGTAATCAAGTGAGAGTATTAATAGATCCGGGAGCAACAGAGAATTTCTTGTCTCGCTCTGTTGCAATAAGCTTGGGAATGGATCTAGAGAGAGATGGAAGTAAAGAAGTAGAGTTACCAAATGGGCAAACAAAGAGGATTGAATCATTACCTAGACGGGTAACCCTCTCTGTAGGAGAGTATCAGGAAGCAATTGAGTGGTGAGTGATACAATTAGCCCGTTATGATGCAATTTTAGGCATGCCATGGATGGAGTTGTACAACCCAATGGTGGATTGGAGGAAGAAAGTAGTGAGAACCCACCAATGGTCAATCATTGGGGTTAAAGAAAAATCACACAGGCAGAAACTGCCTCTATATGTCGTAGGAATGACAACTGTCTGTAAAACCGATAGATGTTTTTTGGGTCTAATAAGAGAAGTCCAGAGTGCACAACTCGCTGGACAAATTCCTGAGAAATTGAAGGATGTGGTGGATGAGTTTCAAGATGTCTTTCCCGATGATCTACCCTCAGGATTACCACCTAAAAGGCGAGTAGATCACAAAATAGAGACACTCCCGGGGAAGACACCTCCTTGTAAGGCCCCATATCGCCTATCACCTCATGAGTTGGAGGAGTGTAAGACTCAAATTGAGGAGATGCTACAGAAAGGGTTCATCCAACCTAGCGTATCACCATATGGGGCCCCTATCTTGTTTGTGAAGAAGAAGGATGGTACAATGCGCATGTGCATTGATTATCGGGGTCTCAATCAACAAACAGTGAAGAACAAGTACCTCTTACCTCGCATGGATGACCTGTTTGATCAACTCCATGGAGCGAGGTACTTCACCAAACTGGACTTGCGGAACGGTTACAATCAAATCCGAATTGCAGAGGAGGATGTGTACAAAATTGCCTTTCGAACCAAGTATGGCCACTTTGAGTATCTTGTGATGCCTTTTGGCCTCACCAATGCGCCTGCCACTTTCATGAGCCTAATGAATGGCATATTTTGTCCATACTTGGATAAGTCTGTTATCGTCTTCTTGGATGATATCTTAGTATATAGTAGCACGATGACAGAACACAAACAACATCTACGAGAGGTCCTCCAGATTCTAAGACAGAATCAATTGTACGCCAAAATCTCAAAGTGTGAGTTTGGCAAGTCTGAAGTAGACTACTTAAGGCATCGAGTAAGTGCAGAGGGCATTCAAGTATTGACAGATAAAATAGAGGTCATTCAAAAATGGAGTGTCCCAGAAGATCAGACTCAACTTAAGAGCTTCTTGGGGTTGACGGGATTCTATCGTAGATTTGTCAAGGACTTCTCCAAGGTTGCATAGCCTTTAACGGCACTACTTGGCAAGGGGAAGAAGTGGACATGGGGAACTGCACAAGAGTTGGCCTTTCAAGAATTGAAGGCCGCCTTGCTACATGCACCAATCTTGAAGTGGTATGACCCAAAACGTCCAATCAAGTTGGCTACGGATGCATCAGGCATAGCAATAGGAGCAGTCCTACAACAAGAGTGGCATGACGGATGGCATCCAATTGCATATTTCTCTCAAAAGTTGTTACCGGTAGAGCGCAACTACCACACCACAGAACGAGAAGAGCTGGCCATCATTCTAGCAACCAAGCATTGGAAGCACTACCTGGGCGAGAAGGCATTTGTAGTAGAGACAGACCATAAACCTCTAGTCTACCTCGAGACGCAGAAGGATCTATCTCGTCACCAAATTCGGTGGGCAGAGTGGCGACAATGCTTCAACATGACAATCACCTACGTGGAAGGTAAGAAGCAACTTGCAGATGCATTCACCCGCATGCCAATGGCCAACAACTTGGCGGCAGAGGTTAAGATTAACCCTGAATTCTGGCAAGAGATTCTAGCTGCTACAAAAATTGATCCACAGATTGTAGAAGCGCAATCGTCCAAAGGTGTCACCAGCACCCAAGGACTCACCTTTCAGGAAGGCCGATTGTGGATCCCAAATGTCCCAGAATTACGCACCACCATTCTAGCGGAATGTCATGATTCGGCCATTGCAGCTCATGTCGGAGTGGACAAGACCTTGGAGGCAGTCAAGCGCCATTACTATTGGCCCAAGATGAGCAACGACGTGATGGACTATGTGCGTAGCTGCCTACTTTGTCAACAGAACAAAGCTTCTAATCAAGCTCCTGCAGGGCTCCTTCAACCTCTTCCCACTCCTACCCAATGTTGGGAACAAGTGAGTATGGATCTCGTATGTGAATTACCCAAGACCACCTCAAGGTTTGACTCCATTGTGGTCTTTGTGGACCGGCTCAGCAAAATGATTACCACCTATGACCCTACCACCAAGGAGGTGATCGCTCCACAACTAGCTCACCTATACTTAGATGCAGTCTTCGCTCACCATGGCTTGTCTAGAGTACTCATCACCGATAGAGGCACCCAATTCACCAGTTTGTTTTGGCGAACACTCTTTGGTTTCTTCAAAACCAAGTTGGCCATGTCTACAGCTTACCACCCACAAACAGATGGCCAAACAGAGCGGGCTAATCGCACAATTGAAGACATGTTACGCGGCTTCACCTTAGAAGAGCAAGAGCGGTGGGACACCCTACTACCGTTGGTGGAATTCGCTTACAACAATTCAGTGAATGCCTCCACCCAGGTCACTCCGTTCTTCCTCATGTATGGTGAGCATCCCTTCACACCTTCTAGCTTGATGAAGATTCGTCTGGTGACTACCAAGGTTGATACAGTCAACACATTTGTTTCTAGAATCCAACAAGGTGTGGAGAGCGCCAAGCACAGGTTACAGATTGCGCAAAATCGACAAAAGCAGTATGTTGATGCACACCGTAGGCACATGGAGTTCAATGTTGGGGATCAAGTATGGCTATCAACAACCAACCTCACATTAGTTGGATCTCGTAAGCTCAGACCTCGTTTTATTGGGCCTTTCTCGATTCTTTGTCGCATCGGCACTGTGGCCTATCACCTTGAGCTACCACCACACATGAAGATCCATCCAGTGTTCCATGTCTCCCTATTACACAGATATGCTCCCAAGCCAAGGTACTTCCACAGAGGACATTCGACCTTGTCCGACAGTCATTGATGGCACAGAGGAATATGAAGTAGAGCGGATTCTCCAAAAACGCATGCATGGTACTCGCCATCCGCGGGTGGAATATCTAGTACAATGGAAAGGTTACCCCCTCTATGAAGCAACCTGGGAACCCACTGCCAATTTGGCACATGCACCAGTGTTGGTGCAAGCATTTGAGCAACAATTGCACAACGAGGACGTTACGTCTTAAAAGGAGGGAGGTCTGTAATACCAAGGGTTAGCCATATGATCTAGATGTGAAATTTGGTTTGGTAACATCTAGAATGATGTTATACATGATGGTCAAAATAGATCAGATAGAAGTATCACCAAAAGAGTACTTCTACTAATAGGGCAGAAACCAAAATAGACTTGAGAACCTTAGAACCAATAGCTAGACATATGATTTAAAGGTGAGAATTGGTTTGGTAACATCTGGAAGGATGTTACACATGATGGATTAAACAGATCAGAGAGAGATATCACCAAAAGGGTACTTCTACTAATAGAGTAGGAACCGAAATATGCCTGAAATCTTTGAAGGCAATTTCGGAGGCCTAAACGGATGAATTAGGCCTTGAAAATGTGCAGATTCCCCCCCCCCCCCCCAGCGGAGGAGAGGTTGGCCTTCCCTCCCCCTGGTTTGTCTCATCGAGAGCTTTCCAACGGTACCTTACTCATGTGATTCTGAGATTCCTACATGAAGATTCCCTAAAAGATTCCCTCTGGTCAAAGCTCGTTTCACCAACCAGATAGGACCTAGACCAGACAGGTCACACATCCAAGTAAGTAATCCAAGGGAGGAGCTTGCTGACATGTCACCTATCTGTGTCCCTAATCCTATGGTGGAGCTTCCTTGGAGGAGATCCTCTTTGTCTATATAATAAAGAGAAGGTGCTCCCTTGGGGGCAGCGAATGTTTGAGTGTGCAATCTGTGTTTTCTCTCTTCTCTTGTCCTTGGAGTATTACATGTAGTATCCTTTGGAATAAGCCAATCAATAATGGCCTTGATTTTCTCCTCTTCTATCTTGATTCCCTCTGATGAGATCTTGTGATCCAAGAAGATAACTTCCTTTTGCCAAAAGGCACACTTTGACTTCTTGAAGTAAAATTTCCACTTTAGTAGTCGCTTAGGACTTCTTGAATGTGATTCATGTGTTCTACCTCTATCTTGCTATAGATTAAGATATCATCTAAGAACATCACCGCATACCAATCTAGTAGTCCATCCAACACCTGATGCATCTGATCCATGAAGACTGCTAGAGCATTAATAAGCTCCAAAGGAAGAACTCTCCATTCAAAAGGCCCATACCTTGTGCAAAAGGCAATCTTTTGCACATCCTACATATCATGAGGATTTGCCAATAACCGCTGCAAAGTTCCAACTTGGATAAGTACCATGCTTCACTCAATTGATCAAGCAAGTCATCCATTCAAGGCAAGGGATATGCATTCTTCACTGTTTGTTTATTTAGCCTACGATAATCAATACAAAAACAAAGTCCTCCATCCTTCTTTGGAATGAATAGTATCAGTGCTTCCCAAGGAGATGTACTATGGCGTATAAAATTCTTCCTCAACAACTTTGTAAGTGTTGATCGTAACTCCTCCAACTCCTTTGGTGAGAGTTGATAGATTGGTCTATTCATTAGAGTACTCCTTGGCAATAAATCAATCTTGAAGGACGTACCACGATCAAAGGGTAATCCCTTTGGCAGATCATCTAGAAACACATCCACAAACTCTTGAACTATTTGATCAACTATTGCTTGGTGAGGTTCTTGACTCTCATCAGATTCTCCTTGTGCAATTGGCTTGATCCACCCCACAAAAATAGATTTATCCTCCTCCAAAGCTTGCTCTATGGCTGTTTCACTAACAAACTTCTCATCTAGGGACTCATCTCCCTTCAAAGCTTGCTCCATAATTACTTTCATGACAAACTTCCTATCTTGAGACTCATCTCCCTCCAAAGCTTGCTCCATGGTTTCTTTCTTAACAAACTTCCCATCTTGGGACTCATCTCCCTTCAAAGCTTGCTCTATGGTTACCTTCCGTGCATCTTGGGATTGACTATTCTTAAGTGTCTTACACAAAGATGCCAAAAAGCCTAATCAAAAATTCTTACCTTGGTGTTGTACTTGAATTTTTCATTGGTTCCAATCAAATTAAACCTTATGACATTCAAGCCAATGTAGATCTAGAATGACATCATAATGTAGAGGTGCCACTACAAACGTCATACATTCAAAATACTCTTTCCCAAACTTGAAGGTAATAGGATGCAAGGTACAAAATGCAAAACCCTTTCTACCATCCACCATCATAAATCTACTTCCAATTATTGGCTTGATATGAATACTTAATTCCTTTGCTAATTGCATAGACAAGCAATTTTTTGAACTTCTTAAATCAACCAAAATCCTAAAACCAAGATCAGATATCATACCTTGCAAGTGAAGCAAACTTACATAGGTTGAGCCTTTGATCCTATTGGAACTTACAAGTTCCTAACATGCAGCTCAAAATCCCTTGGTGGGATTCCTCATTTCCTTGATCATTTTGCTCCACAAACTCCATCTAGGTGACTTGTCAAGGTCACCCATTCTTGAGTGGACATTCAGCAATGCAATGTCCACTTTGGTGATAATAGAAACAACCATCGTTTAGTCATAGATTTTCTCTATTTGTAGTGCCAAGTGGTCTTTGTTAAATGGCATCAATCTCCATTGGTGTTGGCTCCTCCACTAATGTGTATTATATTGGTAGGTTTTGTGGAGGTCAAGGTCGAGACTAAATTGTTGCAACCAAGGAATCAAAGCGTTCCACCAACTACATGGCTTCCTCCAAGTATTATTGCTCTTGCATAGTTACCTCTAATTGATCTGTGACTTGTGACTTCAAGCCCCCCAAAAATTGATCCATAGCTTCACCTTCCAGTATATCTAGAATTTGCATGATGGTGTTTTGGAATTGCGTGATGTAACTTCTTACAAACTCAATCTGCTTCAACTCTACCAATCTATCTAGTGCAGCTTGTGTGGCATTTATAGCTTGGAATTGACCAATTATTGCACTCTTGAATTCTGCCTATGTCAAGATTGGTGGAATAATTTTCCATTTAGCTTGCTCCACTCGGAATTGCCACCATAGCTTTGCTACTCCATCCAATTGGTTGGAAGCCAAGAGAATTTATTTTTGTTCATCTTGAAGATTAGTAGCTTTGAAAGAACATTCCTAATCAAACATAAAATTCTCCATTGCACTTGGGAGATTCTTGCCTTCAAAAACCTCAGATTTGGTCTTCTCCTTCTTGAATTAGTACTCTTTCTACGTGCTCTTGTCATTGATGATCTCATTCATCCAACAATCAAGTAAGGTACCCAATTTTTGCTGCATAGCAATGATAACCTTGGACATTGCCGCCATGGTTACTACTCTATCTCACCACTCCCAATCTATCTAATTTATTAACATATAAATACAACATATACATTGTTCTCCATAAGTTACAACCAAAAGTACCAAGGGTTCCTCAAATAAGGTGATTGTATTCAAAGCCCAAAGCGTGAGGTGGTGAATTGTGTAAAATGATGCTTGAATAGTACTCAGACACAAAAATCCCAATGGTTTGGTGGAAATGGATTTGGTGGTCCATAGATTCCATCCATCCCATTCTTGCTCTGATACCAATGTAAAAGACCAAGACCAAGGAGAGAAATAGGAGAATGGAAGATCACATTGAGACACTTGAGTGTGTAAAACTCCAAATGCCTAGCATGAGCTTTGGCTTTGGTATTAATAGGGAGCATACAAGGCTCTTGAGAAGCTTCTCAAGAAGCTTCCTTGAGCCGCTTTCTTGGAGTGCAAGCCAAATTAACCATGAAGTTTCTCAAGAAGATTCTTTCTAGAAGCCGTCTACTTGGCATGCAAGCTAAGCTAATTGGAAGCTTCTAGAAGCTACCTGCTTGGGATGCAAGGTAAGCTTGCTATGAAGCTTCCCAAGAAGTTTCCTAGATACTTCTAGAATATTTTTGGCTAATTTGGCATATTTTCTACTTCATTAGCCCTAACTAACTTTATCGCTAAATTCCATATTGTTACATGTGTAATGTGCTAGTTGGTTTTATGAAGGTCAAGGTCGAGATCAAGTTGTTGCAACCAAGCAATCAAAGCGCTCTGCTAGTTGCATGGCTTGTTCTAAGTATTTTGGCTCTTGCATAGTCAATTCTAATTTGGTTCATGACTTCAAGCCTCTCATAAATTAATCGAGAGCTTCACCATCTATTATATTTAGAATTTGCAAAATGGTGTTCTAGAATTGCATGATGTAGCTTCTTATAGAACCAACCTACTTCAACTCTGCCAATTTATCTTGTGCAGCTTGTGTGACATTTATTGCTTGGGATCGCCTAATTATTGCACCCTTGAATTCTTCCCATGGCAAGATTGGTGCAAAAAATTGCCTTTCAGCTTGCTCCACTCCGAATCACCACCATAGCTTTGCTGCTCTGTCCAATTGGCTTGAAGCTAAGAGGATTCGTTTCCATTCATCTTGAAGATTTGTAGCCTCAAAATAACATTCATAGTCAAATACAAAATTCTCCATTGCACCTAGGAAATTCTTGCCGTCAAATACCTTAGGTTTTGGAAATCGGATTTGGTCTTCTACTTCTCAAAATAGTGCTCTCTCTATGTGCTCTTGTCGTTGCCGGTCTTGTTCATCCAACAATCAAGTAAGGTGCTCAATTTGTTGCTACATAGCAATGACAACCTCAATCATTGCCACCATGGCTACTGCTCTACCACACTACTCCCAATTTATCTAATTTACTAACACATAGATGCAATATGTCCACCATTCTCTATAAGTTACAACCGGACTTACCAAAGGTTTCTCAAACAAGGTGTTTGCATTTAGAAAATTCTGCCCAAAACGTGAGGTGATGAACTATGTGAAATGATGCTTGGGTAATACATGAACACAAAAATCTTGATGGTTTGGTGGAAATGGATTTGGTGGTCCATAAATTCCACCTATCCCATTCTTGCTTTGATACCAATGTAAAAGACCAAGACCAAGGAGAGAATTCAGAGAATGGAAGATCACATTGGGACACTTGAATGAGGGAAAACTCCAAATGCCTAGAATTGAGCTTTGGCTTTGGTATTTATAGGGAGCATACAAGGCTCTTGAGAAGCTTCTCAAGAAGTTTCATTCTAGAAGATACCTACTTGGTGTGCAAGCTAAGCTAGTTGGGAGCTTCTAGAAGCTTCCTTCTAGAAGCTATCTACTTGGGTGCAAGCTAAGCTAGCCCAAAAGCTTCCCAAGAAGCTTCCTAGATACTTCCAGAATATTCTAGGCTAATTTGGCCTATTTTCTACTTTGTTAACCCTAACTAACTTCATTGCTAAATTCCATATTGTTACAAAGAAGAAGCTTCTTAAAGATTGAGTAACTTAGTTGGGAAAAAATAGCTACTTCATTAAGAGAGAGTAAGCTTGTACACACCTCTAGGTAATAACATTGAGTTGGCATAATAAGCTTAATATAGCAAAAATAAAGTAGTCTGAGTATACATCTAAGCTTCTTGGTAAAATGTTCTAAAGACATCTATGAAGCTTCTTTGTAAGATGCTTAAGCTTGAAATGCTAAAATTCCCAAAGATGGAGTAACTTATATGCTGTATAAACGGCTAGCTTAGCTTGTACATCAAGTAGAAAGCTAATTTGGTTTGCATTCCAAGAAAGAGTGCTTCTAAAAAGAACCTTCCTTGGAAGCTCTATGAGAGTCTTGTACTCAACTTCCCTATAAAAACCAAAGTCCAAGCTTATGCTAGGCATTCAAAATTTCTTCCATTCTCCTCTTTCTCTCCTCTGACTTTTACATCTAGTATAAACTCAAGTATAAATAAGAAGGCAAATCTTAGATATTGGAAATCTATTCCATCCAATTCTTTTTCCATCTCTACTTTTCTATGGTCCTTACTTGTTCTCTTGGATTCTAATTTTCTACATTATATGCCATGTTTTGTACAATGTAAGGAGAGATGATATATCCTCACTTTCACTATATAAAGAAAGAAGAATAAGATTCAAGATATAGCTTATATTTCATTTCATTTCTCAAAATTCTCCTTGTTTATTTGAGTTACAAAACAAATATATATATACCAAGACTGTAAATATAAGTATATAAAGACTCTATCTTACACTACAATTTCTATTTTTCCTTATTGTACTTGTTGGAATGATAAGTATTTGATCAATTTGCATTAAAAATTTCCTTCATAAAATTATAATATTTACTTCAAATAAAGTATATTTGCAATTTGAGTTCATCTTGCTTTAAAAAATATACATAATACACATAAGATGAGGTCATTTCTTTTCTTTTGCTAAAATATTTACTTGGATATTCATATTAATCTTGAGTTATCCTTGATTATTAAAATCCAAAAGATAGGACTATTAAGTACTTATGTATTTATGAAGTATTAGCATTTATCATGATAGAGAAATAAATACATACTAAAATCACAACTAAAATTCTTAAACAACCATAAATAATCCTGAAGAAATTATTCTAGAAATCTTTGGCTAAAAGATCTTTCCGAAGCTTAATTACACTTGAAAGATACTTCTATTGATACAATGGCTACTAATTCTACTCATAGCTTGAATTGCATCTTAGTCAATAAAACTTCAATGTACAAAGCAACTTCAATTTTAAATCCCGTTACCATGTAGATTTTCTATAGCAACTCTAGTCTTACACATATAATAGACTTAGATTCCAACTCAATCTTTAGTAGTGTCGAAATATGGTCATTAGTAGTGCTATTTAATGGTCCTTAGTAGCTTACGGTTCATGTAATATAGCAAATAGGCGGACGGACATGTTTGGTCCTTAGCGGTTGATTGTAAAATTTCAAGAATAGAAGAAACCATAAGAGAAATACAAGAGGAGAAACAAAAGGTTTCATTCCTCAATACTCTAGTGTCTCAAAGGAGCACTTTGTTTTTTTTATATAACAAAGAGTATTCCCTCAAAGGGAGCTACATCCTTGTATTAGATACATGGATTGGTGATATATCAGCAAGCTATACCCTTATATTAGTTGTATGGATTGGTGACATTTTGATCCTTGTCTTATTTGGTTGGTCAAACAAGTTTGACCAAATGAATCTTTGGAGAATCTTCATGTAGGAAGCTCATAATAGCATGGGTGAGGTACCATTGGAAAGATCTAGACAAGAAAAACATGGGGAAGAAGATAACATCTTTTGAGGAGGGAGATTTCATTTTTTGAGACCTAATTCTTTTGATTGAGCCTCCAAAATTGACTCTAAAGTTTTTAGTGTGTTTTGGTCTTTGCTCTATTAGTAGAAGTACTGTTTTGGTGACAATTTTATCTGATCTACTTAGAATATTCTATATAACATCCCTAAAGATACTACTAAGCAAATTTCCACCTTTAGATAATCTATATAGCTAATGGTATTACATTGATATATGAATCTGACTTTTTGAGTGCGATTCAAGGATTATAACCATGTTTCCCTTCATTGTGTTTAGAGAATAAGCAATAGACTAGTCTATTGACAAATTACTACTAACTCTCTTTTGAGCTTGAATGGCATCTCATCTCAATAAAATTTAATGTATAAAGTAGCCTTAATTTTAAACCCTTTTAACCATGTAGATTTGCTATAGAAAATCTAGAATAAATAGAACTAAATTATTCTATTGTTATAATTTTTTTAAGCATACTTTATCTTATTCTTAAGTTCATGATTAGAGGATTTAAAGGTATCTTAGTTCATATTAGTTCATATTAATAACATTACTAAATAAGAATCAAACTTTGTGTACTCTTAGTTCCAATAAGGAGAGATCAAAAGGTTTTCCATAAACAAGGTTATTAATACCACTAATATATGGTGCATATTTGGTTCCATCCTTAGTTATAAAATTGGAAAGACAACACCATTGATATAATTGCTTATAATTCTATGAAACATCAATTGATAAAAAGTTATTTCATATAATAATATTTCTTTTATTCTAAGTACTGAATAATTTTTATTAGCTATTTATTTCTCTATTTTTTTATGAGAATATATAATTGTATCACATTACTAACTTTCTAAACTATTGAAATTTCAACTTGCTTATGATTGTAAAATTTCCATCTCCATTTCCACCATCATCTCATCTCTAATCTGCAACTCCAATTTTTTGAATATGAATAACTATTTCTCAATATATAAAACATGAAAGGAAATCTGATATTATTAGCAAATGGCCTAAAAGTATGATTTAGCTAGTTTAATGATAAACCTTCAAGAGGCTAAAGGAGGCTACTTTAGAATCACCTAGTCTTGGTTGAAGCTAGTTGCCTCTAAAGTAGCCTTTAAGCCTTGGCTATAAATTTTAAAGTTGTCCAAATTAAGGCACAACTTTGAATATGGATAAATAGTCAAAAAATCTTCTTTTCTATTTCTTGTTTAAGATTAGATATTTAGACCCATAAAAATATACACTAATTGCTAACAAGTAATATAAAATGACATGCTAATTACATGTAATTAACTTCAAAACTCATATTTATAGTACACAAGTACTTACTAAAATGATCATTATAATTTAATAGCTACTATAATGATCATTAAATGAAAAAATTATGTTCTTACAAAGAGCTTTACAATTGTTTTTGAATAAGTACTTGCAAATAAATTAAAGGCTTGTAAAAAGATATATATGTTATATATAATCATTTAAATAGAATATTCTGAAATTTTGAAATAAATTTACTCAAATACATTCAATGTTGTAATTGCATACTATGATATATAATTGTTATTTCAAAATCCATCTCCTCATGAATATAGCTAAATTGAATATATCTCAAGTATAAAACTTGCTTGTGTTGAAAATATCTTACAAATATATTATTCATTTATAAAAATATTTAACATATATAATACAAATATTTATGCTAAAATTTTATGTTATAATATATATGTAAAATCATTTTCAAAGGATACTTCATCTTTAAGTTTAGCATTTGAAATTTCATTTCAAGTTAAGAATAAAGTACACTATGAGATATAAAAAAAGAGGTCTTTATGAAAAAAAAGTAAGTTCTCCTCATAGTTTGAGGTAGTTTATTTTAGTTAAATATAATTTCTCATCATAGATTAAAAAGCAAAATTAATTTGGTTTGAAATTTTACATGTTTGATTGATTATTCTATTTAACTTCTTTCTTTCATAAAGCTAATATTCTTGATAATTTTATTTTAATACATAATCCACGGTTTTATATTAAATTTTCTAATATAAAAGATATTGTTGGAACTTTTACCTAGCACGGTAATATAGATTTTGAGAGATAAACTCACATTATGATTATATTTGGATAAAAAAAAAATTTGCTCACAAGGAAGAAATTTTGTTGCCTTGGTAAAAAACAAAATTAAGTAGGAAGGCACACAAAGAATAAAGTTCTTGAAAGTAGACGTCTTGAAGAGCATTAAGTCTATGGCAACTTTTATGAATAGCTAGTTGTAGCGAGAAGGCCTATCCGGTTCTTGCCTTCTCTTCCATGGATAGGCTATTTTGTTTAATAAGCTAGACTCAAACACCGATTGTAGCTTGAGCAACAAGAGTAGCTATTGCTCTAAAGTTACTAACAAGTATATTTTGTTCAAATATTGTATTATGATATCAAGGAGGCACAACCTTACACACACACACACACAAAATATGTTTGACGATGGGAAACTCCAAGACTGCAAAAACCTTTTGATTGATTTCGATCAACTATTGGCTAATCATATCCTTTTCTTTTGGTGGATAATGTGCACACCATGTGTATAAAGAAACTAACAACTGCCAATACTCTCCATCAGTTAGTCTTCATAATGGATGCTATCATCTCCCGTTTTTTTTCCAAACACGTAACCTTGAGGAAGATTGAGGTGTTGTACACATGAAATGAAATGGACCATTTTAGGGAAATCAAGGAAACTAATTAAAGCTTAAATTAGTTCCGCATTATGGAGCACTGAATAGAGGTGCTTGCCACTCTCATGGCTTTGCGGAAGACACGAGTGTCGTCTTCATTTGAGCAGGTGTCTGACGGTGTGGGTGTGTACACAAAGCGTAGAGGATCCTGCCGCGTCTGGAATGAAGTTGCAATTTAGTAGCAGGAAATCAGTGTTGCTGAGATCAGTAGTGCGAGAAAATCGATCAGTCGGATAGACTCATTCATCGACGAATTCGAGTAGGGCAGCAGAATGGCGCTTCTACCTAAGATTGCGCAGAGTGCCGCTTTGACGACCAGATTGTTGCACAGCAGTGCTCCGGCTCTGGCAGCTGCGCCCTCGACGTCGGGGGCGACTTCCGGGGCAGATTTCGTCATTTCGAAGGTGGATGCGTTGATGAACTGGGCGAGAACCGGTTCGTTATGGCCCATGACCTTCGGACTTGCTTGCTGTGCAGTGGAAATGATGCACACCGGTGCCGCTCGGTACGATCTGGACAGATTTGGAATCATCTTCAGGCCTTCTCCTCGTCAGTCTGACTGCATGATCGTTGCTGGAACTTTGACGAACAAAATGGCTCCGGCCCTGCGCAAGTGAGTACTCGCTCTTCCTCTTTCCTATAAGATTGGAATTTGCTCGGTTGTGAATTTAGGGTTTTTGCGGTTAAACTTGGCTCGCACTGGTCTGTTTCCTGCTGTGACTATGTTTAGTTTATGAACTTTCGATTGCAGATGGTAGAGCAAAATCCTTGCTTTTTATGTTTCGGGAAATTGAGGGAATCCGCACTTGGGGAAGTTTCTATTGAGCATCCATCTGACCTGAATGGACGGTGGAAAGACTAGATATAAAACTAATTCAAGAAGCTGAATAATTGGAGGGAGAGTGGTTTTATTATGTGTCAAATGAAGATGATGGAAAATGCGGGAGCTAGTTGAGTGTGTCCCGTTCTCAATTGTAAATTACAGCCAGAAATCAAGTAGATGAATCCGATTTTCGATCTTTAGGTCCAGGTTGAGGGGAAGATACTTGAATGACTGCACTGTTTTTGTAGGGTCAAGGGTAGAGATTTGATGGAGGTTTAGTGTCCGGGCATGAAATTCGGAACATGTGTTTAATAGAAAAGAAAGCAAAGGACTGTTCGACCGTTGAACAGATAGACGAATCGGGGGTTGTAGAACATCGGGGGACTTCTATGTGAACATCGTGGGAGAAAATTTGGGATTGAGATTAAACAGAGAGTGGATAGAAGAGAGAAATTCCGAAAATTGTATTGGTCCTGCGCGGTCTTGAAGAACGAGACGCCGAGTAGCCTTTCCAGCTGTTAGGTATATTATCGTATAAATCAGGTTGCGATCAAACTGGGGCTTTCAGCATAGTTTTACCTCCGAAAGTTGCTGCATGATTTTCCAAGATATTTTCCAAGATGATTTTCCAAGATATTTTGTTGAAGCTCGTTTTTGGCGAATCCTGTAGATTTTAGCTGGATGGTAATGACACTCGTTTCACCTGGAAGTCCCTTTCAGCTGGTACTGGCTCCCTATTTTCGTGTTGTCTTCGCTGCTCCAATCCAACTCCCGTCAACAAGAATTCTTTAGCCAGGATATGTAATCGTGGCATATAGTTTAGCATACAACATCTACAAGGTTTAGGGTCAACATCTTTTAGATGCAGGAATATATTTCTGAACTTAATCATGTCATAGGAAAGTTTCATGGGGTATACAGCGCGGTAATCAATTTGTACATCACCAATTCTTCGTTGTCTTCTAAATCTGATTGTGAATTGCGCGTGGGTAGAAAGCAGCAAGGCTTTTCGAGGCTCTCCTCTTTTGTTCCTGTGGCATGTGGAAGATTTCTAGTCAAGTTCAGTAAGTTTCCAAGATCTGCCTAGATATATCCATAGTCTAGAGTTAGCCGCTTGCGTGATCGACTTCCAGTATTCTGCCACTTAGGGTACTTGTTGCTTGCTCAGGGTGTACGATCAAATGCCGGAACCACGTTGGGTTATTTCTATGGGAAGCTGTGCAAATGGAGGTGGTTACTATCATTATTCATATTCAGTCGTACGAGGTTGCGATCGAATTGTGCCTGTCGATATCTATGTGCCCGGTTGCCCACCTACGGCCGAGGCCCTTTTGTACGGTCTTCTGCAGCTGCAAAAGAAAATCAATCGTCGAAAGGATGTCACTCTCTGGTGGAAGAAGTAGAAAGGAGTTAATACTTTCGAGCGCAAACTTTGTTTTCATATTTCTTTCTTCTATATCAGGCGGATTTGTTTGATTTGGAGAGAATGGTTACAGTTACTTCGCAGAATATTCAGAGATGATGCACCAAGATGATTGGAAGAAACAAGTTCGTTCCTAAGTAGGTATAGATATGTCGAGAACTTGACGTGATTGTCCATCCGGACTTCACCTTTGGTAGTGAAATCGTGGAGACTGTCGTGGTGTATTATCTGCTTCCCTTCACGGTCTCCCAGTTTTCGTCGGACATCTACCGAGTTAATAATCAGAATGTTAGCGAGTTTTGAAGCAATTCAGTGTATTTTTTATTCTCTGGAACCTTGGAATGGCTGTTTATAATTTGATAGATATTGAAGGATATTTTACTGCACGATTTTGCTTAGTTTAAAGCGTATGTGGCCCCGAGCAGATTCAATCCCTTCTTATTTCTCTGACATTTGGGCATGCATGAAATTACTTTTTGACCATCTGTTTTCGTGGGAAATGTACTCGATAGTGGCAATTACCAATCTGGGATTCAGCTGTGCACGATTTAGGTCATTCCTAAACGGCGTGACACTTAATGTCCATAGGACTTTACCTGATTACTACACCATATTTATTGATAAGTGTAGAGAAGTACCCATAGCCTTCTAGACTAATTATATTTTAATACTAGACGGCGTGGCTCTTAAGGCTCGTTTGATTCATGTATATACAGAGGAATGTCAGTTTGCGAGAACATTGTTGACTTAAGACTAACGGTTGTTATTTCCGTGATTTGTCCCGGTAAAAGCGAGCCCCAAGGTCCGGGCCGAATGCTCTTGTCAGCGTACTTTTGGTTGATTCCCTTCCGGATTTCAGCAGGTCCTCTGTCTCTCAGGTTCTACTTTGTTCCTCAACTAGATGCTATCGAATGGCGAACCTAAAAGGGAAAACTATGCTAAGATGGCCTTTGCCCTCAGCTGAAAACCTCCCCAAACTCTGGCTTTGTTCAGCCTTAGTTCTCGATTAGAACGTAAGATCGTACAGCCCTTCATTTTCTGAGATCTTCTATAAACCCTTGCACTCCTTTGTTGTGAAATATTGAGTCGAAGCCTACAGTACTTTGAACACTAGAACTAGTTTATAGAATCTGACTTGTTTTGTTTCAGCTTACACTGTTGATCAACTTGTTTATTCAGAAACATTACACCTGTTTATGCGATCAACAATAAGTTGTGTAGTAAAATATCGTCGAGATGTTACGTGACTTATCAACCCGTACGATATCGTGAAGTAAGTTGGAAATGTATGTCACGGAGTCAAAGTCACCACCTGAATATCTCTCCTTGTATGCAAACTAGAGGAAAAAATTACGCTATTGCATGCTCTATGTTTTAAAATAATATCCGGTGACACAATTCGCTTAAGGCAGAGCATATCTTCTCATTACTAATCAGGAAAGAGTGTGGAATTGGACCTGACAGACACAATATTCTCGGAATTAATTTTCATCTTTTATCTATTTATCAATTAACTTTAATTTTGACAAAAGCAAAATCTACCATCTCCTCGTCCGGTCTTGAGTGAGGTCTCGTTCTCCTATTGCCCGCCCCTTTTCCCATTCTCGAAATTTGACTACTGACAACCACCAAAACAATCAAGATTTTATACACATATTCAGGAAATAGGGATAGATTATAGATTCTCCTGTGCATGCAACTGTAGGAGGGGAATGGTTGAATAGATCCAAGGACAAGCATATGTGTATCATTTATGAGACAGGTCCTTCATATTCACCGTGATCTTCAATGTGTATCTCAAAGAACTGCGGTCCATACGTATTCCAAGTGTCAAACAACCTGATACCCAGCTCAACAGCATTTCGAATCAGCTCAATCATCTACCTCCTCATCAGGTCCCCGAGACAGGCCTGCGTGGAGACACGAAACCCTTCGCTTCCTAGCGCAGCCTTCTCCACAGCCACCATCACACATCCTCGAAGCACTCACGCTCCCTTGACCGAAGAAGCAGATTCGAGGACACCCAGTTCCGAATTTCTCGAATAATGTTGGAGATCTTCATCTTTATGTGCTGAAGTCGGCAGAGCTGGAAAATTCTCCTGTCGCGAAGCTTCACATGTGGCGGTGTACTTACAAGCACTTAACCGGACGGATGCTTCGATTCGTGGTGCAGCTTGGAGTTTTCCGTAACTGTTCAGTTTCCAGTAACTTGATATGTATGTCGTCTGTTCGAACTCCAACGTGGAGGATGTAGCCCACGTGTCGACCTTTAAAGCTATCCATTTCAAAGTCCCGGCGCTCAGCTTCTGGCTGCCAATTGGGAGAAGAAGTCAGTCACTTAGACTTTGGTGAAAGATGCTTAAACCGAATATGAAGGGCAGATATCTTAGGTACCATAGGGCAGATTCTTCTGACCGGTATTATTGGGTTTTACCTCTAATTTACCTTTTTTTATGTCTTTTCCTCGGAAGGTTTGACGGGATCCTCTCATCCTCCTTATTACCACGTGCAGACGATTTCTTCTCTTGAAGGTAATATTTTATGTCTTTTCCTTGTAAGGTTAAGTGGGGTCTTATCATCCTTCTTGTTATCACATGGGGTTTAGCTCCTCCATTTTATCTCTTTCTCTGTAAGGTTTGACGGGCTCTTCTCATCCTTCTTGCTATCACATGTTGTTGCTTTCTTCTATGTAAAGGTAATATTTTATGTATTCTAACTTTGAAAAAAATACATCATACTTTGAAAATATTATCACTTTATTTTTTATCGGCTCTGAGTTACATTTTTAATTGATTATGTAATAACGGAAAAATATAGCACTTTAAAAATAAATGCATGATCAGTTACGATTATTATTCCAAATCTGAGAAAGCTGAGTTCAGCTACGACGAGGATTGATTTTCAGATAATTCACAAAGAAAAGAAAAGTTAATGCTAGTTTCAATACAAAAAATTATATGTCTAAAATGGCTGAGTTCAGAGAGGACAAGGATTGCTTTTCAGATAAGTCAAGTCACAGAGAAAAAGAAGAGTAATTGCTAGTACACAAAAAAGAAAATTTATTAATATTGGCTTTTCAGATTTAACCAAGTTTGGCGTTCTCGAGATGACAAAGTTATAGGACAACCTGTAGAATATTTCTTTTCCTTTTTATAAAACACTATATTAGTTCGTTCATGATTTAAAGATAAGGACACCTTAAAGACCGATCTATCCTTGCATGAGCCACAAAAAGGAAGGAATTGTGATAGTTATTGTCAAGTAAAGATGACCGAAGGGAATTTGCTATCGTTTGTTTGCATCTTGAGTTTTTCTCTCCTTTTAAGAAAAACAAAAAGGTTTAAACCTCAACGTGCATTTCCAATCGATACCAGCACAACCTCCATGAAGATTCTCCAAGAACACTATATCTCTATTTAAATATCCCCGACAGACTATCTCTACATAGCGTGGAGTGTAAGAGCAATATCTTCTGGCTTTTGTGTGCAGTGACCGCGTGAATATTTCATACTTCCATCAACTTTAATCCATCTCCACGACTTGAAAAACAATATTCAAAAAATATGTGCTTTATGACTTCTAGAATCCCAGTCTACTACTACACGTGAAGGATGGGAAGACCCCCATCAATCAACCCGTACAAGGGAGAGACAAAAGAGGTAAAATGGGGCTAGACCACCACCCCAATAGTAGAAGTTTCTTTGAGGAGTGAGGACTAGTTTGCATTAAATGAGTGTTGTCGTACATTTCATTCACATTCAGCCTTTTAGATTCCCTTTTACAGCAAAAATATTATTATTCATATATTTCTCCTTACCATCTTCTGACAAGAATATATGATAATGTTCAGAAAGCATCATAGGATTTTCGCTACATTATTGCACAGGTGATCTCAACCAGAATTCGCAAAGTTTGTAAACTGGATTCAATAATTTTTTACCCCTCCACCAGTTCTGCCATCATCAAGGAAAACCAAGAAGCCACAACCCATCGCACAAGTCAATACATTTCGTTAAACCTTAAATTCCCTTTGCTGAATGAGGCATTGTGAAACTAGAGAGGTTTTGGACCAAAGCTCACCTCCATTGATTGTGTCAGTTTCTAGGGGTAGAGAATTTTGCTAAAGTTCTTAAAGGGTAAATAAATAAGCTTTGTCCAATTCACATGATCGTCATTTTATCGTCGTGGAATCTATCTAATCATTATATTGCAATTTATGAAAATAAATCTATTCAATACAAATCCGGCCAAAAGGGGGTAAAGACTATTCGCATGAAATATAAAGGCTTCAGTCTGCAAAGGTGATAAATTTGAAACCACACACAGGCTCTCTCTCTATTATTATTATTATTATTATTCTCTGGAAGCATCTCGGTCCGAATCCGAGTAGCCGATATCAGCCATAAAAGGTCCAAACCCCAAAAATTGAGATGCAATGCGACTTAATTCGCGCATAATAACTCGTGTATAACTTGCTTGAATATTAGATGATATTATTGAGTTTTCGAGAGCACAAAGAACGAATCGCGCTTTAGAAGAAGCCATTCCTTATAAACCCATATTGTTAGGAATAACTAAAGAAGCTTCAAAGTTTTATTTCTGACTCTACACCACTTCGGCGAGGATGAATCAGCCATTTGGATTGTTTGTAAATTTCGGGTGGCTAAAACACCGGGGTAATGAGGTCCAAAATGAAAGTTAAAGGAAGGTGAAACATTATCTGAAAAGGGTAGATGTTCAACCAAGTCGTACAAACGGATATTGGGATTGTCTGTACATTTCGAGTTGCTAAAACACCACGTGTGTGTTTGTGGTTTCAAACAGGTATTTTATTTCCACAGCCGGTCCAAAATTTGTGCGACTTTTTGTCTATGCACGACATACATGCAAGCAACAATGGGGAAAGCATCCTCATAGTCATTGCACAAAGTTTAGTGACAGAAAACAAACAAATGTAAGACAGTTTCAACCGTAGGCAAGGCCTTGTCACCATGCTGCGGTAACTGCGGGACTCCAGGCACAACTTCAAGCGAAATGCGGAACCTAAATCATCAAGGATCATAAGTTCTGCACACTTGTATCCACAAAGTTGTCTCCAGGAAGAGGTTTCTGACATCTACCTCCACACTAGTGAGCTTGGTCATTTGTCTTCTTGTCACTGGACAAAAGTTTCCGAGGCGGTCAATAACAAGCTCTAGATAGAACTTCGGTTCGCCATGAAACGGTTGGAGGTGCGAAGTTCCATAAGAGATTGAAACAGCTAGTAGACAAACCATGAGGCTGTGCATCACATGTTGACACATTCTGCTAAGGGTGTTAGGACACTGAATAACGGTCAAGTTTATTTGTCCGAAAGTTAAGTGAAAGTATTTGACAGTGGTCTTATGTTCATTAATCTGTTTATTGTTATAGGTCTTTTGGCACTAGGGATGGATCGATAGGCAGAGTTAATTTATAGCATACTCTATTAGCTCCATATTTTATGTTTTCTGCCTGGAATGTGTTGTGTCTCTACATGATGTCACCAAGAAGAAATTTACTTGAGCCTCTTGAATATTTCAATAGTTCTCGTTCTTTCAGGACCTTGTGTCTAAATTTCCTAGGACCTCTTTGAAAGATACTCTCGCTTCCGAAGTGTACTTTTCAAAAAGGCCCTAGGAATTGTTTTCGTGCTTAGAACTCGGACCTATCAGTGGCATACAGCAGAGGGGAAGAGGTGCTAACAATCAGAAAATAAGCACAAGACATCCTCGGCTTACAGTTTGAAATAAAAACGCAACTCTATACTTACAGTTTGAAGACTCCTAGCTCGAGGTTTTGTGGAAAGATCTTGACGAGGCAGGAGGGTCTGCGCACTAGTCAATTATCGGCGTGGCAGGCCCTCCTGCAATACATAAAATCCTGTCAGGCCAGTTACAAAGCGATGCAAGCAACTAGAAGGAATCCAAGGTTCTAAAGCGGACTTTCTAAAGTCAGAAAGCAAAACAAGTTTGCAAAATAATCAACATATTCTCAGCCTCCAAGCTCATTGCCATCCTGATTGTATTCACTCCCGTTCGTTTGTTCGATAGAACCAGGAAATCGATCAACCAAGACTGCCTCTATGGCACTCTTTTGGACCTTCTGAGGCAGGTCACTTGGTAGAGATCAGCCATTCGATTCAGTAAGTAATACAGGACACCAAAAACAACGTCCGCAACATTCGACTCGTGGTAGGAACTTTATTACAGGGACAAGAAAGATTCCAGAAGCCAAAAACTCTAAGGTACAATTGCCTAAACTGCTGCGATTTGATTTTGTGGCCCTCCTTGTACATGTGGGAGCACTGAGAACTGGCAAAATGTCAAGTAGGAATCAGAGTGCAATAAATCCATGTACCAAATGGAGGCTGAGGATTAACCTTCTCCAATTAGAAAGGTTATCGATATATGACTCCCACAATTTACCCCTTACTCTCGATATTCTGGTAGGTTGCTTTGGAGAAACAAAGTACCTAGCAGAACTAAAACTTAGGAGTCAGGCGAATTCCGTCGACGAGAGGGGGTGAAATGCCATATCTTAAGGCCCTGGATGTTTCGGCGAGTTGTATGCCTGATGAGATATCGAAAGTTCCTCGGATCACAAGCATTTTGCTTCTCAAAGCTCGGGTATATTCGAATATGCACAGGGTCTTCTAGCACCCAGTTGACAAATGTGACTAAAGGTTCCGTGCGGGTGTGTCCGGGAAGACTACAAGGACAGCCAAAAGAGTTGATCCTGGAAAAAAGTTCTTATCGATCACTAGACGTCACTTGAAAGGACTAAGCCTTGGCAGGAGGAAGTGTGTTGAAAACCCAGTCCCACAAACTGGAGGTAATTCCGAAACCGGTTGTTTGCTCCTTGAAGTGATGGTTCAAATGGTATCTCTGCATTAGGCCGGTCATCAGTATTCAAGCTTACTGGCGACTGTTCACACAATCTGGACCCAACCCTTATAAAGCACAAGAACCATGAAACTGCTCGTGCGACGAACTACCGGCTAGAATCGTCCAGAAAGAAAATGTAGCTTACCTTCAGCTTTCGGCTTACACCGTCGAAAGGAACTCCATGATGAAGAAAGTAATGCGTGAGATCATACATTACATAGCCAAGTAAGCCTCCCCCAAAAGCAGCTGGCCCAACAGCTGGTGGTAAGACCACTTTGAGGATGTACCAAAACTGTTCATATTCCAATGTTAGGGGAAGCAAGAAAAACATATTGGAACTTTTGCATTTTCTGCTTGATAAAATCTTGACACTGAAGCTTTCGCCAGCTGTAAAGATGACAATGCGAGGATAGAACGAAACCATCGAATTTTTGTGCAAAGAAAATGGGTCTTGAGATACATAACCTGTCAACGCCCTCATATACAGCCGCGAAAGTCAAAACTGGTCGTAAAAGTTCAACATACATGACAAGAAACAAAACGTCTAGTGCTCAACAGCAGCAAGAGCTCAAGTCCGCTTTAACCAGATCCTTAGTACAGCCATTTTATGGTAACCGACACTATCGGAGAGTAACATCTCGGATGAGGATGTCAGCAGCGCGCCTGTAGAGTTACTCACCAAAACACAGAATATGGCGGTCCCAGCTGGAGGGAAAACAAGCCGCAAGCCATCCAAAGGATATTTATGATGACACCCATGCAGAAGATAATGTCCAGTATTTGCCCTGTTCCACGAATACGTTGAAATGGTTATTCAGGATCGTTCAAGAACCAGATCCAATTTCCAAAGGATTATGTTGCAATACGCTCAACCATAATGCAAGAATAAGAAAAGGAGGTGACATGTATATTTCAACCACTACGTTATCATGCATATTTACTCGTCAAGAAGGACAGTGAGTCCATACTAGGAATTCAAGCAAGTGATGATGAATGACTATGCCCAAAACCGGGCAATTCAAGCAGGACGAGCGGGCCAGATGATCAGGCAGAGATGCAGTAAACACAAAGCAGATTACCATACACCATGTGTAAAAGGGGACTCTCATGATCACGAGCTTGAAAGGGACAGGCCCCGAAAGGCTATGGGCAACGGTGTCAAAATGTTAGCATCCCATCAGGCGCCTAGATAGGAAAGTCGGGTCACTTAAATCCTCGTAAGAAAGAGGAAAGCCGACTCTTTCTGCTCATTTCAAGTATTAATTCCATATGGACTTTAGGTGTAAGGTGACTCTTAGAGTGCGTATCTTACCAGTAGCTTGTCGTCTTCACATGAAAGAGATGTCGGTGTAGTGAGTACTCTATGAATGACCACATAAGAATTCCCATTGCCATATTTGGAATCAAGCTGTAAAGTGGTAAACCCCTTTGGAAGGCTAGAACTTGGAGCCAACAGACGACGGGAAGCCAAATCAACGGTACGACCCACCACACAGTCCGAGTGTTTAACTGCAATCACAAAACAAGTCGTTACAGACTTCGACAAAAAACTCTAGTTGAAGCGCTTGCGCGAACAGAAGTGTATGTAGGGTTTCTCTATTTGCCGGCTGCTCCAAAAGATGGTCAGCTCTTGCTCAACCTCGGAACAGAAGAGTCTCTCACTATGGCTTTGGTAACTAATCCGTGCGGTGACAGCACTAGTTGGGTTTCGATCTCGAAACTTACTTCCAGATATTTATTTCCGAAGAAGAAAGGAGTCTCCTTAGTAACAATTGCCTGATGGACCCAGTCATGGTAGTCTTCGCCAAGATGTCCGACCTACACATTAACCAGAAGGTTAACAGTGGGAATAATAGAGAGCAGTGGAATCTTTATGTTCTTTGATTCTAAATGCGGATAAAAGAAACTGAAAAGTCGGCAAAGTGTTTTAAATCAAGGTTCAATTACATGGTCCTAGGATACACACTAAGCAACCACCAACCAGAACCTGAGATCGTTACGAAATTTCAAATGAGATTTTCAGTCATTAAGACAAGCCTCCCAGTATGCAACTTTCATACCTGCATTACGAGTGGCTTTTGAAGATCCAGAACAAAACCATTGGAACTTTTGTACGTGGTCTTACTGGCTAGGACTGGTTTCGCAAGCTTACTGCAAGGAATGTGACACCACCAACCGCGATAGTAGAGGAACGTCAGATCTTAGAAAAAACTCAAGCTCATCTTGACTATGCTTTATTCGATGACGAGAAACAGTAACTCAATTTAGCGTCATTCAGATAAATACGGCTTATAGCTTATGCAGATGAGACGAAATTGCAAACGATCTACGGAAAACGGGAGTTGTGTAGCATGGTCACTACCTTGGCAATCTTCCCACATGAAACTGCTGCAATATTTCGAAAGCTGCTTTACTGTGAGCGTGATCAGACGTCTTATCGAGACCTCGCATGATATCATAGACGTCCTTATCCTCCAGGTGCTTGAGGATCAGCTGAAGCAGAAAGACCATGCCCCCGTTAATAGCCGGTGTTGTCAGGAAGAGGACGATTCACATGACGCACAATGCGACTGGTCTTCGGAGTCCCACTGACAGATGTGCCGACTCCGCGCACAGCATACAGTTGCAGAAACGAATACAAATGACCCTTTACCATCACCACATTTCTAGAATAGAGATACCCTTGCTAGAAAAGATGACGGCTGCCGCAGTCATATCGATCGAATTCTCTGGCTTCTTCTATGAAATAGCACTAATTCAACGAAGGAGTTATGCTCGTGACATATCTTCAAGAAAGCACCTTACCTTATCGTATATCAATTAGAGAACTGGGGAAGTATCAAAAAATAGGCACTCTCCAATGTGAGATACTTCAAGACCAGGCATCAATGGTCAACCATGTCATAGATAGCTAAAGTCTGGCTGAATAGGAGTTCCGTCGGAACGTAAATGGGAATGCGAAACGGCCTCAAAAAGACATTCCCACTCAAGTTTCTACATTCTAGATCTCCACAAATAGACAGAATTGTTCTTCAGAGCAATCAGAACTTCCAAACTTGTATCAGGAAATATTAGCTGCAGACGGTGACAGATATCATCCAAACCAAAAGAAAGTATGAAATGCGCAAAATGCACAGGCATTCCACCTGGTTAACAACTCCATTTGACGGCTAGAACTAATCTCAATCTTCATTGCTTCGCTCCAGCAGGTGAGTGAGTGTACTCACTTCTGAACCTCCTGGATGATTCTCGAGAAAATCGGTAATATCGTACACCTCCCCGTCGACAACGATCCATGCATCCTCCGCAGTTCTGTGTTTCTTCACTTCTTCAATACTCAAAAACTTGACACCCGAGTCCTTGCTCCTTGTCACATCCTTGCACACTTTACTTCGACGAAAGTTCATCTCCTCAGATCCTTCCAGCTGCGGATCTAAAACAGAGTCCGGACTGCTAGGTCTAGAATCCTCCTCTCCATCGTCAAATCTTTCTGCCGTCATTATGCTCATCTCTAGCAGGAAATCCACGGAATCACTTCCAGCTCCTCCCCCTTTTCCCCTTCCCAATAGATTGCTTACTTGCTGCTGTCAAAAATCAAGCAACAACAACAATGCAGGTGGCAGCATTCCTGCTGAGCTCAAGAAGTCCCGTTGAGCTGCTCAAGACGAGACCTCGAACAGAGCTCTCGGAGATCCCTGCAGCAACAGTCTTGTTCCCACATCTGAACACCAACAACAGCTGCAGAAAATCTCAACATTCTTCGTGTACATGAACTCCCCGGGGACAATCACAGTCTGAAAGGACAAGAAGATTCTACTGTCACTCTTCCTCTCCCCTCCCAAGAAATCTTGGGACCGGGAGTCCCTTCCTTCCAGTTTCAAGAAATCCAAACCGCCAATTTCAGCATCCTCATCCCTCCCCTTTGCCTACTTCTCATTGTATCAAAAAAACTCCTCAGCTGCAGTGCCAGGAGGAGGGAGATCCGGAGCATCAAATGGCCTCCAGGTTCTGCGCGTGGACCATCACCGTCGCTCTACTTCTGCAGCTTTCGCATTCTAATTCGGGGGCAACCAACCGGCGTACACAGCAATCTCAACCGGTCGAAGGAAGAAACACCGGCACGGGGGACGGTGTACCTAGACTCTGCAGTTGGCCATGCAGAGTACAAAGTAGAATATTCGAGGATATTACCTGAACATACCGGCACATTGTTAGAGGGACTGGTAACTTACAAGTTCCCATGGATGGGGACACCTTTGCGGCAGTGCACGCCGTACCCGCACAGTCGGTCCGCATATTCGGAGGAATCCTGCCTTCCAACCGTTCAAGCCCGCTTTCAACTCTCTGTAGAACCTGCGCCGCTGAGGTTTACCGGTCCTGTATTCCCGTCCGCCACGGCTGAATGATTGGGGAGTGGGTAACACCGCAAGTGTATATGAAAGTATCTCCACGGGAGTGTTTCAATGCTCTATATTTCGGGTAGAGAGGTTAGATATGTGGAAGCCTCGCCATGAATAGTTAAATGGTCGTCCTATAAATTTGAGTGGGAAGATATTATATATGGGCCATTTTACTTTGTATTTACGGGCCAGAATGTTTAGCTTCACCGACAAAGGAACATTAATATAATAGATTCTGCAAACACACCTTTACTGGAGATGTTACAAGCTTCACGGGATAAAATTAAAGAGGGCATCTACGATTAATTTAAAATTCACTTTCAAGAAGTTACAAATTTCTTAACTATGTTCTATGGGTATTCGTTTTCTCTTCCTTCCCTTGATTTTATTTCTTTGTGAAATCTTTCCCTCCTTTATCTTGAATTAAATATGAGTGTTAATGTGCAATATTTTAACTTTTTTAATTCTACGGAAATTACTGTCACCATGGATTAACCTTTCCTTATCCCCCCTCCATCACAGAGTATAAACTTTAGGGAAATTTATACAAATGCCCTTATGAAGTTGGTATATTACAAAATTACCTTTAATAACATTTCAATTGCAACCCTTTTGTCGGTGGAGGGTTCGGCGGTTCTGCGGGTGGTCCAGCTGGAGAGGATTTAGCAAACAATTGTGTACTGTTGACTTACGAGACCGTAGGGTCGACGATATGGAGTTCATGGGAGCTTCGACTGGAGACTAGATTTGAGAAGATAGTTTGAAGTTGAGAATGGGACTCAAAACGTTATTTTCTTTCTTTTCGAAACCGACAATCCTCTCCAGCCGCACCACCACCCCGACCAACCAAGGGTATTTTTGCAATTAAACATTTGTGAGGGGTATTTTTGTAATTTTTCAACTGGTCAAGGGCATTTATATAAATTTCCCTAGATTCTAATAGTTCTTGAAAATCGCCTGTCTTTCTTGGCTTATCTTTCTTACAAAATTCTTTGCAAAATGAAACTGGATAAAATTAAAAGGAAATTATTATTTACTTCACTGTACTGCACTATTCAATTATCAAGATGAATAAGAGTATTTGAATGAAGTAGATGGAATAAAGTACGAAAAGCATGACGCCTACTTAAGTGACCACTTATTGGGCCAAATATAGGAGGAGTTTTTTTGAGTGTATGGACAAGAAATTTTAAAATTCACTAGATATGTGGAATCATATAAATTTGCAACAAAATTGAATAGACAAGGTAAGATCTCATAAAGAAAGAAGTGAAATATTGATTGGGTTAATTGAATAACAAGTGAAATATTTTTACTGTGTCATCTTCTTTGATTTTCAACATTTTTAGATTACCCGTTAAAGCTTCTACCTACATTTTTTTTCAAGATAATTATAATTGAGGGAAATTTTGGTTTTCCTTCAAAAATTATTAAAATTTTCCTTAAAATTTTCATAATCAAGTGAATGCTTTAAATAAATAAAACTTTAATACCACCATTACCATCATTATAGCTAGTAGAATTACACTTCCTTGCCTATAGAGATTTAAAACTAAAGCTAAACTAAATTAAGTTATAGTAATTTTGGAGTGGAAGTATTCTCATTCTTCTCATCTCATCTATGTATATTTTTAGAAAATCCAAGACTATCATGAAAAGTAATGATAATAAATAACAAAAAATATCTTCCTAAGAAATCCAAAATAGTTTCCAATTGTTGGCTTCTATTTTCAAAAAACATTCAATTCAAATATTTAACTAATATAAATTAAGTTATAGTAATTTTAGAAATGAAGTATTCTCATTCTTCTCCATCTCATCAATGTATATTCTTAGAAAATCCAAAACTAGCACAAAAATTACTAGAATTTTCTTATAAGTGCATGATTTTGAAAGATATTACAGATAAGTGCATGATTTGGAAGTAATTTCCAATGGGGTATGATTTTGTGAAATTATAACAAATCAATGCAAATTTTCACATTGCATTTAACAATGATCTTAGACACGTCAAATCCCTATAATTCCACTCTTGTTATCCCTTCCTTCCTTACCATTCCTCCCTACCTTACACTTAAAAAGATACAACACCTGGTTCAATAACAAAAAGGGATCACCAAAGTACCTTTCTACTTTCAAATGCTTTTTTTTCTTGCCCAACGTTAAGGATATACTTCCTAACTTGGGATTTATTGTTTTCAATCCGTTGTTTGTTTTCACATTAACAACATTCCCACAAGACCAACAAACTAGAATCACTCACCACAACTATGTCAACCTCGGCATCCACATTGCAATCACTATTTGTTGGAGCCACGTATGGTCTCCCAAGTGAAGTGCGTATTGCCTTTCACTAGTACTCCATGGAGCACAAGGTTCCTTATTGCTTCAAAGAAAACAAATCAAACTGAATCAACATGATCTACCCAACAACCAAAAGAGGGGAGCAATGTCCTTATGTCATCTCTATGTTCAAACAAAAGGATAGGCTTCTACACGTCACAAAGGTGGAAGCACATGGGAATTAGTGATCTACCCGTATTGAGATATTGGCCATTTTATGCACTTTTTTGTGTGATTTTGCAACACCACTAATTTAGGACATTGCAATTGTCAAGCCATGCAACATAATGAACCAAGCCCGCACAAAGCTTGGCATTGAAACCACCTGCATCATTCCTAGAGAAGCCAATAGGATAGTAAAAAATTGGAGCATAATGGATGTTGAGCTCAACTATCAAATATATAGACATTAACAACAATTGCAATTGACAAACCAAGAGAAGAAAAATTGGGAAACACGCAATGCAAATATTCCATTGCATTTTCAATTGGGAGTAGCAATTGCATGTTTGGATATTATGACCCTTTTGACCACATTTTGAACATGTAACTTGGCTGTTAATGTCAATTTGGCTTTGTGAGTGGATGCAACATTTTCCGTAGATGTCATGTCTGACGAGTCTCTAAAGGTGGATATGTCACTCCATCTGGCTGACACTACTCAACATCAATCAAGATTGCAACTTCTTGGTACATTTGGATGAATGTTTGCTTCTAGTAGGCTGCATGTACATAGGCCAGTAGTTGCTTTTGGTGACAAAGAATGGCCACACAAGCATGCACATATGGAATCCCATCTTGTTGAAAAGCCAGACAAGTGCAGGTTTGATAATCAAGGTTGACAATGCGATATTGATCTTGCTCATTGTTGTGGACTTCAAATAGATGGTGTTGAATTTAGTACACAAGGTAGTTTCTTCATGTTAGATAAGTGTAGACACTTGCTTTGTAATACCGCTTGGAAAATTTTAAACGAGTGACTCAAAATTTTGATGTTTTTCAAATTGATGTGTTCCAATCTTCCGAGTGAATAAATTGAAGGTGTGGACAGGTTCTTCAATTTGTACAGCTTCCATCCATGATTTCATACACTCAACAAGGTTTGATGTGTGATGGAAAAACCATGGAGCTGGTGCTACATGCAGAGTCCATGTGCTAATTGGTATTGCTTCCAAATAAGCTTGGGCATTAGGATTCATCAATTTGATTTTGTCCATGACCGTGTGATACTTTTCATGTGTTAAAGCTTTTGCTGCTCCCCAAATCTTGCCATCTAGCTTGGTCTTGAATTGAGCATTAACATTCTTCTCAATATACCAAACACAATATCCGTGGTGTGCAAGTCAAAATTCACTAGCCAATCCAAGCATAACCCCTTTTTCTCAATCAAAGATTATTGTCTTAATCATGGAGTTCAATGTTGGAATGGAAACACAAAGGAGGCTATAGAACCACAACCAATTTGTTTCTTTTTCTTTGGGAGCAACAGAAAAGGCAATAGGCACCATAGACCACTCACCATCACAAGCTCAACATCCCAAGAACACTCCATTGTATGAAGATTTTGAGTAACAAGCATCCATGGAAAATATTGGTTGCCATAGGTGACTGCGTACTTCCAAGCTTCCAAGCACAAAAAAGTGCATTTGAAGTTCCACACCTCTTCTCTTTCAACCTCACACATTGATCTAAGATTTGCTTCTTGCAATTGCTTGAACAGATTAGCAATTTTTTATAGCTAAGCTCAACGTCCATTATGCTCCATTTGTTATTGTCTTGTTGGCTTCTCCACGCAGTGATGTAGGTGGTCTCAATGCCAAGCTTTGTGCGGGCTTGCTTGATCATGTCACATGGCTTGACAATTGCAATGTCCTGAATTAGTGGTGTTGCAAAATCAGACAAAAAAGCATGTGGAATGGCTAATATCTCAATACTCATAGAGCACTCATTCCCATGTGATTTGACCTTTGTAACATGCAAAAGCATATCTTTTTTTTAACATAAAGATCAGAAAAGGACATTGCTCCACTCTTTTGGTTGTTGGACAGATCATGTTGATTCAGTTTGGTTTGTTTTCTTTGAAACAATAAGGAACCTTGTGCTCCATGAAGTATTGGTGAAGGGCAGTCCGCAATTCACTTGGAAGACCATACATGGCTCCACCAGATAGGGATGGCAATGTGGATGCCAAGGTTGATATAGTTGTGGTGAGTGATTCTAGTTTGTTGGTCTTGTGGGAATGTCTTTAATGTGAAAAAAAAAACCAATTGAAAACAACGAATCCCAATTTGGGAAGTACGTCCTTAACATTGTGCAAGCGAGCGGAGCATTTGAAAGTAGAAAAGTACTTTGATGATCCCTTTTTGTTACTGAACAGAGTGTTGTATCTTTTCAAGTGTGGGGTAGGGAGGAATGGTAAGGAAAGAAGGGATAACAAGAGTGGAATGATAGGGATTTGACACGTTTAAGATCATTGTTAAATGCAACGTGCAAATTTGCCTAGATATGCTATTATTTCACAAAATCATGCCCTTATTGGAAATGACTTCCAAATCATGCCCTTGTTTGTGATATCTTTCAAAATCATTCACGTATATGAAAATTCCTTTTAAAATAATAATAATAAACTACAAAAACTATCTTCCTAAGAAGTCCAAATAGTTTTCAATTATCAGCTTCAATTTTCATTTGGTGTTCCTATAAAATCTTCAATATTATATTTATGTCTATATAATTGTTTGTCTTCAATAACTCTCTAATTAGAGTAAATTAGCAATGTAACATCAATTATGATAAGATGTTTTATATTATGGGAAGATATATCTTGACATTTAAAAATATATTAAGATATATTTATATACAACAATGAGCACATACACTCTAAGAATTTGTCTTATATGAATTTACTAATATATCATTATAAAAAAATCACATACTACATTTTTTAAATAATATTTGTTAAGTATAGATTTTGGACAGTTATAAATTCTTACTTCTTCTCTTCTCTTTGTATTTGTTTAAAAAATAGATGTGTACTAAATATAACAAGACACTTAAATATTTTAAAGGAAAAACCAATAGGTGAGTTGAAACATATAATCCTTTAAAATTTTTGATTAAAATAAAATAAAATTTTATATCTATATATTAAATTTCAAAATAAATGAAGGATATTTTAAACAATTTACATCATATTTATGAATTCCATAATATATTATTCCTGTTTGAATTTGAAGACAGATTTTGGAACAAAACTACAAACATAAACATTTACACATTAGTAAAATATTTTACGTTACTTGTTTTGTGTATTCAACTTTAAGAATAGAGGAAGTTATTTGAGTTAAAATAATCATAAAACCAAATCACAAATGTTCTTTCAAACACCATGTACAAAAACAAAAAAAGCCATCAAATATACAAAACTATACACACTATTTATAGCATGAATAAAATCAATATTTATCTAACGTATATTTATTCTATGGCTACAAGAACAAACTTAAGGAAAATCAGGTTTTAAACAAACGGTTTGTACAAATCTAAAACGATTCATCTAAATTTATTTATCTCATAAAAATAACTATCTATATAATTTATATTTATTCAAAGTACAAATTATTTCTCTAGAATATAAACTGATAAAATGGAGAAGTGTCCCAATTAAGTAGAAACAAAAGTAATGACATGGTTTGTTTTCCAAGTTATGTATAAATTGTAATTCTCTTGTGTAGACGCAAAAGGAATATAATTTTCTTTTGGTACATACTTAGTATTGTAGGCAAACTCAATAGCTACAAGACATTCATCCCCATTAGTATGATGAATGTTGACAAATGCACAAAATATATCATCTAAGGTGAAATTTGCACATTTGGTTTTCCATCAATTTGAGGATGATAGGCAATGGACAATGCAAGCTTAGTGTTGAGTATCTAGAAGAGCACTTGCCAAATTTTTTTGGTGAATCAAGGATCACAGTTGAATATAAGTACACAAGGCATCTCATGATGCTTGAAGACATTTTTGAAGTAGATCTAGGCCAATGTTGGATCATCTATTATATCAAAGGTTGGTTCCAAATGGATTTGCTTACTAAGCTGATCCAAAAACACCACGATTGTTGCATGAACTTGCTTTGTCTTGGGTAAGAATGAGATGACATCTATGCTCATGTGTTCCTTTTGAGTAGTGGTTGAAGGAGGCTACTTGGTTTTTTGTTGTTGGCCTTGTTGCATTAGCAACTCTCAAACATCTTGTGCCATGTTGGGCTACCACCATTGGTATCCAAGGTCTTGTCCACACCCATATGACCAACAATTAGTAAGTCATGGGCTTCTTGAAGGCGCACAAGTCATAGATCACCCTTGGTCTGAACATAGATCTGGTTCTCATAAAATAGAAAGTCTTCCTTGAAGGAGAAGATGTTGTATTCCCTATCATGTATTGCAAGACAACCTTTTACCATCTAGAAAAAGTGTCTTATTGTAAAGTGGTCATAAACTTGATTTGGACTTTTGAGCCAATTGACATGGTTGTAATTGCCACTGTGATAGGAGAAAAATTCTTCAAATCAGGTTGTCATGATAGTGCATTAGAAATGATATGGAACTTACTAGGTTTGTACTCAAATTTGATATCAAACAAGTATAGTTGTTCCTCCCATCAATGATGTCTACCCTTCATGTGCTCTAGATGTAATGTTTGCAACAAGGGTTTGTGATTGGTTTGCATGATCACTTGTTTCTCCAAGAGATAATGCTTCCATACATTGGTGGCATACACCATTGCTAGTTGTTCTTGATCTCAAGCAGAGTAATTTCTTTTTGTTATATTGAGTCGGGAAGATACAAAGGTAATGGGATGTAACCCATTTGGACATTATTGTTGCAACACAACTCCAATGGCAAAGTTAGAAGCATTAAAGTCAACCACATAAGGTAATTGAGGATCATATGGTTGAAGAATGGGTCTTGAAGACTCCATATGTTTCAATTTCTAGAATGTTTCTTTGTGCTTGGTGGTCCATTGAAAGCTTGAGGTCTTCTCCAAGAGGTTGGTCAAGGGTGCGGCCATATGAGCATAATAATGGATGAATCATTGATAAAAACTTGCCAATCCATTAAATGCATGCACTTTTGTGGCATCCTTTGGAGTAGGCCAATCAATAATGGTCTTGATTTTCTATTCTTCAATCTTGATCCCCTCTGATGTGATCTTATGACCCAAGAAGGTAACTTCCTTTTGCCAAAAGGCACATCTTTACTTCTTGCAATAGAACTTCTATTGACGTAGTCATCTTAAGACTTCTTGCATGTGATTTTTGTGTTTTTCCTCCATCTTATTATGGATTAAAATATCATCAAAGAAAACTACCACATACTAATCCAATAGGTATCCAACATTCAATGCATTTGATCCATGAAGATTTTTGGAGCATTAGTGAGCACAAAAGGTAAAACTCTCCATTCAAAATGCCCATACCTTGTGTGAAAGTTAGCCTTTTGCACATCCTTTTTATCAATGAGAATTTTCCAATAGCTACTTTAGAGATCCAACTTCAATAAGTATTGTGCTCCACTCAATTGATGTAACAAATTGTAAATTTGAGACTAGGGATTGGATTCTTCACTGTTTGTTTTTTGAGACCATAATAATCAATACAAAAGTGAATTCTTCCATCCTTCTTTGGGACAAACAACACCGATGCTCCCCAAGTAATACTCCATAGTAATCAATACAAAAGTGAAGTCCTCCATCCTTCTTTGGGAAAAATAGTATTGATGCTCCCCAAGTAACACTCTATAGTAATCAATACAAAAGTGAAGTCCTCCATCCTTCTATGGGACAAATAGCACCGATGCACCCCAACAAGATGTACTATATTGTATGAAAGCCTTCTCTAACAACTAAGTCATTCTATCAACTGTGTTATTCAAAGCTCATCCAACTCCTTTGGTGAGAACAAATAGATTGGTCTACTCACTAGAGAATTTCTTAACAACAATCTTGAAAGACATACTATGATCAGAGTGTAATCCCATTTGGCAGATCATTTGGAAACACATTTGCAAACTCTTGAACTATTTTATCAACCATTGCTTGATGAGGCTTTTGGCTTTGATCAGATTCTCCATGCAAAATTGATTTGATCTACATCACAAAAATAGGCTTATCTTCCTCTAAAGTTTGCTCTTTGGCTACTTTATTGATAAACTTCCCATCTTGGAATGGAATATTCTTAGATGTCTTACTCAAAGGTGCTATACAACCTAATCAATAATTCTTACCTTGGTGTTGTACTTGAATTTGTCATTGGATCCAATCAAATTAAACCTTATGACCTTCAAGCCAAGGCAAACCTAAAATAATATCATACTGTAGAAGTGCCACTACAAACCTCATATACTCCAAATACTCCTTATCAATCTTGAATATAACTATATGTGAGGTACAAAATGCAAAACTCTTTCTACCATTTGCCATCATCAATCTACTTCCAATTACTAGTTTGAGAGGAATACTTAATTCCTTTGCTAATTGCATGGACATGTAGTTCTTTGAATTTCCAAAATCAACCAAAATCCTACAACCATGATTAAATATCATACCTTGCAAGTGAAGCAAACTTGCAGAGATCAAGCTTTCAATCCCATTAGAACTAATCAAGTTCCCAATAGGTGGCTTGAGTTTTCATATTGGAATTCTTTTTTTCCTAAATCATCATGTTTTGCATACTCTATTTGGGCAATTTGTCAAGGTTATCTATTCTTGAGCAAGAGTTTAACAATGTGATGTCCAATTTGGAAAAAAATAAAATTAACCTCCATTTTATCACAACCTTTCTCTATTTATGGGCCAAGCGGTTTCTATTGGATGACATCAATCTCCATTGGCATTGGCTCTTCCACCGATGTGTAGTGTGTGGGTAGGTTTTGTGAAGGTCAAGGTTGAGACCAAGTTGTCACAACCAAAGAATCGGAGCGCTCAGCCAATTGCATGGCTTCCTCTAAGTGTTTGGGCTCCCATATAGTCATTTCAAATTTAGTGTGTAACTTTAACCTCCCTCAAATCTATCCAAAACTTCATTTTCTAATATAATTGGAATTTGCATTATGATGTGCTAGAATTGAATGATATAGCTTCTTATAGAACAAATCAACTTCAATTTTGCCAACTTATCTTTTTCAGCTTGTGTAACATTTATTGCTCATGTGGCATTTATCACTTGAAATTGCACAATCATTACGCTCTTGAATTCTTTCCATATTAAGATTGGCACAACAAACTTTTGTTTAGCTCACTCTACTTGGAATTGCCACTCTATCCAATTGGCTTGAAGCAAAGAGAATCTATCTTTGCTCATCTTGAAGATTTGTAGCTTCCAAACATTATTCACAATCAAATACAAAATTTTCCACTACACATAAGAGGTTCTTGCTTTCAAATACCTTGGGCTTTGGACATTGGATTCAATTTTCTCCTTCTCAAAATGTTGCACTCTTTATATGCTCTTGTCATTGATGATCTTGTTCTTCCAACAATCAAGTAAGGTGCTCAATTTGTTTTTGCATAGCAATGATAACTTTGAGCATTGTTGACACAACTATGTCACGCCATTTGTAGTGCCGCATCTAGATGCTCAGACACTGGAGTTCCAATGATAGTAGTTAGAGTTATTTTAGCAGTTTCTCAAAGACTACTTTCTGACGGTTAGGTTTTGTGTTTGGGGTACTGACTTCACGGTGGGGCCCACCATCACTTTGCACCGTTTGCACCGTCAAGTGTGCCGTCAGTGGGACCGTTAGGGTTTTAGAGCTAGCTCGAGTCCAGAGGGTATAGTTTCCAAGTGAGCTCCAGAGAGCTCACTTCTCTGATGTTGAGCCTTTGAGTTCCTGGCTATGGTGGACAGAGGCCGGCGAGCGTCACCTGGATTCTCTATGCTTGAGTGGATGTGGCTTGATTGTAATCAATGCCCAATTGTTGGTAGTTTATAGAGTGACAAATCAAGTACTGATCTGAGTTGTGCTGAGTTAAGAGTGGTAAGCAATGTGATTACATCAGAGAAGTGAAGTTAGGGAGAAATTGGGTGTAGGAACTGTTAGTGTTGGTGGTATCTCCAAGCTTGGTGGATCGTTGGTAGCTCAATTCAAGTTTAGTGTTTCCCTAGTGTGTAGAAGCTCAGTCAATTGATGCAGATTTGGCAGTTAGGCAGACGGTGTGCGGAAGCGCTGGCCAAATTTTGAGCAAAGAAGGAGCAAATTTCAAGCAGTGTTGTGATTTTGAGCTCAAGAGGTGAAGGCAGGACCAATTTGCTGTGAGTTGGGCTCAGAAAGTCAAATTGAAGATTTGGAGTACTTTTGCTAGTTTGGAGGACTTTCGCAGATTTGGAGAAGTTTTGCCAATTTTGGAGGAGGTTCGAAGTGGCAACAAGAAAGGCCTCATTTGGCTGAACTTCGGCGTTTAGAGGCTAGCTAGTTTAGAGTAGATCTTAATCATTGGTTGGCAAAATCTGCCTTTCCTACTAGATTGTGCGCAATAGGGTTTGACCCCTAGATCTCTTGTTCTTAGACTGGTGCCCTAGCTAATTGGTCCACCCTCACTTGTTGTCATAGTGACTGTGCCACTGTCATCTATACACATGTAGCTTTGGCTAAGAGAGGCAGTTTGATCCTATTCTTGGTGATCCTGGTAGCTTAGGACTTAGATACGAACTCCTCTTATGTCAAATGCCAAATGGTGGAAGAGTCAGTCCCGTGTTGTGTTATGAGATGGAGGGTTTTTGTTTAGATTTCTTGTGATTGGATCCCCTCCATTCTTTGCTTCCTGTTTGTGCACCACGTTTGTGTGAGGTGCCTTGACTTTTGAGCATTGGTGTTATGGTGTGCTCTCGATGGTGAGGCTGAAGTGATGACCAGTCAAACTACCTTTGTTTCTCTTTGGTGAGGCAAGAAGTGATGACCTACAGACCGTGAGAGTGCGTGTTATGATGGCAGGTTACAGGTTGCCCTTTCTCCTAGTGTAGTTATCTCGGTTAGAGTTACATTAGTGGGTGGTGCTTAGTTGGTATTGGCACTTGGTGGTATTGGCACGTGGTGGTATTGGCACTTGGTGGGGTACTTGCGGTTGCAGTTGGTGGTTTGGGTTTGCTGTTGTGGTTACTTTGTCATGACAGAGTTCTTTGGAGATTCCAGAGGAGTTAGCCCTATAGTACGCAGTGGGTTTACTCGGAGTGGTGCTCGGTATCAGCCTGTAAGGTCCCAGTGAGGGAGGAGATTGACTCTGAGTTGGAGTTTGACACAAGAGCTGATTCAGTGAGAGTGCACTTGGTGTGTCCGCACTGTTGTTGTGGGACATGGACGAGATTTATGGGGCCTCCAAAGGCCCTAGGCATTACTCTAGTACAGTGGGTACCATTGAGTTAGATGACTTCATCCAGGAGTTCGATAGTTGGTGTAATCTGTAGTAGATGCGGAACCCGACTTTGTTCACACCCTTCATGGCATGGAAGAGGTTGTTTCAGCACTTGGAGGGTCCACCTATGGATGACTACCATGAGTTCAAGAGAGCTCATTTGGAGGAGATTGAGTTATGGAGACAGTATTGGTCTCCACACTATGTCTCCATCACTTCAGGCTCAATGGCCAGGAGTAGATCGGCTGTACCTACGAGTTCTAGCTCAAGTAGTGTGGGTGGAGCTAGTGGAGGTGCACTAGTTGGAGATAGTGCTACTACGAGTGGAGGTACCATTGCAGGAGGTGATGTGGTACCGGGGTTTAACCTCATGGTGGAGTTCTTCCTGTGTTTGAGGCAGAACTACCAAGGAGTGTAGACTGACAAGCTGAGGAGCTTGCAAGAGTTCTAGCAGAAGGCTAGAGAGAGCCTATGCGAGGCATACACTTGCATGAGGTGGCTGATCAGTTTCACTCAAGGAGTTACTGAGGTCCAAGCAGTCCAATTTTGGTATGGGATACTGGATAGGGAGTTACGACGTAGAGTTTGTGATGCTACGTTGTTGTAGGCTACTTTGCCCACTTTGGCAGTAGTCTTTGGTTTGGCTGAGCATATTGAGCTCAACATGGTGGAGGAGAGAGTGGTGACATCTGGATTTGGTAGGGAGACCTCATCCACGGTTGTGACTTCTTCTAGAGTGCAGTAGAGTGCACCACGCCCAATTGGTTTTTGTGGACAGGGTGGACAGCCCAGATCCTATGGAGCGAGTGGAGGGCCTAGTGGAGTTAGACCCTTACCCTCATTTTTGGGTCAGCAGCAGCCAATGAGTGGTGGTGTTGCTTGTTGGACTTATGGTGGACCTCACCATAGGAGAGAGTGTACTTAGGGCAGCGGACCTGATACCTTTGGTGCATCACAACTAGCACAGAGGCAGTGTAAGCATTGCCACAAATTTGGTCACACTAGTGACCGGTGTTTTGACCTACATCCGGAGTTACGGAGTGGTAGGGCTGCTATGGCAGGTAGTAGAAGAGCTCCAGTTCATGGAGGACGAGGTGGTAGAGGTGGTGGTAGAGGATCTACACCTAGTAGGGGTGCAGTACCTGCCTTTACTTCTGAAATAGCTATGGCTACTTGGATTGAGCAGTTGGAGCAGAGATTGGCTAGTATGGCTATTGCTCAAAGGAGATCAGATTCGGGTGCTGAGGCTTCCACCTCATGTGCTGGTGATAGAGATGCTTTGGACTTCATGTGCGGAGCAGCACAGGTGGATGCATCTGCAGCAGTGACTAGGAGTGCAGTACGTGCTCCAGAGCCTAGAGGAGCATTAGTGGAGTTGGATCCACAGAGAGGAGAGGTTGGGAGACAGGTCAGACTTCCCCAGTCTTTCACGCTATCTGAGGCATTGCAGATGACATCCATGGTTCCTAAACGTCCCAGTGTAGGTGTGGTAGGTGGTGATGGAGTACATGATGGACTACCTACTAGTCAGCCACTTGCTACTACACGTACTGAGTCTAGCATGATGTTGGGGCCGGCTCAGCTGATTATGCAGCATCCTTTATTTTCAGCCAATGATATGTTTACATTGGGAGTTGACCCAGCCCCAATGTTCCGGTTGGCTGCCACATTGTGTGAGAGTAGGGATGGTGCAGTTCCTACAACTAGAGTAGAGGTGGTTGGTAGTGGAGCTAACGTGGTCGAGGAGCATGAGATCCGTTCAGCAACCAATGGTTCATGGTAGGCAGCAACGGCTAGACTGGAGGAGTTGCCAGCTAGACCGGCCTTTGAGAGAGCGCGGTTTACACCTGGTGTTGTCCTATTGGATAACCAGAGGGGGATTTTTTGTTTGGTGGGACCTTCAGGGAAGGTCTATACACCACAGAGAGTCTTGTTAGACTCCGGTGCGTAGCCTCTTATGTTAGGGAAGGTTGCAGTTGTCGGTCTGGAGTTACGTAAGACCGATATGGAGAGGTGTCCATTTCAGATCCAAACATCTCTAGGTGGTGGTTCAACACAGTACATCACACATGGAGAGCTTGTTGTCCAAGTTCAGCCTGGTCATCCGACTGATAGCTCGGTGGTGAGAGCTCAGGCTATTGCGACGATAGTTGTGTCATATGATGTGCTAGTTGGGAGAGCAGTGTTATACCCCATGGGTTTCAGCATTGACTATTGGGAGGAGACAACCTCTTATAGACCTGGTTGGCAGTCTGGTGAGGGGCGGGTATTTTGCCTACCATTACGCTTCAATAGTGGCAGTCTTGGCTCACTATAGTCCAGGACCATGGCATCATCAATTTTAGCTTTCAGTGGTGCAGTTACTTGGCCTAGTGACTTGTTGGAGGGGAACACCCATGCAGAGGATACTCCAGTACCAAAGGAGATCACTCGGCTTTGGAGTACAAGTAGGATTGTTCCATCCATCTTGGATGTTCCATTGTGGAGTTCAGAGGAGGCATTGCAGCAGCATGCAGATCAATTGGTGTAGTAGGCTTGGAGTGGAGCCTTAGTACCATCAAGAGATGAGTGTGAAGATGAGCCTCCAGAGGCAATTGCTTTGACACCTTTGGATACCACACTCATTGCTTGGTAGTATCTAGTAGAGGGGATATGCCTATTGGAGTTGTTTGGTGGGATCAGCACCGGACTAGCTACGGTGTTACAGGCGGGTATACGAGTACAGAGACTTACGAGGTACTTGTATGTAGAGAGAGATGAGACTGCTAGGCGAGTCTCTCTACATCATGTGGCATACTTGGCCTATCGGTATCCGGAGTTATTACCGATGTCAACAGTCAGAGGTTACCAGAAGGCCTTACCAAGAGAAATTTCCTTACTGGGGGTGCATGACCTAGAAAGACATGGGCCTATTCACTTGGTGATTTCTGGATGGCCATGTCAGGGACATACACGTACGGGCCGCGGTTTGGGTCTTCAGGATCCTTGTTCTGATGTGTTTTGGGAGATGTTACGGATATTACGACATCTCCAGGTTCATCAGTCCGTTTCTCCAACTTACCTTTTGGAGAACGTTCCTTTGATGGGTGATTCTCACACCAGAGTGGTGGTGAATACACATTAGGTCCATTCTTGGATGGGACCTACTGTATTGTTAGATGCAGCCAGAGTGGGATCACAGGCTCATTGTCTTCATCTTTGGTAGACAAACCTCTTACCCAAAGAGGCTCTATAGTGCACTTATGATGGGATTCAACGACTTGACCATATCCTTGTTGATGATATCTTGGATGTTGGGTATTAGTCTCAGACAATGGTAGCGGCTGATAGGTCACCTATGGCAGTAGTGAACCTAGTTGGATAACCTAGAGCTGTATTTCCCACACTCATGAGTTTCCCAAGCTCCCATGCTTTTTGAGAGGGAGGACCTGGACTTGTTTAGGACTCACAATTACAGCAATTGGTGGAGCCCAATGCTGATAAGAGAGAGCGGGCAATGGGTTTTGCACCGGTATTACCGCTGTTCCAGTAGTGGCATCCAGGCATCAGGTGTTAGGTCAGGCTATGGACCTGAACTGTTTGACCTGGATTGTGAGCCTTGGCTTGGCAGAGCAGCGTAGGATGCGCTTGATAGTCATCACCACTCGGACACTTGTGAGCCATGTGCCTATCGAGACGATTCAGGCACATGTTGGGGGCAATGGATCAAGTGGACATGGTATTCTTGGAACACATCTAGTAGCTACTAGGGAGAGTGGTCTACTTGGAGTCCATCCAGGTGAGCGTGGGCTACTTGGATTACATCCTTGGTCCACATGGGATGCAGCTAGAGGACGTGTGGAGCTTGCAGCCAGAGTGGAGGGAGTTTTTCACACAGAGGTTGGGACCTCTAGTGGTCGAGAGCATGACACTATTGCTCCCAAGGGCCCAGTGTAGCAGTCAATCAATACGTCTTCCACTCCTACTATAGTTACAGAGGATACTTGGGAGCCAGATCTTGGACCCAAGCTTACTGGAGAGGAAAGACGGAGGGTTTGGAGGTTCTTGAGGAGTCACATAAGTTATTTTGCCTTCAGTATGAAAGATTTGGGTGCTCTAAAGGGACCTAGTATACGGATTGAGCTGACTAGCAACACACCAGTTTTCCGACGTCCTTATCAATATAGTGATATGGAGAGGACATTGATTTAGAGCCGGAGTAGTGACCTTTTTGAGGCTGGTTTGGTGGAGATTTCACATGGAGAGTATGCATCAACAACAGTGATGCCAGCCAGGAAGGATATGCATGGCAACTATACAGATAGGCGGATGTGTGGAGATTACCGTCCTATCAACCGATAGACCAGGGCTGATTGGTATGCCATGCCTACACCGGAGGAGATTTTTGATGCGATTGGGCATGCAAAGATCTTCAGTACTTTGGATCTTTGAGCGGGATATCATCAGTTGCCGATCAGGGAGGAGGATAAGTCCAAGACAACATTTTGGGCTATTGATCCTCACGGCAAGGATGTGTTATATCAATGGAGGTTCTTACTATTTGGGTTAAACAATGCTCCTACTGAGTTCCAGAGGGTCATGGATAGGATCCTAGCTGGAATGGATTTTGCTCGGTGCTATATTGATGACATTTTGGTTTATAGCACTACTATGGAGGAGCATGCGAGATAGTTGTTGGAGGTGTTTGAGAGGTTGAGATCTCATGGACTCAAATTACATCCTGGGAAGTGCAAGTTGAGTATTTGGGTCACACTATCTACCTTGGAGGACTTGGTGTTCAGCAGACCAAGGTAGAGGCTATTGCACATATTCCTCGGCCTACGGATGTGAGTAGAGTGCGAGCATTCCTTGGGTTGGTGAAGTTCTATCGCCGTTATGTTAGAGTATTTAGTGCCATTGCCAAGGCCTTGACAAAACTGACCAAGCTTACACAGGAGTGGTGTTGGGGAGATGAGCAGTAGAGAGCTTTTGTAGAGCTCAAGGAGAGGTTGACATCTGCTCCTATTTTGAGGAGACCGATCAGGGGACGACCATTTCAGGTTCACACTGATTGGAGTATGTTGGGGCTTGGAGAGGTGCTCACCCAACATGATGATGAGGGGAAGGAGTTTATGGTGGCCTATGCTAGTCGCTCCAACAATTCAGCGGAGGCGAAGTATAGTTCATATGAGGGAGAGTGCTTGGCAGCAGTTTGGGCAGTAGCACATTTCTGATGTTACCTATTTGGTAACCCCTTCACTCTCATCACTGATCATCAGCCATTGAAGTGGTTGATGGATTCCGACAAGCTTTCAGGGAAGCTTGCACGATGGGCTCTGATTTTACAAGAGTATGATTTCACGGTTGTTCATAGACCTGGAGTGGTGAACCGTGATGCAGATGGGTTGAGTAGAAACCCATATCCCAGCCAATAGGATCAGACCGAAGCATGTTGGCATGGTGAGACAAATGAGGAGATGATGCCAAGTTGGCATGCATTGGCCTTTCTGTGTATATTTGCAGAGGCTTTGGTGATATCTCTCTCAGCGCATATAGGAGGAGTTATTGAGGTCATAGATCCAAAGAGTGAAGATATTGGTATAGTTCAGCAAGACATTCATGATGATGTCTTAGTGATGGACTATTTTTGCATTAGTGTTGTGGGTGGCACAGTTGGGGCCAAGGAGAGAGACCGTGTTCTTCAACGAGCCAAACGGTTCAGATTGGAGGGTAGACACCTTTTGCATGTCTGGGAGGATGGTAGAGTGTGAGTAGTACCACTTCCATCTCAGAGACCACAGTTGGTCCGTCATGCTCATGAGGAGCTAAGACAATTTGGAGTAAAGCATATGTATAACTTACTTTAGAGTCATTATTGGTGGCACCGTATGCAAACCAAGGTACAGCAGTTTGTTGCCAGATGTGTGGTTTGTGACCGAGTTAGAGCATCATTCAATGCTCCTATGCCACAGTTACACCCATTACCTATCATGGGATTGGGTTACCATTGGAGTTTGGACTTTACCGGACCTTTACCGCTGACTGTGAGACATCATCGGTATGTTTTGGTGATGGTGGAGCACTTCTCCAAGTGGATTGAGTTGGTGGCATTTCTTGACAAGTCTAGTGAAAGGATAGCTTACTTGTTCCTGGATCGAGTTCTTAGTCATTTTGGTGCACTAGCTGAGGTTTTGACTGATCAGGGTACAGAGTTCTTGGGGGAGTTTCAGGTCTTGTGTAACAAGGCTTTGATTGATCATCGTACTACATCCCAAGATCACCCTGAGGCAGATGGCTTAGCAGAGAGAGTGGTTCAGATGGTGAAGAGAGGATTGCGAAAGTATGGTTTGTAGAGAGGCCACTTGGGAGATTGAGACCTCCAATTACCTTGGTTGGCCATGGGCTATTGGTTCAGCCAGCAAGCCTCCTTAGCATCCTTCTCTCCATACTTTCTACTCTATGGATGAGATCCAGATTTACCTACAGCCATTCGTCGAGATACTGTAGTTTTGGACTTGGATGACCCCGATGTATGGATGAGTGCATGTTCTCAACAGGCAGAGATCTTTCAAAGAGTGATGTCGATGGCCTTTGAGAACTTGGCAATTGTTCAGCATAGAGATACTTTACGTTATGCTACCATTCGAGGAGGAGGTTATAGACCCTTGATCCGTCGATTTCATCCAAGCAACTATGTATATCTATAGCAGACAGCACCAACGACACTTGATGTTTCTACAAGCCGAACTATCTTTAGAGTGCGTGAGGTTTTGCCATCTGGAGGCCTTGTGGTAGAAGGACGTGATGGTGTTGTTTGGAAGGATCATGTGCGCAATTGTGCGCCATGCCACCTTCCAAACATTGATGGTACTATGGACCCAAGCTTGGCACTTGTACGTGCAGGCTTGAGGTGTATGTTATGTGGCTCTTTTGGTGGAGCTGCTTCTATGTTAGTGTGTGATAGCTGTTCAAGAGGATGGCATATGGCATGTATGACTCCTCCCCTCATGGTGGTTCCTCAAGGACAGTGGTTATGTCCTAGATGTACTTGACCTATAGCTAGTTCATTCTTTATATGGTATAGATTGCAGACATGCAACTAACGATGGTGCCCAATAGCACTTGGCATCCTGATCTTTGCCCATTAGAGGGTATATCATATACTTAGAGTAGATGGCTATCTAGAGTTAGAGGGACCTAACCGCCAGCTAGGGGGGCGGTTGTGGCACTTTAGAGTCTATGTATGACTTATGTGTAAGTTGTGCTTCTATGGTGTATGATGTTGACAACGATGTATGTTTTGTAGTGATGTATATACGCATAACAACTGTCACGCCATTTGTAGTGCCGCATCTAGATGCTCGGACACTGGAGTTCCAATGATAGTAGTTAGAGTTATTTCAGCAGTTTCTCAAAGACTACTTTTTGACAGTTAGATTTTGTGTTTGGGGTACCGACTCCACAATAGGGCCCACCGTCACTTTGCACCATTTGCACCATCAAGTGTGCCGTCAATAGGACCATTAGGGTTTCAGAGCTAGCTCGAGTCCAGGGAGTATAGTTTTGAAGTGAGCTCCAAAGAGCTCACTTCTCTGATGTTGAGCCTTCAAGTTCTTGGCTATGGTGGACAGAGGTTGGCGAGCATCACTTGAATTCTCTATGCTTGAGTAGGTGTGGCTTGATTGTAATTAGTGCCCAGTTGTTGGCAGTTTATAGAGTGACAGATCAAGTACTAATCTGAGTTGTGCTGAGTTGAGAGTGGTAAGCAATCTGATTAATTGTGGCACTTTAGAGTCTATGTGACTTATGTGTGAGTTGTGCTTCTATAGTGTATGATGTTGGCAGCGATGTATGTTGTGTAGTGATGTATATACGCCCGACAACTATTACTCTATCAAACTATATACAATTTATCTAAGTTAACACATAGATGCAACATGTCAACTATTATATATAAGTTACAACTGGAAGTAGCAAGGGTTCATTGGACAAGGTGATCATATTCAAAAAAATTTACCCAAAGCATGAGATGATGAGCTACATGAAATGATGTTGGAGTAGTACATATTCACAAAATCCCAATGGTTTGGTGGAAATAGATTTAATGATCTACAAAATCAATCCATCTTATTCTTGCCTTGATACCAATGTAAAAGACCAAGGAGAGAAACAATAGAATGGAATATCACATTGGGAGTCTTGAATGAAAGAAAATCCAAATGCATAGCATGAGCTTGAGCTTTGGTATTTATAAAGAACATACAAGGCTCTTGAGAAGCTTCTCAAGAAGCTCCTTACAAGCCACCTTCTTTGAGTGCAATCCAAGTTAACCAAGAAGCTTCTCGAGAAGCCTCTTTCTAGAAGTTGTCAACTTGGCATGCAAGCTAAGTAAGTTGAGAAGTTCACAAGAAGCTTCCTTCTAGAAGCTATCTATTTGGCGTGCAAGCTAAGCTAGCCAGGAACCTCCCTAAGAAGCTTCTTCCTAGAAGTCACTACTTGACATGCATATTACTCAATACTTGGAGGTACCAAGTAGCCTTCTAGATGCTTCTAGAATATTCTTATAATTATTGGCTAATTTGGGTTACTTTATTACTTTTTTAGTCTTGACTAACTCATCAATGAACTTCATATTGTTACACTAATTATATGCAAGTTACTTAGGAATTTTACCCATGTAAAGGAAGGTGTTAAGTCTTTCCCAAATTTAATTTGAATTTACAATACTTTAGGCCTACAACTCTAAAGACTTGCACAATTGTAAAGTCCTTTACAACTCCAAAGTCATTCCTCTTGAAATATTTACAATTATGAAGGTCTTTGGTTAACTTCCTCCTACAGATTTCCTACCACTATAAAGAACTTCTTCAAATGAAGTATCTTTGGCCTAAATTCCTCACTACAAAGAACTACCTTTGTCCTTAAAAAGGTAGGATCTCAATGAGGATCTTGATATGATAGTTATCACAAACTTCAATGAAATTTATATATGTTTATTCCCTAAGTCTAATCACTAACTAGTCCATTTGCTCCTCTTTGTGGGTTATTCCTTCCAACTTCTGAACCTACAACTTCAATTTGTATAGCTTTATCTTTTTTGCTTTCCCTTTGGCCTCCTCCTTCAACATCTCTAGAACTGATATTAGACTTCATCTAATTATTGATGGCCTTCAAATTCTCTTCCTTTAAGTATTGTTTCAAGATTCCTACATGTTCTTTCTTCACCTCCTCTCTAACAATTTTCTTCCCTCTCTTCCTTCTTCTTCTTCTTTGGCTACTTGGGTCAATTAGAGTGCCACTACCTTTGATACTCAGCCATATGTAGATCCAAGGTTATAATTGAAACATTGGAATTCTTCAACTTGCTATAAATGCTTCCACCTCTTCATATCTGGCTTGTAGCTTGTCTTCTTATCCAAGTTGCATGTCCTTCTTCTCTATTTGTAGAGTTCTTAGTTCAAGTTGCAGCCACCCAACTTCTTCTTCTTTAGGACTTTTGGCCTGCTATCAAGGAAGAGTTTGGCCTCTTTACCTAAAAAATTTCCTACACAAGGTATTCACCTTCTTTGCCTCCTCCTCATACAAGTTTCATGTATTGGCCATTTCTTCATTGGCTCAATGATCCTTTGCCTTCCAAGTGTAGATTTCCTTGTGCATGTTGTGAACTAGGGTGGTATAATCCACAATCTCCCAACATTCCTTATACTAGGGAAGTAAGAGCTCCATGAATTGTAGTTACCAAGTGTATGATAAAGTGTTTTCCTTTATTGATCAACACTTATATTGCTTGGGCTAATCCTTCTCCAACTTCAGTTTACACTTCTAGTAGAGCATCCTTGGCTTCTTCTTCCACTTTGGGTTTGAACTCTACTTCTTCTTTTGGTTTTGCTTTAGGCTAAAGTTCTTGTTCTTGTTGGGCTTTGGTGTTTTTCCATTCTTTTTTTTGAACACCTACTTCGTGGTCACAACTTGGAGGTGCTTTAGGTTGGTGGGAGGTCTCATTCTCACTCTTTCTTTGGCTTGGTCTCATGATCCTCACTTGGCTATTGTACTACCAAGAGCTAGCCATATGATCTAGATGTTAGATTTGGTTTGGTAACATCTAGAATGATGTTATACATGATGTTCAAAATAGATCAGATAGAAGTATCACCAAAAGAGTACTTCTACTAATAAAGTAGAAACCAAAATAGACTTGAGAACCTTAGAACCAATAGCTAGACATATGATTTAAAGGTGAGGATTGGTTTTGTAATATCTGGAAGGATGTTACACATGATGTACTAAACAGATCAGAAAGAAGTATCACCAAAAGGGGACTTCTACTAATAGAGTAGGAACTGAAATAAGCTTGAAATCTTTAAAGGCAATTTCGGAGGCCTAAACGCATGAATTAGGTCTCAAAAATGTGCTGATCCCCCCCCCAATAGAAGCAAGGTTGGCCTTCCTACCCCCTGGTTTGTATTGTTGACAGCTTTCCAAGGGTACCTTACGTGATTTTGAGACTCTTATAGGAAGATTCCCAAAAAGATTCCTTCCGGTCAAAGCTTGTTTGACCAATCAGATAGGACCTAGACCAATATGTCACCCATCCAAGTAAGTAATCCAAGAGTGGAGCTTGTGACATGTCAACTATCTGTGTGCCTAATCCTATGGTGGAGCTTCTTTGGAGAAGATCCTCTTTGTCTATATAATAAAGAGAAGGTGCTCCTTTGGGACACCAAATGTTGAGTGTATAATCTGTGTTTTCTCTCTTCTCTTGTCCTTGGAGTATTACAGCTATGGGTTTGGATTTCTTTGAGAATTTTAGTATGCTCTCTTTTCTTTGGTCCTACTACTGATCTTTGCAAGGTGAAGGATCCATGTTCTTCTTCCTCATCTTCTTTGGAGTCTTTTGCCTCCTCCTCCAAAGATATGTCTATCACTTGAGGATTCTTCAACCTTTTAGTTGGTGTTGGAGACTTCACTAGAGGGGTCCTCTTCTTCTTTGTATTCATTATGGATCCTTCTTTGTCCATTGGCACAAATTCTCAAGTTGTTGCATACTTTTCATCTGCATCACCATACTTCTTCCTCATGGACTTCCTCTCAAGCTACAAGGCAAAGTACCTCATTGGACAGAAGTGACTTGACACTTCTTGCGCTCTTTCCTTGTTAACAGGTCAAGCACCATGTACAAATGGATCACAAAGGGGCTAGATAAGTTGCTCCACCATCTTCTTTGAAATCTAGGTGTAAACTCCTCATTTGATAGTATAACATGTTGGCCCAATTGATGGGTAGAATATGGCTTTGCTATTGGTGAGGTAGTTGCTTCCTTATGTTTGAACAACTTAATAACACCACCACTTATTTTTCTTATGCCTCCTCTTGGAGAAAGCCACTTTGATGTTGAAAATGAGTACCTTGTTTGCTTATGTTTGAACAACTTCATAATTGCTTCAATGAAAGCACTTCAGGCCGGATCCTTATAAGTCACAACCCACCACTTATTTTTCTTATGCCTCCTCTTGGAGAAAGCCACTTTGATGTCAAATATGAGTACCTTGTTTGCAACTTTGTATCTAGTTTCATGGCTCTTGGTAGTCCAAAATTAGATCCTAGCATATTTTTTCCATTCTCAATCCAATTGGATGGATTGACTCTCAAGCCCCATGTTGTTCTATCCTTCCTCTACTTCATCTCGTGGATGATCCCAAAGTCATTGAATTCCCAATTCAAGAGCAAGAAGCCAAGATTCTTGATTTGAATTACTTAACTTACAATGGATTGCACACTTGTTTACTATAGGCCTTCAAAGAATGGCTTTGAAGATCTTTCTCATGGGTTTCTAAACAAAAAACATGTTTTGAATCAAATTAGGTCTAGGTATAAGGTGAAAGCTAGACAACTACAAAGGCAGTCATGACTACAAATGCTACAAAGACTTGGAAATTCTAAGCTTGCTCAAATCTGAAAATGAAATTGCTATGTGAAAAGTGAAATTGGTCAATGTGCATTTGATTTTATAAGCAAATTCCTCAATAATTAGTCTTCAATGATTGAGTAGTTGGTGAGCCATCTCCCTCCATACACATAGACCACACCTTTAGCAAGTAGTCTTTTTCTACACATATGAACTACGTCTTTGAATGCAAATAGTCTTCCTTGAATGCAAACAATCTTCATCTACAATTCTTTATCTAGGTGGTGGTGGACTCAAATGTATGTGTGATCCTTGGGTACACTTATGTTTAGGCAAAGTTCTTTTGGTCATAGGTCTTTGGGTACAAAGTAAATTGGACTTGAGTTCTTCATGCCCAACCATCATTTTGCATTGATCTAGTTTAACATTCTTCCTTTCGTGTGCATTTGGCTTTATACTTATTCTTTTCACACTATGACATGTACATACATAACTCCAAAGGAAACTTAACAAAGAACTTTTCATTTCTAATCACAAAACTATACCACTGTAATTTCAAGAACAAGGGTGATTCTAATAAAAGAACAATTGTTCTAAACATTTGTGCACAACAAGGATGAGAATTGCTATTTTATCTTCTAGCATATTGACGTTGTGTTATTCCTATATGTTTTTCTTTGAAGTAAGAATTGACAACTCTTGGGTCTACAAGCTTTCTTAGTGTAGATTTTTATATGGTCTAAGGATAATCCATGTGAAGGAATCCTTGACTTGGTGAGAGAAGACCAAGTGCTTATGGAATTATTCCCATGAGTTTTGATATTGCTTTAGACTTTAGACTTTAAATGACTTTTTGCTTAGTAAATTGAATTGCTATAGTAATTAATAACTTTTGTGTGTGTAAGTATTTTATGAGTATATAAACCAAGGATGTGAAGTTACACATCATCCTTTCAATTGCAAGTATCTTATTGAGTTCTTTGAAGATCAAGCTATTCTTGGAGGTACATTTGAGAAGTGTGATGGAGTTTGGTTCTTTGTATTCTTAGTCCATGGTTGGCTTCCTTAATGGCAATCAAAAGTTCATCTTGAGTTAGAGACATAGACCAAGTCCAAGTTCTACATAGCATCTTCTTTTGCTTCCTCTTGATTATCCAAAATTTATACCTCAAGTTGTTTGGTTAAAGAGCTTCCTTCTCCTCCCTTGGCTCTAGTCTCTTCCCACCTTATTCCTCCGAAGGTAAGTGGAATACTATAGGAACCTCTTTAACAACCTTCTTTATTGCATTATTGCTTGTATCATGCTCATAGGTTCATTTGCAGCCTTGTGCTTGGTCATCATCCTTTGAACTATCAGTGTCCTCTACATCTTAGGTATAGCCAATTTTCCCATCCTCAAGAAATTCTCATCCTCCTCCTATATGGACTTCAATTTATCACATCCAATTGACATGCTCTTGTAATTAGTAAATGAGGAGAAGTGGTATTTGTAGAATACATTCTTCACTTTGATCATTGATACCATCACTGCATAGAAATAGATAACAAACATGTATCAAGTAGTGATCAAGTAAAATTTTTCCTTCTTTGCAAATGCACCGTACATCTTCTACTACACAAAATGGTGGAAAAATCTAGTCCAATCAATGCTCTTCTAGCAAAGCAATATTTGAAAAAGATTGCTTGACTAATAGGCAAGTAAGTTGCTTGCTATGATTGACACAATCTCATCATTTTCATTGCAGTTGCTCTCTTCTTATAATCACTATGTGCAAATGCTATAAACCTATTTTCCTTATACATTCATAGTGAATGATCTTTATGCTTTTTTGTCATCTCTTGAGTTTCTGGATATTATGCATGTAAGGTCTAACCACCCACCATTCCTACATCTTCTACCAAGACATGATGCAAATGTTCCTTTGAAGAGTTTGGTGCATTCACACAAAGGATTCCATTTCCTTTGAATTGTCTTTTCTTTACTTCTTTAACCATATCTACCAAAATGTTGCTCTATTCCTAAAATAAGAAATTGAGATAGAACTTCAAGAATTTTTTTGGTGTAGCCATTTGAACTTCTTGATCATACAAGCTTAGAGGTTCAATCACCTCATTGAATTCTTCAAATTGTACATCATTTCTCTCCCTTCACTTAAATTCCAAATTTCCTTGATTCTCCTCATTCTTGTGTGCATTCTATCCTCAAAATAACCATGAGAAACTACTATCTAAGCAATCATTTTGACAAATTCTTATGACTTTGACTTTATCAAAGATGTTCTTGGTGTAAGAATAGATTGACAAGAAACAACCCTTGCAAGGAGGAGTGTTAATTTATAAGCTCACTTCATTTTTCATCTTTGTTATCAATCTTCCTCAATTCTACTCACATTTGAGATAGTTGGATAGTTCTTGTAGCGGCCATTAATAGAATTCAAAACAACATATGGCAAATTCAAGTTCTCTATAAGTTTTGCCATTCATTTTTTATCTTTGGCCTCCCATTCTTTGCCTTTGAGAGAGAGTTCTTCACATTTGGGTTTGATGACCATTCTTCATTCTTCATCTCTTTGGATTCCATTTTCACTCCATACAAATATCTAACAATGCTCAAGTAACCAAATCTCGCTTATACAAAAACATGGAAAGAAAAGTGGTTGTTCCACTTTCCGTACAAAATACTCATAGTAGAAATAAAAAGTAAAGGAAAATGGGAGGATTTAAAACAAAATTCTCCATACCACACTTTTTGCCTTGTACATTGAATTCCTTTGGTATTTATAATGATTTTATATAGATATCCAAAAGTATATAAATTAGGGATGAGGAAGTTCTCATGGTCCTTTCATTTGTAACAATCTTTCTCATTGAGTTCCTTTAATGGGTAACAACTTGAGTCTTGGATGTTCCTTTGAATTTATCCTTGGACAAATGTGATATAGTTTGGTTCCTTGCATTCTTAGTCCACGGTGCACTATCTTAATAACCATAAGAGGTTTCACTTTGAATGAAAGACAATTTGGCTCATATTTTTGGTTCCTTTGCAAAGATCTCTTGAAAAGGAAAGAGAATGTTTAGTGCAGATTTCTATATTGAACAAGAGGATATGAGATCTCACTTAGAGAGACCATTATAAGAGAAGAGAGCTAAACCTATATTAGAAAACTCAGATCCCTTTGTATACTCTTAAATTTATTATGATTTTTTTGAGGTGATATTGTACATCTTGTATCCATAAGAAGATTTGGAAAGATTGTATTAGGTGGATTGAAGGTTTTGGAAATTACTTTAATTATAAGAAAGGTTCAAGTTTGAGATATGGGCCTTAGATTTTCATAGCTGATATTTTAGTTAATCTTCCAATTGGGATACTTGGAATTGCAACAAATTAGAATTTTTAGAAGGTTAATTGCACCAAAACTTAAATTCTCTAAAATTTTGTATATAGTCAACCACTTATTAAATTTTCATTTGATTGTCTTGAAAATTTCCAATAAAATTAAATGATATAATATTAACTATATTATGGTTATCATTCTTATAAAGAAAGTTATGAAGAGATTGCTTTTAGACTAAATATGAGAAGAGGTTTGCTGAATATGGAGGTGCTTAGGTCATATAACTTAATGAAAATGGAAAAAAGATTATAAGGGAAGATCCCTTGAAGTAGTACAAAACTATGCAAAATTTCCAAGGAGTGGGAGTTACAATTTTGGAGCTATGACTTATATTGTGAAGAGGGGTCCATTTTTGGAGTGAACTCTCATGCATGAGGAGTTTAAAAATGACCAAAAGCATATTTTAGTGTTTAAACTCATCCTTGGATCATAGAAGACTATCAAGAGTGGAAGTTGATGTTATGTATGGTTTCCCAAGAGGTTGAGCTAATAATAATGGTTGATTTGAAGAAACAAGATTTTAGAGCAAAATTTGAAGAGAGGTATAGAGGATTCAAAAGTCTTTGCACCTAGAAGAAAAGTTGAATTCTACGTTAATTTTAAGTTGCAAGAATGGACATAAGGTCAACTCATGTCCATTGAGCTTTGATATAAGAAATTGGGGGAAAACCAAGGATTACTTGACTTGGGATTGCACATTGGACCTTCTTCACCAAGATTAGAAGGAAAGAGATTTAAGACAAAGAAGTTGCTTGAGGTTTATGAAGTGGAATTAATTTCAAGGGCCATAAATAAATTGGAGCAACAGTAATTTTGGAGACCTTGGTGAGAGATATTGGAGATAATCTTAGTACCATCATGGAGAAACCACCTCCATTTGATAGTTCACAAGATTAGTGATGGAACCTTTTAGTTAATAGATAAATTATCCATGAGTAGAAATCTTAAAGTTATCTTAACCTTTTATGTTACCTATGGTTGACTACTCTTGAAAGTAAGTTGGCTTTCAAATCAACCATCTCATGCAAGTGTTTGCTTTAAGTGGTCGCCTTGTCACCATCAAAAACCTTGCAAGCTCCTTAGCTTGTCACTCATATGAGCAAGCATATCTTTCATTCAAGATAACTTCTGATGGCTATTAAAGTAGCATGCTATGGATTAAAAAACAAAAAACCAAAACACTCTTCCAAGGTTAAAACTTTAAGGTATCTCTAACACTCAAGCCATAGCTCACTACAGAACTAATGAGAGAGAGATGTAATTGAAAATGAAGGAAGATAATAAACTCCTCTTTTATATACTTGTGAAATACCTATGCATAAAACTGATTGATTATTAAACTAATTGAATTTACTAAGAAAAATGTCATATAAAGTCTGAAGTCTAAAATAGTATTCATATTCATATGAATAACACCATAAGCATGTAACCTTACCTTGACCAAACAAATAAGTCAAAGATTCCTTCACATAGGCTATATTTGGATTAAAAAATCCACATCAAAAGGTTTGTGGACCCAAGAGTTAACAACACTTTCTTCAAAATTAAATATTTAGAAATGATATAACAGTCAATACACTAGAATAAAAAATAGTGGTGCTCACTCTTTCAACTTCCTCTAAAATAGTTCATCTCAATCTTGGATATAATTAACTCTAGTAGATCATAGCTAATGTAGAAGCTTAGCTAAACTCCATACAAAAATCTAAGTTTTAATTGTTTGAAATATTTCAAATAGAGCATATATGCACCAATAGGTGTTGTAATTTGAACTCCTTGGTGACTCTCCAAGAATTGGAAGGACTCTATCATAGGGTTAAACCTTTATACTACATCACTCCCTACAACAATACCACCACTTGTAGTACCACCATCTGCAACTAAGGCACTACCTCTAGATGCAATAATTCTCCTAGAATCAGAACTCATAAGCTACTGCTTGTGCTTCTTGTTAACCTCTAAAATTTAAGCCAAAGGTGATATAGATGTAGTTTAGAGACAAATCTTATCTATATAGGTCAATCTCTACAAGGTGTGTTTGCTTGAACTTGAGGTAATCATCCATATGTTGTGCCTCCAAATACTAAAATAACCCCTTTCATGATATGAAAGGTGTGAAAAATTTGGGTACACATTTCTATACATATCTCACCAACTAACAAAATCTTGGATAAATTTTCCAACTCAATATTACTCATTGTACTAATGTACCACTTGGGGTCTTTAAAAACCCCATAAATTTTGTCCATGCCCCACATCAAGAACGTGGCTACACAAAATGAACTCTTAATTGGATCAACTATGGTGTTAAACTCAAAACCAAAATCAATATTTTCCCTTGTTAGGACTTGAGATATTGGTTGATACCATGAAGCCAACTTGTACTATAGTAAAATCTCTTCTAGAATCTTTGGAAAACTCTATTGTGATAATGTACCCAGACACCACAACCATAATCACCAAGTGCCCCAAGATCAATGATCAAATAGTGACCTTTATAGCCAAACACTACATGCTTATAATTACCTCTAATTGTGGTAACTATATTATAGGAAAGTGCAACTTGTAACATATTATTGCAACATAAAAACTTTCAATCTACAAGTCATTATTTCTTGTTTCATTGGAAAGATACATAGGTATTGATTGGTCCTCAATAAAGCATTGCTATCCTATGATATGTCCTAAACATAGAATAAAGCAAAAACATTCCAAATATCAAAGTATCCCCAAATAGGATGCACAAACAAGAAGCAAAGAATGGAGGAGGTCTAATCACAAGAAGTCCAAACAATAATCCTCCAACTCACAAATATCTAACAAAATTAACTCTGCCACCACTTAGCATCTTGACCTATCTACCCATACCCTATTACAATCACCAAAGATGTGATTAGATGTCCTCTCCTAGCTAAGGTATACTTGTATAATTATAAGTGCTACTTGACTTGGGACACTAAATAAATTTAAGCAAAAATACACATTTAACTCCAACTTTTCACTTCATTCTCCAAATTTTGCACCTTATACATATTCATTCAGCTCAAATTGACAGCTATACCAAAGAGTTCAAGTAGCAAATTCATTCATTCTACTCAAATTGACAAACATCAAATTCTAACTATCAAAGATAACACTCAACTCTAATTCTTCACTTCATTCTATAACTTTCATTCTCCGATCTCTTCCATAATAAAAATAAAAAATTGCTTTATACTATGCAAAAATTTGATTATACTCTACTCTGACATAAAAGGTCATTGTTACATATTCTTCACTTCATTCTCTAAATTTGCACCTCACACATTTCAAAGGTACTACAAAACTCCAAGATACCACCAATGTCCACTCTTAAAATCAAAATTTCTACCTAAAATTCCATTTTGACCTCTTTCATATAGTAAAAACTAAGAAATATCCACATACTCTATTATAAGCAATTGATTACATCATCAACCAAACCCACTCTAGAGTGAAAACTCACTAAATAACAAATTAAAGTTTTTTGATAAGTAATAGGTTGTTCCCATAAAAGATACTCAAAAAATGATTGACAACAAACTAAAATATTGCAATCCAATCCTTTAATATTTATCTTTAGCATCTTGGGAAGAAACAACTCCCAAAAGAGTACAATATCACCAAGAAGGTGCATTGTAGAAAATGACAAAGAAAAACACTCACATAGGAAAATCCAAGGAAAATCAAGAAAGTGATGTTTTAATGTAAGTGCTAACTTATTTTGAAGGTCTCTTAGAAGATTCCAAAGATAATATGTTCTACCCTCCCATTTCCAAAGCACAAATATTTGCAACAGCTCTACTCTTTCCAATGTTTTGGTTGAAACTCTTACTTTGGATGACAATGTTGTAGAAGGAAGCATTGACTACCAAAGCACTCTACAACTTTGTCAATCCAAATTCTTCTAAGCTCTATGCTTGGGCAAATTGCAACAACATAGAACACTCAAGTCCAATCAAAACATTTCATTTGGATAATTGGAAATTTTATAAGGATCAAACACACATACAATGCTCACTATGAGATTCACCCAAAATGCAAGCATAAAGAAATCACATTTTCTGAAGAAGTTACCAAAATCACAAAGAACAGAAAGTTCTTTTACTTGTTCATGAAACACTCAGATTGAATATATAGCACTTTGAACAATGTACTTAAGTAATCACAAAGAGTTAGGAGTAACAAAAGCTAAATGCAATTCCTCTCTCAACTTCCTTTGAGAGATGTAATTTCTCTAACCCCTTTGCTTTAACTATATTGTAATGTTGCCCTTGCCTATTTTTTACCTCTACAATATTTACAATAATAAGTGAACTCCTCTAAAACTCTTACTAATTGTCTTTGGCTCATTATCTTGTAATCCAAGTAATCATACTCTAAAGGCAATTTCACATAAGTTACTAACCAACCCTATAGAATGCACCAAGATCAATAAATGTTTAGAATATTCAGATGTTCATAACTTTTACCACAAACCTTCAAACTCTATGACTTTGGTGTTAACAAAAAGCACTTGAAAAGAGACTTCCAACAAGATAAAGACCACTCTATTTGGACATGTAACATAAATATACTAGATATAAAGATATTAGACCCAAAGTGAGTGCTGAAAAATTCCTTCTTCATCTTCCAAAATAATCCTCACCTTTTGAATAATTTCAACAAGCCCTTTGAAGTATGTGCAAACATCTTCCAAGTATCCCCTTAATAATCCCTGGAATATTGCAAACTGAACTTCAAAGATATTTACAAGAGGGAGGAGGCCATAATCTTCTTAATGGAAAGTGATGTCATCTTCTCAATGGACGTCCCTTGTCTCCCAAATATCTAGAAAATGAGGGAGGCCATAATCTTCTTAAGGGAAAGTGACATCATCTTCTCAATGGACGTACCTCATTTTCCGAATATCTAGAAAATGAGGGAGGCCATAATCTTCATAAGGGAAAGTGGCATCATCTTCTCAATGGACGTCCCTCATCTTCCAAATATCTAGAAAATGAGGGAGGCCATGATCTTTGTAAGGGAAAGTGACATCATCTTCTCAAATGGACGTCCCTCGTCTTCAAATATCTAGAAAATGAGAGAGGCCATAATCTTTTTAAGGGAAAGTGACTTCGTCTTCTCAATGGACGTCCCTCATCTTCCAAATATCTAGAAAGTGTGCATGCTTCAAAATAAGAACTACATATAAAGTTTATCTTTGGAAGAATAAATCCAGCACTATTATGAATGCAAAAGATAAGAAAAGCAAAATAAACTAAAATTCCTAGTTCTATATCTTGCTTAGAGGATCCATGTTACATTTGCCAAGTTTTTCCACCATAGCCAAGAACTTAGAAGCTCAACTGTTTTTTCATACAATCCACTCAAATTGATAAGTTATCTAGCACAGTTATCAAATTCCAACTATCAAAGGTACCATTGATCATATGCAAGCTCAAAAATACCACTAGCATCTAATCTGAAAATCAGAATTTCTATACTTAAATTTCACTTTGAATTATTAAGTATAACTCAAAACAAATCAGAAATCTATATGTATACTACCAGCAAGAAATTTTTTACACTCATTGCTGAACCCACTCTAGCATATAGGATCCATGTTACACTTGCCAAATTTATTCAGCATAGCTAAGAGCTCAAAAATCTTACTTCTTCCACATAGTCCACTCAAATTGATAAGCTATTAACACATTCAAGCAACAAATTCCAACTTTCATAGGTACAATTGGTCACATCCACAATTTGAGATAACACCAATATAAACTATTACAATCAAAATTTCAACACTCAAGTTCAGTTTTAACTTATTTTGTGTAATAAAAAATAGAAACTCTCCATATACATCACCAACAAGCAATTTATTAACCTCATAGATCAGAAACCGCTCTAATATTGATGATCCATGTTACACTTGCAATCTCTATTCACTATAGCTGAGCTTTGAGTCAAACCTTAACGGCACATCTAACATTATTAATGGTGCAAACTGATAGCCTAACGGAAAAATGACTACTACAAAGTAGTCCATGAATGGCTACTAACATAGTTATGACCACCAATATAATCATTCAAGCATCCTAGAAAACTAGCTTATGCACTAGAAATATCACAACAAATCAAAATATGAAATAGAAATATTTTGTATTTGATAGAGAACTTATCATATGTAGAAGTTTTGAATAGTAATCTTTCCTCTCTTATCCCTTTTTTAATTCTTTTTTAATTCTTCATATTTTACAATAGCATGTTCCATGTAGTTTTAGTAGAGTTAGTGTAATACTCCGAGGATAAGAAAAGAGAGGAAACACAGATTGCACATTCAAACATTCGATGCCCCAAGGAAGCACCTTCTCTTTATTATATAGACAAAGAGGATCTCCTCCAAGGAAGCTCCACCATAGGATTAGGGACAGAGATAGGTGACATGTTAGCAAGCTCCACCCTTGGATTACTTACTTGGATGGGTGACATGTCTGGTCTAGGTCCTATCTGGTTGGTCAAACAAGCTTTGACCAGAGGGAATCTTTTAGGGAATCTTCCTATAGGAATCTCAGAATCACGTGAGTAAGGTACCGTTGGAAAGCTCTCAACAAGACAAAGCACAAGGGGAAGTGGAAACTGCTTACTTTCAAGGCCTAATTCATCCGTTTAGGCCTCCAAAATTGCCTTCAAAGATTTCAAGCATATTTTGGTTCCTACTCTATTAGTAGAAGTCATCTTTTGGTGATAACTCTTTCTGATCTGTTTAGTCCATCATGTGTAACATCATTCAAGATGTTACCAAACCAATTCTCACCTTTAAATCATATGTCTAGCTATTGGTTCTAAGGTTCTCAAGTCTATTTCGGTTTCTACCCTATTAGTAGAAGTACTCTTTTGGTGATACTTCTATCTGATCTATTTTGAACATCATGTATAACATCATTCTAGATGTTACCAAACCGAATTTCACCTCTAGATCATATGGCTAACCCTTGGTATTACAGTTAGATCATCTCTTTATACATACAAGTTTAAAATAGCAATATTTTTAATTTCTCATCCTTTATATTTATATTTTTATTCTAATATAATTCAATAATAAAAATGTTACATGGAGTTTTAGTAGAGCATTATTCCCCATTTTTCACGTCTTTACTCTTTATTCTACATTGACGAGCCCTTGTTGATAACTTTACAAATCTCAAGTTCATTTAGGATTGTGGCAATACTCATTGATAAAAACAATCTTTAACTCTAAACAAACTTGAGATTACAATAAATTATTGAACAAAGGAGCTTTAAGAGAGCAGTCACCTCCAGCTCTTGTGCACATCCATTGATTCTCTTAATTTCTTTATATGTGCAACTTGAAAACTTAATTATCTTAATTTCCTCAATTTCCTCTGATGTTCAAATTGAAGATTCTCACATTAGTTTAGGTAAGACTTAATAGAAAAATAAGTATATAGAGGAGAAATCAAAACTTATATTGTAATACAATTTATAGTTATTATAACATAATATATTGCTAAAAGTAGTTTCCTTAGAACTTCTCTTGATAAACATTCTAAGATCTTCCTATTCTTCTTAAAGAAGTTTGTATGTTAATCCTATTAATAATTTATTTGATACATTTTATCTTCTTATAAGAAAAAAATGCTGTATTGAGGTTCTCCACATGCTAGCACCTACTTCAAATTAATTTATTAGAAAATGTTTGATGTCATCTAATCCAAATAGAGATTATTATTTTGTATTTTTTGACTCAATAATTTTAATATAATTTATATTTAAATTGAATAAATTACTCAATTTCAAGTGTTAATTTAGACAGTTGAAATACAACCATACTTGTGCTACTGCTTAATTAATCAAGACTAGGTTATATTAATCTTGTGGAATTTTAGATCATTAGATGTTGAAATTTACAATCCTTGTGTAACTCTAAGCTTTAAAATCCATACAGTTTAATGCTTGATAAGCTCTCACATAGCCTGATATTCATTAAAAGCCAGTGTGGATCCATCGTTTCGTTCCATCCTTGATAGGAAATAACCAGATGATAACTTAATTTTTCCTACCGAGATGTAGATACCATCATCAGAGCTTTTTATTTATTTTAATGAAATCCGTGATCTACACATGTTAGGAAGAAGGAACACTGTATTATGTATCATTTGCAATTCAAACTCGATTCTTCTTCACTTCGAAATTCAGTGCGTGGAAATAATCCCACTCTTCAGTTAAGAATTGTTTTAAAGACCCATAATAAGTTATTCCCTTTACTCGTTCTATGTTTTAAAGACCCATAATAAGCTATTCCATCTACTCATTCTATGTTTTAAAGTTACAAAGGAATGGATTCTTTACTCTCCACCAGCTTTTTCTAAAACAATAACGACAATTTCTAGGATGAAAATCCTGAAAATTAATTAAATTTATTCTCATACTAGAGCACTTTTATTGATTTAAATAATTAAAGGACAATAATATTTTTGCTCATGTGTTTCCTCTGAATATACGAAGGAATATCTACATGAATAAAAATTCCTTTTAAACTTTTAACTCAAAGATAACAAATAAAAATTAATATTAAGTCACACTTACTTCTTATTTACTGAAGTCAAACTATATTGTTATAGAAGTTAGTTGTCTATACTTCAATAAATCAATCCTTTTGTTCAAAGTGCAAGAGAAGAGAGTGATTAGTCCTAATATTTCCATAATGTAATATGCATTCATTGAAATTTTTGTATGGACAAATTTAGAATCTAGTAGTAAAATTACACATTATATGTAACAAATTTCACTTCATAGATACAACTTCAACTTAATACCAACTAGGAGTTAATGATTCTACCTAACTTAAACCACATTAATTAATTTATTAGGACCAAATGTTCAAGGCCAGAAGTCCACCACATGATGGGAGAGCTAATAAAAAGAAATACAAGTGTTGCATTGTCTTCTTACATAATCAATAACCCTCAAAGGGAAGATTGAATTATCATATATCTATGATGATAAGTTTTCTAATACGATAATGTGGAAAAAAAAAGTGGATTGATACCTAGTGCAGATACAAGTACCTTAAAGCTACATTATTTGATGTTTTATCCAGGATATATCATTTTTTGGCAATGGACAATAACCATTATCTGATGCCTATCTGGTCGCTAAATGGATAACTAGAGCAAGGAAGTTTCTATCAGTGACTTCAATGTAAAGTAAGCCCAAACCTTTTGTTTTCATATCAAGCCCCAAACAGTTGGAAACATGTATTTCAAGCACAAGGAAGTTCCTCTTTAGCGGCCTTCTCTTACTCTATATTTCAATGAATAGCAGAAAAATATTTGAAAATATTATCAAGAATTCTGATGACCACAGAATAAACCATCATTCTTCTATCAACGACTCTACTAATTCTAGACTAAAGTTAGAGTATTCAGTGAAATCATAAAAAGCATTTCCACTTACTATGGAATATGGTATTGAACGTACCTAGGCGTCGAACCATACTGAATTGTAAGTCATGATAGTCAAGTTCTTTGACCCACGGATCCATCCTCTCTGCGTTGCGTGTGTCTGCATATGTTTTCGAACAAATATGGTTTCACATCAAAGTCATTTTATATTGATTGATGTTACATTACAATGGCTTTGAATTTAGATATCCTACTACAAAGAACAAAATATCAAATAGTGACATTTTGTTGATATTATTGGAATGAAATGTTAGCGACTTTGCTGACCAAACTAACGGCTTAGTTAATCGCTTACCATACTAGGTATTCAGCTGACCAGAGCAGAGATTCAACTGACCAGACAAAAAAACTTCACTGACTATCTAAATTAGTTTAACCTGACCAAAAGTGCTGACTAGGCCAGAAACTTAGCTAAAGTAAAGTTAACGTTATAAACTAACGATAACTTAGCTAAAGATAATATGAATCGTGAACGAACTTATACCTTATGAACGACTTAGATGACAAGTTTAGTGATATTATTATTAACGAAAGTTACTTGATTCTCGTTAGATTAGTCGGCCCATGAATTTGACCAAAACCCCAGCGTTGAACTAATAAACTAGGGAAACGCATTTAAACTATTGAGTAGACCATAAGAAAGGTCACCATTGAACTTTTAGTCATAGAAATCACAATCATGATTTGCCTGCTTTGGTATCTACACCGAGAGATGTAGATACCAAAGCGCCATATGTTGACCTCCATTTGAAACGGCATATGTTCAATCGATGGATGGTTCGAGGTAGAATGGAACAACTCCCATGTTGAGATCACTACACTAGACCTACAAAGAAGAGCTGAAGCAAAAGGTGAGAAAGTGACCAAGAGAGATTCTCGTGGGAGCAAGTGCTGCACAACTCACAAGGCTAAACTTACTCAATCCTCTAGTACAGTATTCTACTTTTGTCAAAACCAAGAAGAAGTACGAAAGAAAAACTTCTCCTGGAAATAGAGTGAAATGAGTTTGGTGGCGGTGGCGGTGGGTCGATTATCGAGAAATCACCAATCTGAAGAGAAAGCTGTGGCATTTTAAGTACTAGTCGTAAAGTCCACAAGTCGGTATTCAAATGCATGACTAAGGGACCACAACCCATGATTTGAGATAATCGCTGCGGGGCGAGGAGGAGGAGAAGGAGGAGGAAGAATAGAGTGTGAATAATGGCGCTCCTCGGAGAGTGTGAGAGAAAAAGGAAGAGCCATGATTTGGATTAATACTAATACTGTACGACGAAGATAAGGTCAGAGTCGGGGTGGTGAGAATCCCCTCCGTCATGCACATGAATATTTTTCTGGATCTTGACAGGGTGGAAGAGGAGGGAGCAGTGTTGCTTTTCAGCAATCAGGAGCTGCAAGTGTCAAAACATGACGTTCGCTAGAAGTTTTGTCTGAAACCCTCGAAAGTAAGGGAAACATTCCACTGGGGGAATCCCCTGTACATGTATGGGCGGTGGTCGATGGGCGTGCCGAGAGGACCCACACGAGGAGGAGGAGGAAGAAGAAGAAAAAAAGAAGAAGCAGGTGGTAATGAGCATGGTACAGAAGAAGTTGAAATTGCTCTTCTGTGGACGTGTTGAGACTGATGCTGAAGAGGAAAGCCAAAAGTCCCCGAGAGGCCAACGACTGATTTGAGGAAATTTGTACTAGTAGTCAGTTGAAGGGGATACATAGAAACGAAAGGAGCTCGTTTGGGTGGGAAGCATGAAAGGAAATATATACTTCGCGGAGATCGGTGTGCTGGATTGGGGAGTGTGAATAAGAGCTTGGTGGAAGCTTGATTGCCGAAAGAGTTGGGATGTTAATGATAACTCTGGGATTTTTCAGCTGGTTGGGGTACAAAAGGAGTTGAAGGAGAGGAGAAGGAAGGAAGAGGACTTAGAGAGTGCAGGGGAGGATCTTACCCCGGTGCAGATGGCAGGGTATCAGCTGGCCCTGATTGTTAGGAAGCCTAAAGTAGAGGGGTTTGAATTTCTGGTGACAAGACAAAGGCGTCCAGTTCCAGAGAAATTTGAGGGACTGCCTTACGTTGATAAAGAGCTGTGGGATCTACCCTCAGCTCGGCTTTCTCGGCTCGATGAGAAGGGGTCGATGATGGCTCCGACTTCCGATGACAATGAAGGATCGGTTGGTGTGGGGAAGATTGTCTCGAGCTCTATACAGAAGCTGGGGTTGAAAGGTTTTGACGTTGTTGATGCCATAACACAGGTATGCAAATTATTGCTTTTGTCAGATTAAAAGCTTGCTATGAGCTTGGTGTCTAGTATGAGCTAGGTGCATGCTACAGTAAACTATGTCAACAAAACAAGATGTAGGCCATGCGTGGGGAAAAATGAAGGTTTTTTGCTGGTTCTGTGTATCAACTGGACCAATCACCTACCTTCAGTTACGAGAGTGGTTTCTTTTATCACTATTCTAGCAAATATTATACATGTTTGTCTATTCTATGAAGATTACTGTTTCCTATAGACTTTGAGGGGTGAGAAATTGAGAAGCAAGAAAGTCGCAGTGTCTGCGCTTCACATATATGGAAGGTGTCGACGGTTTGGTTCTAATTTAAGAATTTTAAGTGGTGCAAGCTTGAGGACTAGTTCCAGGCGTGCCAATTACAGCGAAGAGGTGAAACATATAAAATCCATTGATCGTCACACTCATCCTTCGTACTATTTGATACAGATCCAGACACAGGTGGCTCCACCTGGTGTACACCTCAAATCGTGGAGATATTGGAAGTTGGTTGAAGAGTCTCATTATGGACCTGGACCTGCACTTCATACAGTGATATTCATGACTGATTTCTACTTTGATAATTCTGAAATTCCAGGTTTCATGTTCTTCTTTCCCCATTCTCCCTCAAGTTTTGTTCCGGTGCTGCTCATTCTTGTAACTTTACACATCAATCTCTTTCCTGTTATGTGTTACAAGTCCTCTCCTTGCTGATCACGATACTCAGGGGCCCTTTGCAGTGTTGATTGAAGTCACTAGAGTCCGAAATGTAAAGACTAGACTGTAGTTTGGAGTTTGATGGTTACAAGAGGACGCCATCTTGGAACATCTCGGTCAAGTGAAATAACCATGTCTCTCATGGCGGGTCTATTTGTATGCAGCGATGCTATTTAATCATGGAATTCTTGCGTAGATCCTGCTTCTTAGGATTTACAGTTTGCTTTTGTGGGTGAATTTGAACAAAACGGAGATTTGCCCATGCAAATGAGTAGCACAGTATGGAAGAGTTGGTATAGGCAAAAATGCAGGACTATTTCCTTGTGTTCTGCTGAGAATTGATGCTTCTCATGTGGCGCCGATTCCAGACATTCGACCCCATGAGAAGCACCAGTTCTCAACAGAGGGACATTATTTAGAATCAGCCTCGACCACAAATGTCATGTGTGTCTAATGAGTAGAATGATGGACAACGAGCTGATATAGGGTGATTGTTTGCAGGAGGAGGGGAGTGGTTGGATTCAAAAACAATAATGGATGTGTTGGTCCATTGGGGCGTACATGAAAGGCGAATTGGACCTTTGGCTGCACTTGCAGCCTCCACTCATGTTCCAGATGGTTTAGTCGCCGACTTCGAATGTATACATGGCCAGGTACATTGCGCGTTGTGCTGAATGGAATAAGGGACATGAAAGGACACGGAGTTGTATACTTTGATAGACGTGGATTCGGAGCTTCACACTAATATCTAATTTATGGAATTGGGCAGGAATACCCCCCCGGTGTGGTTGTATTACCAATGAGATCTGTCTGCCTTTCTCCCTTTTTCAATACAAATCTCGTCATCTTCTCTCCTTCAAAGTTGTCTAGCCAAGAGGAAACGACAGTCACAGGACATTCTGCAGCTGGGGATGTTATGATTTGTGACCCAGGGTGCACAGGTGCTGCCCAAGGGGAGGTAAACCCGTACTTCCAAATACCAAAAGGCAAACCGCGTCTGATTCTCTGCCCATGTCTTGATGCATATAACCAAGTAGTTTAGCTGTCACTGACAGAAGAACTAAGTTGCTTGTAGCATTAAATTGTGATAGGCTGCTATGGAGTTGGCATACTTCTTTTATAATTGTGCTTAGATATCTAAAAGATATGTACTTTGGTGCAGAACAGTTGGCTAAGATAGTCAAAGCGCTCCCCAAAAGTCTTCTTGTGTTTCTGACGCACCATCACTTCGATCATATCGATGGTAAATATTATTTGCGTTCTTTTTGTGCCTGGATTGTGATGTGTACTATAGAAGTTGCGGTACGTGTTGTTTCCTGTTGATTGCATCTTGTGATGGCAAATATTAGACCTGAAAGTCATTTGTTCTCACGTCTTGCTCTTCAACCATGGATTAATAGGCCTACCAGTGGTGCGCAAAAACAACCCGGAGGCTGTACTAGTGGCTCACGAGGCCACCTTTCAAAGGATGGGGAAAGGTTAGTCCTCATTAGTATCATTGTTTTGTTTTCCCTTTAGTTGTAATTCGAGTAAAGTAGTTTACCTGCACTGTCCAGGTAAAACCTTCATAGAGCTCAGTCCTCCAGTCTTTTGGCTGAATATATGTTACAGTTTGCGCTGTAATTTGTCGTCGTATATAACTCTTGGTTGACCGGCTGTCCAAATCTCCAGTCCGACAGACAAGCACCCTTGAAAGGTTGACTGTCAGTTGCTTCCTGTTTTCACATGTTTGGATTTTCTTGATTTGGAATACCAAGGCGTGGTAAATGCTTAGTATGTGGTTTGTTATCTGCTGATAAAGTCTGATCATGTGCAGCCACCAAGGGATTTAGATGTATAACTGTGGATGGAGGATCTAAGTTGCGGATATCTGGACATGAGCTTGAAGTGATATCAGCCCCGGTAAGACGCTCAAGTTACCTGTTACTCACCTAACTGGTCAAGCCCACATTTATACTGATTATCCCATCATACCGTACTCGTACCTTAATTACGCTTTCAACGAAACCATGGCTTGCACAATCTGTGCTAAAGTGAAGGTTGATCACATCAGGATATGTTTCAAGTACCATAATAAGCTTGTCGTTGTGTCAGGGTCACACCGACGGGCATCTTGCGATATATGATAAAGCAACTGGTACCCTTGTGGTTGGTGACCATTGCGTGGGGTAAGGATTCTAGGTAGATAAATACTTGACCGAAATGTTCTCATGGTTTCAGGAGACCAAATGGATAGGGTCTTACTGGTATATTAAGTCTCTGAACATGTCGGATCATTTTTGATCTTAGTGTTGTCATATGTTGATTATTGATTGATTTCTTGACACTAATGTGCAGGCAGGGAAGCTCGGTTCTAGATCCTACATCAGGTGGTAATCTTCAGGTAGTGATTAGTTTGTAACTTATGCCGTTGGTTTGATGTTTTGGTTCAGCTAAACGCAGCTCAACATGATATACTGATTTTTTGATTGTAATGTGGTGGACAGGATTATCTGCAAACAACTCGGAGATTATTGGACCTCGCACCTCATGTCGTGGTGCCTATGCATGGACGCCCGAACTTGTGGCCTGCACATATGCTGAACGGATACATAAAGTAATGTCTTCTTAGTCCTCTATATCTGGTCTCTCGGAAGCGAGGATCATGTATAACATTTACATGCATGAGCTGTCATGTGGACTCGGGTGGGATACAATGTTTCCTTTCCTTCGTGTCTTGGAGACAAGTTCCCAGGACTCCTGTTTGTATCTATATGAAACGTAGTATCTGGTCAGTGAAGAGTTGTCTTGTTACTAATGATTGAGTCGTATCTTCATCCTTTTCGTCAGACATAGGGAAGCAAGAGAGGGAAAGATCTTGAAAGCTATACAAGGAGGCGCAAGAACAGCCTACCAGATAACATCTACAGCATACGCGGATACCCCAGCAAGCTTGTGGCTCGCAGCTTTGGCAAACGTGAAGATTCATGTGGAGCACTTGAATCAAAATCAAAAGCTACCTGAGGTATGTATACGTATTCCGTGAGCGATGTCATGCATTTGGTTGAGATGCTAGATTGTCTGGTTCTTGGTGGACTGGATCTCAACAGTTCCCTTCTGTTCTGTACAAGGCACCATCCATCCAGGAGGCTCTTTGGTCGTATGCCTATGACACGCAAGACAACTCGAACCTTGAATCTGAGCTAATGTTGTTGGTTTTGGGCTGCAACTATGCTGGAAGGTGCTTTGCTTTGAGAAATTCAAACCGGCTGAAAGTCACTAGAAAGTCTCGCTTGAGGTTCAGGTTAATGTAAGTTCTTGACTGTAGAGTTTAACAACACTTGCAAAAGGATGTCTATATCGAGACATGATGTCGAATTGTTGTTACATCTGTGCAGGACTTTTCTCTCGAAGAATTTGAGCGGACTAGTAAGGCTCCATTTCTGCTCAAATGCCTCCCTAGTGCAACGAAGTATGCGCTTTGGCGACCCTGGGTGACCTTGACCACCAGCTCGATGTCCACCGTAATATCAAGCGTTTCGATCGCTGTGCTGCTTGGAGCTGTCGCGATCTACTGGGCCAAGAGGAAGTTCTGAGAAATATGTGATGTTCGACATCCACACCGTGCTTCGCTACCGAAGAAGACAAAGCAGCAGATCTCTCAATTTCTCCAGTACTCTATGTGGAAGACGTTTCAGTGTTAAGATCGTGACGAACGTAACTCTAATATTTGCGGGAAGTAGATCACGAAAAGCGTGCTTTGCCATAGGAGGCCTTGCTGAATCTATTTCGCCCTGCAATCTCTGGCTTAGAGGGCTCTGAGTTTGCTAGGCCACTATTGACCTGAACATAGAGCTAGGAATGTCACAGTTAACGGACTTTGTATATAGAACCATAGGATAGAGAGACGTATGTGTCCAAAGGCAGCAGACGACGTCAGGGCTACCTACATTTTCTGGAGATCTTTAAGGCGGCTAATGAACACATGAATGTATGAAGTTTCACCTCAAATACCTGAGTAATCTCGGACATGTAAGGGAGACCCTGCAGTCGTCAGTCTCCATGCATCACTGTGAATGTTTGTAGTTTTATACACCAGTGAGCTAAATATCTGGGTGCTGAGAATGCAGAGGGCAAGCACAACACCGGGAGACTGCTTTCTCACTAAAATCAGCAGTTACATCGCGAAACTAAGGGAACATCAATGGACATTACGCGAACTCCCTCAAACCTAGGCTTTCTTTGAGCAGTTGACGAAGAAAGTTGTACGTGCGAAAGGTTGTGATGGACAGCTTAGCAGATTGGGCGTCTGTCAATGTGCAGATCAGTAGTGTGCACATTGCAACAATCAAACAAATTATCCTGAAATCTTAGACTTCCGTTGGAATTTCGTGACCCATCTCTTTGGTCATCAAGGCGGCAGGATCAGGTTTCTCATTCTAATCAGTAGGCAAGAAAGGCGAGAAGCATGCATTTGGATCATCCTTGATATAGGAACACCTGGGTTGTTCATCAATATCTTCATTACCACAGTATCTGCCTGAGATCGAAGTCCAAACTGTCGGTGTAAGTGCATCTGTATTAAATCGAAGGGGACATTACTCCGTTCTATAGGGTATGCCTAACTGTTTTAAATTCAAGAGATCTACAAACTGAGGCTTTATGTCCTCGAGAAGTATCTCTGCCTAAATCAGCACAAGAACATCGCAAAGATGGGCCGACGGGAAATGTCCAGAACAGACGCAAGTTTGAACCAACTGTACTTCTCTGGGTGACGGGGATGCTTTGAGCAGCGATTTCTCGACACAGATTGACAGGAGAGAAGGGCATCAAGGCAAAATGGAAGGAAGTCTCTTGGTACAGCCCGATATTGACTTCATCTGACATTCATCCAGACATCTATGTTTTTGTGAGTTCTCCAGCTTTATCACAACAAGGCTCTTCACACTCATTGACCTAGAGAGGAGAATCAAGGGCATACCGTTCTCCGTCTAATGACGCCTTCTCGCCTCTACAATGAACAGTTACTCCCACCATCAATTAACTGCCGGTGGCTTCATCTTTTATCTGTTTTATTCAGTAAGGTGCTGGACTAAAAGGTTCTTCAATTTTCTTCTTGCCTTTTCGTTTTGCTTTCATGTTTCAACCACGAAGTTCTCGCGACTGCCTGCAGTTCCCAATCACTCACCAGGCTTGCGGAATGACTCCTACGCTCTGTTCTCGTCTTCTTCGTCAGTCTTAGTAAACGAGAAGCACAAGTAGTGAGTCAAGTATCCCAAATGTCTGTAGAGACAGGTTCGATGTTGTCGAACTTTAAGCAATGTAGGAGTCATCAAGATGACGTTATTGCTCAATTGAGTCTACAAGTAGTTCATATTACTAGAACTCAAATTTGTGTTCAGAGTACGCTCATCCACCCCCCTGATCTTGCATATCACCTTACAATTGTAGGGAGAAGATCTCACTAAGCGTTGTGGGGGGAAGTTCCAACCATATCTACTAAACCAAACTCATTCATCGTATAGGGAACAAATCGCGAAATTAGGTGCCAATGTTCCCATATCTTTTGCCATTGAACCTGTTTAAACTTCTCGATCAAACTTGTTGCTCATGAGATCCAGTACTCATACAACATGCATGACATCAGTAACTTTTGTCTTTAATACTTCACCCTGCTTGCTCATGTGATCTCTATGGTAAGTTTAGCATGCTCATGTGATCTCTATGGTAAGTTTAGCAGCTGATGTTTAGGGTTTAGGGTTCTGCTTTTTGACTGTTTTCTGAATTTTCCGCTTTAAAGAGAGGATTTTTCACTTTTTGCTTCACTATTGTCAAATTGGACTAGAGGTTTACAGTCTTCTTGGATGGAGCGATATTGTGAATATACATTATATTTTCTCTTAGTAGACTTGTCCATTCCTCAAGCTATTAGAGCATGCCTTTGCTCTTACTATGGCAAGGGTGCAAGCTCTTGGATCCTAACTCGATCGTGCATTAAGGCATTCTGACTCGCACCAACTATTTTCTATACAACGATGAGGTTTCGCCTAGGTTTGGTCCACCCATATGCGTCTTCATTACTCACTTGTGAGTGTGGTTCTACACTAGATGCAATATCGGTCCACATGACACGGTGTCTTTTTGGAGGACCGAGGATAGCTACACATAATGCCATTAGGGACATAGTGTTTGCTATGGCATGAGAGAGTGGATACTTGGCTTGGAGGGAGCGTTTGTATGCTTTGCAAAAGACACATGTTAGGGCAGACTTATACTTGGGCCGAGATGATCAGGTGACAATAGTGGATGTCGTGGTTACGGACCTTATGTGAGATACAATTTCGGAGGGAGTGATTACCCATCCACCTGGATGTGCGGCAAGTGCAGCAATAGGTCGCAATGTCTCCAAGTATAGGAGCATGCAATGAGGTCACCTCTTTGTTCCTCTAGCCTTGGAGTTATATGGAGCGATGGACATGGCGTTTGACACATTTGTCAGGGAGTGCGCGAGAGCTTATCATGTTAGGCGCCAGGGGGTACCACTCTCACTCTCATACTTTGTAGCATATTTTAGACAATGTGTGTCCATTGCTCTACGGTGTGCAGTGGCTGGTGCAATCCATAGGAGAGCAATCACATTAGGTGATATTTCTTTGGATGCTCCAGTTGTGTATAGACCGTACTACTTGCATAGGTCGGATATCTTAGGTGAGGTAGGGCAAATTTCTCATATAGACTCTATTGGGGCTTAGCCCCATTTTACCTTTTTTGTCTCTCACTTGTAAGGGATTGATGGTGTCTTCACATCCTTCATTTTTTCTACATGGTCACCTTCTTCTCTATTAAAGCGGAATAATCACCTTTTACCTTCATGGTTGGGGGTATATTATCAATATTTAAAGACATATATTTATTTTTCATTCTTTATCTTTATGACATGGTATTTGACATGCTGTGTAGTTTCATATTTCTTATAAGTAAGTCTCCCAAAGTGAGGAATTGCAATTCTGATTTTTGCTCAGATTTTTGGTTTTTGACCATCTCTTGAGTTTTACACATAAAGCAAAATAAGCCTCTTTTAGCTTTTAGCCATGTTTGGGTATATTACCAACATGTAAGACAAATGTCTATTTTCCATTCCTAGCTCTATGACACTGTATGTAACATGCTGTGCAGTTTTGCATTTCTCATAAGGAAAGTCTTCCAAAGTGTTGAATTGAAATTCCGCTTTCTGCCTTAGATTTTTGCTTTTTGACCATTTTTTAAAATTTCCTCACTAAAGCAAAATAATCCACTTTTATCCTACATGTTTGGGTATATTACCAATATTGGGTAATATAAGACAAATATCTATTTTGCATTCCTAGCTCTAGGACAATGTGTGTGGTATGGTATGCATTTTCATATGTCTCATAACTCTAAAGGAATTCTCATTCAATCATCCTCACTCATTGTAGTTCATTATCATTTCTATTTTCAATCATCTTATTAATAAGCAAAGAGATTTCAGCAAGAATTATGGTTTCAAGTTTGTACACTTCAACAATTGATCATTGTCAAAGACAAACCTCCCTTCTCCATGTGCAACCTACACGCCCATGAAGTTCAAGTGCCAAAAATACACAAATCCAAATCATCACTCCAATGTCTCCTCGTCAAGTGAAAATCAAAGAGTTCCAAAGTCACAAATTTTCCATTGCCAAAAAGCATTTAATATATCCAAAGTATCCAAGACTAGTCATCAAGGGCGCGGCAGCCATAAAACAAAATCTCAAGAACATGATAAGTATTTGGAAACATATGTTTACCTAAGTATGGTTGTCAATGCACTGAACCAATCCACAACAAAACAGTCCTTTGATGATCAATAAAAAGAAAATATTGACCCTTTCAACCTATAGCTCATCACCAATTTGGTCCGACTCAATACCCCTCTTGAGATTCTTAGGGATTCAAGGTTTAAGGAGTTCATGGAATGATAGAGCAAGAAACCAAGCATGTTGAAGACCAACTTGTAGAAATATTTTGACCACATCTACTTGGTTGTCAAGGAACATACCATGATGATCATCGGGACAAACAAGATGGAGATTATCATAAACAAGACAAGTAACTTCTTCAGCAACAAAGTCATGGCCATGCTCATGTTTCCTCTCACATAGGTATACAAGAAACTTCTCATTTGGCTGTCACTCATGTGGATTCTCAATACTAATCCATTCTAGTTGTACAACTCTTCCAAGACACGATCCATGAGGTCTTTTGTTGTCGAGTTGAGTACAATTATTTAAAGTTAGCACTCCTCTTCTTGAATAAGGTGCCATATGAAGAAAGCGAGAAAAGGACCTCAAGAACACCTCGTTCCCAAAGATGCATCACATCACTTGCTTAGCTCATGTAATGCATAACATTACATGAAGAGGCCTTGATATGCCTCTTATCAATCAATTCATTGGAACAATGAAAAACATATTTTTCAAATCATCTCACTAACACAAGCAATTCAAAGATATCACAAAATGCAACTCTCTTCTACGGCCCATCATTGCTTATTGGAGAACATGGAGCAATGTCATTGCCACATATAAAATAATAGATTCAAGCAAGTTGAAAGATTTCATCTTCTATTTTGAGGACAAATATACAAACATATATAGCTCATTCTAAACAATTTATTGCAAATTAACCTTTACATGAGGAGATGCAATTGATTCAAAAATTTGAATCGTTATCGTTGATATGACTCAACTTGAGAAACAAGGACTATTGGGGAAATAGTATATATCTTTCATTGACAAGGCAAAGTAGAGAATGATAGGTGCTGAATGGAAGGAAATTCTAGACAAGAATCCCAATACAAATGGTTTGTAGATCAAGTGGTAAAGGAAATCCGCTCATGCTTGTAGTCTCATATTCCTCTTGTTAGCATGGATATCAAGCAAGCAAGAAAAGGCTTGCTTCATATCTTTGCATGCAAAACCTAATTGTTTACATTACCAACCATTTTATTGGTAGAAACCATCAACAAATAAATGATCAGTTAGTTTAATAGTGATTTTCTCTAATCTTAATGTAAAAGGAATTTTGCTTTTGAATTTTTCTTTTTAGTCATCAAAAATCTGCAATTTTTTTGGAAGACCTTACTGATTACTAAGGCCTTCTAAAATTTGGAATATAAGATAGTTTAAAGTGAACTTAGATGGATTTAAATGATTTAAATATAGAATTTCTTTAATATAAAAATTGGAGTAAATCACAATTGAACTAAATAATCATATTTGTTGATTGATTCTAGAAGGAAAAAGCTAATAGTATTGGCAACAAGGTTTTGCATGTGTGAGAAAGATTGCTTGATGTCTATGCTAAAAAGAGGCACATGGTCCATGTAGCAAGAAGAGTGCTTCTCCAACTAATTGACTAACTACCTCTGGTCAGAATTCTTCTAAAGAATGTTTTTGAGGCACTCCATATGGCCTCTAATTAGGATAATCTTAGCCTTGTTGATCAAATCTACTTGCTTTTGTACTAAAATTCCTTGGGTTTTGAGTGGATTTATGATTACAAGCATTAATTCATATTTCTAGATAGATTGGAGTTCCATGCTTAGGGATTGATTGGCAATTAATCTCTTAGCATGAAAATGTTGAGACTTGTTGTCAAGTTGAGAAATGAACTCTTCTAACTTGACTCTCATCTTTTGATATGTTATGACAATATTAATCCATGTAACCCATCGAGTGATGACATGGCAAGGTGGTGGTGGGGGCTTTTCATGATAGTTTTGAACTGGTCTTACTTATGAGAAGATTTGGAAAAGATCTTTTTCATAAACCAATGAATTTATTGAGGAGTGGCATTTGGAGTGGATAGTTTCACAAACTTTTGTGCACATTATGTGTTGGGCAAAAGATGAGATGAATCACCAAAATAGCGATGCTCTTGTAGTATATTCATGCTTTCTCATATATGGCTCTTGATCCAAGATCAAGAGTGCTATTGAGAGTACTTGTCATCCACTTGGTTACTAAAGATCTCAAGGAACGTGTCTTGGACAAGTTGAACTATTTGTATCAAATCCTACTTGTCCACATGAGTCACATACCAAAGGAGTGGGTTTTGGTAAACATCCTTGAGAGGGAAGAATGATGTTGACTATGACTTTTTGTTGAGAAAGTCATTCTCTTTGTCAATAAAGATGCCGATCTTGTTTATTCCAATGATGGTCATAATGCATTCTCTAATTGCGTATAGATGTGATCTACATATTTGGAGGAGTTGGTAATTAGACTCAAGTGGCTTCAACTCAAGTGGTTTCCTGGTCCATCTCTCTTTGTCAATAATGAAGTCTATCTTGTTTATTCCAATGATGGTCATAATGCATTCTCTAACGGCTTGATAGATCTGATCAACATAATTGGAGGAGTTGATACTCTACTCAACTGGCTTCTTGGTCCATCATCCAATGAATTTGTTGAAATTTGAATCTCTAAGGATCTTGAGTTTGACTAATTGTGTGAGGAACTTGAGATTGAAGTAGTTGATGTTTGTCTCACGTTGTCATTCAAATGACTATTTGAGTTTGGATTGGACTGAGTTGCATCATTGGAGACCATGTGAAAGTGATGATCAGATTTTAAATATGTCGACACCCCTACTTTCTTCTTGTTTTGTGGTTGTTGATAGGCCGGTTTTGGAGACTTATGTGATAGAGGTGGAGGGGGATCCTTTTCTCTCCAGGTCTTATTGTGACAGACAAGAGATAGTCTATCTCCATTGGCACAAGAAGATTTTCCACCTTTTGCTTCACTATTGTCAGATTGGACTAGAGGTTTATAGTCTTCTTTGATGGAGCGATAGTGTGAGCATTCTCTCTTAGTCTACTTGTCCATTCCTCAAGCTACTAGAGCACAAGCTTCACTCTTGCTCCGACAAGGATGCAGGCTCTTGGATCCTAGCTTGACCTATAACACCCATTTGTACATGTGTGTGGTATTGTGATATTTAGCTTGGTATTACAAATATTTGAGAGATATTATTTATATAGAGATAAAGGATGGTTCTACATTAGTCATGATTAGCTAAGATATTGGGGATCTTACTTTAGAAGAAGTGGATAAGATGAGCACCATTATTTGGTTTCTAGTGTATTGACTTGGTATTATTCCTAGGTGTTTGGTTTTGAGGAAAGAGTTGAGAACTCTTGGGCTGCAAGTCTTTTTGTTTTGGATTCTTCTATAGTCCAAGGATGGCCCATGTGAAAGAATCCTTGACTTAGTGGTTGGGTCAAGATAAGATCAGCTGCTTAGTGGAATATACTCATATGGATGCATATTCCTTTATACTTTTTGACTTGACTTGACTTTTAGTTAGTAACTTGAGTTACTATGGTAAATAATAACTTTAGTGCGTAACTATTTTACAAGTATATAAACAAGAGGTGAGGAGGTACTCATCATCCTTTCTCATTTGCAATTATCTCTCTCTCATTGAGTTCTCTTGAGTCTTGGAGTGTTAGCCTTGGAGTAGTATGATGGGGTTGGGATTCCTTGCCTTCTTAGTCCATGGTGCACTACCATAGTAGCCATCAGAGGTTCATCCTGAGTGAGAGACAAGCCAGCTCACAATTTTGGTTCCGTTGCCAAGACTTCTCCAGAAGTTAAGATACTGTTCCACGTACAATTCTATATTAGACAGAAGGAGGCTATGAGAGCTCACTTGAAGATAAATTTAGGGGATGAGAGTGCTAAACTTATGTTAGAACTTAGACCCATTTGTATATCTTGTAGTTCATTAAGATGTCTTTGAGGTGATTTTGTACATCTTGTACACATGAGAAGATTTGGAGAGATTGTGTGAGGTGGATTGTAGATTTTTGGGATCAAGGTGATTTTGGACAAAATCTCAAGTTTGAGATCTGGACTTGAAATTTTTATATATGATAGCTTGGATTATCTTTCAGTTATCACACTTGAAATTATTGTGAGAGCTACTATGTGCATTGGGCTAGAATTTTGGAAATTTTGATAGAGTAAACTGCTCCCGCAACTGCATGCTCTTTAGAAAATTGTACAGAATCTGACATTTCTTTAATTTTCAATGGATTGTTTTGAAACTTTCCAAGATAATTCAATATGTTTTTCCTACTTGTTGACACAAAAATTAGAGAGAGATCATTTTTGAACAAAGAGTTATAAGTTTTTAAAGTGAGGGGAGTGGTTTTTAGACCAAATCTGAAATATGTATGCTGAATAGAAAGGTGCCTAGGCCAAACGACTCAATAAAAAGATCTGAAATTTTGCAAGGAGTGACACACTGGTGTTGTGATCAAGTTAAAATTTTTTTAGAGGACTTTGACATACTTATTGAGAGATTTAAGTGACATTGTGAGGAGGAGTCAATTTTGCCGAGTTGAGATCTCTTGCATGAGGAGTGTGAGAGCAACAAAAAGCATGTTTGAGTGTTTAGACTCATCTTGGGAACATGGAGTGTCACCAAGAATGGAAATTGAGGCTATGCAAGGTTACCCAAGGGTTTGAGGTGATTGTAGAGGTGGATTTGAGGAAAAGAGAGTTTAGACTAGAATTTGAAGAGAGTGTTGAGAGGATCCAAAAACCTACACCACTTGGAGGAAAGAGTAAGTCTAAGTGCTTTTTATGTAGAGAGAAGGAACATAAAGCAAGTTCATGTCCATTGACTTTTGAGAGCAAGAGATCAAGAGAAAGGAGAGGCTTACTTGACTTGGGTTTGGGAGGGAGAAGATCTAAGACCAAGGACTTATGTGAGGTTTGTGGAGTGGAAGGACTTCCAAAAAGACATGAGCGTAATGGAGTAAAAGCAATTTTGGAGACTTTGGTGAAAGATCTTGGAGAGAGTCTTAGTAAAACTATAGAAATACTACCACCTTCATCAGCTAGTTCTCAAGATTAGTGATGGAGATAATCTTTCAACTTATGGATAAACTATCCATGAGAGTTTCATTAATATGCACTCTAGGATTTGATTGTTGCTATAGAAATCTTGGAGCAACTTGAAAATTTTTTTTTCCGTAGGATGGATTACTCTCAAATGGTGTTAATCATGTACATACTCTTTTAGTTATAGAGTGAGAGAAAAGAAAAGAGAAAAAGAAAAATTTGAGAGAAAAGAAAGATAGTGAGGGGCTAAGATGTGGAAACTTCCGCTTTTCTTTGGCAAGGATAGAGAAGATGTGAAGGCCTCCGTGAGAGACTTCAAGAGAGCTTTCATAGGAAGTAATGAGAGGAGGTAGAATGAGTGGGCTTCATTGTTACCATATTTCTTTGAGGATGCAACACTTACATGGTATGAGTCAAAATATCAAAAGAGAGAGAAGAGATGGGCAAGAAGAGTCTTGGGAGAGTTTGACTTCAGCACTCATTAAGAACTTTCTTCTAGATGAGAGTTATGAGAGATTGATGAGTGAGGTTACATTTCTCAAGCAGGAGATGGAGAGAAAGTGAGAGTCTATGTGGAAAGAGTGGAAAAGTTAGAGTCTAGATTTTGCATAGTGTTGGGGAAGTGTGGAGATGATGTGGAGACTATTATGATTGGAATAGGGGCCATGCTCACCAATAATTTTGTGGGAGGATTGAGACCACAAATTAGAAGCAAGGTGAGATATGGGAAACCTTCTTCCAAAGTTGAAGCTATCAAGATTGCAATTCGTATGGAGGAGAGTTTGGAAGGGGATGAGAGTGATTTGGTGGTGAAGAAGGTTGTGCATCCTCCTCAAGGTTACAAGTTTGGTGGAAATTCTGATATTTTGGTGACAAGGGTTGCACCACAAGTAGTAGTTGCTCCAGTTCTTGCACCCCTACCAAAGGATCCACTTCAAACCATCACTAAACAACTTGTAGATCTAAAGATCAATGTAGTGCAACTATGGGAGAAGAGAGAGATGGATGAGAATATGGGGAGAGGGCCTAGGAGTTATAGAAGTTATCCATATAGAGGAGGCCAACCAACCAAAAATTTTAATGAGAGAAATTTTTTGGTTGTGGAGGAAGAGGCCATATCCAAAGGAATTACCCAAATTCCACTTAGAAGAAGGGAGCTGATAGAGGGAAAGAGGGAGATAGTGAAACCCAAGTGGTTCCTAATCCAAAAAAGGTAAGGAGATAACATCTATAAATGTGGTTGAGAGCAAGTATGAGAAGGGAGAATGCTCAAAGTCCAAGGGTGTTAATTTGGATCTTTTGGCACAAGAAAAAAAGAGAGCTCGTTTTGTAGAGGATATGTACTATTCTCAAGGATTTACTCCTAGCCAAGATACTCCTATGCCTACTAGGAACACTTGCAAAAGCACTTTAACACCATCAACAACAAAGATTCCAAGCAAGAAGTTAGAGATGGAGGACTTCTTGATCTCAAAGCAACAATGGAACTATAATGTCTTGGAGGATGTTGGTAGTCACAAGGCTAACATCTTAGTGGGCCAACTGATTGCTTTGAATCCTATTTTGAGAAATGAGCGTAGAGGTGGTTTGAGTTCTACAAGGAGTAAGAGGAAAAAGAATGCAAAAGCTCCAGTATCAATGGTTGTGGTGGATGCCAAGCCAACACCATGGGAGGCTTGTGATGTGAAAATGAATGATCACAACATCAAGGATGCATTGGTTGATGGAGGATCAGTAGTGAATGCCATGTCAGAAAGGTTGACAAAGAATTTGGGTATGATACCCTCAAGACCTTCAACATTTGTGGTGAGAATGGCAAAAAAGCAACAAGTTCAACCAATAAGGGTGATGGATAAGGTGTTAGTTTCAATTATGAGAGTTCAAAATCCCATGATTTTCCAAGTCTTGAAGGATTCAAGCTATGACTTACTTCTTGGGAGTCCATGGTTGAGAGCAATACATACAATTGATTGATGGCACAATGGGTACTTGAGGATTGGGCCTTCAAACCATAGAGTCATAGTTCATGTGACTAACACCACCAATACTTCACATTCAAATGCACCATCTTTTGATTATTGGAATCAAATTCTGAAGAAGGAGCTTTAGGTGTGGACACAAGCATAGAAGAGGAGACTTCCATGGAGGAGGATGGATCTTAATCTGATTTAGATGTGTATCCCTTGTGTGTTATGGATTTTGCATCTAAGCCAGAGGTTTTGAAGGACCTAGATAAATCACCATTGACACTTGAGGAGATAGAAAGGAGGTTATCTACTCTCAAGTATGGTCCAAATGTTACCAAGGAGGAGAAGGTGAGACTTGAGGAGATTTTCCGCAAGTTCATCTATGTGTTTGCTTTCAGTTACAAGGATCTAAAGGAAGTCACCTTGGAGGAGCCCAAGATTGAGGTAGAGTCACATGCAATACCAGCCTCCCAAAAGCAACATCGCATTAGCCCACCAATATCTTTGGTTGTGAAAGAGGAGATTGATAAGCTCAAGGAGGACGGATTTATCTTTGAGGTGGAGAATTCAGAATAGGTGTCTCTAATTGTGATTGTGAAGAAAAAGAATGGCAAGCTTTGAGTATGTGTGGATTACAAGAAGCTTAATGATGTTACTAAGAAGGACTATTACACTTTTCCATTCATTTATGAGATCTTGGAAGAGGTTGCAGGTCATGAGATGTACAGTTTTGGAGATGGTTATAGTGAGTATAACCAAATCAAGATTGCACTAGAGCATCAAAAACTCACTACTTTCACCACACCTTGGGGAACTTATGCTTTCAAGGTCATGCTTTTTGGGCTTTGCAATGCTCTAGCCACATTCCAATCGTTCATGAACAAGGTATTTGAACCTTTCATTGGGAAATTTGTGAGAGACTTTATTGATGACTTTTGTGTCTATGGGAGCAAGGAAGAGAACTTTGAGCATCTAATCAAGGTTTTGCAATGCTTGGATGAGGAAAATGCATCATTCAATCCAGAGAAGTGCATTTTTGGATGTGAAGAAGGTCTACTTTTGGGGCACATCATCTCCAAGGATGGAATAGCAGTTGATCTTAAGAAGGTGAGGAAAATCTCAGACCTTCCATTCCCTTCAAGCTTGACAGAGTTATGCCAATTCTTGGGGATGGTTGGGTATTATAGGAGGTTCATCATCTCATTTTCCAACAAGGCTTATGCATTAACCATCTACATGAAGAAAGGCGTAGAATACATGGTGATTTTGGAGGACAAGGAGGCTCTCAAAGCTTTTGAGGAGCTCAAGCAATCCCTTGTTGTAGCTCTAATACTTGCTTAACCTTATTGGAGTAAGCCTTTCATCCTCTACACTAATGCTTCCAATGTTGCTATAGGATGCACTCTTAGTCAATTAGACCAAGATGGGCATGATCATCCAATAGCTTATGCTAGTAGGCAAATGGTTTCAATAGAAAAAAAACTACTCTATCACGGAGAGAGAAGGGTTGGCATTGATCTTTGGTCTCAAGAAGTTTAGACACTACTTGATTGGAGGGAAAGCCACCATTGTCACAGATCACAAAGGTTTGAAGTACATCTTCAACAAGCATAATGTAGAAGGAGGACTAGCAAGATGGATGATACTCTTGTCTGAGTATGACTACACCATTGAGGATAGGCCAAGGAAGAAACATGAAAATGAAGATTTTTTATCTATGGCCTATGATCATGATGGAGATGAGCATGTGGATGATTCCTTCTCAAATGAGAAGCTCATGACAATCTCAGTCACTCAAGAGGTTCCAATAGAGTACAAGGAGATTATGGATTTTGTGACAAGAAGTAACTATCTAGAAGGGATGTATGCTAGGGAGAGGAAGACCCTTGCAGCAAGATCTAGATCTTACATAATGGTGGAAAATATTCTTTTTCACCAAGGAGCAGATGGTCTACTTTGAAGAGCAATGGGTAAGGAAGAATCTATCCTACTCATAAAGGAGTTTTATGAAGGTTTAGTGTGTGGAGGACACTTTGCAGGAGAGGTGATTGCTTTCAAGATTCTAGATGCAGGTTACCATTGGAGAGGGATTTTCAAAGATTGTCTTGATTATTGCAAAACTTGTCATATTTGTCAAGCGTTTGCTAGAAAGTCTATGTCCACTCCACAACTTAGATCAATTCCATTGCTAGGAACTTTTGAGAAGTGGAGAATTGATTTTATAGGTCTTCTCAATAGAACCCCAAGGAACAATTGGTACATTGTGGTAGTTACTGATTACCTTACCAAGTGGGTTGAGGCTAGACCATTGATGGATAAGAATGAAGATGAAGTTGGTAGATTTCTTTATGAACGCATTATCACTAGGTTTGGATGCCCTTTGGAGTTGGTTTTTGATAGAGGAGGAGATTTTACAGGAAGCATCACTACAATCATGCTACAATATTTCTCTATCACACATAGAGTAACTACATCTTATAAGTCAATTCCAATGGCTTGGCAGAGAGAACCAACCTTGTGCATGATGTTGGCCAAAGATGCAAAAATGGAGGGGGCTAAACATCATTGGGACAAGATGATTCATGCAGTTTTGTGGGAGTATAAGACAACCATGAAGACGTCCACCGGATATTCTTTATTTCAATTGGTAAATCGTATTGAGTCTACCTTACCTATTCACTTTGATCTTTCTACCTTCCAAAGCATTCATAGGAGATTGAAGAAAGCACAAGAAGGTGATGCAGAGAAGTCAAGGAAGGATCAACTCATGGAGTTGGAAGAGGCAAAAGCATTTGCTATGGTTTGAGTGGAGCAAGCCCAAAGGAAACAAAAGGAGAGTTATAAAAAGAGGCAATGCAAGAAGAAGGTGGAGCCTTTCAAAGAAGGAGATTGAGTAATGTTGTTTGATTCCATTTGATTCAAGAGAGTGCAAAAGAAGTTTTTGCCTAAGTACTTTGGACCTTTCATCATAGAGAAGATATGGGGCAATTACACCCATGATCTCAAGGAGTTGAGAGGAAGACACTTTGATATGGTTAACCATGATAAGTTGAAGATGTATCATAGAAGGTAGAGAGACCTTCACTTTGAGGACAAAGTGAAAACTTAGTCCGGGAGTAAATGTGACACCCATTTGTGCATGTCTGTGATATTGTGATATTTAGCTTGGTATTATAAATATTTGAGAGATATTATTTATATAGAGATAAAGGATGGTTCTACATTAGTCATGATTAGCTAAAGTTAGTCATAGCTAAGATAGTGGGGGGCCTTACTTTAGAAGAAGTGGATAAAATGAGCACCATTATTTTGGTTTCTAGTGTATTGACTTGGTATTATTCCTAGGTGTTTGGTTTTGAGGAAAGAGTTGAGAACTCTTGGGCTGCAAGCCTTTTTGTTTTGGATTCTTCTATAGTCCAAGGATGGCCCATGTGAAAGAATCCTTGACTTAGTGGTTAGGTCAAGATAAGATCAGCTGCTTAGTGGAATATACTCATGTGGATGGATATTCCTTTATAATTTTTGACTTTACTTGACTTTTAGTTTAGTAACTTGAGTTACTCTGGTAAATAGTAACTTTAGTGCGTAACTATTTCACAAGTACATATAAAAGGGGTGAGGAGTTACTCATCATCCTTTTTCATTTGCAACTATCTCTCTCTCATTGAGTTCTCTTGAGTCTTGGAGTGTTAGCCTTGGAGGAGTATGATGGAGTTGGGGTTCATTGCCTTCTTAGTCCATGGTGTGCTACCATAGTAGCCATCAGAGGTTCATCCTAAGTGAGAGGCAAGCCATCTCACAGACCATACATTAGAGCATTCAGACTTGCACCAACTACTTTCTCTACAACGATGAGGTTTTGCCTAGGTTTGGTCCACCCATGTGTATCTTCATTACTCATTTGTAAGTGTGTTTCTACACTAGATGCATCATCGGCCCACATGGCACGATGTCCTTTTGGAGGACAGAGGATAGCTACCCATGATGGTATTAGGGACATAGTGTTTGCTATGGCACGAGAGAGTGGACGCTTGGCTTGTATGGAGCGTTTGTATGCTTTGCAGATGACACGTGCCAAGGCAGATTTATATTGGTCCGAGATGATCAAACGACTATAGCGGATGTTGTGGTTACGGACCCTATGTGGGATACAGTTTTGGAAGGAGTGATTACCCATCCCCTTGGATGGGCAGCGAGTGCAATAACAGGTTGCAAGATCTCCAAGTATAGGGGCATGGAGCGAGTTCACCTTTTTGTTCCTAGCCTTGGAGTTATATGAAGCGATGGACACGACATTTGACACATTTGTCAAGGAGTGCCGAGAGCTTATCATGTTAGGCGCTAGGGCTTATCATGTCATACTTTGTAGCGTATTTTAGACAATGTGTGTCCATTGCTCTACAGAGTGCAGTGGTTGGTGCAATCCATAGGAGAGCAATCACATTAGGTGATGTTACTTCGGATGCTCCAGTTGTGTGTAGACCGTACGAATAGCTTGGATATCTTAGGTGCAGGAGGGCGGATTTCTCATATAAACTCTATTGGGGCTTAACCTCATTTTACCATTTTTGTCTCTCCCTTGTATGGCTTGATGGGGTCTCCCCTCCTTCGTTTTTTCTACGCGGAAGCCTTCATTGATTTTAAATATCTATTCATGTGATAAGGAAGCTGCACGCACCCTTGGCGACTAGGCCGGGACATTTAGTACAGATTAGGTCAGATCCTGCGACGAAGAAGATATAGAGAGCGGAATTGTTAATCTCTCTCTTGAGGAGCAGTCCTCAAGTGATGATTTTGGTTTTTGCACTTTTTGCATTTCCCGGAAACTGAGTAGAATACGACTATTGGATATTGACCAAAAACAAACGGAGAGAAAGGAAATTGCAGTGCCCGTCGCGACACATGAAACAAATGATGATAGAACAACACAAAATGTTCTTTTGTTTCAAGTCATGGGAAACTTAACCACTGAGACTAGATAATTGGGCAATATTCCGCTTTAATGCGGAAAAAGTTGTCAAAAAGCGGAACTCCGATGCAAAATGCAGAATTCCAAACTGTAGAAAGCCTTACTGATTACTATTACTACTTTCATCGGTGCGACACGAAAAATATTAAAATCAAGATGGTAATAAGTTGGAGAGAAACAAGCAGATGTTTATTTACTTCTTCTGCCTTGTTTAATTGAAACCAAATCTTGGGAGCCGTTTGGTTTAGTTACTCTTTATTGGATGAGATTTCGTTTTATTAATTAGCGTAGTTTTGATGACTATCTTTTATATAAATACACTTCCACTATGATCTAGCTGAAATTTTATACAGTGATTTGGTCTAAAAGCCACGCGTTCAAGCTCAATCCAATTAAAAACCAAAGCTCCATATCTGATTATATACAAATTTATATTATTTATATGTAGTACAAACTTTGGCGTCAGTTCGATTTGGTTCTAAGATCACCGAGTCTTTGTAAACTTGGTTCCATAAAAGTTCAAATCAAGGATATTTAATCTGCTTACGGTTTGAAGTTTTCAATCAATCCCGGTTCAATTCGGTTTAGTTTCAAACACGAGAGGATACGGCCGAGATCCAAGTTCGTTCCATGTGGCTATAAGTTATTCTTACTCAAAGCAAAGTAGACACGAGAGTCTCGTGGACTTGAAAGACATCCATAGAGACCGCAAAGTTCAGATGTTGTGATTTGAGAATCTCTCATGGCTCTGTCCCGAGCGATTAGCAATGGAACCACCTGCCAAAGGAGGGTCCCGAATCAAAGGTGGAGAATTTGGAAAGAAATCCCAGTCTGCCCCGTCTGCCAAAGCAGAGAAGTCAAATATTCGGCCAAGAAGAGGTGGAGAATTGTCATTCACTTAGGCCTCACCATTTATCTTACTGGGTCCCGGAAAGCGAACATTCATCTTCGAATTTTCTATCTCTTCAACGGTGTTGTAGCAATCACTGAATCCCTGGTTCCACCTTTTTATTGTCGATGTGGCGATGGGCCTCCCTTATGGTGCAGTGTCTAAGAACTACCAAGTCGTCAACATAGACCAAAATTTGACGACCGAGTTAGCCTTGCATCGATGGGTTAACATCGATGGGCATCTCTTCTGGTGTCGTATGTGAACTACCAAATTGTCAACATAGACCTCCATGACGACTGAATTAGCCTTGAAGAATATGAACAATAACAAATTCCTTTCTCGACGTGGACACCCGGGACGGCAAGAGGAGGATCAAGCTGGGAGGCTGTGAAGAGAAAGATCCATTCTTAAGATATTCCAGAGATGGACTTAACAGTACCTAAACCTTGGCAAGTTGACTTAACGGTGCCCCAAGTTGACTTAACCTTACCTATTATTTCAGGAGTCTTACTTGGCATCCAATTTGCGAATAACTGGACAATGTTCGGCATACTTGCTCACTAATATATGAAAGATACAATTTCACGTACGACCTTACAATCCATCGTTGAGTACCATCGTAATAAAAACCAGCAAAAAATTTAGCAAAAGTTCTCTCATGTGTTTTGAACTTGTTTACTTAACTTGAAAAGGAATTTTTGATCGAAAGGGAAATCTGAGTACTGCGAGGGAATTCGGATCTCGTTCTTCACGAAGAGAAAAGCCTGAGAAAAATGTCGTTCGTGGATACAAGCGATCGGAGACTTTAAAAGCAAACAAAGTGGATTTCGCATTCAATAACCACGTACTCTCTTCATGAGATTTCGAGAAGCTAATTGTCTTCATGACCAGGTGTTTTATTGCTGCAATATATCCAAACAATGTGGAGTCCGGCCACTGGCCCTTCGTCACGGTACTTAAAGTCTTCATCTGCACGGTATCTCTCGGGTTGTTTCGGGAAGTTGGTTCAATCTGCACGATAATTTCCTTCTTCCTCTCCAATGGATGACGATAACATGACAGGTTTTCTTGATTATTTACATTATCTGAATTTGTCTGCCAACTATCCGAGATTCTAGAGATAGTCCGCTTGTCTTCGGAATCCTGTGCATGCTTCGGGCCCGACTTGAACTGTGGTTCTTGCGCATGCTTGGGTCCGAATTTCCGGCAAATTCGAGACCCAAATTCGAGAAAATTATTTTCTAGATATTATTTTACTAACTATAATAATTTCCTTTCTTTCTCCACACTTTGCAAAGTTATACGAACGGGGTACACCTAATGCAAACAACGAAGCAATGGCCGTAAACGACGATAAACATGAGGTGTTTGCTTAGCTTAGGAACGATTTCAGCTACCCCGTACCGGAATGGCTGTGGTGTAATTGTCAGGGAGAAGTCCAGTTATACATGAGTAACGAGACAGGGGAAAATGGTAGACAGCTCGACCTGCTGCCAATATTGGAACGTTCTTCAAGGGAAGGAGACAATAAGAAACTTGATTCCAAACTCTACACTCGAGATATGGTTCGATGGTGGCTACCAGATGGTTGTGGCAAAAAGTTTTTGCGGTTCTTGGAATTAAATTAGGGGTCGAAAGTGAACCTCAGATTGTAGACTTCATCAGGATAACGATAGGAGTCATGAAAGGAACCTGATGACGGAGCCAAGCTTGAAGAAGGGATGATTTCTGGTAGCTGATTTCCTCTCTCATATCCCTCGTTTCTTTTCTTTATTTTATTTATTTCATTTTTAGATTTTTGGTTAGCAATTTTTTCAATATAGTTTTTTTTCTCCTACGGATTATGTTTCGTAATCTTTTTTAAAATACATTCAATAAACTATCTTATTATATTATTACCTTTTTTTTCTTTAGCACAAGAATTGAGAGGATTACTATAGGAGATCCTCTTCACGTAGTTGATATTCAGATAATTTTTTCACTCCATACCTATTTGATTAGGTTCATATAGATGGAGTCTCTTTTTCGCATGTTGTATGCTTTGCACATACCAATGGAGGATCCTAAACAAATTCATGGTTACATTCTCTTGATGAAATGCTTAAATAGGATCCTTATGTCTTTATGTAATCTAATGTGCTCCACATCTCTTTACTATTATGAGTCATCCTGGTAGATGAAAGGAGAGAGATTTCTCTACTTGGACTTTATTAGCACTCTTTCCACAATGGACCTTACTCCTTTAACCCATGGGTATGCATCAGGACATCAAAAGCACACGTTTAGGATTCATAGGAATTGTGCAGCACTATTAGATGAGTAAACCATATGACCCAAGTAACAATCAAGAGGACCACAATATCCACACATTTCCATGCTCTACCCTTAGAGCATTAGTTATCTTTGTTGTTCCTTGATGTTAGGTTCAGTAAGTGAGTAAAGCATTATCATCCTCTAGGTACTTATTTTTCTTTGTTAATATTTTAAGTACCTTATAGAGTCTATATCCACTTTCCACTTATGACCTTCCTTCCTTCCTCCATGACTATGAACTAGATGAAGAGCTATACCTTACTGAGTTCTTCTTTGCTCATGCTTTACTCTGTTCCTTGCGTTTCTTAGCAAGTGGGCCATCAAGATTGGTATTTGAGCATCTATGTAATAGTCTCTCACCACACACACCAATTTTGATTTCCATCTTCTCTTTGAATTTTGTCAATGGATTGCCTTGGATCTGGTGCCATTTAGAGTTTCTTGTTTGTTTGACACTTCTTATCTCCTTACTTTCTCAAGAGAGACATCTGGTTTTTGCACCATTGTTCTTTTTGTATTTAAGGTGTATCTCCTCCATATGGTGTTTGCACCACTATGGTACATTTTATAGTACCATATGCAAGACTTCCTTCATTTTTTTAGAGGTTTGTATGCTCACACAATTATCAAATGAGTGTTGTGGGTTATTAATAACTCTTTTTATAGTTATAAGAAGATGTAGTTTCATATTGTAAGAGTTTATTGTACCAACAACTTTTTAGGATCATGTGTTCTAGTTGCTATACTATTAGTAGATAGGTTCTTACACTATGGTAGTTCTTTTCTTTTGGCACTTATTATGATAATTTATTTAAGCACTTATGATATCTAATTATATTTTTGTTTGGCTCACAATCTATTACCACACCTTACATGCATATCGCTCCTTGCTTTTATTGACTTTGTGCCACTAAAATTTAGGAAGATTCAAGTGAATCTTAGTGAGTGTATACATAATCATATCTTTACTAGCATCATCATTAATTTGCCTTTATTTGATAAAGCTAGGATTTTCTCTTGTGGAGTGAAAGACTCCAAAGCTTGGCTCAATCCATTCTCTTTGATTCAGAACTTTTGCTTCATGTTTGAGGAGTTTACTATAGCAATTTTCTTGCAATTGGGTTCACCATATCTACACTTCTAAAGCTACTAGATCAATGTGCTTATGGCTCCTTGCCTTCTCTTTGATTGAAAACTTTTGCTTCATGTACAAGGAGTTTAGTATGGTACTCTGCTTGCATTTGGGTTCACCATATCTAATGCTTTTAGAGCTACTAGACTAATGTGCTTGTGTACCTCCATATGACACACATAACACACATATTTTACAATGTACTTTAGGTGGAGAGCACACTAGATGGGATGATGCAATCAAAGATATAGTAACACAAATCTCACCATCTACATGACACTCATTATAGATTGAGTATTATTGATCTACCTGGACCACCTCCTTGGGATGTGAGAAGATATAAGGAAATAAGAGAAGAATTTTTTCTTCAAACACCAAACACATTAAGTGCATATGGAATATGCGCATGACATGTACAAATTGAAGTGAATAGTAACTCCAAAATGAAAATTAAGTCAATCTAATAAAACAAATATAAGCCAAATAAAGACATAATTGAAACATCTCATGAACAACAAGTGCAAAGAACTAGTATGCATTGTGTAACTATAAGCCAGATGTGACCAGTTAGGCATCTGAAATAGAAGGTTAAGAAGTAACCATGAAATAGACTATCATCAAGTTCAGAGTAATATACAAAGCATTAGTTGAGGATGGATAGAGTGGAGCAACGTGGGAAAGTAGCGGATGATGTCTTGGTTGAGTTGGATCAAAGCATGAGAGGACTGCATAATATATATTGAAATATGTGTCCTAAAACACTAAGCAACTGAAGGAAGTAAAAAATTGGTCATAGTAATCCTCCACAAAAGCAAATATAACTTCATCAGTGCCTAACACATTGCCAAAGCAGCTTGGAAAATGCAAAGACACCTTGTACCTACTTTTTGTTCAAAAGCTCATAAGTACTAAGGCAAACTATGTTGCTTCCAAAAATGCCTCTCAAAGCAATAACAGTGGGAACTAAAGGAAAAGCTAGAGCTTATAATGTAGTGAATTTCTATACAACCTATTATAATTATGTGGAAATTGAATGAAAGGTTCAACAAAAGTGCAGGAATAATCATAAGCAAAGGAAGGATGCATAATGTTGAGCACAAGAAAGGAAAGGACTTAAGACATACCTTTTAAATACATGAAAGGAAACATCAATTAGTAGAGAAAGTAAGCAAACATAGCCAAGTTACTTGATTGTGCATTATGAAGTATAAGGTTGTTAAAACTACTAAGCACAACAAAGAAAGATTATTGAAGAACAAAAAGATCATCAGAGAACAAGAAGGGATAAGAAGGGAGAGGCAATTTATGTATCTAGTGGTTTGAGGGAGAAGCATGGTAAGATAAATGGGAGACAGGCAGTCCCATGCAAGAATGTAGACAAGTATCCATATTCATATTATACAAGATACCAAATACAAAATTTAAAAAAAGATACATAAAAATTAAATAATAATGAGGGATTTGAGGTCTATTGATGTTAAGTGTGCTAGCTATTGGTCCTTGCAAGTATACATACACACATCGATGCAAATATGCAGAAAAGTATCCATAGTATACAAGATATCAACAATAGCAAAAATCAAAGATTAGTATGGGACAAGGTATCAAAGACATATTTAAACAAATATACATATGCATTATACAAAGCAAATATGTTAACAAATATCCATATCATACAAGATATCAAAGATAACAAGGATCAAAGATCCTTATTATGCAATATTTAAAAGAAATTTTAAACAAAGATACTTGTGTATTATACAAAGCACATGTATAAAAAATATCCATATTATACAAGATATCAGAGATAACAAAGATAAAATATCCATATCATACAAGATATCAAAGATGTATTTGATAATGAGATACACATGTATTATACAAGTAGTGAGGGTTCAAGGCTTGTTGGTGTAAGTACTAGCCATTGGTAGACGTGTGAGAGAGGATATAGTGACTTTCAAATATGGATGAGGTATACTATGTTCTATGGTGGTCACAAATCCCTCCGAGTAAACTCCTTTGCAAGAACAAGCATCTATGCAAAAGCACAAAATCATCCCTACTAGGAGAAGGAAAACTATAATCACTATTAGGGGAAGGAGAACTAAAGATTACACCTCTCGTTTCATTCAATGTCTAATTCATTTGTGCAGGCTTCCAAAATTTGCTTTGAATGTTTTGGCCTCTACTTTATAAGTGTAAATTTTCTTTGGTAACTCATATATCTGATTCACTTAGACCCTCATGTATATCATCCCTAAAGATATTACCAAGCCAATTTTCATCTCTAGCTAATTTGTCTAACTAATGGTATAACAAAAGAACTCCCCATCTATTACATATCAATGGAGTATCTATATCACACCATTCTATAGAAGATTATTTAGTTTCTTTCTCCTTTGTTTTCATATGCATTGGACTTTAACACTTTTCCTTTCGGCCATGCCATGTGCTCAATATCATCTTCTGCACTTTTAGGGTTGTGAATATATTTTTTCCTTCCTGGTATATTACTTTGGTGTATACTGTTTTGCTCATTAAAAAAAATATTCAACTGTCCCACATATGAACTGACAATTGCCTAAACTTAGCATGAAAATTTAATTGAACCCTAAAGTTGGCAAAAGACTTGGTAGAGTCTTAATTGACATCAACAGCTAGAAAATATTCGTACAATTACTGGAAGGTGAGATCTGATTTCACGTGTAACATTGCAGGTTATCGTATGTAAGGACCAGGCAGTTGGATAAGCGAATTCAGATCTTTCAACTCGCCAAATGGGAAGTCTGAGATGGATGAAATATGACTTGGTGGAGAGATGTGACGAACTGAGACAATGCGGAGGCGACAGATGCAGCATTAAAGAGTTTACGAGGAGCAACTGCAAATCAAGAAAGTTGCTGCTGTATTACGAATCTAGAAAACAACGATCTCACATAACAATATTTCATAAAATAATACACATTACAGTTAACCTAGATTCGGGAGTTGGAATCGAATGAGACCTTCACTGTTAAATCTTGTCTCTTTGGGTGATATGATTAATTTATTAATTATATCTATTAAAATTAAATTTATACTTTAGTTTTTGTAATATCGGATGTTCCTATTCAATACATAAGAACATAAACATTGAGTTTCGGTTCTCTCTGCACTAAATCATTTATATCGGTGTAGCTTTCATCAGCATATAACTTTACTGAGGCCTATATTTATTTCTGCCTCGTACAAATTGAAGTTATTTACCGATCCTAACATACATCAGTTCCCGTCAACTTTTGCTTGGCAGATATAGACGATTGAAGTTACAGATGATTTTACTTGTTTCAAGGCGAATTTTTATTTTATTTTACTCTTTAAGTTAAAAATTATGATGACAAACGAATTGATATCAAAACCAACCTGATACGTTGGGGTACGAGAGAGTTCTTAATATCCAGTTAAACCCCAACTATCTTCAAACCAACCCTTACTCCAATTGCTTAATCTAACTCAAAACCAACCAATTTTAATTAATTGTTATAAACTCTCAACCTTCCTTCACAATTTGGCTGCTCAATCCCAATATAGGTTGAGTACAAATCCTTCCATAGGTGAAGCTCCAATACTTCTCCATCAGGGCGTCGGTATATAACCGACCACGATGCAAGGGAAAGACTCTCGACTTCAGTCAGTTCGACGATGGCCAAGATACAAGTACTTGAGAAGGACGGGAAAGGATCTCCTTCATAAAGAGCTAGTTCTGCAGACGGAACATTAGAGCAAAACTGGGAAATGGCCTGCAACCCAGCATCAGTGAGCCTTGGAGCACTGGGTGAAGGGAGGTGGATAGCAGAAGGTCGTAGATCAATTGAAGACCTTCTGCTATCCACCTCCCTTCACCTGTATCTACAATAGTCCTGGACTCCACTGGACGTGCAAGCAACAGCAAGTCTTGATCTCGTAACCCAATGCAAGTATCCAGGTGAACATGGTAAAGAGAAGGACACTGAGATAGAAGCCCATTCCAACCCGTAGCAAATGCAAAAATAGCTTTTGATACAGATAATTTATGTAAATTTGTGCACCACTCGATCGAGCTGTCCTGCATGCTTGGATGCAGTTTTCGATGCAGTTTTGGAAGAAGTCATTACATTACATCTTCCTGGATGGGCAACGAGCAAGGTCTCCAAAAGGTATACATCGAGATAATCTCTTTGTTTCTCTAGTTTTGAAATTATATGAAACTTGACACATTTGACACGGTGGGCTAGGGAACTTATCAGATTAGATGTGCTAGGGAACTTATCATATTAGATGCCAGAGAGTACTACTCTCATTTTCATACCTTGTAGTATATTTTGGATTGTGAATGGAACTTATCATATTAGATTGCAGGGAATACCATTTTCATTTTCATGCCTTGTAGTATATTTTAGATAATGAATGCAAGAGGATTTATCAGATTAGAACGCAGTTCGTAGAATACAACTCTCACTCTCATACTTTATAATATATTTTAGATAACAAATGTCCCTTGCTCTACAAAGAACAATGGACATAGGAAAATAATCACTCATGCTTCTTAGAATGCTCTACAAGAAAATTTATCCTTTTAGATGCCATAGGTACCATTCCCACTCTTCTACTTTGTAATATATTTTAGATAGTGGGTGTCCATTGCTCTGCATGGAGCGCTGAACTTGGGAGAGTAATATTTTAGATAGTGGGTGTCCATTGCTCTGCATGGAGCGCTGAACTTGGGAGAGTAATAGGAGGATCATCACTCTAGATTCTGGATGATACTTCTTAGAACGCTGAACTTGGGAGGGTAATAGGACGATAATCACTCTAGATTCTGGATGATACTTCTTAGAATGCTTTACCAGTTTATAAATTTTCCGACTTGCATTCTACCTTTTTGTCTCTCCCTTGTACTCTCTTTTGTCTCGCCCATCCTTGTTGTGTTCTACGTGGTTCGCCGTCACCATTTTCCATGCATTCAGAGTAGAAGCTTCTCGCCCATTATGAACAGTACCGAGGAAGTCCCCAGTCCCACCATGAATCATGTCCACTTCATGAACAAGTTTCCGTAGGTGCTACAATCCAATCCGGCCAAACTGTCCGAGTTCACTATCCCCAACACACCTGCAATTTTCTTCCGCAAAGCTTTCAACATTCCCCTTCATGCCAAGAAACTCTAGCCACAATGTCGTTCGTACGGTCATCAGACTTTCAGTCCGGAGAAGTTTCGAACTCTTACGATCAGTTACGAGTGACAAAATACCCCGCCCTGTTACACAGAGAATAAAATTGAGGAGTAGACCTTTTAAGTTCTTGCACATAGTGAGATTCTTGGACATGCATACATCAGTTATAAACGCACAAAAGTTTAGGGCGAGGTCCACAAGCTTTGGGCAATGGACTGATAGAAGTTTCAGTGTATTATCATTTGCCAGTCTCGTATTGGGAAGCCAACCAGAATTGCAAATTCCACCTGGGACAAATTGATGAACCGTGTTCCCAGAGCAGAGATAGCAGATTTCGGCGGATCCATTTCACACCCACATCGAAGCTCTGTGCGCAAGATCCTCCCTATCCCAAACCACTTTTCGCAAACCAAGGTCACAATGCTTCTCTGAGGCACTCTTGTAAGGTTACTGAATATCTTCGCCAGAACGTCATCGGGTAAGGATTCCATCCTCCCGAAGCCCAAATCGGCTTCTCTGCCTCTAGGACTTCGGAAATAGTCACACAATTGAGTTTAAGCCAGGAGTCAAAGTTTCAATCTTCACCAGTGGAATCCAAGCCTCGGGCATCCGTCACTGCCACATCTGAAAGTGAAACCTCATTCTTCACAATTAAATCATCACTTTGCAGTATCAGTGAAGGAAGTTTGACAATTGATCCTTATCCGCCTTTTCTAGTTTCAAAACTCAGTCCGGAGTCGCGTCGTGATATCCATCGCAAGCTAAACCGCATCTCCTTCAACCGACCGGGTGAAATTCCAAAATAATAAACGCATCTTTTCAATATCGAAGAACATGCCGCTTAAAAGGTGCTGCAAGAATCTGCAATTACAGAGCATTGCCAGAGCTTTTTAACATCCCACTCACAAATTCAAACAGCAGTAAGCTGCCTTGCAAGACACACGATAGCAGTGTTCTCACCACCTATCCAGCGATTCGAGCAGGTAATTTGGATCCCTCACCAATTCGTGAAGATCCCTGAGTCATCAATCACATAAATTTTCGTGCTTCTTGCAGTCGCGGTGCCAACTTCTTCGAGTTATCTCCGTGTGAAGCATGGCCTTTCGCAGCACAACGTGTCCTGCATGGTGGTAGGAATCGATTCATTTGTCACTACGACACGTAGCGAGCACCTCTTCGGTAGAGGATGGCCAACCATTCGTTACAGGAACCAGGTGGACTAACTTTGGAAATTGTGTTCTTTCGTAAGGACATCCAAAGCCTATGAATACATTTCAGTATGTCATTCAGGACACACAGTTGCTAAAAACAAAAGCACCAGTTCTATGTTTGTCTGTATAGTCTCTATCTTCTCCTCCTCCCCCAGATGTGTGATCAGAGAAGAATGAAATGCTTACATTAGATTGCTAGACACACGAGTTTATGTTTCAAGCGTCGTTGGTGTATGGAGTTAAGAGCGCTAAGCGTTCTTGCTTGAGAGAAACTCTCGGTGAATGAACGACAAGTAAGGGGACAGATCCGGTTATCTTGCTATGTATGTCTTAGTTGAGTAATTGAGCTGAACTCACTCTTCATAAACTCGGAGCAAACCTTGGTACACGACTGAGTCGGGTGTTTTGTTGTTGTTGTATCTAAACAGAGTCATTCAATACGACTCAGAACTATCCTAATTTTTGCGCGGAATTTTTCTATACAAGACTTTCCCTTTTTCTCTTTGCTGTGGACATATTGTAAATTAGACTACTATAATCAAGGAAAGTTCAACATCAAAGAGATTTGTTCTATTTCACATGTTTGTAATTTTGAGCATTCCAGTATGATTCTTCTTCAATCGAAGTCCGTTGTTTGGGATACTTCTTCGAACCAGCAACATTTAACACAACAGTTATCTCACCACCTAAAAGTAAATCAAGACCTACCTAATAAAGATGTTGTCGTATAAAGTGTAAGATGACTCCATACATAGATGATTAGCGATTTAAGAGCTATTAGAATGGTCACTTCCATCATGAAGTCGTACCACCAACATAGCGTTGAGCTCAAACCTTTTACGACCTCTCGACCTGAGATTAGCCTGATGTTAGTTAGCCTGGTCCATCTTCCCGATACCTGTCGGGACCTGCCACATGCACTGGGGCAGCCACACTTTGAAGCTAATAGCTAATTAATTACGGTAGTTCTTCTTAGCGAACTTGAGTTAGCGAAAGGAAGGAAGCCGGGAAGAGATGGAGTTGGAGTTGCAGTACGAGAAGTGAGCGCTACGAGAAGTGAACAGAGACGGGGAGATTCTGCCAATTAGTGCTGCAGTGCATGCGCACTCAGCAGCTTGTTGACGAGAAGCAAAGAGGAGGATTGGGCACGATTGTCAGGTGGTGTTGTTGTTGTGAAGATGTCGGAAGTGGCAGTTTTAGACAGTGAAGACGCCTTGGAGGCGAGTCTGAACAACGTGCTGGAGCAGGAGGAGCTGAAATGGATTTTCGTGGGAGGAAAGGGAGGAGTGGGTAAGACGACCTGCAGCTCGATGTTGGCCGTTCAGTTGGCGAAAGTTCGTCCCTCTGTTCTCATCATCTCCACCGATCCGGCTCACAACCTGAGCGATGCTTTTCGCCAGAAATTCACGCGCTCTCCTACCGTCGTCCAGGGCTTCTCCAACCTATACGCTATGGTTAGGGCCTGGCCACATCCCCAGTTGCTCATTCGTGTTGTGGAGAACTTTTCAGGATAAAACTATTCAGACGAGACAGATGATTTTGATGATAATCGTGTTCGTGACCATTTCGTGCCGGTCGAAGGTGAAGATGGGATAGCTGCTGCTGCTTTGTACGAAGGGTTTTGCTTACAGCTATTCGATTCAACGCATGCAGGAGGTGGATCCGACGGTGGAGAGCGACGAATTGGATCAGTTTGAAGGCATGGGAGGGTTTGTGTCAGAGCTTGCGAATGCCATTCCCGGAATCGACGAAGCAATGAGTTTTGCCGAAATGCTCAAGTTAGTACTGCTGCTCTTTGGAACCCAGTCATTTTTCTCTTTTGAGGTTTAATGTGAGAATTCGATCGGGGTTTCGACCAATGTTTCTTGATCGCCCCAAACTGTGGTCTGAACGAAGATGCTAGCTCTGTTATCGTCATATGTTTGTACTCCCTGCTGAATTGCAATATTCAGACGAATCAGCGACTCTCATAAGCTGTGACTCTGTCTTCAGAGTACCTTAAATAGGGAGATACATCCGACCTTATACTATGGTCGCTGAGGCGACCAACTTGCAGTTTACCACCGTGGATTCGGACTTTTGTGAAGGCCTTGTCGAGGTCTTTCATGGATCCCTGGGTGGCAGATTCTGTTTCAGAAGTTCGTTTAGGTCTCTGCCTTCGTGTGGAGTTTCCTGTGTGATGATGTGCATGTACCCACGCGCAGTTAACCAACTGCAGCATTTTCCTTAAGGAATTTCGGGCTTCGTGAGCAGTTCATGCAGTCTACTTACCTTACTTTTCAGAACGCGACATGCTCCAAGAGGGAGGTGCTGTTGTGCTTTGGAACAAAGTACGGTATGTACGCGTTTAGGGAAGACATTGCCTAGTTACTTGTTGACCTAGAATTTGATCAAAAAACATGCGAGCGAAAGCGTAGTTTTGATAAAAATCATGATTTCTGACGCAGGCTAGTGCAAACCTTGGATTATGCTGTCGTAGTGTTTGATACCGCTCCCACTGGCCACACTTTGCGGTTGCTCCAGTTTCCCTCGACCCTGGAGAAAGGGCTTGGTAAGATGATGAGCTTGAAGAACAAGTTCGGAGGGCTGATAAGCCAGGTACTTGCAAACTCAAAGTCAGGCTCAATCTTTCTTGTTTCTTGTTTCTTACTACTGCACAAGATGGTACGAAATCTGCGCCATGAGAGAGATTTGACGACATCTCTAACCGTGCATCCTAAACTCTTGGCAACAAGAAAACTAAAACATATTTTTATCAATAATGTCTTTCCCACCTATTTATGGCCTTGGAGGTTGTATCTATACTTCAGCAAAACTGAACAAAATGGAAAAATCAGCTTTATGAAAATCACCCTCACAAAACGTTATTCAGTTTACGTGTATGATATCAATAATTGGCTGGATCTGTCTTAGTTCTGCATGAAGGAGCTCTGTATATCATGGGGACTGGTGATTCAGTTATGACAGAGGAACTATGGTGGTTCAGGTATCACGAATGTTTGGGGCAGGAGATGAATTCGGAGAGGATGCCATTATGGGAAAATTGGAGAGCATGAAAGCTGTTATTGAGCGAGTCAACGAACAGTTTCGGAATCCGGTTGGTGCTTCAACTATGCCCCGGGCAAATCCCTTTGAGCTTGCAGCGTGTTTTGCGCGAAATACCTTCTTGTGGCTTCTCTCAATCACGTTGAATACGTCTTTCTGGTCGTGCCACCCGAGAGTGGCGAATCTCTTACTGAGAATGGCTGGTGGTCTTCAGCCACAACTTCTGCCTAAGGACCTTGATGGATCAGCGGGATGTGTTCTGCCTTCTATTCTAATTGGTTTCACCTCTTCTTATGTTATATTGGATTGCCCTTTGCAGGATTTGACTACTTTCGTGTGTGTCTGCATTCCCGAGTTTTTATCATTATACGAAACAGAGAGGCTGGTCCAAGAGCTGGCCCGTTTTGAGATCGATACACATAATATCATCATCAACCAAGTTTTGTTTAAGGAGGATGGTGAGTTGACCAGATTGTGGCGACTGATCATCCCTGAATATTATTATAGATGTTTATCAAAGCCTGAGCAGGACAATCAGCAGAGAGCTGTCTTTTGTCTTGCTCATGATATTTGGCTTTCGGAGCTGACGTTTCTATACTTATTGATGGATCTTTAAGAAGTGCTATTTGTGGACAGCCACATCCAACTAGGTCTCACTAACGTAGTAAACGATCTGCTATATTGTACAGCCTCTGATTCGAGACTCCTACAAGCTAGGATACGAATGCAGCAGAAATATTTGGATCAGTTTCACGAGTTGTACGAGGACTTCCACATTACAAAGTTACCACTTCTTCCCGAAGAGGTATGGAAACTATGCATTCACAGCTCTTGCAGTGTTTGGTTGTGGAGTAGCGAGATTAGCTTTTCTGCTACCACGTAAGTTGGTTCTTGAAGTTTCAAGAGAGTTTTATAAACTTCAGTTTTCTCTATTGATGGTACATCGTCAGATAGGATCTATCTGGTCAGAAGAATTCTGAGCTTGTTCCTGAGTAAATATTTCTCCCCTGTTTGACCATTGTTTCTTTCTGTTTGCAGGTACGTGGAGTTGAATCTTTGAAAGAATTCTCAGCTAATCTGCTAAAGCCTTACGAGCCAAGTACAGTCGCCGGAGGCTTGTCGCTGAAGACTGTAGAGGCTTGCGAAGCAGAAGTGGAGCGACTTCGAAAGGCATTAGTGGACACTGAGGCTTTGTTGGACAGATTGAGGAAGGGGAAAGAAAAGAGTTGAAATGTGTTGTAAAGATTATTTTCGTTTAGCGGTAGCAGCCTTGACTCTTCTTCATGTTCCTCTCGAGAAAGAGTGCTTAGCGTACACGAGTCGATACTTGCAATGCTGGGTCAACAGCCAGTGATGAGACTGAAATCGTTTTTGACCTTTCAAGCCTGAGCTTCAAGATTGACTACAGGAGCTGGTTAGGCACACCTGCGCCGAGTCGAAAATGTTAAAGATGATGTATAGATTTATGAGTGTCAGCAAGGGGAATCCACTGAGTTTTTCTATCCAAGATTTAGCCAACCTTCAAGTAATGTACATCTTGAGAGTCTTTGCCCAGATTTTGCATGTTATGAGGTTTCTGGACGTGAGTTGGAACGTGATCTGATTGATGCAACCTCAACAAATGAATAGTTGCGGTAACATGTGAATCTTATGAACTCAAAAGCGGAAGTCGATGAGCATCCGAAGAGTTTGAACAAAGCTGATAGCACAGAGCTACGAGAAAGCATGCGTTACAGGTCTTGATTCTCTTTAGATAAATTTCATGTCTCGCGCATAAGGAGGTATCTCGAGTTTATCAGTGGAAAGGATTGGTTCTTAACGAGATAATATTAAGCGATGGCTCCATGGAGTTCTTGCATTCTTTTAGATCTGGGTTAGCTCTTGTTCTTTTGGTCCGCTTTAATTTCATTCTGGTTTCCAGATTCTAAAATTGTCCTGGTTTTGGTCAATTATGCTTATTGTTGTGGAAGCTTCTAGTCCCATGTGCTCTGAGACTGTGATGTCTCTGAGCACATGACTCTAGGCATGTCAAGGAAGTTGACCCGATAGCTTAAGCCGATATGCGGATCTCACGGCCAAAACATAAAAGCACCGAAGTCCAAACACCCTTCTCGGAGAGTCACTGCAGCTCCGTTGATGGAATCAGGACCCGCCTCACTGTACCTGTCGTGATAGTGTCTTCCTCGCCTGCCAAGTCGCTCAATGGTTGAAAAGCTTCAAGCCAGATACTCAGACCGGCTGTGTTCTGGAAGGGGACAAATGAATCTCCACTGCTACGGCAATAGATGTTATTCACAGCAAGACTAGAAGCGGAGAAAAATCAGGTGTTGCTGAATTGTTTGACTGAATGATCAAGTGTCACTGTGATCATGACCTTCCGAGTCATGATCATGAGTTCTGATGTAAGTTGTTTGATAATTACATAGAGCATCTTCATTTTTAGTTTTCAAGGGAAACACCCTCCGTGGTTTGGTCCTGCTCTCCAGGTGATATATCGAGCAGACAGTAGAAGCCGTGCGTACAAAGGGTATCCACAATCACTTATGACACAAGCATTGCAACCTGAAGACTTGCAGATCTAAGCAAGTAAATGCATGCAAGTCAAAGCTACTAGGAATTGGCAAGGACACACGTTGCAAAGGTAAGCAAAGCGGGATTGAAGACTCATACTATCCACGAACAATCGGTATGGCATTCAGTAGTGAGATCAGAATGTAGCATCTACTGATGGAAGCATGCATTCCCCAGCAAGGCGGAGCGATAGAGCAAAAGAGGCGAGAGTCAGTAAAGACTTTTGATCTCTTGCACTTTTGATCCGATGGACAGGACCACCATAGCTAAATCTCCTCGTAATTATGTCGAACGTGCAGCCATATTGTGTATGCTACGAAATTTCCGGCTGGTTACCAACAGAGATAGCAGACTGAACAACTACAATGCACGTCTCTATCATTGATCTCCAACACTGTAGACCATTCTCTCATACAACTTACAATGTGCATACCACCGGGTAAACTTGTATTCGAACTGTTAGAGACCACAGGAGATATGGAGCTTGAGATCAATGATAGACGCGTGCAATGTGCTTGTTCAGACGCTTCTTCCTCTTGACGTGACGTGCGATGTTATGGACCAGAAAATCCAGAAAATCAAGAAAATTGCCAAGATTGTACACGACCTTGGACCACCGCTGGCATGAAACTCAGTAGCTTTTGCGGTGTCAGTTGTACTTGAGAAACTTGACTCCGTAAGGTGGCAGAAAAGAGAATGTAGTTGTTGTACATGAATAACACTAAAGTTACCTGTGAGTGGAGGATAAATAGTAAAACACTTCAATAGTTGAAAGTAGCCGGTCACCAGTGCTTTGATGGCGACGCGATCATTGTGGGAAATAGGTCGAGAAAACTAGTTATATATTCATAGAGCGAAGTCTTTGATTGGCCCGGAGGTACCGGTCCTCGGGCGTGGAATAAGAATACCAGTCTGTCGTATCGGAGCTTCGCACTGGTGAGAATAAAACCGGAGCGACGATAGAAGTGGAGGGCCGTTCCTTCCCTGCGTATTCTCAAGCAGGAAGGGCGTTTGCTTTCGTTGATGGACTTTAGCTCAACGGAAAGGAAGGAGCGACGAGAAGGTTGTGGAGATTGATTGACTAAGTCATGACAAATGGCCGGCAAAAGTTCTTGGATAAAGTGCGAAAGTATGCTGAACGATGCATGACGGTATGACCCTGTGAACTTGCCAATTCTCATCGTAGGAGTTGCGGTGAAGCTCAAACAGGGTCTGTTCTTCTTAGAACTGCTCGGGGGGTGGAATCAGAGAAAAGACTAAAGAAAAATGGATCGTGGACGACAGACCTTCCTGAGCAGAGTGCTACCTAGTTATCAACAATGTATGATGGTATGTCTCTGAGATCAGGATTATGTTATGCTCTTTCAATTTAGACTCAGAATTTGAACCTGGGCCATCGGAGATTGGCGATCAACCACTCTGGGGAGATCTAGTCGAGCAACTAGTTAGTTCCTCAGTTGTCTAAATTGCCCAATTTCGTTCTTTAAATTCGAGTGCAAGCTGCTGCTCTTTATTACCACTGGCGGAAACCATTGAGGAAAGGAAATAACTGGTTATGGATATTAGTCTACTCATCGTAATGTGCCGTCGTAGTTTTCCAAGATCTTGCCATAGTAAAGAGGAAATTTACATAACCTCATGCCTTGAGGTGAGAACCAATGAATTAAGGCACATAGAATCTACTAATTTGGAGAAAGAGTGCCTCCCAATTTGTTTAAGTGTCATCACCCTGTTACTAAGAGAGACTAGTTTGACCTGGTTGAGTTCAAGAAGCTGGCTCGTTATAAATTCGGAACGGGAACAGATACTGTGAGTAAGTAGCGGTACAAGACCAGATTCGTAGGTTGGACTCACGAGGAGCATTAAGCCTGACACCCCTTTCTGGATAGTTTCAATCAGGCCTTTTCCAGTGCGCGAGAGTTTGGCGATGGGGCATTCCTTCTGAGTTGGGGTACTATGTTCCAGATTAATGAAGATTCTTGAGAGAAGATTCAGCGAGCTCTAGGATGTGAGGCCCTCCCAACTTTGCAGGAGTAGACCTTACCACCATCAAAACCTGAGGAGAAAATCATAAATGTGAGCTCTTCTGTCCGTTCTGCAGTATGAGGATCCTGCAGCCCAGGCGGCCGCTCTGGAGACGGTAAACCGTGAAGAACTTGAAGAAAAAGCACTAACTGCCCTAGCCAAGGTACGGTTTACCACACAAGGCCGCATTCCTCGTGTTTTGTACTGTATTGCAGGTTTCTTAGTGATTTCTAAAACTTATGCTTGGTATCATCAGGACGCAAGACTTGATCACTTGCCTAACTTTATCCACGCTCATTGGTGCGTGCATTGACGTCATTCTAGAATAAAGGTTTCCTCAGGACCTCCGATTCAACTCGGTCCTGAATAGGTTGCTTCCATATCCCTTTGTAACTTGTGTCACACGGCGGTGTGCAGGAAGGGAAATTCACTCCAACGAAGGATGAGGTTGAGCATGCTTTCCTATTCCAGCTTCTCCGGTGGTTCAAAGAGTCTTTCAGGTGCAGCGTTAACTCATAATTTATCACTGCAACTTAATGCTTCAAAGAATGTCAAACAAATTGCTGCAACTGCTTTAGCTCTGAGGAAGATTACTGGCACAGGGACAGAGCCTCTATGGAGGATTTTGCTGAAAAATTATTCAATTTACCTACTATGGAAGCTGAACACGGACTGTCAGACGATGCACCTTGGAATGTCATCATCTGCTGTGAGCATAGACTGCGCTTAAAATTACTTAAACTTATCCACTCTCCGAACCTGAATTTAGCAGCCGAAAGATTTGACGCCAGCACCGATACCAACACTCTTTCTCAAGTTGTTCGCTTATGAATCTTTAGATGGGTCGACCAACCAATGTGTTCGAGCTGTGGGAGCAAGACAGTTCGAACTGGAAATACTACACCAACTGCTGAGGAGCGAAAATGGCGATGTGGTAATGTAGAGCTTTTCAGGTACTTCTTGTGAGATTCAATTGTTGGATCTATCTAGATGGACTCAAGTCTGGCAAATCCAGCATTTGTTTGGATGTCCCTTACAACTCCGTTCCTTTTATTATCCTACTTTTCAAAGAATGCTCCTCTAGAAGAATGGTTGATCTCTTTTCTTTGTAAAAAGAAGAAGTGGCAAACTACATAGCATTGTTGTAATCGATGTATTGCACACTTGAAGCTCCTTCCCCTTCATTTCGCGGAAAGTTGAAATTTGATTTATACACTAAGATTTACAGAAGGCCTTTCTAATATAATACACCCTATGCAGATGCCCAAGCTGCTACAAAGACGCTCGTTTTCCGAGAATCAACGATCCAAAAAAGGTAACCCAAAGGATATACGATGACGAACTATGAGTTCTCCTTTTCTGAGCTCTTATTGTTACAACAAAATGGACGGTCAAGCACTATGAATGATCGTTCTCAATATTTTTAAGGGGATGTGTAATAAATGACGCTCACAATGCCTGCGAAAGAGCTTCAGCTGCGAAAGGCAGCCAAATAGGTAGTAACGTGAATAACAAATAGTAGATGTGTCCAGCACTGCACTTGGGGTCTTCTATAAATTGTCAGGTCAATTGTTCATATATTTACCTTACGACGAGGAAATCTTGGCGTGCATGATTCTTTCGATGATCCTGCATGAAACCAATATCGATTTGAATTGGTGTACTGTTTACAGCTTTTGGAGACGAGATGTGGACGTTGTGGCGAATGGGCGAACTGTTTTACCCTGTACTGTAGAGCGTTCGGCTATAAAGCTCGGCTGGTTAGTGATGGATTTCGCACGGAACTGTCTTAAGCGGTTTCTCTTCGATTCAGTTGATTTCGCTTTCTTCGTTCTGTCTTGACTAACCAAGCCTGGATCCTCCATATTCTTAAGCACATTCACAGAAGGACCAAGCTAAATATTGAATTGGTAAAACTTGAGAACCTATATGATCGTCGTAGAATTTGGACTACGTGAATAACTAAGTAGGTAATGAGCCGGACATGTTAGTGTTTTACTTAAGTCACGGCCTTGGAGCTTTTGGAATAAATAAAGTTGACGCACTCTTTTGTTGTGGATGAATACCTCTTGAAGCTGACTCTAAGTGCGGTACGTTCTGATTTTGCAGATACTCGACTTTGAAGATCATGTCTGGACTGAGTGCTATTTGTCACTGCTTGGACGGTACGTCCCATGACACTGATGCAGCCTGAATTCACCATAGCCATCTCACTCTTCTGGTATTGAGTAATAGAAAGCACTACTGACTTCCCTTCCTGGGTTATCGATTCGCGTTGCTCTGGAATGAATGTCTATTTCGTTGAACGCTACATATTGGTTACGCTGTGGAATGTAGTCCTCATATTTCATGGTCTGTATGAGATTATCGAACTTTTGATGTAATTCCCCGCTACTTAGATTCGCATGTGCTTAGTTTACGTCGGGTCTGTCCTCAGTGGGTGTAGATTCGCCGTTCTACGAAAGGCTTCTGCTCTCATTTCACATATTTCCCGCACTTTTGACTAAGCTACACACCTATCTGGATCCACAATTATCTCCTCCTGACAAATTTGAATGGCACCAGGTGGGTGCATGCAGATCCTTGTGAAGGTATCATGGACAAGCCACTCCTCTATGAACATGGGTATGGTCGATCTCTTCACCTCCGCTTGCCCAACGGGTCTCCTTGATGCATACATACATACATACTGATTCATATATGAGATTACTTGTACCTGATGTACATACTGAGCGGTCATTTACGTTTCTCCTGTGGATGAACGGCATTTTAGACCTTTCCTTTCGCTTAAGCCTTACTATTGTCCCTTTGTTATACAGGTGGGGAAAAAAGTTAAGCTACTGCATTGCACTCAGTCACAATGGAGTCCATGATGTCACCAAGCGTTACACCAGAAAGTGGCCTGAGGTAGGTTACGAGTGAGGATAGTATTGACCAGTGCGTTCCAAGCATTATCGTAATTTTGTGTAAATATTTTCTGTTTTTGGATTGGTTGGCCTTTTAAGGTGTTGCAGATTCTTCGTGCTTATCGTTACACCAGGTGGAGATCTCAGTGTAAGGGTTCCCTCAGTTGCAATATGAGCCGTTTATTTTCAGGTTTTGTCAAAGAGGACTATTACATCAGAAGATGACGTGAAGGAAGCACTGATGTTCCTGACAAATCAAATCAGAGCTGATCTGCCAGCTCAAGAGTGGGAGGAACTCATGCTACTTGATCAACTAGAAGAGGAGGAAATTTCCGCATCGTATAATGAAGGTTCTTCACCTGAAGAGAACTTGCCAGGGCGGGTAACTGGTTCTGAAGAGTGGCGTACGCTAAGAGGAGAAACGGGAATCCCATCGGCACTCAAAAGAAAAGTCTGTCCTGTGCGAGTCTTTTATGATGAGCATGTGAAATTGATCAGAGAAGCAGTAGGTTCCCTCTTCTCAGACATTATGGAAGCCGATGCGTCATTACCGAAAGTAGTGCTTGGACTTAAGGCACTGCATGAATTTTTGTCGAAACTAAAAGCCCAGCCGTTCCGCAAGCGTGAAGTCCAACTTGATCCCGAAATGGAGAGTGCATGGCTGGGTCACGCAAACGATGAAACTATTGCATTACTATTGAAATCTGTAGGCCTCGTGTGGACTCTCCGAGAAGACGGACTATTTTGGGTTTCTTTGGATGACAATCCAGTATTCGCAGCACTTTCTTTACCAGTCGCACTTGACCTTTTAGATAAACTGACCAAGAATCAACCGCACGAGTTGATAATAAAGTGGCTTGTACACGGAATTAGACTGTGTAACGGCAAAGCTGTTTCAAGTGGTGAGGAGCTTCCTCTTTCCATGGTAAGTCCTCGGGACATCACTCCCTACAAGCACAATAAATGGTTTAAACTCGCCCTGCGTTAATGTTCTTAGAACAAAGGTAATTGACTAATATTTGAGTCCACTTTTGCAGTCTTCTGCGGCCTTTGATGGTCTAGTCTCTACCAAATGGGAGGAACCCGCGGGAGCCAGAGGTATGGTCTTTGCTTCTTCCATCCCGTCTGTACCTTTGAACGAAGACAATATCTTAGCGCTTTGAGTAATCCCATGGATTTGGATGATGTAATATGGGTCGAGCTCTGGCACATTGTCACTCGCATTCTCTTCAACCACCAACAGCTCATAGCCTGAGGTTCAGAAGCTGCCAAACCGGTGCCAGCTTTCCCTATTACGAGTGGACCTTCATTCTGTTATTGTTTGTGATTGCACTTTTCTCGAGCTCAAACCAAGATGTATGAATCCCTCTGCTCTTTTTAGTCGAGAGGCTGTCTACAGCGGCTTCTGAGGGATCGCTGTCGTATAGGTGGCTGGATAATATATCATCTACCAAAAGATATGTCTCAGACACTTGCAGCCTACGAGATCACATCAGCGAATGATTCCCCGGAGCGGGACCCCTGTGACTGGTATGTGTTAATTTACCAGCCTTAGTGTGCTGTTTTAGAAGTGGTGCTTTACTAAGAGATGCTATCAGAAACCCACGGTTTGAAGCCGACTTGCAACACACCCTATTTGGCTTTTTCAGGTTGTTGGAGGGGAGCAATGATGATGGAGTAACTTGGAAGACACTTGATTCACAGCAAGGCCAGGTCTTTCAGGAACGCTTTTTAAGCAAAATATACGAGATCCACCCAGAAAGTCATTTTCTATGTAACTCGTTCAGGTGGGCCTCTGATCTTCTGGACTTATTGAGGAGCAGCAGACTTTCATGCACTTCTTCTTTATGCATAACCTTCTTCTCGCTTCTACGCAGACTACGAGTTATGGCGGTGAAAGACTCCAGTAGACAAAATCGGTTGCAACTCGCGAGCATAGATTTTATAGCCTTAAAACCCTAAACCGGGTGAGAGGATGAGAGGATGAGAGGAGGATCAATCATCCTCTTCTCAGTGTCTTCGATTGTGTTTTTCTCACTCAAGGTGCGCTGAAAAGCCTCAAGAGCCCTGACTACCCTGTTTATTAGATGTTTAGGAAGCTCAAAGCACGTCTCATGCTTATTCTTTCGTCAGTGATGCGACGGACTCAACCTGTTCTTGTTGCTCAAACCCTGGACTAGCTAGCGTATAAGACTTTGTACATAACAAGGGATGTGATAGTCCGAGTAGAAGCATGAGATCGAGCAGGTTCTGCTAGCACATCAAACCTTCATCGCGTGGAAGGGAAAAAAAAACAAGATTCCTTGTGTTTTCGATGGCTAAACAATATCTTGTGCAGCACAAATGCTTAAAGGCAAAGGGAGCGCTTACAGGCCTCCGTTGCAGTGCGAGTCGATTGTATGTTGAATATACACCCATCACCTCATGCCCATTAATTGAATACACGAGTAGTTTTGTACTACTGGGTTTCGGCGTTTGGATCAGCGAAGGCTAACAGATTATCTCACCTGTATCTTGGCTTTACTTCTGTTGCGGTTGTCTGATTGAAATTGACATGTCTTTTGTGCAATTCCTCGGTGGATCCAACCAGCAAGACTAAATCACGAACTCCTCCTTTCTTTCCACCAAGATCATGGACTCCTGCAGTCTCTTACGGCTGTGTCCAGAAAAAAGAGGACTGCTCCTCATCTGATACTCATATGGACCTGAATTTTCTTACCACGTCTCGCATCAGCTGGGAAGTGTGAGAAAAATGCACTACTGCTGTGGTGAGTGAGAACTTTTCACGGTTCTCACATGGCCAATGGGTCACAGATATCCACTTGGTTAAATATCATATCCAACATGGAGACATGGCTGCACTCGAGGTATCGAATAGTCACTATGCCAGATTTAGGCATGAAGGACCCGAAGGCTAGTTTGCTAATATTCAAAGGGCCGGTTTGCATGCCCACACTCGTAAATGGGCATGATTCTTACGCGAACACGATTCGAATAAATTGTATCAAACCTCAATAATTCCGGAAATACACAAAGATGTATCCAGAAACGTCGGCACTTAAACCTCCTCGGAAGTTCAGAAGAGACATAGATGTAACGGTACCCCAAAGCTTGGGCACTTAGACTTAACGGCACCACAATTTGGCATCTGAAGTTGGCAGATAGACTTAACTATAACCCAAAGCTTGACATAAATGCCTCATTTCGTACTTGGTCCACATTCTCGCACATGAAATACTCGGACAAGTAGGAAATGGAAAAAGGAGACCACGCAGGAAAAATGAAGGATGGGAAGACCCCATCAAGCCGTACAAGGGAGAGACAAAAACGGTTTCATGGGGCTAAGCCCCAATAGAGTCTATATGAGAAATCTGCCCTACCACACCGAAGATATCGTAGTTATGCAAGTAGTACGGTCTACACACAACTGGAGCATCCGAAGAAACATCACCTAATGTGATTGCTCTCCTATGGATTGCACCAGCCACTGCCCTCTCTAGAGCAATGGACACATAATGTCTAGAATATGCTACAAAGTAGGAGAGTGAGAGTGGTACCCCCTAACGCCTAACATGATAAGCTCTCGCGCACTCCCTGACAAATGTGTCAAATGCCGTGTCCATCGCTCCATATAACTCCAAGGCTAGAGGAACAAAGAGGTGACCTCGCTGCATGCCCCTATACTTGGAGACCTTGTGACCTGCTGCTGCACTCGCCGCCCATCCAGGGGGATGGGTAATCACTCCCTCCAAAATTGTATCCCGTGTAGGGTCCATAACCACGACATCCACTACTGTCACTTGATCATCTCGGACCAAGTATAAGTCTGCCCTGACACGTGTCGTCTGCAAGGTATACGAACACTCCCTCCAAGCCAAGTATCCACTCTCTCGTGCCATAGCAAACACTATGTCCCTAATGGCATCACGAGTAGCTATCCTCTGTCCTCCAAAAGGACACCGTGTCATGTGGACCGCTGCTGCACCTAGTGTAGAACCACACTTACAAGTGAGTAATGAAGATGCAGATGGGTGGACCAAACCTAGGCAAAACCTCATCGCTGTAGAGAAAGTAGCTGGTGCTAGTCGGAATGCCCTAATCCACGGTCAAGCTAGGATCCAAGAGCCTGCACCCTTGCCGGAGCAAGAGCGAAGACGTGCTCTAGTAGCCTCATGAATGGACAAGTTGACTAAGAGAGAATGTAGCGTATGCTCACACTGTCGCTCCATCAAGGAAGATTGTAAACCTTTAGTCCAATTTGACGATAGTGAAGCAAAAGGTGGAAAATCCTCTCGTGCTCGAGGGGATAGACTATCTCTCGTATGCCGCAATAACACCTGGAGAGAATAGTATCCTCCCTCCACCTCTGTCACATAAGTCTCCAAAACCAGCCTATCAACAACCACAAAATGGGAGGAAAGCAGGGATGTTGAGAGAGCCCAACTACCAAAAATGCTATAGGTGCCATCTCATCCATAGAAAGGAAGCCAACCCCGCCACATGAGATTGGCAGAGTAGTGTGTCTACGTGCCAAATCCTTATCACACACTCAAAAGTCCTTGGTCAAACAATATCACCAAAGACTCCCATAATCCTCCTATTAAATGCTCCCAAACGTGATAGGAAGGATGGTGAGAAAGGAACTGTACGGATGAGGTAGGATGGTCGACAAGCAATATTGGAAGAGAGTATACCAAATGCCACTTGCAAATCTCCTAGTAATGGACGATCATCCACATAAAGAACATCCTCTGCAAGGGCAGCGTCTAGGAAGCGTGTGACAACATCCTCCAATCCTATTAGCACTCCAAGAACACGAAGTCCATCCGTGGATGTGATACACTCCTCTGGAAGCTCAAGGTGGGGAGGGATACCTAAAGGGGACCATGCCCAACACTTTGACACCTTGACTCTCAAGCCTACTAGATGTAGCTTGGTAGTCAAGTAGTCAAGTAGTCAAAGGCCTGCCTAATTTGATCTACAGGGTCTACTATGTGTGTATCATCTGCCAAGGAGGGAAATACACAGCCTGGCATGGTCAAAGTAGTAGATAGGAGAGCTCTAAAGTGAGCCATGGAAAATAAGTGCCCTCCCAAATGATCTCCTTGACGTGTACCAACAGCTGACTCCAAGACGGTGACTCCCTCTTGTGAACCACCATGCTAGTAGTAAAGGGAATTAGGAGAGCTGTAAAAAGACCGCACAAAAGGAATGAGACTTGCCAAGGATCCACCAACCTCCCTAAGCTCTCTAAAGATGGATGCCCATGAGACGCTATTAAAAGTGTTCTCAACATCCACTTGTAGGACAACACACTCCGGATAGATATCTAGGAGTGCTCTAATGCCTAGAGATATAGCCTCACATCCACCAAGTGTAGCTACTCCAAAGTGATGTGGACTAAGGTACTATCAAAAGTGAGAACGATGTTGAAGGACAATGGTACGAATGACCAAACACAAAAAGATCTCTCCAATAACAATCTGTCTAATGCTTCCCATGTCCTTCTCCATCGTGAGAAGTTGACTAGCACCTAACACCCGACTAACAAACATAGGAATGTCTCCTCTCACTACTATTGCAACCACTTGAAACAACTCGGTAACACCAGTAGAAGGATCATCTGCTTGGAAGCAATCTCTAAGGTGCGCATAAACCATCCCTTATAAGCCTCTTGAGGAAAGGCAAGGGGCAGTGCACAATGCTTGTGCAAATAGTGACCTATCAAGACATAAAGGTTGCTCAGGGTGATAATCCAAGACCTCTAGTGGTACTCCCTCTACTGCTATAGGATGTAGTGAGCGTAGGGAAGAGATAGTCTCATCAGTAGGACTCGCTATAGACAAAGGGTGTAGTGCTCGTGCTGCTCTACTAAACTCTCCCGCTTGACCCAATGTACTACATCATTATAATCGAGTGGACTTTGTGGTATAATGTGGTGATGCTTGTCTCTTAAATTGTGTAGCCATAACAAACTCCTCCTAAAGGGCTGCCCAATCCCCTACTCGGAATCGACAAAATCTAGCAGCCACCTCTTTATGCCCCGCACGTCCCCCTCTAGCATAACAAAGATACCATCGAGGGAGTAAGAGGAATAGGAACCATGTTAACATGCTAATGAGCCACTTATATCAATGATATATACTGCAGAATTCTGTTAGATTTGTGTGACATCTTTCTCAGAAATGGACTGACTCAACAACGGCATAAATGGGTCAAGTCATACTTGGCCGAGTCTTTCATTGTGCAAGAATGTCGGCTTCATGTGGCTACTCGATAAGAAGAGACGCATATGGCAAGCTTTTCTTTAAGCAGTATTTCACTCTTCCATTTGTGTGCAAAAAATGCATGGCATATTCAAAGGTAGCTCGATCCCGTCGTACATCTTCTGCTCTACATACCAACAAGTTACCATGGGAGGCGTGCCAAACCATCGTAATTTATGGCCTTCACTTGTGCAAATACAATGTTTTGACTGCAATATTTATCTTCATAAGCCTAAGCGTGCACATGTAAGGATATGCAGTAAATCCCATTACTGATGAATCTATAAACTACATCCAGCTGACAAGTAGACTCTGGAAATGTATAAATGTCAAGGGAATATGGCATCTCAATTTTCACCAACCAACTTCCCGGACACCAATGAGATTCTGCCTAGATGTGGGTCACCACACCAATGAGATTCTGTCTAGATTTGGTTCACCAATAGGTTTCTTCCTTGCTCACTTGTGAGTGTGGTTTTACATAAGATGCAACCAAGGTCTATATGACAGAATGTTCTTTGGGAGTTTCTTCCTTACTCACTTGTGAGTGTGGTTTTACATAAGATGCAACCAAGGTCTATATGACAGAATGTCCTTTTGGAAGATATATGATGGCTACCCAAGATTCCATAAAAGATAAAGTGTTTGCTATGGCTCGAGAAAGTGTATACCTTGCTTGGAGAGAGCATTTGTAGATTCTACAGATCAGAGCAGACTTATCATTGGTTTGAGATGATCAATAGTGACAAATGTTATAATTATGGATCCTCTACGTGATGTAGTTTTGGAGGAACTGATTACTCATGCTCCTCTATGGGCGACAAACAACAACATGCAAGGTCTCCAAGTGTACAGGTATGCAACAAGGCCGCCAATTTGTTCCTCTAGCCTTGGAATTATGGAGCTATGTACACTATGTTCAACACATTTGTCAAGAGCTTATTATATTAGACACCTAGTGTACCACTCTCACTCTCATACTTTGTAGCATACTTTAGACAATGTGTGTTCATTGTTCTACAAAGAGCATTGGCTGGTGCAATCCATAAGAGAGCAATCACACTATATGATGTTTCTTCAAATGCTCTAGTACTTTGTAGACCTTATCACTTGCATAGCTCGGATATATGAGGTGCAATAAGATGGATTACTTGTACCAATACCGATGGAGCCTAGTCCCATTTTACCTCTTTTGTCTCTCCCTTGTACAACTTGATGGCTCTTCCCATCCTTCATGTGTTATGTGACCACGTTTCTGATTGGAATATAGATTTAGCTACTCCATAGTTAGGAACAAAGGAAACCAACGCAAAAAGCTTAAAGTCAAAAATCTTATGAAAAATTAACTCTACTCATTTGTATAATTCCCTCTTAAATGTATAGGTACCTTGTTTATAAGAGATATATTTGTCAAATTTAGGACATAGGTGAGAGAGAGATTAGCACTATGGTGATATTGTCCAGCATTTTCTATCACACACATCTTCCACAAATTTTGTGTCCATTGTATCATATGTGCACCATGATTAGCTTCTAACTAGCATCATCTGTCGTATCGAAGCTTCGCACTGGTGAGAATAAAACCGGAGAGTCGCTAGAAGTGGAGGACCGTTCCTTCCCTGCGTATTCTTAAGCAGGAATGGCGCTTGCATTCGTTGATAGACTTTCCCTCAACGGAAAGGAAGGAGAGTCGAGAAGGTTGTGGAGATTGATTGACTAAGTCATGGCAGATGGCCGGCAAAAGTTCTTGGATAAAATGCGAAAGTATGCTGAACAATGCATGAGGGTATGACCCAGTAGGAGTTCCGGTGAAGCTCAAACAGGGTCTGTTCTTCTTAGAACTGCTCGGGGGGTGGAATCAGATCAAAGACTAAAGAAAAATGGATCGTGGACGACAGACCTTCCTGAGCAGAGTGCTACCTAGTTATCAACAATGTATGATGGTATGTCTCTGAGATCAGGATTATGTTATGCTCTTTTAATTTAGACTTAGAATTTGAACCTGGCCCATTGGACATAGGCGATCAACTACTCTGGGGCGATCTAGTCGAGCAACTAGTTAGTTCCTCAGTTGTCTAAATTGCCCAATTTCGTTCTTTAAATTCGAGTGCAAGCTGCTGCTCTTTACTACCAGTGGCGGAAACCATTGAGGAAGGAAAGAGCTGGTTATGGATATTAGTCTACTCATCGTAATGTGCCGTCGTAGTTTTCCAAAATCTTGCCATAGTAAAGAGGAAATTTACATAACCTCATGCCTTGAGGTGAGAACCGATAAATTAAGGCACATAGAATCTACTAATTTGGAGAAAGAGTGCCTCCCAATTTGTGTAAGTGTCATCACCCTGTTACTCAGAGAGACTAGTTTGACCTGGTTGAGTTCAAGAAGCTGGTTCGTTATAAATTCGGAACGGGAACAGATACTGTGAGTAAGTAGAGGTACAAGACCAGATTCGTAGGTTGGATTCACGAGGAACATTAAGCCTGACACCCCTTTCTGGATAGTTTCAATCAGGCCCTTTCCAGTGCGCGAGAGTTTGGCGATGTGGGCATTCCTTCTGAATTGGGGTACTATGTTCCAGATTAATGAAGATTCTTGAGAGAAGATTCAGCGAGCTCTAGGATGTGAGGCCGTCCCAACTTTTACAGGACTAGACCTTACCACCATCAAAACCTGAGGAGAAAATCGTACATGTGAGCTCTTCTGTCCGTTCTGCAGTATGAGGATCCTGCAGCCCAGGCGGCCGCTCTGGAGACGGTAAATCGTGAAGAACTTGAAGAAAAAGCACTAATTGCCCTAGCCAAGGTAGGGTTTACCACACAAGGCCGCGTTCCTCGTGTTTTGTACTGTATTGCAGGTTTGATAGTGATTTCTAAAACTTATGCTTGGTATCATCAGGACGCAAGACTTGATCACTTGCCTAACTTTATCCACGCTCATTGGTGCGTGCATTGACGTCATTCTAGAATAAAGGTTTCCTCAGGACCTCCGATTCAACTCGGTCCTGAATAGGTTGCTTCCACATCCCTTTGTAACTTGTGTCACACGGCAGTGTGCAGGAAGGGAAATTCACTCCAACGAAGGATGAGGTTGAGCATGCTTTCCTATTCCAGCTTCTCCGGTGGGTCAAAGAGTCTTTCAGGTGCAGCGTTAACTCATAATTTATCACTGCAACTTAATGCTTCAAAGAATGTCAAACAAATTGCTGCAAGCGCTTTAGCTCTGAGGAAGATTACTGGCACAGGGACAGAGCCTCTATGGAAGATTTTGCTGAAAGATGATTCAATTTACGTACTATGGAAGCTGAACACTGACTGTAAGACGATGCACCTTGGAATGTCATCATCTGCTGTGAGCATAGGCTGCGCTTAAAATTACTTAAACTTATCCACTCTCCGAACCTGAAGTGAGCAGCACAAAGATTTGACGCCAGCACCGATACCAACACTCTTTCTCAAGTTGCTCGTTTATGAATCTTGAGATGGGTCGACCAACTAATGTGTTCGAGCTGTGAGAGCAAGACAGTTCGAACTGGAAATACTACACCAACTGCTGAGGAGCGACAATGGCGATGTTATAATGTAGTGCTTTTCAGGTACTTGAGAGATTCAATTGTTGGATCTAGATGGACTCATGTCAGGCATATCCAGCATTTTTTTGGATATCCCTTACGACTCCGTTCCTTTTATTATCCTACTTTTCGAAGAATGCTCCTCTAGAAGATGGTTGATCTCTTTTCTTTGTAAAAAGAAGAAATGGCAAACTACATAGCATTGTTGTAATCGATGGATTGCACACTTGAAGCTCCCATTCATTTCTCGGAAAGTTTAAGTTTGATTTATACACTAAGATTTACAGAAGGCCTTTCTGATGTAATACGCCCTCTGAAGATGCCCAAGCTGCTACAAAGACGCTCGTTTTCCGAGAATCAACGATCCAAAAAAGGTAACCCAAAGGATATACGATGACGAACTATGAGTTCTCCTTTTCTGAGCTCTTATTGTTCCAACAAAATGACGGTCAAGCACTATGAATGATCGTTCTCAATATTTTTAAGGGGATGTGTAATAAATGACGCTCAAAATGCCTGCGAAAGAGCTAATAGGCAGCTGAATAGGTAGTAACGTGAATAACAAATCGCAGATGTGTCCAGCACTGCACTTGGGGTCTTCTATAAATTGTCAGGTCAATTGTTCATATATTTACCTTACGACGAGGAAATCTTGGTGTGCATGATTCTTTCGATGATCCTGCATGAAACCTTTATCGATTTGAATTGGTGTACTGTTTACAGCTTTTGGAGACGAGATGTGGACGTTGTGGAGAATGGGCGAACTGTTTTACCCTGTACTGTAGAGCGTTCGGCTGTAAAGCTCGGCTGGTTAGTGATGGATTTCGCACGGAACTGTCTTAAGCGGTTTCTCTTCGATTCAGTTGAGTTCGCTTTCTTCGTTCTGTCTTGACTAACCAAGCCTCGACCCTCCATGTTGTTAAGCAAATTCACAGAAGGACCAAGCTAAATATTGAATTGGTAAAACTTGAGAACCTATATGATCGTCGTAGAACTTGGACTACGTGATTAACTAAGTAGGTAATGAGTCGGACATGTTAGTGTTTTACTTAAGTCACGGCCTTGGAGCTTTTGGAATAAATAAAGTTGACGCACTCTTTTGTTGTGGATGAATACCTCTTGAAGCTGACTCTAAGTGCGGTACGTTCTGATTTTGCAGATACTCGACTTTGAAGATCATGTCTGGACTGAGTGCTATTTGTCACTGCTTGGACGGTACGTCCCATGACACTGATGCAGCCTGAATTCACCATAGCCATCTCACTCTTCTGGTATTGAGTGACAGAAAGCACTACTGACTTCCCTTCCTGGTTTATCGATTCGCGTTGCTCTGGAATGAATGTCTATTTCGTTGAATGCTTTATATTGAATTCGCTGTGGAATGTATTCCTCATATTTCATGGTCTGTATGAAGATTATCGAACTTTTGATGTAATTCCCCGCTACTTAGATTCGCATGTGCTTAGTTTGGGTCGGGTCTGTCCTCAGTGGGTGTAGATTCGCCGTTCTACGAAAGGCTTCTGCTCTCATTTCACATATTTCCCGCACTTTGACTAAGCTACACACCTACCTGGATCCACAATTATCCCCTTCTGACAAATTTGAATGGCACCAGGTGGGTGCATGCAGATCCTTGTGAAGGTATCATGGACAAACCACTCCTCAATGAACATGGGTATGGTCGATCTCTTCACCTCCGCTTGCCCAACGGGTCTCCTTGATGCATACATACATACATACTGATTCATAGATGAGATTACTTGATACTTTTTACCTGATATACATACTGAGCCGTCATTTACGTTCTCATATGGATGAACGTGTTTTAGACCTTTCCTTTCGTCTTAAGCCTTACTATTGTCCCTTTGTTATACAGGTGGGGAAAAAAGTTAAGCTACTGCATTGCACTCATTCACAATGGAGTCCATGATGTCACCAAGCGTTACACCAGAAAGTGGCCTGAGGTAGGTTACGAGTGAGGATAGTATTGACCAGTGCGTTCCAAGCATTATCGTAATTTTGTGTAAATATTTTCTGTTTTTGGATTGGTTGGCCTTTTAAGGTGTTGCAGATTCTTGGTGCTTATCGTTACACCAGGTGGAGATCTCAGTGGAAGGGTTCCCTCAGTTGCAATATGAGCCGTTTATTTTCAGGTTTTGTCAAAGAGGACTATTACATCAGAAGATGACGTGAAGGAAGCACTGATGTTCCTGACAAATCAAATCAGAGCTGATCTGCCAGCTCAAGAGTGGGAGGAACTCATGCTACTTGATCAACTAGAAGAGGAAGAAATTTCTGAAGTTCGTAATACTCCAAAGCTTGACATTTTGCCTCATTTCGTACTTGTCCACATTCTCGCACATGAAAGACTCGGACAAGTATGAAATGAGCCACTTATGTCAATGATACATACTGCGGTCTTCTGTTAGATCCGTGTGATGTCTTGCTGCAGAGATGGACTGACTCAGCAGCGGCATAAGTGCTCAATTGATACTTGTCCGAGTCTTTCATGTGCGAGAATGTCTGGCTTCAGGTGGCTACTGGATAAAAAGAGACGGATTTTGGCGAACTTTTCTTTAACCAGTATTTCACTCTTCCATTTGTGCGCGAAAAATGCATGACATATTCAAAGGCAGCTCGGTCCCGTCGTACATCTTCTGCACCAGAGACCAACCGGTTACCCTCTGGGGCGTGCCAAACCTCAGAATTTATGGCCTTCACTCATGTAAATGCAATGTTCTGACTGCAATATTTATCTTCATAAGCCTGAGTGTGCACATGTAAGCATATGTAGTAAATCCCATTACTGTTGAATCTGTAAACTGCATCCAGGCAAAAGTAGACTATGTAAATGTATAAATGTTATGGAGTAGGGTATTCCGACTCACACCAGCCACCTTGTATGCAACAATGAGATTCTAGCTAGATTTGGTCCACTCATTTGCATCTTCGGTATTCACTTATAAGTGTGGTTGTGCATTAAATGTAACAGTGGTGCATATAACACAATGTCCTTTTGGAGAATAGAGAATAGCTACCTAGGATGCCATAAGATATATAGTGTTTGTTATGGTGTGAGAGTATATTTTGCTTGGAGAGAGCATTTGTATTCTTTGCAGATTTCATGTGTGAGAGTAGATTTATATTTGGTCTGGGATGGTTAGATGACAATGCAAACTTCATGTGTGAAGAAGATTTATACTTGTTCCAGGATGATTAGATGACAATGCAAACTTCATGTGTGAGAGAAGACTTATACTTGGTTCGGGATGATTAGATGACGATGGAGAATGTTGTAGTTATAGATCTATGTGCGATGCCGTTTTGGAAGGAATGATTCCTCATCCTCTTGGATGGGCCGTGTGTGGAAGAGGAGCATGTAAGGTCCCCAAGTAATGGGATATGCATTGAGGTCATCTCTTTGTTTCTCAAGCATTGGAGTTAAATAGAGTGATGGATTGATGTCCAACACATTTATTGGAGAGTGCACAAGAGTTTATCATATTAGATGTCAAAGGTTCTCATTCTCATTTTCATATTTTGTAGTATATTTTAGACATTGTGTGTCCATTGTTTTAGAGAAAGTATTGGTTGGTGTAGTCCATAGGAGAGCAATCACATTAAATGATATTTTTTTGGGTGTTCGAATAGTTTGTTGATTTTTTTATTTGCATAACTCGGATATCTTAAGTGCATGAAGGCATCTTTCTCATATCTATACTATTGAGGCCTAGTTCCATTTTACCTCTTTTGTCTCTCTTTTATATGGCTTGATGGGGTTTTCACATCCTTCATATGTTCTGTGGTCACGTTTTTTATTGGAGTATAGATTTAGATACTCCATAGTTGGGAACAAAGGAAACCATCGCCAAAAGTTTAAAGTAAAAAAGCTTTTGAAAAATGAAGTCTTTTCATTTATATAATTCCCTCTTAAATGTATAGGTATCTTGTTTATAAGAGACATATTTGTCAAATTTAGGACATGGGTGAGAGAGAGATTAGCACTATGGTGATATTGTACAACATTTTATGATCACAAATATTTTCCACAAATTTTGTGGCCATTGTATGTGCACCATGATTAGCTTCTAATTAGCATCATCTCTTACTTAAGAAGAATTATGACGCTCTAAAGAGATTTCTATTCTCCATCCCTAAAAGCAGATACTTGCTATACTAGAGAGTCAGAACATTTCTCTAATATGTGGTTAAGTTTTTGGAAGTACCTAAAGTTAGCAAAGGTGATTAATCTGTCACCAGGAGTTCACTTCAATTGAATAGATAATAAAGCGTTTATAGCAGAAAAAATTGCTTATATTTTACGAAAGTTTAGTTTGATCACATTCTTTTCAAATATTACATAGTTTGATTCCATTCTTTTCAAATATTGTAATATTTGATGGGAATAGCTACAGTGCTTGATGGAAATGATTACGGGATATAATGATTAAGGAGAGGTGTGTTTCTTGTTTTGTAGCTGTAAAGTCTTACAAAAATCTTGAAATCCTACAAGGTGACCCTGGATTCACCATGTGGGATTTTATGGCTATGGGATCTCCCGGTAACTAATGAATAGTATTAATTACATTTGTGTGAATATGAAATTGAATTTAGTTTCGTTTTCAATTTGTTTCGTATCGTTTCTCCTTCACACATTTGCTATGGTATGTTCAATTTGCCATTCAGCTTTTCTTCCATACTCGACCTGGCCATGAAGTTCTTCCTCCCGTTCTTCTTCCCGTACTAGGTGTAATACGTTTGGCTTGACTCAACTCGGTATGATATTTTCATTCTTTCGTACGGTACGTTCGACTTGATTCACCGTTCAATTCTTTGATTTTCATATCAAGTTTTGTTCTATTTTTTATTAACCATGGAATTCTTTGAGTTTTATATCAAGTTCTTGTTCTCATTTCTGATTCACCATTTAATTCTTTGATTCTCATATCAAGTTTTCTTCTCTTTGGACTATTGAACAAATATTTTTTTTCTCTCATGCCACAATGTGCATCCCACTCATCAAGTGCGATATCTTGATTCTCTCTTTGTTCGATTTGGTCTTGGGTAAAATTTTGCAATTCCTCTTCGTTGGGAAGTTTGTCCCTTGCAAAATTTGATTCTCCATCAAATCCTTCAAGTCTACCTATCCAAATTATGGACTTAGCCTTGACGGAAGGGGCTCAAAGTTAGAAGAGCACTTTGCGGTTTGGATTCTTATCAAAAGTGTGTACAACTTCCTTTCTACAAGAATCTCCCACAAAGATTCAAAATACCCTCTATAATGAGTTTGAAGAAAGTATACATTTTTGTGAAAATGAGGGAGACTTCTCTCACGATAAAAAAGATAAATATGGTATGATACAAGTACAGGTTTTTACTCATAGTGCCTAAACTCATGATGAATGACCATACAGTATCAATGTTGTGAAACCTTGCACCATTTGAGCAAATTTGGGATAACGGTACCACACCCACCAAGGGAGACATGAAGACTTATCTTTACTTTATGAGCAGCTTGGCAGAGAATGTGCTTAATATCCTATTGTTGATAAATAATGGAGTGATTTTGAATCATTTAGACAGCGCTAAAATTATGTGTAAGCAATGGAATGGCATATATGACGGATTGTACGTCCCACCTACCTTGGCAAATTACTGGAATAAAGTAAAAACGCATATTGACCATATCTATATATAGAAATTCAATAAACGAAAATAAATTCTTGAGATAAAGGGAAGGAATTACGTGACCATCACCATAGTTTTGCTTGCACTGTGCTTCAAATCGTTTGCTCAATGTTATCATATTACAATCCATAACTCTACTGGGTAGGAGAAATGACAAATTAAGCTCCATTTTGCAAATTTTTCCCTAGTTTTACCAAATTCAGTGATCAAAATTCTAACAAATGTAAACTCTATTTTCCATCTAAAGCTCCATATGTCATAATACTATTGTTTTAAGTTGCCTTCACGGAGAAATAGAAAATCTGCAAAATATAGAAATGCATACACAAAAAGCTAACTCTCTCAATACTCATATAATAGCACATTGAATTCTAGTGCATCTCATTGAGGGTCTTGGAAGGTGGTTTGATTATCTACAGTACATTTCCCCACTGCACACATACGAGGAGGAGGTTTTGAAATAATAGCATGCCTGTACCACCTATGAAGACATCCAACTACCTTCATCAAAAGTATAGTACCTAAACTTCTCAAGAGGATAAGACAACCAAATGAATTTTGGGTACTTTTATATCTCCAACCTACACAGTTCCCTTGCATAATTTAATACTCTCTCTAAATTGCTACAATTTGAGATGTAAATGTTCGTTATCGATCTAAATGCGGACAGATTTGTTAGATGTTCACATTCATTAAAACTCAAAAGCCGTAAAGATATGACACATCTTGTCATCATCGTATCAAACCAATGGGGCTCATCTTCAGACTAAAATGTATAACTTTCTTAGCTTCGGCAGTAATTCCCCTAGAGGGATTCAAGGGTTCCACTCATGGATTTGCATCCCAAGGCTTTCAATGACAGAAGTGTCCCAAGGATTGGGAAAGAAGTAGCATCATGAAAAATGTAAGAGAAAAGGGCGACCGAGTAGAAAACACGACAGATTGGGAAAACCCTATCAAGCCAGACAAGGGAGAGATAAAAAAAAATAAAAAATTGGGGCAATAGAGTCTATATGGGAAATCTACCCTATTGCATTTAATATATCTGAGTTATACGAATCGAACTATCTACAAATAACTGGAACATCACCCATCAAAATGTAAGAAGGGTGCAGCACCCGTTAAATCCTCCTGCTGTTGCCTTGGGAGGTGTCCTCGACTACCTGGTGGCTCCATATGCGCCTAGAAGACTCATACAAAGCATAAGGACCAAGTAAACGGAGGTCTATTGTTCTAAGTTAAAAGTAAGTTCCCTATAGTGTGAGACGTACCCGGAATTTTCCTCAGGTACAAAGTACCTGAAAGTACTCGTAGGTCCTGTCCTTGAGAGGGGTCGGATTTCAGCAAGTTATGTCGAAGTACACTTCATCGAACAGAAAAGCACTGGTGGACAGCACCTCAGCGAACAGCACTGTCGAGCGGACTTATCCTTGACCGCGGGAAAGGTCAGGACAGGTGGCCAGTACTGCCCTTGCCTCCTGGAGGGAAAGGCAGCGAACGACAAAGTACTCCACTGCCGTCCTTCCTCCTTCCCTTCGCAGTTGATTTGAGATTGTCTTTGTGTAGGACATCGGAACACAAACCGCCTTATAGACTGTGTACCACTACCTCCCATTTTCTTTAGCAAGGACCTGTTCTTGAGGAGGGAAGCACCACGAACTTCCTTAAAGGAAGGACTTCTTCCGTGTCCTTGCAAAGCACATGAAAGGACATTTTACAAAATCAATTTATCTAGTATACAAGATAGCTTGCAAATAAATACTCCAGTCACTTTGAGCAGATCAAATCATGGCTGTCAACCGAATCCTATGAGTTAATATATAAGTTTCCTAGAGATTATTACCAATCAAGTTCGTCTGTCTTTCCTAACGTCTTAGTTCCTGGATTAAAAAATCTCCTTACTACATGCAAAAATAAGGGTGGTTGCTCATCATGATAAAGGGAGTTGGTGATGGTGATATACTAATAAGCAAACCTACTTAGGGGCACGGAAGCATTGGGAAGGCCACTTCCACATTCTGTTTGTATTCCTCGAGGACGATAGATTTCGTTGCCATGAAAGTCTAACAAGATTTCTGTACATTAATCAATGTGGGTTTGTTTTCGTTGGTAACTAACTCATCGCTTATGATTACTCTGCGATCTATTTCGTGGAATGGAGAAGGAGGCCTGTTTGAGGGTCTAGCATAACGGTGCCTGGGAATTATCATTACTTCAGTTTTATATTGTTTGTCAGGGGACAAGCTCATAGAGTAAATGGAGAAAACAGTTTTGTAGAACGTTGAGAACAAACGAATGTAGAGGAACATATATTTTCAAATATGAAATGATGTTCTCGTTTCTCTAGATCTCCTGGTATTTGTCTCGTATAGAAGTAATCTATTTCCTTGGTGAAGGGAACAAACTGAGCAAGACACAGACAAATGTTCCTCCCACATACACATGCGTGACAAAATACATATATTTGTACTCACTCGATCAGCTACAGGAAACGTGTGTTCTCCAATGGTGTCCCTAACAGTGGAAGGCAATTCCAAGACATACAACATTGGGGAGGACTCCAGTAGGATAGACATATCTAAAAGGTAAACCTTCATGAACAGCCACGCATGTCTTGTTTAAACGAGGCGAGCTACCAGATCTTTTTATGTTGTTATTGCTTCTTTTTGTTTTATTCATTTAGGCGAAGCCACCAGATTTGAACTTGAAGCTTCGCACATGTAAAATGAGTTAAAATAAGTATTGAGAACTTCACCTTTGCGATGTGCAGTTGAGCTGTTAAAGTTCATGTCATGGGGCGTTCGTTGGGTACTTTAGGATCATCACAGAGAGGGCAGTATTGTTTAGATCTATATAAGGTCAAAGTCTTTAGATTAGTTGGAGCCTTGATAACGACTACTTCTCGATCTTTTCCTTTCAAGACTTTGAAAAGAGTGTCGTTGACATGATCTGTCACATTCTTTTGTTGATCTCTATAGGTACCCCGTTAAGACCTCATAACGACGAGACGCCAAAGTACAACAGAAAAAATCGTTATCTTTATGAATTTTTCAACCAGTTTCTTACTTACTTATTCACCAGGAGATTGAACGCCACCGATCATCTCGTAAACTACTTGGATCGTTTACCAGTTCAACAGCTCTTTCGCAAGGACTACTAGGGAACTTGATTGTCGCGCATGCCCATTGGGTTTGGTCTGAGGCTTTGGAGTTCTGTGGGCTCCGTGTTCTTTTTCTCGCTTGCACTCTTTGGTGCTTAGTACACTTTCCTGAGAGAGAGAGAGTATATATATATATTCGCGGGGTTTTCCTCGTTGGTGTCTCAGTGGTTCCTCTCATTCCTTGCCATTCAATTTGTGCTGCACGTGTGTATTGCTTGTATTGCAGTTCATCTAAGCTTTGGTTTTCCGTGCTCTAGTTTTCGACGAGCCACTGACAGTTCTTTGATGGTATTCTAAACTCAATGTCATCTCCCAACTGAAGTAGAAAGGTACTTTCTTTCGATATTGTTGGGACTTAGTTCCTTTTTACCTTTCACAAATGAAATATGAAAGTACTAAAATTTCTTCCAGTACCCATTGGTTGGAGTTTAGCCTCATTTGACCTCTTCTTGTGTTTTATCCTTGTACGGTTAGATTGAAGGGTCTTCCCTTCCTTCTGTTGTCCTACGCGATCGCCTTTCTGTCGGTCGGATTGACCGCGAGGCTTTGTCATTTCTTTCTTGCATTTACACTCTTTGGAGGAAAGCGCTCAACTTTCCCTCTACTTCACCAACCGCAGTTGATATGCTTCTCGATCAGGTCAACTGTACGATAGGTCCCAAGTATTTCAGTTACGCAGTATTATGTGTGTTTTTTGGAATCCTTTTTAGTGTGCGTCCATTCTCTTCGGATTTCGACCACCTTCGTTCGCATCACTGCTTACGTAGTAACTATTGTCCTTTTCCCTACTGTAACAGTAACATCCCTAAGCTATAAATTTTCGACATGGTATTTGAAATACCTATTTACATTATATATGATCTCTAAGGAACTTGACTTCATTAATATTTTCCATTTCTATTCAAGTACTTTGCCTCTTTTCCCAATTGTAATAGCAGTTTCACTAGAACTCTAATTGATGAACCCTTCTCTTTATACTGATTCTATATATGTGACTATACAGATATTAAGTCAAGCAAAGAATAGTAATTTAAAAAAATAATTTCCCAACTAATAATTCTTCCCAAGTATTTTTTTCATTTAAAGTCCATAACATATTATTAAGAATATATTCCTTGATTCCAATTGAAGCTCTAGGAATTTCGCATCCCACTGGTCTCCCTGTTTATAGAAGACTTTCACATGATTCTTTCTGGATTTTCCTGACAACATTTATTGTGTGCTCGCAGCCAACTCTAGCAATCTTTCTTAGAATTTTTGCAACAACTGTTTTCTAGTACAACTTCTTGTCTTTGGATCTCTAAGGAATTTCTGCAAGGATTGGTCACCGGGTTCTGTACCTCGTTATGCGCAAAGATCTCTTGCGGCTCCTTAACGCCTTAAGGTCCTTCAATTCCAATAGATACACTTATGTATTATTTTAATCAACAACAAGCAATAAAGTTATCGCCCTTTGGTACCGTGATTCGTTTCCACCAACTCAAAATTAAACTCCACCTATGGAAGAAGGAAATATATATAATTCTATATATTTTGATAAAACAATACACTAACCGAGTTGTGATATTAGGACATGAGAGCAGAAGCCCGTTCGATGAACGAACGGGGGATCAAGAACTCCAAAAGTGCATATGAAGTGCAAATGAAATGTAAACATGATATTGGATTTACGAGGATAGAAGCCGTTCGGGGAATAAGGATCCAAAACTCATAAAATGCATATGAAATATAGACCAAATGAGAGGAGAATTGACTATAAATATGCAAATAGGATATGAAATCTAATAGAAAAAAAACATATATTATCAAACAACAAACATATATAAGTACAGGTAAAGAATCTATAGACCAATGCGTACCGAGAAAACAAAAAGTCAAGAAATTGCAAAGTAAGCAAATGTAAAACTATCAAAAACTAGTTGAATGCATCAAATGCAGATTGTAAACCGAACTAATACAACAATGTGAAATGACATAAAAACCTAAACGGAGTGTTAACTTAAAGCAAAACATGTCAGGAAGTAATAAACCACTTATAAACAAAGACCGATTACCCGGACATTGACTTATCCGCAATTTATGAATCAAACATCAAGGAATAAGAACAAGAAGTCAACGAGAGTAAGGTTTTCTGTCTAAGATTGATCAAAACAATCCCTGGTTTTGGGCATGAAAAAGTAAAATGGAAATTGTTCAAAGAACGGAAGAAGTATTGGAGACTGGATAGAGTATATCACTTCATACGCTATAGACGCATGAGTCTTGAAACCATGAAACAACTAGAGGAAGCAAAAGGCGGTTATAATAAGCTTCCCAAAAGCATGTAGGACTTCATCAATGCAAAACGTAGTGCCAAAGTAGGTTACCAAATGTCAATATTCCTCAAATTATTACTTTTTTTTCAAAAGCTCATGCTCGGCTGCTTCCTAAGGTGTCGCTCAAAAGTCGATAACCATGTTGAGAGAAAATTGAGAAAGACTACTAAAAACTGAATTAGGCCTGTGATTTCAGACAAGCAGATGAAAGAATAAGAAAAAGAAAGAGACATACCTTGTGGAGACCTGAAAACTAATCAAGATTAGTAGAGCAAAAGCAAAGAATTTAGATGAAATTGAGAGACGTAGTAGAAAACACATATCTGAAGTTAAGAGAGGAAAAATAGATAGAAACCAAATGAAAATAGAAAGAAGAGAGGGAAAGAGGGGGCTCAAAAAGGAGGAGAGCTTCAGATTCACTTTGTGGTTAGTTGATCAGCCACCTGGATTAGGGTAAAGACGCATGTCATATGAACAACAATATCGTATGCTGTTAAAGAGACATGAGATTAACTACTGGTGGACTCAAAAAGGAACTCCTTGCCTGTTTGAGAGAACTGAATTACTCAGATCTCTAGATGCTCAGACCATGACAAGCGTAGATATCTCTTTTGAAAGATTTTTATCTATACTTGTAAGAATAACTATGGGTGTGCTTGGATTGGAGTTATAAACATGATATGTGCAGATCTAGATGAGTAGGAAAGCAGTAAAGGAGATGAAGTGAATGTATCGGATCAAATGTAAGGCTAAGAACAAACGAAATATAAATATTTACTGATCAATAGTAGTGGAGAATTGATATACATCATGTAATCCATAAGCGCTAAGCAAAGCATGTAGCAAAATAGAGGACAACATGTAATTGAACACCAAATAGAAAAACTTGAAAGATTAGGTGAACTGAAATCAGAAGACTGGGCCAAAATCATATCCAGGAACCATGAAACAGATCAACAAATATGGGGTGGAGCAGAGTGGGAGAAGAATGGATGGCATCTTGGCTGAGATGGAGCAAAATGGCATAGGATTGTATAGAGTATATTGAAGCAAGCACTAAGGACGCTTGAGTCCTAAAGTACTAAACAACTAAATGAAGCATAAGGTGGCCATAGTATAAATCTCCAAAAAACCACATATAACTTCATTAGTGCCTTGGCAAAGTAGCAGAGCAAATGTCAATACCCCTTGTATCAAGCTTCTACTTGAAAACTCATGAGTACCAAGTCAAACTTGGTTGCTTGCAAAGTTGTTGCTTAGGGTAATAATCTTGTAGAGTAAGGAAAAAGCTATAACTTATGAAATTTAAATTCCACCTAAAGCAAAGGTAGGAATATGAAGAATGGCATACAAAATAATCAGCAAGCAAAGGAAGAATACAAAATTGTAAGCAGGAGAATAGAAGAGACTCAAGACATATGTAAAAGACCGAATCCGAGGAGAGAAATAGGAGAATGGAAACTCACATTGGGACACTCGAATGAGGGAAAAACTCTGAATGCCTAGCATGAACTTTGGCTTTGGTATTTATAGGTAGCATACAAGGCCCTTGAGAAGCTTCTCAAGAAGCTTCTTTCTAGAAGCCGCCTACTTGGCGTGCAAGCTAAGCTAGTTGGAAGCTTCTAGAAGTTTCCTTCTAGAAGCTACTTTCTTGAGGTGCAAGCTAAGCTAGCCGGGAAGCTTCCCAAGAAGCTTCCTAGATATTTCCAGAATATTCTAGGCTAATTTGTCTTATGTGCTACTTTGTAAGCCCGACTAACTTCGTTGCTAAACTCCACATTATTACATATTCCCCCGCCGCTAATTGGTGACGTCCTCGTTGCTAGTGAAGGTTTGAATTCCTAAATGGCTGTTTGTGCATTCTGGAGGTGAGAAAGAGGTTCCCATGTGGCATCATGAAGGGGATACCCTTTCCAAAGGACCTTGTACTCCATATGTTGGTGACGGCCTCGTTGAATATGGCAACGCGCAAGGATACGATCAACTTTGTACTCCTCATGATCATTGATAGGGACAAGAAGAGGAGGAGGTTGGACTCAAGAGGAAAAGGAAGAGGGGTTAGGAACAAAGAGTTTCAACTTAGAAACATGAAAGACAGGATGGATACACAAATGACAAGGCAAGGCAAGGCAAGTTGATAAGCAATGGGAGAGACAATTTGGGTGATATCAAAGGGTCATATCCAATTAGGGGCAAGTTTACAAAATTGGGTATCAAGTGGGAGAGGAAGGTTACTAGAGGATAGCATGACTTTATCACCAACTTCAAAGGTAAGATCACGACAATGGTGATCAGCATATTGTTTTTGGCGATTTTGAGCAACAAGGAGGTGAGACTTAGCTTGTTGGAGAGATTGGGATATAGTGGTCAAGAATGTGGAAGTATGAGGAACCTGAGATGGAGAGGGAGCAAGAAGAGAATCTGGAACAAGTGGATCTTGGCCAAAATTGAGAAAGAAAGGAGAAAATCCGGTGCTTGCCTATTTGGAATTGTTGTAGGCAAATTATGCAACTGCAAGACCTTCATCCTAATTGGTATGGTAGACATTGACAAAGGCACGCAACCTATCCTCCAATGTACAATTTGCACATTCGGTTTTTCCATCAGTTTGAGGATGATAGGTTGTGGACAAAGCAAGCTTGGTGCTGAGTATCTGGAAGAGTGCTTGCCAAAACTTCCTTGTAAATCAAGGATCACAATCAGAGGTGAGTACACGTGGCATCTCATGACTTGAAGATGTTGTCGAAGTAGATTTGCGCTAAAGTTGGAGCATCTACAGTATCATAGGTTGGTGCCAAGTGGATTTGCTTACTAAGCTTATCCAAAAACACCACGACTGCAATGTGTCCTTTTTTTGTCTTTGGCAAAGATGTGATGAGATCCAAGCTCACATGCTCCCAATGAGTAAATGGAACGGCGAGTGGTTGAAGGAGTCCACTCGGGCTTCTAGTTACTAGTCTTGTTACGTTGGCAACTCTCACACAATTGGACAAATTCTTGAACATATCGTGTCGTGTTGGGCCACCACCATTGACGTTGGAGGGTACCCTAGGTCTTGTCCACACCCATGTGACCAGCAATGGGTAAATCATGGGCTTCTTGAAGGCGCACAAGTTGAAGATCACCTTTAGCTGGAACATAGATCCAGTCCTCATGGAATAAAAGGCCCTCCTTGATGGAGAAGGTGTTGTACTCCTTATCGCATGTTGTAAGGCGACCACATACCATTTGGAAGAAGGATCTTGGTGGAAAGCTAACTGAAACTCATTTTGGACCTTCGAGTCAACTGACACCGCTGAAATTGCCGTTGTGATGAGAAGAAGAGACTTCAAATCAGGTCATCGTGATAAATAATTAGGGATGACATAGAACCGATCTGCTTTGTACTCAAGTTTGATGTCATACAGTTGGAGTTGTTCCTCCCATTGATAATGTTGACTCTTCATGTGCTCCAAGTGTAGGGTTTGCAACAATGGCTTGTGATCAGTTTGCATGATCACTTGTTTCCCCAAGAGATAATGTCTCCATACCTTGGTGGCATATACCATTGCAAGTTGTTCCCAATCTTGAGCATAGTAATTTCTTTCAACTATATTTAGTCGGCGAGACACAAAGGCAATGGGATGTAGTCCATCTGGGAATTCTTGTTGCAACACAGCTCCAATTGCAAAGTTAGAAGCATCAAAATCAACCACACAAGGTAGTTAAGGATCATATGGTTGAAGAATGGGTCTTGAAGTCACCATATGCTTTAACTTCTGGAATGCTTCTTCATGCTTGGTGGTCCACTGGAAGCTCGAGTTCTTTCCTAAGAGGTCAGTCAATGGTGCAACCACATGAGCATAATAGTGGATGAACCGTAGGTAAAAACTAGCCAATCCATTGAATGCATGAACTTCTATAGCATCCTTTGGGGTAAGCCAATCAGTAATGGCCTTGATCTTCTCTTCTTCCATCTCGATCCCCTCTGATGAGATCTTATGACCCAAGAAGGCAACCTCTTTCTGCCAAAAGGCACACTTCAACTTCTTGTAGTAAAATTTCCATTATCGTAGTCGTCTTAGGACTTCTCGCACATGATCCACATATTTTGCCTCTGTCTTGCTATAGATTAAGATAACATCCAAGAACACCACCACGGACCAATCCAATAGTCCATCCAACACTTGATGCATCTTATCCATGAAGACTACTGGAGCATTAGTGAGTCCATAAAGTAGAACTCTCCACTCAAAATGCCCATACCTTGTGTGAAAGGCAGTCTTTTGCACGTCCTCTCTATCAATAGGAATTTGCCAATAGCCGCTATGAAGATCCAACTTGGAAAATTAGCGTGCTCCACTTAGTTGATCAAGCAAGTCATTGATCCGAGGCAAGGGATATACATTCATCACGGTTTGCTTATTGAGCTTACGATAATCAATACAGAAACAAAGTCCTCCATCCTTCTTTGGAACAAATAGTACCGGTGCTCCCCAAGGAGAGGTACTATGTTGTATGAAGTCCTTCTCCAACAACTCTATAAGTGTTGTTTGCAACTCCTCCAACTTCTTTGGTGAGAGTTGATAGATCGGTCTACTCACTGGAGTACTACCTAGCAATAACTTGATCTTGAAGTGCATACCTTGATCGGAGGGTAATCCCTTTGGCAAATCATTTAGAAACACATCCGCAAACTCCTTAATTATCCGGTCAACCATTGCTTGATGAGGCTCTCAGCCCTCCGTAGATTGTTCTTGTGCAATTGGCTTGATCCACACCATGAATACAGACTTTCTTCCTCCAAAGCTTGCTCTATGGTTGCTTTACTAACAAACTTCCTTTCTAGGGACTCATCTCTCTTCCATGCTTGCTCCATGGTTGCCTTCTTGGCAAACGTCCCCTCTTGTGACTCTCCTCTCTTCCAAGTTTGCTCTACCATGGCTACCTTGGCTACCTTCTTGACAAACTTCCCATCTTGGGACTGACTATTCTTAGGTATCTTACTCAAAGGTGCCAAACAACCTAATCGGAAATTCTTACCTTGGTGTTGTACTTGAATTTTGAGTCGGGTCCAATCAAATTGAACCTTATGATGTTCAAGCCAAGGTAGACCTAGAATGATATCATAGTGTAGAGGTGCCACTACAAACCTCATACACTCCAAATAATCCTTCCCAATCTTGAAGGTAACAAGATACGAGGTGCGGAATGCAAAACCCTTTCTACCATCTGCCATCATCAAACTACTTCCAATCACTGGCTTGATAGGAATACCCAATTCCTTTGCTACTTGCATAGACATGATATTCTTTGAACTTCCAAAATCAACCAAAATCCTACAACACCTATTAGATATTATACCTTGCAAGTGAAGCAAACTTGCATAGGTCAAGCTTTCAATCCTTTTGGAACTAATCAAGCTCCCAATAGGCGGCTCAAAATCTCCTTCTAGGATTCCTCGTTTCCTTGATGATTTTTCTCCACAACCTCCACCTGGGCAACTTGTCGAGGTCGTCCATTCTTGAGTGGACATTCAGCAATGCGATGCCCCAATTGGTGACAATAAAAACAACCACCATTTGTTGCAATTTCTCTCTATTTGCCATGCCAAGTGGTCTTCATTGAATGGCATCAATCTCCATTGGTGTTGGCTCCTCCACTTGTGTGTAGTGTATTGGTAGGCTCTGTGGAGGTCGTGCTCGAGACCAAGTTGTTGTCACCAAGGAATCAAAATGTTTGGCCAACCGCATGGCTTCCTCCAAGTGTTGTGGCTCTTGCATGGTTACCTCTAATTTGGTTCTTGCCTTCAAGCCCCTCACAAATCGATCCAGAGCTTCACCTTCCAATATATCTAGAATTTGCATGATGGTGTTTTGGAACTGCATGATGTAACTTCTTACAGAGCCAATCTGTTTCAACTCTGCCAACTTATCTTGTGCAGCTCGTGTGGCATTTATAGCTTGGAATTGACTAATTATTATGCTCTTGAATTCTGCCCATGTCAAGATTGTTGCAACAATTTTTCGTTTAGCTTGCTCCACTTGGAATCTCCACCATAGCTTTGCTACTCCATCCAATTGGCTAGAAGCCAAGAGAACATGTTTTAGCTTGTCTTGTAGATTGGTAGCTTCAAAATAACGTTCACAATCAAACACAAAATTCTCCACTGCACCCGAAAGATTCTTGCCTTCAAATACCTTTGGTTTAGGGAATCTGATCCAATCTTCTCCTTCTCAAATTGGTACTCTCTCCACCTACTCTTATCATCAAAGATCTCATTCATCCAACAATCAAGTAAGGTGTTCAATTTGTTGTTGCGTAGCAAGGATAACATCGGGTATTGCCACCATGGTTGCTACTCTGTCACACCACCCCCAATCTATCTAATTGATTAACACATAGAAATAGCACTTCCACCATTCTCCATAAGTTACAACCGGAAGCACCAAGGGTTCCTCAGATATGGTGATCATATACAAAAAATCTTATCCAAAGTGCAAGGTGATGAATTGTGTGAAACGATGCTTGGGTAGTATTTGGACACAAAAATCCCAATGGTTTGGTGGAAGTGGATTTGGTGGTCCATAAATTCCATCTATCCCATTCTTGCTCTCATACCAATGTAAAAGACCGAATCCGAGGAGAGAAATTGGAGAATGGAAACTCACATTGGGACACTCGAATGAGGGAAAAACTCTGAATACCTAGCATGAGCTTTGGCTTTGGTATTTATAGGTAGCATACAAGGCCCTTGAGAAGCTTCTCAAGAAGCTTCCTCAAGCCGCTTTCTTAGAGTGCAAGCCAAGTTAACTAGGAAGCTTCTCAAGAAACTTCCTTCTAGAAGCCGCCTACTTGGCGTGCAAGCTAAGCTAGTTGGAAGCTTCTAGAAGCTACTTACTTGAGGTGCAAGCTAAGCTAGCCAGGAAGCTTCCCAAGAAACTTCCTAGATACTTCCAGAATATTCTAGGCTAATTTATCTTATGTGCTACTTTGTAAGCCCGACTAATTTGGTCGCTAAACTCCATATTGTTACAACATAGGTTGTTAACACCTAAAAGGAAACGTTTATTAGTATTGAGAGCACATACAACATAGAAAATTTACTTGATGATGCATACTAAAGAATACAATGGTAAATCTATTAAGGAAAGAAATCATCAAAGAACCTATAATGGGCAAATCAGAAGGCACCACAAGGAGCAAGTTGTTTCACACTCAAAGAAGCAATAAGGAGCAAGCCCAAAGGAATGGGAAGGCGCAGATCATTTGACACTTAAATGGAAAGCATAAGGGTAGAGAGTAATGCAAAACATATAGCAACCAAGGATAGAACAAATAGTAACCAAAGAAGGGAAGGAAGAGTGGAGGGAGATTTTTGAGAGAAGAAGTGGTGGGTGCTTTGAAAAGCCTTGGGTACTATGAAGGAGAGGAGCTATTGGGTAATGTGTGTCCACATGTTAGCAAATTAATTGAAGAGTATGAGTACTTGTGATAATCATTAGACTGACTTGTGATTTGTATAATTAAAGTACCCCAAAAGTAAGGAGGAAAGGAGTACAAGTCACAACCAAGAGCAAAAGGAAGAAAAATAATGTGAGGCCCAACAGTCCCAAGAAACCAGGAAAGAGACCAAAACAAGGCCCGACAACACACATGGGAAAAAGCACGATACTAACAAGCACGAAAGAAGCTAAAAAGAGTATAGTGAACACTAAACTATTCTTGAACTATGTGGTAAAGGTCCTCCAATGCTATTGCTAGTAAGTAGAGAGGGAGTACCCTAGCCTTGTTGGGTATCCATATTGCAATTGCTCATTGGTGAAGACCAAAAGCCTAAGCACATTGTAAAGTGATTGATATGCATTGTTGGCAGTATGATGTGAGCATGGTTGGGAAGACAACCTATGACTCTCTCCTTTGCAAAGAACTTCATGTTGCATCCTTGAGGTAATATTCAAAGTGGTGATATAAGCACTCAAAAATCTCTATCGCCAAGGAGACAAAGGTATCCAAGGATAACCAAGATGTGTAATTGTCCTTTGTGCCCTTAGAGGCAATGGTTTTTGTTGCATCCAATGGATAGCAAGTCCTAGTAGATCTAACCATCACTCGATTTGAACCTGAGCCAATATAGCTTGTAAGGTTTGAGCCATTGTTTCTCAAACTACATCATGGACCCCAGTGTGCTCTCCACATATTGGACAATGAAAAGGATGTATGCCATGAACAACTTACAAGGAACCACATGTGCACTAGTCTAGAAGCCTAATGAGAGTTGGATGTGTGAGACCCAACCTCAATCATAGCACTATGGTAAACTCCTCAGAAGTAGATCAAAAGTGACCTATCAATGGAGAAGCCTAGAGCCAACCTCAAAGATTTCACCTCCGCAAGAGAAGATCCTAACTCCATCATGTAGAGGAGGATCAATAAGGATGTTGATAAGTGTGTGAGTGTGCATATGCTCACTAAGTTCTGCTTGAAACTTCCTAAAGTCAAGGGATACAAAGTTTCAATGACTAGTTTCACAATCATGCAATGTTATTCTTGTTAATTTAATTCTAGTTATGATTAAACTTTATGAATTTAGTGTTAATCGACCTTGCAATTTCTATGTAATTATAAGAAAAATTTTCCAATATGACCTTGATTCACTACTCAATTCATAAAATGATAATTTTGCAATGATTGCACATCTACAACCAAATCCCAAATATTACATTTTCTAATAAAAAATCAAAAAGATGGTCATATTCCTAACTAATCTATCTAAATTGATATATCAATTCAACTTACATCTTATTGCATGCTTTCTTACATGTGCTCCTATTCTACCCCTTTTGTCCACATGTTTGTAATACTCCAAGGACAAGAGAAGAGAGAAAACACAGATTTCACACTCAATCATCCAATGCCCCAAAGGAGCACCTTCTCTTTATATAGACAAAGAATATCTTCTCCAAGGAAGCTCCACCATAGGATTAGGCACACAGATGGGTAGCATGTCAACAAGCTCCACCCTTGGATTACTTACTTGGATGGATGGCATGTCGGTTCTGGTCCTATCTGGTTGGTCAAACAAGCTTTGACAAAGGGAATCTTTAAGGGAATCTTCTTGTAGGAATCTCAAGATCACGTGGGTGAGGTACCGTTGGAAAACTCTCGACAAGACAAAGCAAGGAAGAGGAAAGCCAGTCTTCCCTTTGTTGGGGGGGGGGGACAACATATTTTCAAAGCCTAATTCATCCGTTTAGGCCTCCAAAATTGCCTTCAAAGATTTCAAGCATATTTTGATTCCTACTCTATTAGTAGAAGTTCCCTTTTGGTGATACGTCTTTCTGATCTGTTTAGTTCATCATGTGTAACATCCTTCCAGAGGTTACCAAACCAATTCTCACCTTTAAATCATATGTCTAGCTATTGGTTCTAAGGTTTTCAAGTCTATTTTGGTTTCTGCCCTATTAGTAGAAGTACTCTTTTGGTGATACTTCACGTGGGTGTTATTAAGCCAATTCTCACCTCTAGATAATATATCTAACTATTGGTATTACAAGTGCACATCAAAATTATAGATGTTTATACCTATATGGTCTTAAGTAACATGTTTAGCATTGTCAAATGAGTCATAAAAAAAGCTCTAAGACTAAATGAGAGGATGATGATGATAATTTTGATCAGTTGTCAATGTGTATGATGGAAGCATTGCAACACATTGTACCTTGGTGAGCTTCCTTACCGACAAAGTTTTGTTCTTGTGTATGCATGAATAGAAGCATAGCAACACATTATACTAATACATGATAAGAGTGTTGCAACATGTTATACTAATAATTGTTCTATGGGAAAGCTTCATTGATAATTCATTATTGAAGGTTTTGGTCACAAATCATCTTCAAATCCTTGAGTCATTGTTTCAGATTGTTTGATAGATCATTGCAATATGGATCTCTTAATGTTGCTAGTTGATAAGTGGTTGAAACAAAGTCATCTAACCAATTTATGAAGAAGAAGGTCATTTACTAATTGAAATATGATCATTTAACCATTTAATTTGAGTGGACTCATGCTAAAACAAGATTATATTGCAAAATTTCTCCTATAAGAATGAAAGAAGAGTCAATTTTACTCTTTTTCTAGGGTTGGTAATAAATATCAAAATTACTTTTGTTCAATGCATATTTTTTAGAACATGTAGTTGTCTTGTAAAACCTATATACTATATTGTAGGAAGATATATCAAACAGTTTATATTGTGTTATTTTTAGTTAGTATCATAAGTTCTATGCTTGATGTGAAAATCTAACTATGATGTATTATTTATTGAGAACATTAGAAGAACACATCATTTTGCTTGAAATATGAACTTGATACTTATAGGAATTGATATTTCCACACTCATCTGATATATTTCCAAACCTTTTGCCAATCATTTTGAATTTCCTATCAAATTCTAGAATTCTAAATTGGTAAATTTTTATTTTTTATTCTATTTTTTTTATTTTCATATCACTCCCAAATTTGCTAGTGGATTCTCAGGCATCCAGAAAAAAGTAGGTGTTGGAGCTCAAAGCAAGTGCTATGGAGCTTGTGAGAGTTTTTGTATCTTCTGCATAAGATTGTATAAATATAGAGAATTGACTATGATACTATATCTACTACATTCATGATGTCCTCTTTCGGCCTTCTTAAGCACAAAGTTTAGGTAAATATGACATTTTTGTGTTTTGGAAAACCTATCCCAAGACAACGATGTTTAATTTTGACTTGTGTTCCACATAATTTGACATGCAAGCTATCATCAGATGCTAAAACTACTTGACACTACTTGCATACACAAAGACGTAAAGCATATAAGGGCACGAGGCGTTTTTTAAGTTGGTGCTCTTCGTGGTGTATTCCGTCTTTGCTAAGAGTGATGTTTGATTCAACTCTTCTCGATCTTTTGTGTATCTTTGAACCTCCATGTGTAGGTCTTGGTTTGAAGTTGGCTGAGGTCAGATGAATAGATGTGGTTCAGTATATCTTGTTTGGAGTCTTGATTGTCAAATTGGATAACATAACCAGTAGGAAATTGGAGCTTACTTAAAAATAGGTCTCTTGGAGCTCGGGTGCTTCAAACAATCTTCCAATATATAAAATTTAAAATAAATAATTTCTTCAACCAGTAGATTGAAGAAAGAAGAGCTAGTTTGAATTAAGAATGAGATATGAAATTCACAAAAAAAGATATAAACCTGTTTCAAAAGATCTTAATAGCAGAAGATTATATCAAATAAAGCGCCTGAAGTCCAAACCACTGGATCATCTCGTCAAGGAAAGTTGGAGTTATCGCCTCAAGGAAACTGAATTTCCATGGAGCAAACAAAACTCAAATAGCTCCATGCAAAGACTAATTCTCTCCAAAAAGTCCTAAAAGCTCAGAATCAAATCAAACGATAGCCCGAAATCCAGGCTACTTAACTATCTTCTCTTATGAGGAAGACAAAAAGAACCACGTCAAGAGTGGAAACTATCAAACTGATCAAACTTCCACACTAATCAATTAACAATATGAAATCCAAAGAGCTCATTGGATGAAAAGAAACCACCCTCCTACTTAGACATACAGTCCCATAAACCAAAAGTTTGCTTGAATTCCAGATATCAAATCATCCTCCAGACGAGAGGAGAACATCATGAAGAACGAGAGCTTCCGAGGCAAGAAGAACATGATCACGAAATCGAGGTGATGCATATTGTAGGTATGCTACCAAAACGAGCTCTAGAGCTTCCGGAGAATGAAGAACATGAATATCACAAAAATGAAGTGGTACATACTGTAGACATGCGACCAAATAGACGGTAAACGAGCTCTAGAGCTCGTTTTGGGGTAGGAGCTCCATTGCTCCTGCCCGTGCTTCAGCTAGATGCTTTCTTCTACCAGGACTGTTGCCAATGCCAAATTTGGGAGGGATGTGGAAATAGAATTCTCCAACTTGACACTAACTTGACAGGAGATGTAATCTAAAACTCCCAAAGTTGGAAGCTTGGTGTGGAAAGATAAAAATTGAATGTGAAAATATCAATTCCCTATTTTTAAGATAGAAATTTTCACACTAAAAATTTCTTTTAATAATCTACTCTTCAATTCCTACAACAATACTTTGAGGGAGCCTTCATGTGTTCTACGTGATCGGCTTTTTCTCTCAACAGTACTTTGCAAAATATCTCCCAACCGTTAGGAATAACTTAATACATATCCAGCTATTGTACTCTGAGCCTTTCGTACACAGCTGCAGTATCCGTATTCTACGTAGTGACAGAATTATACGCCAGAACCGCAATTAACGGCGACCATGTAAGGCACCTAACAGTAAAAGTCGTAATACCCCAGCTCAGTCCGGTCAGTAAGTTTGGAAACTTCCTACGTCCACCTGGAGACGGCAAACGGTGGGTTTGTCGGGAAGATGATTCTGGGCACAAGAAAAAGGTTCTTTTCGGTACGTAGGGGTCGTGGACGGACGGACTGACTGACTGACTGACCAAGGGTAGGAACAATCCGATCGACTTCGTGGAGCAATCCGTTTGCGACTTCGCCCCCCACCATGGGGACATTTGTCTTAACTCTCTCATTAATGAGAGAAAACCTTTGTCGAGCTCAAGAGATCGAATTGGGGACGACTTCACGTGGTTTTGGAAGGACATTAATCATAGTCTGTTGTCCCTTAAGCATTGACCTTCCCGAGTTGGATTTGTAGTTATGTAGAGATGATACTGCTGTGAAGTTTAAGCTGCATGTCTGGGTCTACTTGAAAACAATCAGGTGCAGTGAACGGTGTACGCGGTTTTCATAGATTTGTAGTTAAGAGTAAAAGGCAACCGCATGTGAGAACAAGAAGGATAGGAAGACCCTCAAGCCGTACAAGGAACAGACATAGGAGGTAAAATGGGCCTAAGCCCCAGATTTGTAGGTAAGTTGATGCAAGAATAAGTTAAAACCTGGGAAGATGGATCTATGTACTGTCGTTTGAATCATGGCATCACATGGAAAATTGAATAGGATCCAAGCAGACAACTCAACATGCAATAATCAAAATGAATGTAAAGGACAAAAGTCGGGATCCAGCACAGCGAGGTGTGTAAACTCAAATAAGAGTGAAGAAGGACGTTCGTTACCCAGTTTACTTCACTAATGCGGCGTTATCTCCATATAGAGGAGATGTTTCCGAGAATAAAACACCAATCTTTGTTTGTTGAGGTCATGCCCCGGTTCTCTTTGATGGCATGTATGTACTATTCCTGCTCTGGAACTTAGTCTCCTCACAGCATGCAAGGACTTGCATGATGTCGGAATCAGCAGCACCAACATCTCTACTGTGTGCTGGAATTTGACGAGATATTCCTCAAAGATAGAATTGAAGTTGAGGACGAATGGCTACACAATTCGTTCCACGAGAATGTTCAGAGGATATCAGGTATGTATCTTGCTTGAAATTAAAGTGTCTACATGAATGAACTCCATAATAGCTAAACTGGGACAAGAATGATTTTATTTGTTCATCCAACCCGGTAGATTCATGTGCCAAAGGGATGTGATTTATCGTGCATGGCCAAGTGAGCCAAAACATCTTGCTGTCAAAGTTTTGTTAGAAAGAACTGTTCTTGACCTTAATGCGAAATTCATCAGATACTTCAAAGCTGAATTTAGACGACATATGTGAGATGCTAAACAATAGGTAAATATATACATAAAATGGTGCCCCTTCTCCACTTCTTTGCGAGGTTTCCTTGACCTTCCTATCACTTCTCGGAGCTTTTGATAAAATGATTATGGTTTTTGGTGATAGCATTGGATGAATGACATTTGAGTGTGTGCCTAAGGGATTTGTTCTCCTTTCCTTGATCTACTAATTGCATCTAAGAGTTTTAGATAGGAGGATTATGGGCAATTTTGGTGATATTATAGACCAAGTACATTTAGAGTGTGATGGTGGATTTGGCACGTAGACAAATATCCGTACCAATCTAGTGAGGAAGGGTAGGCCTACTATCTATGGACAAGATGACACCTATAGCATTTTGGGTAGTTTTGTTCTCTAGGTGCTCATACTTTCCTTCCATTTTGTGGTTGTTAATAGACCAATCTTGAAGAGATATCTATTCGAGGGGAAGGAGAGATACTTTACTCTCTAGATGTTATTGTGGCAGATGAGAGACGATCTATCCCCATAGGCACAAGATGAACTTCCATCCTTTGCTTCCTTACCTTCTGATTGGACTAGAGGTTTATAGTATTCCTTGACGCAGCGACATTGTTAGCATATGTTACATTCTCTATTAATTTGCTTGTCCATTCCTCAAGCTACTAGAGCATATCTTCACTCTTGCTTGACAAGGGTGTATGCTCTTGGATCCTAGTTTGATTGTGCATTAGGGCATTCTGACTTGCACCAACTACCTCCTCTATAGCAATGAGGTTCTGCTTAGGTTTGGTCCACCCATTTACATCTTCATTATTCACTTGTGAGTGTGGTTCTATATTCGATGCAACAACTGTCCATATGACATAGTGTCCTTTTGGAGGACAATAGATAGCTACCCATGATGCAATCAAGGATATATTGTTTGCTATGGCAAGAGAGAGTGGATACTTTGCTTGGAGGAAGCATTTGTATGCTTTGCAAATGACATATGTCCAGGTAAAATTATACTTGGTTCAAGATGATCAAGTGAAAATAGAGGATGTTATGGTTATGGAACCTAAGTATGATATAGTGTTGGAGGAAGTGAATACCTATACCCCTAGATGGGTGGTAAGCAGAGTGGCAATAGGCAAGGTTTCCAAGTAGAGGGGTATGCAACGAGGTCATCTCTTTGTTCCTCTAGTTTTGGAGCAATGGATACGGCATTTGATACATTTGTCAAGGAGTGTGCAAGAGCATATCATATTAGATGTCAAGGAATATCACTCTCACTCATATTTTGTAGTATATGTTGTACAACATGTGTCCATTTATGTAAAGATAACATTTTTTGGTGCAATCTATAGGATAGCATTCACACTAGGTAACACTTTTTTGGATGCTGCAATAGCTGGTAGACCTTACAACTTGCATAGCTCAAATATCTTAGATGTAGTAGAGCAGATTTCTCATACCTATATTATTGGGGGTAGTTTAGCCACATTTTACCTCTTTCATCTCATCCTTAAATAGCTTGATAGGGTCTCCCGTCCTTTGTGTTATCTTAGCAGTAGCGTTTCTCAAATAAGTATAATATGGAACAGATATCTAGCAATTCATAAAATGTTCTAGTACTTGATTCCATATAACCATTTTAGCATCTATGGTGCAGATTATATTCTGCACGTCCAAGCACCAAAATGTGTAGAAAATCACTACAGTAACTGCAGTAGAGTAGACCAAAGGGGTTAGGCTGTTTCAGGTAAATAAAACAAATTCTCGCCACACTATTCTAAGAGAGTGTACAAGAACAAATAGCAGAGTATACACACCTCTGCGGTTATTGCAAAACATGGAATAGAGAAAACATGACGTGATATCCTCTTCCAAGTTATGCGCACAAAACGGATCCAGATTATAATCATTGATAGTATTTTATCCAGTACTTGCAAAAAGATGAACAGTATGTATCCGCAGGTCCAACTAAATGCACGGCGCCAAGGACAAACGAACTGGACTCTACCTTACAACACTCTTGTAGTGGCGCAGACATGAAATGCTACACATTGAGCAAATACTTAGAACATTCTCAATAACACTGTAGTATGAATTATAGTAGTAGAGTACTGCTAGAAGAGCATCTAAACTATGTCCAGTACTGGTGTCCACCAGATGATTTCATACTTAGATTGGATCTTGTAGAACTGTTTCCAGCATAATCACCAGTCCATGTTTTTTACCTCAACCCTTGCTTTGAGTGATTCGATTTGCTGCTTTGAAGAAACGAAGTCAACAATCATACTGATTCATACACCATGGGACTTGTATTCATGCGCACGGATAATGACATCTCTCTAGTTAGGTCAACGATTCTCGCGTTTCTTGCGCGGACTCATAGTTGTCGATTATTTTTGCACTTCAATTATTACTTCCACTCATGAGATAGTCATGACTTAGGATATAATCTTTCACTGTACCTCAATTATGCAGTCCTTATTTGCGCGTTAGTTTAGTGTCTTTCCTCTCCTTGCCCTCCTAAAGGAGATTTATTTCAAAAGAGATATCCTTTTTCTTTAATATAGTCAAACGTTATTTGTCTGTTTGTTTATTACCTTTTTATATTCCTTTTCACTATACGCAGCGCCTCTTTTTCGTCCCGGAGTGTTCCAGTAAGAGCCGTTTATTTGACAATCTATTTATAGCACATTTGTCTCCTCGTTAGATTTGCAGTTTACTATTGCTATCTTTGGAGGTTTAATGATACATTTTTTCCCTATTTATATTTACATCAGTTTGTTATTGTTACTCTGGGAAGTTATAGGATAGTTATTCCTTGCATTAGAATATCCTCGGGTTTTCATTTTGATTGAATGGTTACCCAAGTAAATATCTCGATTGTCTTCAAGTTTGTATCTTTACTTTGTATAGCTTTCTATCTATTACTTTTCCTTGATTGTATAACCCTCTTCATATTAATGGATTTTTTATCTCTGAATTTTAGGAAAATTTTGGTGTATTTTAATAATTATATGTACATTCGCATTTTTATCGATATTCTCATTAATGTGCTTGTACTTGTTAGAGTTAAGATTTTTTCTTGTGTAAAGAGAGGTAAATTTTTACACCATGGTTGCCTTTGATGCTTTATACCTTGACTTTCGAGATTTTTGAGCATACATACCATAATTTTCATAGTCTTTTTTGAGAGGAAGCAACAGAAAGATCTTTGTAGAGGAAATGCGCTAGGGCTATTTTACCCAACAATACTCACTTTATGTTTTAGACATAGTTTAGATCACTTTAATATGTTCTCATGCAGTGGATTTTCATGGAAATGTAGTTGCCGAAAGAACACCATTCCTTCTAAGACACTTCCAAAACATCTACCAAATAGAGAAAAAAGGCAACCGCTTAGGATAACAATAAGGACGAGACGACCCCATCAAACCGAAAAATGATAAGAAAAAAGTTGTAGGGCTAAGCCCCCAATAGTATATATCAAATATACCTTTAAAATCCCTTTATCACACAGTTAAACAGTAAATTATTTACTTGTTCGTCTCTTGTCATCTTAGAGTCTTAGTGCTGCCTTATGGCAGAAGGCTTTGCCCTTCTTCCTCTGGCCTTGTGCTCCACCTCCGTGCCTTGCATTCCTTATGATGATGATGATGTCTTGTGGCGTTGAGCTTGAACCCTTCTGCCATGGGGTCTTGTGCTCGTTCTTACCTGCTCCGCTTATCGGTCTTCTGTATTTTCTTTTCTTCTTCCTTCTGGTATATTACTTGGCATGAGTTTCTATTCTAGCCAATGTCCTTGTACACTCGCAACTAAATTTAAAGATAAGACCCATTTAAGATTTCATTTGCTAGCTGTCAATAGTTATAATCACGATTTCCAGGAGAGGAAACTCAAGAGCCTCTTGAAGCCAGGAAATAACATTTAGCCAATTCACTCTGTCCTTGTGTTTCTTTTCTAGATGTGTGTACCAGTTGCAACAGTAAAGCATCTCATCCTTCCAACGTAACTCGTAGTAGATGCAGTGATGCGTAGGGGAGGGAGCTTTGTACATTAGCCTTTTCGCCAGTGTCAATTACCAGATACTGGATAAGGTAGTTTTCTGATGGTCCTTTGGATGAAGTAAATTACTCCTACATTGTAGTCTGTCAACATCCTCTCCCATCTGGACGACAGGTACCTTACTATATTATATATCTTATATACCTTACCCTGCTTCACTTATTCCAACTTGCATGAAGAGCGGAGGGACATTCATCTCGTATAAACAGGAAAATAAGTGACGTTTGGTGGGTCGTAGCATGATTCAACCACAAATATTGGATAATAGGAGGCATTGAATTTCCTCGCAATCAATTCAATGAGCACAAGGAGACTAGAACTACTCAAAACCTCAAATTGATACAGGAGACAATGATATGATTTTCTCCACTGTAGGCATACTACAGAATCAAGGTACAAGCGCAAGGAAAATCTTTGTGTACAGTCGAAGTTCATATACATGAAAACCGCACATACGAGATAAGATCTGAGAACTTAATCTAAGTCTAGTTTTGCACAGTAACCTGGCCTATCATGTAGCTGTCCTCTTGCATCTACAGTACTATCGGAATGGTCTTTTGTGCTCTACCTAATTGTGACGCGCTCCACCCATGACCTTGCAATACCATTTATGTGAATATTACAGCGCAATCAATTAACCACGCAGAATAGGCATTAAGAGAAGACCTCCTATGAATCAGGATATTTGAAGTGGAACGACGAACTTTCGGGACAAATCAGAAGACGACCTGCATTGAAAAGCACTCGATGCTCAAAAAAGTGATCATGAATTTTCAGAACTTCAGAATAGACCTGTTCTGCCTAACTTCAAGCCACGAACTTATCTAGGTCCACTCAGTCACATACAACTAGTTTTCAGTCAACTTACATAACACATGTACTGCAAATCAAGGAAACTGTCAATGTTATAAAACTTAGAAATTTGTTCCTATTTGGTGCTTATTTCTCCTAAAACTGCCGTTCTTCCTGCTGTACTCTCTATTTCTCTACTGATGTACATAAGATCAGGTTTTGCCTTACTCGATACCTGGTCAATTATGGGTTTGACCAGGTATCCCTGTTACAGACCAGTGTAGGACAAGAATCTGCATTTCGCCTGAATGTCCAAGGGCTTTCTCCCAAGCTCAATGATATCTAAATCATAATCTGAGTGATTTTATTCAGCGAGTTCAGTTCCAGGACAAGACAAGATATTTACCAATAATCACGTCTACGATCTAAACCATTATTTGTGAAGCGGACAACACGTCCTATGTAGGACATCGAGACGGAATCAGGTCCAGATCATGCGTACATGATTTCTTATGATAAGAAGTCAGCCACTCCGAAATGACATGTAAAGCGTAGTACTTCTGCGATAGTTGGAACTGTATTCAGTCCTCTTCAGACGATATTAACGTCAACCACTTTTGCCATATAATTTGACATAATTCGGTCGAAATCATTAAGTTATGTAATATGTGGTATTATTATAACATCAATTGAGACAATCTGCTTAGATTATAAAGAATGCGGGGGTTAATCGATGCGTAAGGAACTCCTTTATGAACTGGAAACTGTCAATTGAATCATTACATGCTCATATGGCTGATAAGTCGGAGTCCTTTTCCACTTCCTTTTCTCTGCGCATGTTTTTGCACTGACGACGCTTAAGCTTTTCGCTGTTTCTCTGAAAACCTCGATAATAGATTCAAGTCAAACGCATTGGTGGCCTTAAGAAAGTCAATACTGCATGTAATGCTGAGCAACCAATTGGGAGATTTTTAGATATGAAAGCCATTCTGCTTTAATCAGCAGAACCGGGCCCAGATGAGAACTGGTTCATGTTGACCGACAGAACATCAAATCATCTGCTTTTGCTGGAACAGGGTTAGTATTGAGTTGCTGTACACTGAGTGTCTCATGTTAGATTGAAGCTCAGTAATTGTACTTTGTGTGGAATGACAAATAGAAGTCGTAACGGTTATTGATCATCATGAATATGATATGAACTTCTAAATTTTGAACGTGACAAGCTTACACATAGATTATCTTATGATGTTCACACTGTAATTTGCTCCGGTAACTACGGAGATGATCTACTGCTTTCTTTCTACAAGGTTTGTGAGGGTTTCACTCTAAGATCTGGATTTATTGGGCACTTTCCAGTTCACTTCCCATTCAAAGTAAACGGTCTTATCTTCTATTCGAACAAATCGATAGGATAAGAATTTGATCGCTATTACCATACAAGTGCCCCCCAGTCCGTGACTTTACTTTAATCTTCAAGAGATTGAATTTACTCTTTTGAAAAATCAGCAACCCAGTGAATTTATTAGGAGAAACACCTGGTTCCATTGGATCTGTGTAAAGCTCGGTTAGAGAGTAGCAAAAACTCAAAGCACCTTATCTCGTCACTTAAAGTAAAGATCCTTCGTAAATGTGCACGGTACATCACAAGACCACAAGTGAAAAGAAAAGAAACACATTTGCCCTGGACGAGGGCATGAACCAACTAGCCTAGCAACTGTCTAGAGATGTGAAATATACCGAGGCACTTCCTTTCATTAGTCTAGAGAAAGGCACAAACACAATGATTTGCTCATCAGCTACATCTTGGTCACATGGGAGAATCTATTGAGACACACTGGAAATCTACTAACCAAAATATTGAATCTGTTGTACTAACCAGACTCTCCGGTGAAATTTTTCTCCTTGTAGACAATCTACGATGTATAGGGTTTTGCTTCTGCTTTAATGTAAAGAAGTCAGTCTAATTCACTATAGGGAAAAGCACGAACCATGAAGGCTAGAGAGAGCCAGTGCGATTCCATGATGATGGATATCCTTTTTGCAGCGTGGAAACCATCATGAAGCCAGTTACTAACACATGGCGACCTTCGAGAAAATGTTCACACATGCTAAAAGCTAACGTGAAGTGTATTTCCACTCAATGAGCAAAATCTTTCCATACTGTAGTGATCTGAGGACCTGGACCAACTCAGACCTAACGTAGGCTCCAGATGAAAACACAAGCACAGTGAGGCACCATCTAAAAGTCGAATGAGTCAAAAAATACTTATTTGCCAATGAGCTTCGATCTCCCCTCATGTTGCATCATTTCGCATCATCTAAACGAGATTTATACTTCCCACGTATTTCCTGCAGTGGTGGGAATGATTGCACATTCTTCATCGAAGGACGGAACACTGGCTTTACATCCTCTAGCGAAGGATGAATTAGAGGAAAAGATGACAAAAGGCGTGTAAGTGTACCGGTATTCGAGATAGAAGGGGAACTCTCAACACGCGTCTGCGAAGACATGCGCCAAAAAGTCTTGACGGGAGTGTGTCTAGATCTCTTCAGCTTCGGTACCATAGGGGCCCAGCTTACACGGAGATTCAGATTAAAATTGGATATGGATGCCAGTAGTTATGCCACACTCCATGTGCCCACCTGCATTGGCTTTGGAGCTTAGCTTGTCAGCTGGTTGGAAAGAGAATGAAAGGGAAAGAACAAATAAGAAAGTGCAATTTCATCCATCAGTGTCTCGTGTGCTATAGTGAAGAGTAGTACTGTGGTACTAGATGGTTTAGCTCATGAAGGGTTATAATGTTAATCTGTTCTCGCTAGATTCCTGACAATAAGGAGTACGTCTTTAGATTTGGAATAATTGTTCATCCCAAGCTAGAAATTACGTATGATCAATGGGAAAGCGACTGAAAGTAAAGCGTGATTCGACCTTCGTGAGGAGATTTAACTCACTTCGGGTGGAACTGTATCGGTGAATGATATGTCGGAATATGGGGTAGTGAGACGGGGGTTAAACACTGTTGCAGTTACTCTTGGAAATTATCGAGCTCACATTTACGTACTGCACTCATTCATCTCTCTTTCTATCACTCTCACATGTCTAGTGGTAGTAGACGAGATGCAGCTGCAGCTATGGTGGCGCGTCATGGCAACAGTGATTCTTGGCATCTTCATCTCACTAGTGAGCATCTGCGGAGACTGCAGCAGGGGTGGCACATGTCCGGCTCAGCTTTGCAGTGGGGATCTTCTTATGGGAGCAGATTCCACGCATCGTGTCCGCTCTTATCTACAGTACTGATGAAAAAGCCAACGTCATGGAGAAACTTCTGCTACACGAGAAGAGTTTTAAATGAGCTGCAGAGGGTCGCGAGGATGAGGACATCCTCAAGCTCTTCTTACAGTGCTTTCATCTCTTTCTTCCCAGAGGGGAGAGGAGAGAGGGATGAATTTCTGTAAGAATCACTCGAGGAGTAAGTACTGGGCCATCCTTATCAAGGCCGTCGCCTGACAGAGAGCGTTGTCTCTTTGCTGGCCATGTGGTCGCATGCAGCGACCTGGAACTCGGAACTGCGATTGAGAGAGAGAGAGAGAGAAGGAAAACATGACCAAATTTATGCACAATATTTAAGCAGCAGGGAAACGAACAATGGTGAAGAATCATCACCACATGCTAATTTATCCTTACTCGCAGTCAGGACCAATAGTGTAGTCTGCTCAACTGTCACCACTTCCGTCACCCGGGTTTGGAGAAACTAACCTCGTGGTCAGAGGGTCCCGAGCTCATTGGTTAGTCCACAGCGTGCTTGACCAAAGCCGGACGGCAGAGTCCACTGTTATCTAGGTGCTTCCCATTTGAAAGAAATTACCTGAGACGAGAATCATGGAGTTTCGTTGCATCCAGAATTGTCAGTGAGTTGTTCATACTCACAACAGTGAATGTCGAGTGATAGCAACGCTAATATCGATGCAGAACCACCACCAAGCTCGAGGTGGATTCTGCAGAGCGGGGTCTTTCAGTTTTCGCAAATTTGAGGTAAGATGAGTAGAGTAGGAATGTGAAAAAAGCTTTACATTATCAGTTTCTTCATACCCAGTTGTGCATTGATGTGAGGAAAGTGCAAAAAATGCGATGGCAGAACCATCTGAGTTCCAGGTGGATCCCAATGGGAAAGACAGAGCATGTAGGTAAGTGGACTCAAGTTGATCCCGAATTCATAGAAAGTCTAGTACTCCAAGGCTTTGCAGGGGCAATTAAGACATTGATCCAAGCCTGGTTCTGAAAGGCGTTTCGTAAAGACAAACTGTAAACAAAAAATATCGTTTACGTGCACTGTGCACCACTAGGGACGCGCTGCATCCGGGGGGTGTAACATGTTAGGAGCTAAATTTGGCAACGAAGGCCGAGAAGAGCCGATCCCATTGTGGAATTATTGACAGCCACCATAGCTAGGGGATAGCTACTCTACCACCCATCTGACAGGGCATGCATGCCAGGATTCGTCGGAAAGGCGAAAGGAAGAAGCGGATGATGCTCAGCACAGAAGTGGATGTACTCATTTCTGTCATAGCCATCCATATCTAGGCCACCAGGATGAGTAAGGTGGTCGTAGTAGTACGACCAATTCATGCGAAATGTGATTTCGTGCACTGTTCTTGTTAGACTGGATGAGAACAGTATGCACATGCAACTGGTGCAGCAGCGTTCATTGTCCAATGCTGTCACAACGGGCAGTCATGCGGACCCTTACTTACTACGCGCAATGCAGAAGAAACCACCACCATTGACGAAGGACGAGCATTCACTATACCCTGGCCTGTACACACACCACGCTCCTGGTGAGATGGTTTAGTAACGATGGCAGCACAGCACGGCTGCGAGAGATGGGGTTTTAAAACAGGATGGGTGAGGGTGGAGGATTAGATAGGTGAATACTTTTGGTAGGTCTATTAGTTATCTGTATTTTCAGTCTTTTTCATGCTACCTCTACACGTTAATGGATTATACGAGAGATTCATCGTACTTTATATTTATTTTCTTTCCCAATTCAATGAGTATTTTATACTCCATATATGTCTTATAATGATAGTTTAGTACTAGGTTTTGGTACTTTCATCAACAATAAATTATCAAATTGATGAAAACTATCTAAAATAGATCAATTTACTTTATACGCAAAAGTTCTCATGGGATGACTACCAAGGTACTCTAAACAGGCTCGGAAAGCTAGAGGGAAAATAAGAATCTTGAATCATTTTACCGTTCCGCTGTTCTTGGCAAATTTTTAATTTAGAAAATATCTCATATAATTCGGTCATATAGATTTTATTTTATTTTTCAAAAAAATAAATAAATAATATTGATTAATTCATTCTCATTTTTATATAATAATTACCTACATATTTACCATTCCATTTCAAATTAAAATCCTTAATCCATACTTTTCATTAGTTTTTATAGCTCATCATGATCTCAACAATGTAGGCATCATCTCAAGAGTTGACTATAAAATTGTATAGACGATGAACTTTTCAATTGTAAAACAGTTCGGTGCAACTACAGTATTTTGATTTGTAAAAGTTCTCAACTTTAAAGGGTTTTAATTAAAGTTGTTGGGGTAACGCATGTGGCCCTCAAAAGGACTTTTTAATTGGGGAATTTTCATAAATGTGTCATTTTTATAAAAAAAAATTGCAACAAAAGGTGGATTGCGATTAAAAAATATCCACCAAGCTAACCCCAACCTCATGACCCAATGCATATTATTCACAAGAGCATGTCTCTATATAGTATTCTGGTTGCTCTAGGCCACAAGGCCTCTTGGCGTAGTGATTGTGTTTGCATTTCTTGCAAACCACAACATGTGCTCGCTTGAGCCTACCTTCCACTACAATTGGTATATCCTCAACACCCTGAATTTCACCAGCAAGAGGCGACGCATGCACTTGTGGCAATGTAGGCATGTCGTGCGCATCTTGCTGCGAGCATTGAACGCAATCTGCCATCGCATTTTGTCGGCTGCACGTTGCTTTGTTGTAGCCCTTAACCTCACATAGGCCACAACTATATTGGTCTTCTGTGCTGACTTTGCCCCTTGACCATAGTCTTTTTGATTTTGGCCTACCAATCAAAATCAAAATGTGTAATATTGGGTGGTTTGGACACACCATCAAAGGGAAGGTCATTACACAAAATTGGCATCATAGATGTACTATAAGCAGACTGCAAAGCAATCATTTGGTAGGAGCCTGCGATAAAAGATGTTATGCAAGCCCCGCTTGGCATTTGCATTAGCATCATGCACACAAGGGAACTGATATATTTCAAAAGCTTTACAGCTGCAGGTTTAGGACACAAGATCCACAACATTTTTGCTTTTTGTCAGCTGGGTTTATTACCTCAAAACCATGAAGCAAGAACTGTACCACTTGATCTTGCTGGCTCTTTCGTTTCAATTCATTGTAGCATGGATTTTGGGATGGCTATGTCAACTTGTGCATACGAGCTCTGCCTTTGAAACATTAGCTCTGCAACTTGGGACACCCATCCATTGGAAAAGTTCAGATATGAGCCATTGCGCAGCTTTTCAAGCCAAAAATTTGTGCTCTCGGTCATGGACGTCACCGTGCCTTATCATATAGCCAGAAAGTGTGTTGTTGCCCACTTTATGATGTTGCAACCAATCAAGTAGTCAGCCGCAAGTGGATTTTCCAAGCGGATGACTTGCATTGCTACTTATGCTCCCTTAACTTCAGTGCCTTCACTGTCATCCATATCTTGCACTTAAACATTGACTTAAATCTGGCATTCTCGTTCTTTTTGAGGCGGTATGTACAAATTGATATTGATTCTTGTTCTTTTTTAGGTGGTATGTACAAAGTGTGTTTTTGGTAGGACAATGCATTGCATGTTATACAAGCACTTTTCATGATCATGCATGAGAATGATGCCCAATTGCCCAACCTCTGGAATTGCAACTCTCCATTTTTGAAGAAAAACACCAAGTTTGCTTCATTCTTGATAGGTGTAATGTAAGTGCAAAGTGGAACAATATGGCTTTCACCATCATGAGTGCATGCAAACATTGCCACACCGCCATATCTTAAGTGTAAGTGGCATGCATCTACAATGACCATGGCCAACAATGACAAAATGCCAATTTTTGCAACTGAGGACATAGAAATGACCACTCTATAGCACTCTCTGCAGTTCTCTCAAATGCCCATATTGCTCAAAGGTTTTTTGAGTGAAATGAAAAAGAAAACACCTCTAGAAACATGAAGGAGTGGTCATTTTCAAAACCATTATTTGTCATGCATTGGTTTAAAGCTCTCCACGCCATAGAGTAAGTTGCAATCTGCCATGCTAAGCACAAACCTCTTTGCGCACATCACTTAGCATGATGAATTTGTGGTGCACCAACAAAGGCTTTGCCAAAGCAATCAAATGTGATATAGAAGTGGGGCCATGGTGCAGAATGCGGAATGCACAAGGTTTAATTAATAGAAACATACGAGGCCATCCTTATGTTTGTATGTTGTAATGTTGAAGTCCTAAGCCAGCCCTGATCTTGCCCTTAATGTAGCCTTGGTAGAGGGCCAGTGAATATCAAGTCTATCAGGTTTCATGCATTCCATGTAAAATGGAAGTTGTTGCATGCTACATATCTGGCAAAGCCGGATGCACAATTCATCCATTGTGCAAAACTTCTCAAAAGCATCAAATACATTTAGAGACATTGAGGTCCTAAGTTCTATAGGAAAGATAGAGATAGCATAGTGCAATCAAAGGTCGAGCACATAGCTATCAGCAAAATTGCACATTTTTGGAAATGAAATCTGAAATCCGCACATTTTTGCAAATAAAAATTTTAAATAGCTCAAATATGAAAATTCTCCTCTTAATACATGTTTTATGAGTCTTGAAATCTCATAATCATATTTTGTTTATGTGCATATTTAAGACTTGTATGGATAATGTGTGAAGAACGTAGGATTCAATTATAGCTTTAAGGGAATCTGTAGAAATTCAAGGTTTGGGTTTATGGATAAACTATAGACATTTTGTGAGTGAAAATTCCATAACCGTTCATAACTACTAGTCACCTTTGGAGTGATGCCTATGAGATTTCTCAGCCATAAAATGTCTTTAATCTACCATTAACCTAAACCTTAAATTTTGATGAATATTAGTAATATTATAATAGAAGCTCTTTGTTCTCCACACATTACTCATAAGACATCTTTGAATGCAAGCATAAAAAGATATGATATCCATAAAAATATTTATTAAAACCCCTTCAACTCTCTCTCTTTTTTCTAAGCCCTCTCGACTAAATAAACATTGATTGCAAGACATTCAGAACATGAGTCGAAGTAGAAACTTGGCCAAAAGAAGCCATATAGCACATTAGGGGGTTTCAAAAATAGATTTGATAGATATTCAAAGGATAAATAACAAATTTTGTAACAATTTTTAGTGAACTTTGAAGAGAATGAGATGGTAATAAATGAACTCTCTGTAAATTCAGTTATGGCGTATTTCATCCAAGTTGCATTCATTTATAAGAATCAGCCGCTAGATTACAAAGGTTCACCAATGTTGTATCAAAATAAATTATTGTCACAAGAGGGGATGTGGTTTCTTGAGAGGATGACCACGTGGTTGGGTGAGTTGGTCTTGGGGTGGGATTTATGAAATTTTTGGCGGATCCAAAATGCACATTCTGAACTATTCAAATTCTCAACTCAATTCACCATCTCGAGTACAAATCTCCCTTTGTCAATCAAGTAAATGGTGGTTTAGTAGTTTTCCATTGGTGTGGTGGTTCATTTCCATAGATTAGTAAGGCAAAGGATAGTGTGAGTTATGGAAAATGATCCACGCCCCCATGCAGCAACCAAGAAATTTTATTCCAAGAAATTTGATTGGGGGTCAAGGAATCTTACTCCAAAAGGGCAACAAAAATTTAGCAATAGGAGATCAAGTGCCTTTGTAAAGCAAGAGGCTCACTTTTGAATGCAGATCCAAGACCTATAAACTCATCTTTGGATTTGCAACTTGAACAACCATTAGAGAAATTTGGAGGACTTTTGAGGATGGCTTCTACTGTGCCCCGCAAAACCAAAGAGGATGAATAGTCTCACATGGCATCGCACCATTATGGCCAAATATTGGATTATTTGGAAGACGCCAAGCATTTGGCACAAATTCATGGTGGGAATTGCAAAAAGCCTATTCAAAAATCAATGGCTTTTAGTTTCATGGCAACGTTTTTGAACTAAGAAGGGCAAGGATTTCCTACTTCTATGACAAGTGACCGGATTTACAAGTGACCGGCTTTAGTTGAGGTACATGTAACAACACAAAGAAACTCAAAGGCTTAAGAACAAGTCTACACGAGAAGGTCTCACAAAGAAGGAATATGGTAAAGGGTGGATAACTATAGAAGATAAATTGAATGGAATGTGCACGCATTTTGCTTGAATGGAAGCAATGTTTGAGAACCAAGCAAACAATAGTCCACCCGCTATGGTAATTTTGGGAGAATAAAATCACAATTTGAGCGAGGTTGGCATAGAGGAGGTCAATGAAGGTGTAGAGGAGGAAGGTTCCAATTCCCATCTCCCCAAAAGGTGGTGCTTCCAAACTCATGCCACTTGTTTGTTCCAAACAACCAAGAGGTGGAAAGTATACCTAATGTTTATATGGACAATGGAATCCGATCACCCAATGATGAGTCACCATTTGTTGCACAAATAGAGGACTTAGCTTTCATTACACCACCTCCTTTAACTTCTACAAGGGATGGATCTAAGTGTGCTTTCCTTGACCAAGAAGGAGAACATGGCCCAAAGAGGAGAAAAGGTGGAATATCAACAAGGTATCTTGAATGTCACCTAATACGTGATTGTCTTAGGATTTAGCAAAAATTACCATGTTGAATGTAGACATTATAGGAGAGGTTATGACAAGTTGAACAAGAAGCCACTATCATGAGACAAAGAGAGAAAATATTGATGAAAATGGAAGCCGAGCATGTTAGATTAGAGATAGAAAAAATGAAAAATGAAATTGAGAAGAAATTGAGTGCAGATAAAAGGAAAGCTAGGGCAAACAAACACATATTCAAGGAGAAGAGTTTACAATCAAAGCGCACTCATGAAATCAAAATGAGTCTCTTACGGGCAACAAAATCTTCCAAGGAAATAAGCCAGTGTTTCAAAGTGCCACCTCAAGTTGAGCATCCGGATCCTACTCCAAATTCATCATACTCTAATGATAGAAAATAGCATACCACAATGTAACCTTAGTATGTTTCTAATAAAGATGAGTTAAGAAACTTGATAAGACTCACTATTATCACTATGGAAAAATTTATCACTCATCGGTGCTAGTTGCCGCTCTTTGGCGCTTGCTACCGCTTATTGGCACTCAATGTTACACCCATTAATGCCGAATGCTGCCCATTGATGTCCAATGCACTATAGTGTTGCACCCCAAAGTTTGCACTGATAGGAGTGGTGCCGGTTGGGTTTTTGGTGATGCCCAATCACGCACATAGGCACCTTGTGCCACAAGATGATAGCCAGTGCCACTAGGATCTGACAAGGTTGGATGGTTCAATTAAGGGCAATGTGTGATGGCACTCATTGTTTGTAGGTAGTGCACATAGGTGCTAAGTGGCGCCCTATTTGATGCAAGGTACAAGTGATCAAAACACATGAAAATAGATATGAGGGTTTGACAAGGAGAAATTGAGTACACATGATAAAATTTTGAGAAAACTAGTGGTACATAAGATGTGTATAAATGTACATAAGATGTATATAAATGTGGAGCCACTAAAACATGTCATTATGCTAGAGGAGAAGGAGATGAAGAAGATGAGGGAGATGCAACATGGTGTCTAAGTGCTGCTACTACGTGCTCAAGTCTGTGATGGTATACATGATGTTGAATCCTAAATGGACTCAATGACCACCAAAGTGGCCACTCCCTATCATCCAAGTCTTGTGCCTGATAATGCTAGCAAGAAGAGAATATGGGTCACTACTATAAGAACTCAATCTACCTGATGTCCACCTCTCTTTTGCCCAACTAACAATAGGCATATCATCATGGACAAATCTGTCCAAAGCACTCATCAAAGGGTCAAATGACCAAGTGTATGATGCTCTCTCTACCCTATACGGAAAAAAGTGGGTAGTATAGATAGCACCATATGGATGGTTCCTATAATAAGAGAGTGAATAGCTATCCAAGATCAAAAGATCATAAAGAGGTAAACCTAATGAAGTGAGATGCTAATATGATCTCTAAGTTTAAGTCCTCTGAACTCATCATCTCATTGGACATCTGTAGAACACAAAAATACCATGAGACAAGACCCGGTGTGAACCTCCTCTAGGAGTTCCAATCACTACTACATACTTCATAGCAACCACCCCACTCCAACCGGAGTAAGATCTATCCACAAGAGAACCTCAAAGCATAGCAAATAGAACTAGATGAAATGGAAAACATAGGATGTGTGACCCACCCTATAGGCCTTGATTGTGTGTCAGGGCACCAACCATGCCTAGTTGTCCAACTCTCCCATGCACGGAAATTGGTGCTACCACAAACCCATAATGATTACAAACAAGTAACATCCACAACAATAATCTTCTTCCACATGAAGCTCAGGAAGAAAATACATGGAATATACTCTCTTGATAGACAAAGCCTCTCTCTAATCTCAATCTGAGTCCCCTAAGTCTCCACATTATGTGGTAACAAATGGGTGGCATCTATCACAAGGGTGGCATTGGTTTGGGTCTTCATCTCACTACGAGTATGGGTCTGACAAGTAATACTATGTAGTCTTGGTCCAAGATAAGCAACACAAGCCCTCACTTGAGCTAGACTACTGTCACTCTCCTCAACCTAAACATGTGCACTCTTGCACCTCTCCATAGCAAAGGCTAACTCTCATGCTTGATTTTTTAATTGGACCCTATAACCCTCAGCCATGGCAAGGGCACCTAGGATGTCCAAGTCCAAGTCAGCTAATCTTTGCTCTCTCTATCTCAAAAGATACAAAGGTTAGATGTCTCTCCTCCTTTGCAGCAAGGGTATCCTCTCGCTCACAAAGGAGTCTCGCTCTCTACTAACAATCTAATATGCTCCTCAAAAATCTCCAATCTATTCTCACGCTTGTGCACTAGTCTCTCTCACTCCTCTACACTCTCTAATCGCCTCTCTAGCTCAACCACATGTCTCTCTTCCTCCTTAGCCAATCAAACACAATCATCTAAAACAAATGTGATGTCAATAGAACAAGAAGAGGATGAATGTACTTTGAAGTGCATGGAGGGAGGTGCTCCCTCCATAGATGGAGAAAGGGGAGAAGGGGTAAAAGAGGGAGAAGGAGCTATCTCAAAGGATGAAGATGGAGAAGGAACTCTCTCTCTACAACTATCATAACTTAACCTCACTACTAATAAGTGTAATACCAATAGCTAGACATATTATCTAGAGGTGAAAATTGGCTGGTAACATCTGGGATGATGTTATGTATGATGGGCTAGGACGATCAGATAGAGGTGTCACCAAAAAATTACTTCTACAAATAGGGCAAAAGCTAAAAATAGCCTAAAGTTGTAATACCAATAGCTAGACATATTAGCTAGAGGTGAAATTGGCTTTGTAACATCTAGCATGATGTTATGTATGATAGGCTAGGTAGATCAGATAGAGGTGTTACCAAAAGATGACTTCTACTAATAGGGTAGGAGCCAAAGTAGCCTAGAAACTACATAGCCAATTTTGGAAGCCTAAACGGATGAATTAGGCCTTGAAAATGTGCATATTCCCAACATGACTCAAGATGTTCAAGAATTTGTCCACTTGTGAAATTTGCCAATGCAACAAGGCCAACAACCATAAGCTGAGTGGATTCCTTCAACCACTCCCCATTCCATCTGCTTGATAGGAACATGTGAGCTTGGATCTCATCACATCCTTGCCCAAGACAAAGCAAGGACACATAGCAATTGTGGTGTTTGTGGATAAGCTTAAGAAGTAAATCCACTTGGCACCAAACTTTGATATTATGGATGCTCCAACCTTAGTGCAAATCTACTTCGACAATGTCTTCAAGCATCATGGGATGTCATGCGTACTCATCTCCAATTGTGATCCTTGGTTCACTGGGAAGTTTTGGCAAGCACTCTTCCATATACTTGGCATCAAGCTTGCTTTTTCAATTGTCTATCATCCTCAAACTGATGGACAAACCAAACGTGCAAATTGTACCTTGGAAGATATGTTGTGTGCCTTTGTTAATGTCCACCATACCAATTGGGATGAATGTCTTGTAGTTGGAGAATTTGCCTACAACAACTCCAAACAGGCAATCACCAGATTTTCTCCTTTTGTTTCTCAATTTTGGCCAAGATCCGCTTGTTCCAAATTCCCTTCTTGCTCCTCCCCCATCTCAAGTCCCTCCTACTCCAACCTTCTTGACCACCATCTCCCCCCATCTCTCCAACAAGCCAAATTTTACCTCCTTGTTGCCCAGAATGATCAAAAACAATATGCAAACCACCATCGTCGGGATCTCACCTTTGAAGTCGGTGATAAAGTCATATTATCCTCTAGTAACCTACCCCTCCCATTTGATACCCAAGTTTGTAAACTTGCCCCTAATTGGATATGACCCTTTGATGTCACCCAAATTGTTTCTCTTATTGCTTATTGACTTGCCTTGCCTTGTCATATGCGCATCTATCTTGTCTTTCATATTTCCAAGTTGAAACCCTTTGTTCCTAACCCCTTTTCTTTTTCCTCTTGAGTCCAACCTTCCCCTCCTCTTATCCCTATCAATAATCATAAGGAGTACAAAGTTGATCGTATCCTTGCACATTGCCACATTCAACAAAGCCGTCGACAACATACGGAGTACAATGTTCTTTGGAAAAGCTACTTCGTTCATGATGCCACATGGGAACCTCTTTCTCATCTCCAGAATTCACAACTTTCCATCCAAGAGTTCAAAGCTTCATTGGCAACAAGGACGTCACCAACTAGCGGTGGAGGAATATGTAACAATATGGAGTTTAGCAACAAAGTTAATATGGCTAACAAAGTAGCAAATAAAAAAAATTAACCTAGAATATTCTAGAAGTATCTAGGAAACTTCTTGGAAAACTTCACGGCTATCTTAGCTTGCACTCCAAGTAGGTAGCTTCTAGAACTTTCCAACTAACTTAGCTTGCACGCCAAGTAAGCAGCTCCTAGAAGGAAGTTTCTTGAGAAGCTTCTTAATTACCTTGGCTTGTACTCCAAGAAAGCTGCTCAAGGAAGCTTCTCAAGAGCCTTGTATGATCCCTATAAATACAAGAGCCTAATCTCATGCTAGGCATTTGGAGTTTTCTCACATTCAAGTGTCACAATGTGAGTTTCCATTATCTTATTTCTCTCCTTGGTCTCGGTCTTTTACACCATCACTCAAGTACATCACTTCTTCCTTAGGAATAAAACCTCTCTCCACAAAGAGATGAGTAAGTATCAATCCAAGGAAGGTAACTTTGAACTTGTGCCCCTTAGGTACACTCAATTTGCTTTGTAAACTCCCCACCTAAGCAATGATAGCTCTAAATACTAACTCCTCCCAATCATAATCCTCCACTCCAGATCTCCTCAACTTCATCTTGGTGTTGAGAAGCAAATACCCATGTACAATGTTGGGCCTAATAGTTGGTTCCATAAGTGCACCCATCAATTGGAAGAATGCACTAAAACCATGATACATGCATTACCTTGTAAGATACCTTTTTGCAACCTGTCTCTTTGTGGAAACCAATCTAAAACAGTGGTGTAAGGAACAGTACTCCATCTTTGTGTCCTCCCCCTTAGCATGGCCGGTGAATCTCTAACTATATCCATGGTCAATTTGTCTTCCTTTCACCAACCTTGTGCAAGAATTCTTGTCCCAAGTACTCAAGAACTCACTACATAGAAGAACCAACAAAAACCACCAAGAAAAAATATCTTTAACTTTAATCCTCACATAGGAAGATGTTGGGTGCCACTTGACGGCACATTGAGATAGGAAACAATTGGACAAGTATTGCGGGGCAAGGTTTGAGAGTGGGATTGCCGCAGGGCAACACCCGTCGATGCTACCAAATAGTTGCCTTGGTGCCAAGCATGGTATGTCACAACATAGAGTGCAGGTCAACACCCAAAGCTAGATTTAGATGCCCACTAACATTACCACCAAGATGTAGCTACATTGAGCACCGTTGCGGGATAAGGTTTTACAAACAAAAAGGTTTTGGTGGCACCAAGTGACACTCATAGGCATTATAGGACAAAAAAGTTTAAATTTTAGGTGATGCAAAGTAACACCTATAGACATGGGATGGTGCAAGATGGCACTACATGACAAACATAGTTGCCACCAGGTGATTCCCATAGGCATTGATAATTGTGACACTTAAAAGGGGAGAAATACAAAAATAGTGCAAAAGACTACAATGAAATGGAGAAAAAGAACTTAAGAAGGCCAGAATAATACCTCTAGATGAGGGTACTAAAGTGTAATTTTGAGGGCAAATACATTGGGATCAACTTCCCTAATTCCAATTATAGCAATTCAAATATGATGTTTATTGAGCCAGCACCATTTGATGAAGTTCATTGGGTGTTGAATGGTATGAAATCCAATTAACCAACCTCCTTCTTGAGTATTTCTCATGTTTGAACCATCAACAATCTTCTCATAACCCCATAATTCTACCATGGACATGTAAATGTATGAACAATTAATAATTTTTGTTCCTTGCTCTCCTCTCCCTTCTCACTTGTGTTCAGAAACTACTCCTAAATCCTCTCCTCTCCTTCCCAATTTCAAATCCTCCTCTCCTCTCATATGAGATTTTGAATTTTGGTCCCAAAATGAAGATTGAGTAAACTTGTCTTCAAATAGAAAAACTCTCTTGAACCCTCCGCCATCCTCCCCTTGCCTCCCCAACTCAAACTTCTTGTTTTGCCCAGAAACTCAAATAGCACTTGAAATTGAACAAGGACACCCTTTGAAACTCAAAAATTCTAAAAAATTATGAACTACACCCTCCTCCTTCAAACATCCATGAAGCTCAAGTGTGAATTGGTTCTTGCCAAATGACTCCACAAAATATCTTGATTCCAAAAATGTAAAACATATGTGTAAGAGGAAGGTTTATATAGGGTCTAGGGTTTACGGTTTAAGGTTTATGTATATCCATCCATCCTAACTAAATTTTTATTTGAGTGGAAAGACCCAAATTTGGGAAGCAAAAGTTAGAATCATCACCGCCAACCAATTGCAACATGCATCATGCCACATTGCCAACCGGCACACCCAACAGTTACTTTAGAGAAGAAGCAGCCCAAGCACCTTTGTGTGCCAACACACAAGGCAATTGAGCACCAATGGGCACCAACCAAATTTGAACATGCTAGCAGGCGGCTCTCAACGCCCACCAACATCTACCCTTAAGCATTGGCCGGTGCCACCCTAAAAAACCTATATTAATATTTGTCTTCTTATAAACACTAGGTGTCACCCAATGCCATCCAACAACTTTGACCTTAAATAGGGCAACACTTGATTCCATCCAATGCCTTTGAGTGTAAATTGTGGAACATGTAGTGCCATTCAATGACTTTGAGCATAAATTGGGTGACACCCGGCACGTACAAATCTACACATGGTGTCCCCAACACCTTCTTGAAATTTTACATAAGATTGTGGCATGGTCAAGGGAGGAACATACATTATTGTAAACTTGGTGTTTGTCGAGGGATATGGATATGATAATGGGATAAAATACAAGAAATATTACCATATATGAAGAGTTAAAGCATAAATAATTTATTATAGAGAAACTCATTTAGGTATATCATTGAGGTGATGAGCAAAGCATTGTTGCATCATCCTTGATCTACTTTTTTTACTACCAAGTTCTATTCTATACAAAGACATTTCCAAGTCTATTTGAGTTTCCTCTATAAATCTGCCATAGTCTTCCAATCAAACATCTGACCTATTGATTAAAAATTTATGTAAAATAATACACATTGAAATCCACTTTAACAAATATGCATTTCTACTATTGTCTTTAAGTTGCACTCTTAGCTCAGAAAGAGAATGCCATTTAGCTGTCAATACTCCTATACAATGCTCATTTATCACCCTTGCCTTCACCAAATATTTGTTGAACTCTTGCTTGTCCTTTGATTGGGCATGCTTGAAAGCTGGGACTAGGTGATGCATGGGTACATAACCAAAATCACCTAAAAGGTACTCTTTTGCCTCAAAACTACAGCATCCCCTTCTTTGGTTCAAATCATTACACAATGATGATTTTTTCAAACAAGTCATGTTGTGACATAGTCATGACAATAACATTCATGCAAAATAAACAAATCAAATCATACCTTTAATAAAATCTTGCAAATATACAAAGAGGCGCACCAATACATTAAACAAAAGAACAAAACAAAATATAAAACTTACCTCTAGTAAAATGTATAATACTCTTTTATAATCACAAATCACTTGACCCTTTTGGCTGAAATAGATTTCTCCATCTATAATGGGTCAAGCTGCAAGAGGAAACAGTGTTCCATCTACCAAACCAACACAACCAAGGAAACCTTTTTGTACAAAAACTACGGATATCCTCTTTCTCTCCTTGTGCTCAATCCATGCAACTTGACGCCTCATCAAATCTAATATGGCAATCATAACTTTGTCTATTAAGGCAATTGTTGAACTTGCACTAATGCCCAAATCTATCCAGAGCTAGAGCTACTTGGATCCGCAAATGTATTTTCTCCCTTTTATAGTTTTTCTAAAAAATAGTGTGCATTTTAATCAAATCTACTAATGTTGGGAAAGAATCAACCTCCATTCCAGTAAGAAAGCAAAAGGCATTCACATCAAGATTTCTAAAATACTATATCACAAATTCTTGACTATGAGGATAAGTAACTTGTGATTCCAAGTATCAATGAGTATGTGCATACGCACACCCACTAATCAATAAATCTACCATATCTAAATCTCCTTCTACTTCTTTGTCGTCATCTTAGTCTTCATCTTCATCTTCTAATCTTTGCTGCAAAATCTCCAAATCTAATCGAAAAATCCATTGTATAATTTTTCTAATATTTCTAGTTAGTTCTATACACATGCTCCCTCTTGGCATGTTCTACTCCTTGGCTTGATCCTTGAATCACCAAAAATAACACCTTCTTGGCATGCTCTACACTTCTTACTTCAATCTCTATTCTTTGCACATTACACAAGAGAATAAGATAAGAAACATTTCGTAACTAATACTAGAAGAAGGAATTTTTTAATAATGAAATTGAGTATTTTGGATCAAGCTTCAAAAAAATTCACTCCCCCTCCCAATCTTCACACAACCCGCACTCAAATCTTCACACTCCGTTGTCAATTTTCTCATTCTCATCCTCCTTGTTTATTTTTCCAACTCGTGCACAAATCTCCCGACTCCATAATCAATTTTCTCGGTCATTTGTGTTCTCATACGTCGCTTCCATTGCCCTCCTTCCATGGCTACCACGTTCACCCTAACCTAAACGAGGCACTTTATTAACGGTCATATGTCATTAATACATTACATTGTGACAATGGAAAACTCCATATCCCTTGTTTTCTGTGAACCACATCAGATGGAGTGTGCCAATAATAAGGAACTCCCTAGTGTGACCTTTTGCTCCTGGCCTGCACCCCATACTTATTTACTCAACGCTTTGCACCCCATACTGATTTTAGCCAACGCTTTGCACCCCATACTGATTTAGCAACACTTTGCACCCCATACTAATTTAGTCAATGTTTTGTAATAATCTATATGAAAATATATAGAGCTCAGTATAACTATTTCTGAAACCCCTATTGTTTATATCCTCCCCATTCTCATCAATTCATAATATAGATTCTTGACAGCTCTCCATATCTTTTAGCTTAATCCTGTTGTTTATATCCTCCCCATTCTCATCAATTCATAATATAGATTCTTGACAGCTCTCCATATCTTTTAGCTTAATCCTGTCACGTGCATGATCATGATAAAATCATTTTGCTTACTCCCAGGAAGACTTGCATTCTCTGCCAAAAAAAAGTAAAAAAGGGTCCGATTTATACTCCTAAATTGTGCATTGTCTGCAAACTATTTGTCGTCAAAGATAACTTTGTTACAAATTGTCAAACACTCATACTTGAATGTGCGAACCCGAAGCTCGTGCACACCTTAGCGCTATTTTCAAGATCTAAGTAAGCATCTATATACGAAACTCCTGCGTGTTGCTAACTTGTAAGCTCTTTCAGCAGAACAGTCAATCTTACATCATGGAAGGGGAATGAACCACCTTGGAGAATAAACGTTGGAGAACAGTCTACCGTTACCGTATTTTCATCAAGTCGAGACAGGGAACAGGAGAGATGGATAAACATACGGAAGTCATGTCTTGGCAGGACTGATGGAGGGAACGAAAATCGAGGCAGTCTAGTGCCTAGTGACATTTCATGACAGCATGATAATTACACCCAATAAGGTTCGAATCGCCAGCAGCCACCCAGTCAGCCTTACTCCGCCTGCTATCCTGCAGTAGGCCGCTGCAGGGCAACTCGCACTTTGGGTTAGTAGCCATGGACGTTGGGCGGCCATGGGAGTTGCGAGCAATGGTGAGAGACGTTGGCCTGTTCCAATGATCTCTCGTTGCCCGCACACGTGGTGGAGGCTCGGGGTTGGTATCCTTCTCCTTGGAAGTTGGGAGGGGCTGCTCGGGCATTGGCCCAGCATTAGGAGCTCTTTACCAACGAACGAGCGAACGAAATTCTGGGACCCGCCTCCCCTTCCCTATGAGTCAATTCGTTCACCTTGAGGTGCTATATCTATTCCTCAAAACAGAACAATTTGGCCGCAGGTCATGATCAGTCCTTGCAGCTGCAGAGCGGACACAGCAGCCTTCCTCGTCTGTCGCTACTCGAATTATGACGAGGCAACCCCTAGCCTTTACCCTTCATAGATTAGGGCAGTAGGAACTGCCATAATCTAAACTACAGTAGACTGCTAGAACAATCGGAAATCAGAACGACCGATCCATCCAGATACGCTAGACGGTAAAATGACAATTGTCCAGCGAGAGAGTTAGTTTTGGATAGCACCACATTGACCTCTTTCTCTGTCTGTCTCCGGCCCCCGCTCTGCCTCATATGTAGATAGATTGATGACACCATCCGCTTGTATATGCACGGGTGAGCAACTTTTCCCTCGCTTGTTTCCCGAATCACTCAATCGTTGAGTGGGCGGGTCACTGTGGTGGATAGTGGACACACTGTTTAGAAGCGTGTTGTTACCCTCTCGAGCCACCTCTGTCCTGCACGGGTGTCGCAAACTAGAATGGCGTTTCTGGTATTGGTATTACACGTCTGGATTGTGTAATTAAGATTCAAGGAATCCTTGGTGCCACCATTTCCCTTTTGCAGCGGTACAGTGACCTTGTTTTGCTAGGGATTCTGCTAGGTCCCATAAAGAGTAGCATCCTTGTTTCCAGGCCCCTGGAAATGCGAGTTTATACAGACGCGCGTCGATTCTGTTAAACCTTCCTGTTCCTCACTACCTATAAATTTAAGAAAGTGATTCCTTGCGGTCGACCAGCACGATATCCCAGACGAGTGATACAATAGTGGTGTCTGAAATCTGGGGCATCGATCAAAGACCCCAGACTCTTTCATCATGGATACGTCTCCAGCAGGAGAACATTAGCCCTATCGAGATCTGCACTCAAGATCAGGAGAACTCAGTATCAGCTTTAGCGTTAGCTGCCTGAAGTATTCGGGATCCGATGAAAAAAGAGTTTCCCTGTTATGAATTTGCTCTTTTGCAATTGGTTTGTGAAGTATAGTCAAAATCTCTACATCCATGTCCGTGGTACGCATCTGATTCGAACCTATTTAGCCTACTCTGACATATATGTTAAGAGATCATGGATCCAAACAAATAGTGTGACTGATTGAGTTTAGGTATGGTGCATTCGTAGAGCTCAGCAGAAGATACGGCTAGCACAACATGTGAGAGTAGTTCATATCAGAACATCCTTCACATAAGCGGCACCTTCGTACTATGATGCTTGATGTAAGCCACTTGTGTCAGTGACATATATTGTTCCACGTTACATCAATGTGCAGGACGTGGTTCATCGCACCCCCACCTCTATCTGTGCGATTGGACATTCTGTTTTGTACCAACTTATCTTTTGTACCAGCCCAGTAAAACCTTGGCGTGAAATCCGTACGGCGGCACTTTCAAGCTGGATTATTAGAAGCAATTTGCAGCCGGTTAACGTGGCACGGACCTACTCGGACCACGACGGAGACATTCACACGGCTATACCACTTCAGAGGCAAATGAGTTTTAACCTCCGAATGTCGAGTTCAAAACCAGCGCAAAGAGCAGAAAGTCACACGGCACAAAAATTTGCAAAGCCTCATATGAATGCCGAACACATTTAATGGTTTGCTCGTATGTAATTTTACCAAGGACCCAGAATTAAATAGGTTCATTACTCGAAAAACATGACCAACACTCCTGTCCTATCTCTCGTGACTCAAGAGAGACTGATTTGCTGGTTACGTTGTAGCTACTAAATTACAGGGACATACTCGTCACTTCTTGGAAACACAATAAATTATACACAACAATCTACAGCTTACTGCGCTTCGAGATCAACAAGCTTGTCCAATCTGTCTGTTCTAGTCGTAGAACCTTACAGGCTTCCTAGTGGATGTAGTATCAAAATTGCTACCACTATCTGATTTGATCTCATGACATATCGTCATTCTACGACTCAAAGGCATACCCTGAGTTTCTACCGAACATTCGTCTGCTCTGAGTGCTGAGAGAAGAGTTCGGTCAAACTGAATGACGTAATCTTGGGTAACATTGAGCAGGAATTTCCTACAGAATTTGTGGTAAACATGTATGATACAATTTGAGCTTGAGACTCATCCGTCACAAGCGGATATCGGAATCCTCCGACTAATCGACGCGTGCTAGAGGCGCAGGGAAAGAAGTGCTTTCCTCGACTCCGATGCAACCTTCGCAGGCTTCATGTCGGTAGACGGACTCGAGAGTTCCGGAGAGAAGACCTTACACTCCCCCATAGACAGTGTCTTCTACTGTCTACCATCTGCCGCTAAGTCTATACCACGTGGTAGCTCATTCAATCGTCTATCAGCCCGTGCAGCTTCAAAGTTTTACGTAGCCTCTGTACAAGCTCCTCATAAAACTCAATCACCACCCCAGGATCCCTCTGTACGAGCATATTATAGTCACTTCTCGATAGAAAAGCTTCGTAGTTGATTGCTATGAGTTTCGTGGTAGCGTCCTTGATGGGCTTGGAGTTGCATAAACTTCCCAGCTCGAGGAAAGATACAGCGTTTTCCTGAGTAATAAGATTATCCACAATATACTTCTCAGCCATAATCTTAAGCGGCGGGATGTCAAATTTATGGGCTGCCGCAAGCAAGTGGCCCCCATGCACTTTCAAGTCCGCGTCACTTGCCGTGGCAAAATAGAGAAAGTTGAGGAACGCGCGCAAAGCTCCAGCCGGCATGTCATCCAAATGAAGCACACCCGACCTCCCGTCCTTCAAATCGGCCAGAAGCATTGATTTGAACACTGGAGACTTGCTCATCTGTAAGTCAAAACATCACTTGTCAGCCAAATGGCCACGTGAAGCGTAAAGAACTACCTACACAAAATTTCACGTTATGTAATAAAGGTACAACAAGCTGCCTTTGTGTGAAAAGATGCGGAACGAGTTTCCAGCTTGGCCGATAGTCGTCCAGCTCAACCCATCTCTTCAGGCAACTTGAAAATACTAACGAGCACACAGAGGTTGGTCGACCAAGGTTTTCGCTTGCAGTCAGTAAAAGGTGTATGACCTGCTCCATATCCCTGGAAATATTGGATGGGCCGGGTTTTTTTTTAACGAAATTGATAAGCCCTCATAATGCGAAGCTGGCACTTCAGAACAGATCCCGAACAGGCTGATACCCGTCCAGGATAATGTCCTTCCCGCGGCATGATGCAAAAAAGCACTCTAAAGTTCAAAAGTGAGTAATCAGAAACAGGTGGGCGTGAAAGAGAAGTTCTACTAGAGGACCTTTTGGACGCAGTAGCAAGACCAGAGAGTAGGGAAGAATGTAACAAAGTATTAGCAGTGAGTTTTCCTGGTGGGTAAACTCTTAAACAAGTGACAAACACGTAACGACTCCAGTTTTCGTGCTGCAAAATGATGAGACCTCTGGACGTCAGTACGCTGAGGGGGATTCGAGGGTCTGGCGATCTTAACGTACCAGTATTGAACGATGCGCATGTAGAGTTTCGCCCTCTGCGCTGTAGAATACAATCTCAGCATGTGGATCTTCCAGAGGATTGTCCCATGTCCGCAAGAATCCCATCTCCAGTTGCATCTGTTCCATTCGCTCTCGTAGAGCGACGATCTCCTGATCCTTCTCGATAATCTCCTGTTTCAAATCTGCAAGCGCTCCTTCCGCGTGGTATCTACCAGTTGCTTCCTGCTCGAAACAGTCTACGCAAACCACCACCGGTAAATTGTGGCCCTGTCGTTGACAACTTAGCTCCCTATCACATGTACCGGAGCTGTTATACCGATCAAGCGACTTACACTTTAGAGTTCTTTGACAGCCAACACACGGAGAAGGCATGAGTGCTGGCTTGTGTCCTTCCTTTCCTTCAAAGTGCAAAATCGGTTGGCCTCAACCTGATTGGACTTACTAGATACACTGCACAGTATCAAGAGCAGATGATTGACACCAACATCGTTGGGATCTACAGTTCATTGAACCTTGAATGGGCTCCTGTCATTACTGTGAAGGCGAATGAATCGGTCGAGAGTGTCCGAAAAGCCTAACCATCTTTGGTTCGAGATCCTCGTGATTTTCCGCGTATCCTCTTTGAGGTGTCCTAGGAGTCCCAAAAGCGCAGAGGAGGAAGCAGGAATGAGTCTTGAGACTATCGGTCTCCAGAGGAAGAGTGAGAGGTTCTGAGAACTGGCCCTCCTGGCTAGTCAATCATTCTTAAATGCGGATGAGGCAGATTCTGACATTCGGAACGAATAGAGTAATTCCGGTGGCAATCAGAAAGGATGCGGTGAAAACTTAAGACCAGACAATCTCTTTTCGTGGCCACCTCACAAGTGTGCGTTGTAAGCAATCAGCAAACTCGCCGCGCGCAAAGAAATGCTGAAGGAGCCAAGCTGCGGATCACGGCTTATTAGCTCCACCTCGGCATGAAATCAGAGGAATTACACAGCCTGTAACAAAGTCCCTGAAATTCCGAGTGAGAAAGCGAGAGAGGTGGAATGAGTACCAACAACTCTCCCTGATAAGACTAGGTGATCAGCGCTGAGATGAATGCAAAGTGGAATTGCAATGGTCACTGGAAGTTAGTGGATGCTGAGATAGGTGAGAAATAGAGGGATTGTTGAACTCAGAGGACAGCTCAGGCCCTCAGGGTGCAAGTAGAACAGACAACAAAAGTACGAAGTGGTAGATAACAGATAGATGAAGACCGCGAGGGACACAAAAGCCTGCCCGGGGCCCTAAGCTGAAACAACACTAGAAAAGACTACCGAGGCCAGAATCCACAGTCAAAGCCATTGATAATTTCTTCTCGTCGAACATACAAACAGCGGGCCGAGAAACAACTGGGTCTGGAGACTCAGCACTGCGATTATCTAGTAGACGAGTAAAACAGCAGAAGCAGCTGAGCAGACCCCTTAACCTCACTGCCGTATAGACCTGACAACCGTAGCCTCGTGGGCCGGCAAAGAATTGGAGACAGCGTATGACGGAGATACGCCACTGGCCTTGAAGACGGACAGGCCAATACAACTTGACAAAGCTGCTGCTGAGGTGAGCACAATCGTGTCTCTGTCTGACTTCCCGCGATCTCGCGTGGACTCTTCTCTCTCCCTTTACTCCTAGAAAAAAGTAGTGGACGACGGGCACATTTGCTTCTGCTCCTCCTGGCGCTTTCTGCTCCTCGTATCGTACTCATAGATGCTCCAAATTTCTTCTGTTCCGTCAATACTAATCAATATTCCATCCACCACCGCTGTCATCACTGTCTGTCGATCTGCCGATTTTCCAGTAACCCATGCCCGTCCCTTTCCCCATTATTACAACTACTGTCCGCGTCTCTTCCCTCGCTCAGTAACCCGTCATGCTCTCCTTTCACCTTACAACCCACTCATCTGTCGAACAGAATTTCCTTTTCTTCAAGCTACTTTTCAAACTTAATTTCTGTCATCATCGACTTTCTTCTCGCCCGCGACGACCAAGCTGCGACCTGAACGACACTTAAAAGACCCGCCCGCTCTTCCCCTTTGCGCTTAACTGCAGGAGTCGCCTGCGACGAGCCGCATCCCGCTGCGACCATGGACAGAGTCCCGTTCCCCCGCGCGTATGGCCCTCTAGCTTCTCAAAAGCGGAGGTGCTATCCACCTGGCTGCTCAGCTGAAAGCGTCCCCAAATTTGGCGGTAAATGCATGGGACGAGTGAACAACCCGTCAGGCGGTCGGGTCAGCCAAAACCAGCAACGTCTCTCGTCGGGGAAGACGTTCGAGCTTCTCAAATCGGAATCAGCGAGGACACCGTAGCACCATACAGGCTCCTCCCACGCCAAAAGAGCCTCTACATCCAGAAGCCGGTGAACTACCTTGCCATTGCTCGTCAGACTGGAGACTCTACAGTGTTATAGTTTTCATGTCTGATAGGAATCATAGACCGCAAGATATGATATTTAGACCGAATCTTAGTCAAGCCGTCGTAGTCATATTTGGCGGCGGTCAAACATATCACTAATTCTGAAGATCACCATGGTCAAGCGGGTTCTCCAACCTAGCAGGACAATAATGGTGCTGTACACTAAGAGTAAGTTCATCCGTTCGACCCATTCCGGTTTTCTTCAAGTTCCTCTGCCAAAAGACGATGTACACACATATTCATCATTCAACGGATTTTAAGAGTCTCGCGTTATTGATTGTTGATAGGGACTCTTCCAGTATAGGCACTCATCTTTGTTTTTTTAACTCGACAAACAAAACGGTCTGAAGGCCGTTCTCTCTTCGTAATTTTGTGACACTACGAAGGGATCTTCTGCATTTTGTTAATTACTCAATGCTGTGCAAAATTTTTAGTTAGTTGAATTCCACCGTTTGGTTAAAAACCGTCTGAAATTTCATCGATGAATTCATCAGATTCACTTATTGATGAACTCGATGTACTAAGAACGTGAATTTGAGTGTTCAACCTCGTACCAGGCATCTATACCGTTAAACATTAGAGTGTTTTTCTGTATGGAACAGTCATGTCGAGTTTGGTTTAATAAATCTCTTTGATCTGCAATAACTCGGGGAATCCTCATTGTCTTGATTATACTTTCTCATGAAAATTGATTGATGAGAAAAAAGGCGACCGCGTAGAAAAAACGAAGGATGGGAAGACCCCATCAAGCCGTACAAAGGAGAAACAAAAAAGGTAAAATGGGGCTAAACCCCAAAATTGATTGATATGGATTCTACTTTCACCATAGTTAACATCTTCTTTAATGGAATATGATAGGCTATCTATGAACTTTCTTTCTTCTTTTGCCTAGTTTTGCCTTCGAAATTTACAAGGATCTTCTAATAGAGAGTACACTTCGGAAATAGGCGAGTGAAATAGTGTTGGGTCTCATCCATTGCTGAAAGGACTGCGAAAGTATCTCCCACCAAAGAATAGGAGTTTATCGCTTTACGGATGGTAATACTCGAGCACCTCCTCCCAAGTCATTGAACGCTATTTTACACCCATGGCAAACCAAACTTGATCGATTTTGCAGGCGTATTGGGTTTGCCCGCCTGGAATTGAGATTACTGACACAATAAGCAAGCTCTTATCTCTTTCCTGGACTTTGAGAACGGAAGCAACCCACAAGAAGATCGTGTGTGTAGAAGGAATGAAAGACTCAAATAAAAATCAAAATTTGAAAGATGACAACCTACTGCCTAAAAGAACAACTTCAAACATAGAAAGGCATTTCAAATTTAGATAACCGACTCTAAGTACAGTTCTCCTAAATAAAACAGAGATAAACTTCTCATGGTATGCTTTAGGTTTCAATTTTGAATGTTAAACGGTTCTAGGCAACTGGGAACGTCGACAACGACCACCGACATCGATATTTCAAATTCGTTCATTGAAACAAGCTGGAAATCCCTTCTTATTGTAGGATCTTCCATTAATTCTGCCCATGTTCATCTTTGTCGGCAACGGACAAAAATGGAGAATACCGACATCCGGATAGCATTACTACCACAGCAGTATTCTGGCAACTGGCACTAGGAATGCTTAGTGGTATGAATCTGTGTGCCGCGTGAGTGATTTCTCTGTGAGCGGGTGATCTCAGTCCAGCTGCTACACTTGACTAACATATTCAGACCTGGTACAATCAAGTCGACCGACATAAGGATGGAATCAGAAGTATTTTGCACCTGATCTGATATGAACCAAGATTTTGGTGACCTGCTGCTGCCCAAATACAGTGCTTCTATTTTATTGCTTCTGGTCAACTTGTATCGTCGATCTATCTGCCTCTTGAGCCGAAACAACAATAAACATGTGAAGCACTTTTTGCACCAAATCTTGTCTATATGTGGGAATGTTTTGACAATTTCGCTTTCATTCCATCTCTATTCTTATTCAATACGGTTCTAAGCAGAGTGATTAAGAGAACAGGTTATCATATGATTAATAGAACAGATTATTAGTGTTTTGATTTGACATACAACTAACTATAAGAGCCTTTGCCCATAAATGTTTTATTTTCTTTACACCAATTGGAGGTGCAGGGTATCGATCCCCGTGCCTATCGCAATAGAGTGTCGAGTAGGTTGGTTAATAGAGAGGTTTTGCACACATGGCAATTTTGGTGAAAAATATCACATATCGTTAAAAGGAAAAAGGCGCGTAGAACACATAAAGGATGGGAAGACCCCATCAAGCCTTGTAAGGGATAGTGGTGCTAAGCTCCCATGGTATCGATATGAGAAATCTGCCCTATCGCACCTAAAGTTGAAACAAGAATTACTTTTAAATTACTTCCTTGTCTTGGCTTTGCCATCACATGGACCTCTCATAATCGCAAAAATGATTGACTTAAAGATTGGCATTTCAGTATTTTAAAGCAACACTGAAAACACCCTAACTTACTCCTATAGTATAATGTAAAAATTGGCTCAATGCAAAGACTATAAATTTCCGCTTACTGTAGGGCTATGCCTTACTCAACCCCAGATCATCACTTAGAGGGTATAAAGAGCTTAAGAAGGGCCCAAATATTACCTTACCTTTTCTGCTTTATTAATAGTGAAAATTTTCAACACTCTAGCTTTTGGTTACACTATGGATCTCGTGCATTCTGTGTGTATATTGATGGAACCAACTTTGATAGTCAATATAAAAATTCTGTTGAATTTACAAAATCTAGCACAGAGGGATCTGATTCAACAATTTATGTTGTTTAATCTCACAAAAGAGCAAGTACAAAGCCAAGTAAAGAGTGCTTCAAATCAAGATATAGATTGATTAAGATAAGGCAATTGATAGATTGCTGTTCTATTAGAGGCTAAACCAGAGCAATGGTAGGTAATAATAATAATCACAACAAGAATTCCAATGTAATCGATTCTAGTGGAAGGGCATAGTATTATGTGGAAGTTGAAGGCGCAAGGAATGGATGCACTAGCCAAACAAGTTTATAGGAAGTAGAATGAACTTTCCAACTTACAGCACATCAAAAACTGGAATTTTAAGTCAAGTAATGCATAATATTAGGGACGAGAGCGGCTTGAGTTACCAAGTTTGATCTATATTGATTATGCATTGATCAATTTACTTTGTGGATCTTGTGCTTCTGTTGCACCTTTTGCAATGGCTGATTCTTCACTATAGGAGGATAAGATTATGATATTCCAAGAGATTTTAGTGCTTCCAATGGAGGAAACATGATAGTTCGGTTCTAAAAAGGAAAGGTCCACATTATAGCATCAAACCTTCTTTAATATCTTGTATTGCTCATGATCAAATTTTTTTTATCTTTGGTGACAATTATCTCTTATTTTTAGGATCTTCGTAAAATATTCTCTAAAATGACAAGTCGACAGAAACTACCTGATAAATATGGTAAGAGGAATAAGTAATTCAAAGCTCTTTGCAATGAGCCAACTTTCATGGTCAATATATACCATTTAAGGAAGGTAGAATTTTGCAAAAATTGGTAACACGTTCAAATATAAGATCGAGTTTGTAAACAAAAATGGACTGTTTTTACTCTTAGAGTTCAGTTTTGGTCTGAATAGACAAGCCACTTACGTACATTGTATATTTTTCCAATTTTATTTACATAGAAAATTTTAGATTTAGCTGACTTCATCTCAAATTTCTAAAACAGAAATTGTGGATTTTAAAACCCTCACTTCTGAAATTTTGAGTGAAATTTGGTCATGAGTGCACACGATTCGCTTTTCTTGGAGTAATCAAACTACCAAGTATCAGGATCTTCTGTATAACTTCAATTTCCTGAGAACTATAGAATTCTATTGTATAAATTATTATCACTTCACAAAAGGAGAATGCAATAAACAGATAACAGCGGGATAACTCTCTTATAAGGGAGTAATGCGCAGGGGCCTCGATAGCCTGAATTGAAAGAGCAAGAAGTTCTAAGGGAATTCAGTTTTGGTTATAACAACTTTGCAGCCTTTTACGGATATATATATCTATATCTATATCTTCTTATCAGCTAGTTACCCTATCTAGGATGAGCTAGGCCGTCCTTGTAAAGTTCAGAATCGAAGTGACCCTTAGAACTATGACGAAATGAGATTAACAGGACTGACCGATACAGCTATGATTTAGCAAAGTAGAGGGAGTAAAACTTCACAGTAGAACTTAAAGCTGCAAAGAGTGGTAGATGCTTAAGACGTTAATAAAGCGACTAATATTCTCTTAGAATGATTGAGACGCTTAATGCATTCTAATGCAGAGGCTAATCAAGCAGTAAATGCAAGACTTGACCACAATTTACTGGAACATACGGTACCACATTGGCTCATCATTATACTCTGTAGAGCGTGAGGTTTCTTTTCAAACAGTTAATGACCCCCAGTTCAATCTCCAGTCTTGCGCATCGTTCCTGATGTGAAAACGCAGAAAGTTGAGAGCCTGGTCAGACAACCAGTTGAACTTTTACCGAACACAAGCAGAGCACTTTTCATACTCGAATGATGACTAGCATCTTTGGCACATGATTCAATTTCAAGTGAAATCGGCACCTCGAGGTCGATATACCACTAATAAAGCCCCATGTGAAATGAATTTGGAAATCGTATGGTACTAGGTTACCGTATGTCTTCCGAATTGGGAAATGGCTCGGGTATCGTTACTCTTTACAATCTTGAGCACACATATGAATGGAGTACCTATACAAGAATCACTCTTTACGAGGATGCAACTCGTTTGAAACACTATGAAACCTACTAGCTGGACTAGAGACGAATACATTCCTCTATCATGCAAGCATTTGCAGTTAAGGGTTATGCCTGTCCGTCAGTATGTGAAGTTAGGAAACGCGATGGAAATCGGATATCAAATGTCCGATTTTTGCATCATATCTCACAGTTTTGAGGGTAGCATTCTCCGTTTCTCTATCTTTCGATGGTGTCTAATCAAATAGGGCGTTTCAAGAATGGGCACAACGGGAATTAGATATTCCCGTAAAAATCCCATAAATTTATTTGAACGGTCCTGTAAACCAAAAGAGAGATATTTATAGAACCTCCCATACGAATTTAGGGTTTCAGTTGGTTTCTTGTCGGGTCACTATTTAGGTAACTAAGTTCCATGGATCTCCCGTAACCTGTAAACGTTCTCGGGTCACGTTTTCAATCTCCCGTACCATTGCAGGAGGCTACGGGACTTCATCCGCGTAGGATAAATGGATTCTCCTCTCACACCCCGTACCATTCGACGACATCTCCCATGAATTCCCCATGAAGTAATTAACGGGAGCTGAAAAGCGATTCTTGAAACGCCCTAATGTATTCGTTAACTGCAGCGACATGAAACAGTAGGCAAGGTTTGCTAAAGACGAAGCCTGCAAGCTTGTGAGATGTATCACATCCATGGATAAACCAGTCAACTTAGTGTTGTAAACGCTAAATCATTGTATGAGTGCTCTTTTACACAAGCAGCGTTGACGTTGCAATAGCTGCGTGTGCAGTTTTTGGTAAGCAGCTAACTTCATTCATTTTGAGCAGATACATTACCTCACATGTCCAAGAAATAAAGATGCTGGAATCCAGTGATTAAGATGTATAAATGTCTGACTTCTGTAAGGAAAAACTTATTAGACGAAATTATGTTACTCCCACACCACAAGAATAGAAGTCCTCCTAACCATAAGCCTTCGATATCAACAGTCGAGGTCAGCGTGACCGTCTGTGAGCAAGTTCAGACTCTACATGAACGATAAGATCCTCGTAGAGTGCCCTGTCTTTTCTCGTTTATATCCGTTTCCCTTTCATTTTCTGATCAATGTTCTTCAGCATCTCGATTGCGTAATATACGCATAGGCCATCGTGATTCTTGAACAAAATAAAACAGTTATTTCCTGCTCACTGCAGCGCAAAATCGTAGAAAATTCTACTGCCTAGTCAGGCAAAGATATAAAGTATAGAACCTCCTGGAAGTAGCTTCCATTTATAATATATTTACAATATATAATGTATGGTATTGTCGATGCGGCAAATGAAATAGTATCATTGTGTTATATGTGCTTGGCTATTGTATACAGGTACTAACTGTTTTAACGGGCAGACTACATACAAAAGTGAGAAGAAAGTACTTCTCACCATCGTGATTAACAGTTCTTGCAATCGAGAGATAAATCACTTGTAGAAAAGTAAGGATCATGTTCTTCCGGGAAGAATGTTCTGTATTCTGAACGTTCTGTTGAAACATACTTCGTATGTGTGAAATTATTTTACATAGTCTGGCTTCTTGACATCTAAACATATTCGATGAAAGGGGTGTGATTAATTAAATAAATCAATAATTGATTGGGGATCCTAAAAACAGCCTTGAAAATTCCTGGTGTACATCAGCAATTTATTTTTAAAATAATATCAATTAAAAAATAATAAAATTTAGGTAGACAATTATTTCAAACTCCTACACTGTTTTGTAAAACAGACTATCACATGATTTGTATCGAAGTACCATTATTATGAAAATTAATTCAAATTTAGTACTTATTTAAATTATTACTTTTTAATTTTAATTTTAATTTTATAATATTAAAATAAAATATTTATGCATGATTAAGATGGATCTTGTACTCACATACAGTGAAGAAAAATAACTTGTATTCATTTATTTATTAGTAACCTGAATCTCAAGTCTTTAGCAAATACATTATAATCAAAAAATTTGTATGTAAGATAACATATAATATTATATTTATTGATATTTAAGTAAACTGAACTTAATGAAATTCTCAAAAATATACTATATTAAAAAGCTCATATATAAGATAGCATGTAATATTAGGTTCAGATTTTCAAGAATGAATATTTTATTCCTGATATTATTTAATAGATCTTTAAAAGTGTTTAGTTAACCTTCAAACCCTCATAAAAACTCATTGTCTTTATTTAATTTGTGCTATGAATATTGATAAAGTAAAACTCAAAAGCGATTAAAACACTACTTCATTGATATTAGTAACATAAGATCCAAGGTCCTAAAGATAGCAGAGATATATGAATAAATATTTCCAGGGATTAAATTTGAGTGGAAATTATAAATTAAAATCCAATACTTATCATAAAATCAAGCAAATTCAAATCAAACTCTAGATACAACTTAAGAATATTACTAAATGTATTTGATATATGATTTACATTGTGCAAACATTTTGTTAAAAATTTACATTTCATGTTAAAAATATGTATAATGTATTTTTCATTTTGTGATCTATTTATGAAAATTTCCTCAATTTTTTAATAATGTTTTCCAATTGATATTTGGATCTTACCTATATAAATTGTGATAAAATGTCTATAAATATCTACTTGTGTATAGTTTTTCTTAATCCTCAAATTTTTTATTAATTTTTTCCAACTGATACTTGGAGCTTATCTTACCTATATAAATTATGATAAAAGGTCTATAAATATCTACTTCTGCATAGTTTTTCTTATTCTCTCAATTCCTCTATCATAGAAAAAGTGTGTCTAGATAATGGGAAATCCCATCAAGCCATACTAGGATAAAAACCTAAATGGCAATTGGAGCTAAGTTTTCTAAAATCATTCTTCTTCTTCTTACGAGGGATGTTGTCCTCCACAATGGGATCATGATGTTATCAAGGATACAATGTTTATCATGGCACGAGAGAGTGGGTATCTTTGCTTGGAGGGAGCGATGGTATGCTTTGCAAAAGACACTAGTCAAGGCAGACTTATACTTGGTCCAAGCTACTCATGTGATAGTAGTGGATATTGTGGTTATGAAACCTATACAACATGTAGTTTTGGAGGGAATGATCACTCATCTTCTTGGATGGGCAGCAAGGGGAGCAGCAACATGAAATGTCTCCAAGTATAGATGCATGCATTGAGGTCACTTCTTTGTTTCTATATGTTCATCTAGCCTTGGAGTTATATGGAGCAATGCATGCGGCATTTGGCACACTTGTCATGGAGTGCATATCATTTTACATGTCACAAAGTACCATTTCCAATCTCAAAGTTTACTTTAGATAGCATATGTCCGTTGCTCATATAGAGAGCATAGGCTGGTGCAATCCATAAGAAAGCAATCACACTAAAGGATACCTCTTCCAATGCTCTAGTACTTTGTAGACCATATGACATGCATAGCTTTGATATCTTAGCTGCTATAGGGCAGATTGCTATGACCAACAATATTTACCCCTAAGTCTTTTCATTGTGAGGTTTGATGCAGTTTTCAATCCTTCTTGTTTTCTTACAAGATTGCACTTTTCTCTTCTTATCTAAAAAAATTGCTATTGATCAACTTTTGATTATAAAATAATTCACTAATAAGTGCTACATATTTGATCATTTGATTAAATTTTTTATTTATAATAAAATAATTTCCTAGATATTTTTATCACTAAATTGTTTACTCTATTTATAATAAATATATGTATTAAGATACATACAACTAATAAATCAATGCCAACAAATCTTTTCATTTTGTTTCAATTATAATTTTATGAAAAAAAAATTACCTTACAATAAAAAATATGGTTATTGAATGAAAAATTTGTATTGGCATGGATTTAAAATTTAAGATAAAGGATTTTATTATAGAATAGAAAATTTATTGATAAAATTGAAAGATATAAGATATTGTTTTATTATAGAATAAATATTTTTCTACATTTAGTTGTCAATGATACTCCTAATAAGATTTACCGTATTTAGACTTTCTTAGTTTTGTTGTAAAATATGACTTATTTACCCACTCATTTTTGTTTCTCACACTCTAATGTTCTACTTTGAAGTAGTTAATCTGCAGTCTTTTTAGGATGGAGTAATAAGTGTAGTGCTTTCTCTATATGAACCTGAAACTTTTTTAACATACATATAAAATTGCACCATGATATCTCTTCAACTTCTTTTCTAAGAATATACACTAAACTATATAAACTAAAACTTTAAACCCTAAACCCTAAACTTTCAAAGATGTCTGATTACTTAGACAGATATGGTTCATATACATACATAGTAATTGAAGAAAATTTTATCATGTAATACAGTACATAGCTAAATATTATTCTTACAAAAAGGAAAAAAATAAGGTAAAGTTAAACATTTTCTTTCTGTATCTTGTAAATTATTTTAAAACTTAATATTATTTTAATTTTCATGGATGAGGTAATTTTATGAAAAATATGTATTTTAAATATAATAAATAATATACAACTATTTTTAATATATTTTTATTTTCCAGAGTTTAGGGAATCCAAGGGCATGCGACCATTCTCTAAAATGGCCAAAATAAGTCTATCCTCTTCAATGATTGACTTCGAAACTAGTGTTTTCGAAGTCAGTGTGTCGTTATATAGAGCTCTTTGTCTTATTTTGGATCTGTTGTGGCGTATTACATATGATACAATTTCAAAATATATTAAGATAGAGCGCAATTATGAACTCTTTGGCCCCATTATAGACGATACCCAAAAACGGAGAGGAGATGTCTTATTTTCTTTCCCTTCTTCGGTGAGCCTTGCTTCTAGAGCTCTTTATCTTAATTTGATGTGTCGTGCAGTAATACACATAATACAATTTCAAAATATAGTAAGAATAGCAGCGTAATTATGAACTCTTTGGCCCTATTATAGACGATAGAGGAGTTGTTTTATTTTCTTTCCTTCTTTGGTGAGGGTTACCTCTTACCCCTTACACTCCAAACGAAATTTGGGCGAAAGGTAGGATGCGGAGACGAAAAACCAACGACAGCAAAGTTTCCTTGTGAACTCATAATTAAATACACTAAATTTAAACATATTAGATGCAAACGACGATTAGTACAAAGCTGGAAGGGAGAGGTGGGCATGGGTCCTCTGCTTCCTATTCATAGACGGAAGAGCACTTTTAACTCTTCGAGAAACCAATCGAACTTTACCACGTAAGATCCACGTCATAAGCACTAAGGATGGGGGTGCTTATGTTGTTAAGGAACCTGGCCTTATATCAAAGGGCCACTTTACATCCCTGTATGAATTATAGCGTCTCTGGAACTCCCATTCTGGAAAGTACGAGACCGGGAGTACAGTACGTACTGGGGACACTGGCTTCCCGATGGATTCCACCGGAGGCGGTATCACGTTTCTAGAAACCGTATCCGCAAAATGTTGTGAAATGCCGCTCCCGATGCATCGGACGGACTCCGGACCTGAGGATGCGGGTAGTTAAGAGGGGAGAAAGCGCTATTTATGGGAGGCACGCAGGCTGTACCCATTCTGCTGAAGACCTAAATGGTGTCTTACTACCACGTGTCGACCTCCAGCCTGACACTTCTCCGAGAGACGGTGAAATCGCTGTCCACTCGAGGAGTTCTGTACCACGCGGCCGTGACTGTGATATAACTTTACCAATGAGAGGTTGAAAAGCAGAAATATCTGACTCCGTCAACCCGCAGTACTTTCGAACCGTGGTCAGGTGCTGCGGTCATGCAACCCTTGCTACTGTAACCCCACTCACATCGTGTATCTAAAAGAATTATCTAACTTGTTTTCACACGCGGATGGCCTCTACAAAAAATAAAAAATAAAAAGTCTAACTAGTTTGTTTAGTAGATATAGTTGTGAACCCGGCCTGACGTGGCAGTATAGAATTATCCTATCAACAAAGTAACTTTCCTCTCCAGGTTTTGAAGAAAAATGAATCCGGTTACAAACCGGATTACATTTTTAATTCTCCCAATAAGACAAATAAATTTAAGCTTCTCACATTATATTAAGGGTCCTAACAGGAGAACGCTCTCTCCTCATTAGTAGTTCAAAGACTATCCTATATTTTATCTTATAAAAGTTATCCTTGAGTTAGTGCTATTTGATCATCTCTTTTCATTAAAATTCCATTACAATTTATGGACAATAAAGCATGGTTTTATCATGATGTCGATAAAAATGAGCATTTACGGTGAAGAAGAACATATCTTCCTCTTTATATGCAGTATTACGTACAAAATTAATTCTATATCTCAACAATAAGTTTATATATTTCCAAATTTTGTATATCCCATCATGTTGAGAAGAGTGCGTGAATTGAATAAGGTTAGAAGCAACGAATCATAAGTACTGGGTATGGATTTCTTAATTAGGGTGAAGTATTCCATGTTTATCAAATTGTTATTCAAAATAAATCTTCTTACCATCTTAGCTAGATTGAGCAAGTAAATGCGCATTAACTAGACTCAGAATGGAGACCATAAGAAATTACAACTACTTTTACCGCCTGATTAATTTCTAATGCTAGTTTATGTCATATTAACAATAAATTCTATGTCGATGAGATTTCCATTCATAATGATACCTACCCGGTGATCCAAGTATTAACTAATGGGTTTTTAGAGAAAAAGTTTGCTCTTTTGTAGGTAGTAGATTGACTATAGTTATGGAAAATTTTAAGAAATTCATCAAAAGTATTTTGATAAAAGGAGTAATAATGGATCGCATATTAGATTAATGTGTTTGTTAATATGTTTGTAAAGCAAAAGTTATTTTCCTGCAATTTTTGGAATTGTCCTCACAATCATTCAACTTTGTCATAAGATCCATGTGTTAAGTGGATATATTTTTTCTTGGATGTTACATGTTTGTTATTTAATTTGTAAAGTTATGCAGTATATTTCCATATCTCCAATCTTTCAAGAATCTATTTATACTGAATGTTTAATGGACAGATGGTGTCTTTGAGGCTATTTACAGCTGCATATATTACATAGCAATCTACTTGCCTTTTACAAAAGAGAAGTTTGATACCAAATGAAAAAGAAAAAATGAACATTATTAGTACTCATATTTAATAGTAACTCTGAAACTTCTCAAAGATAGATTGTACTAATAATGTAACATTATAAGTACAATCTATCTTTGAGAGTAGAATCAATAGTTCAAGAATGAGTAAGATAATAGAAAAATAAATAACTTGTATGATAAATATATAAATATATAAATATCAACTGCATAAAATTCTTCAGAAGTTCTATCATAACCAAGGCTATTCCACTATTTAGAGATTCCATCCTCCATCAAACAGATTTCCCTATCATACCTTCTCAAACAATTAGTGATTTCTTTGGAATGTGGTGAAATTCTTGTCCTTTGCTTTTTTCTATTTTCCTCTTGAGTAATCTGTAGTTTCCCTGTAGTTGCTCGTACCTTTAGTGACAAATTTAACAAAATAGTGATTAGAAGTTCGTCTTATATTAAAGCCATGTAGGAGCTATAGGACTAATAATCAAAGGCGGATTACCAATGAAATCTACGCTTGTAGAATGAAATGTAGAACATGAAGAACTTCCAGCTATCAAGGAAAGCATTTAGACGTCTTAGCAATTTGTGCAACTTAAGCATTGTACCAAAGAATTTATATTGAAAGCTTACACGTTATCTCTACTTGAAAATCTGCGAACAAATTCTAATTAATGTAAGTATCATATTGTAGATATCAATGTGTATTGGATCCTCTTGTGGTATCAACCTCTCTAGATTCATTTTTAGCTTCCCTTGGGAAATCACTCGATTGAGTTTCCCTTATTGCTTGGTCAATCTCAAGCTAATTTAGAAAGAGAAAATCAGTTTTAGTGTAATTTCTTTCTAATTTTTGTATAAGATCCTTCCGGATGTACTTCAACTTCTCATGAAATAAATGATTAAAGTTTATAATTTTGAAATTATAGAGTAAATCCCAGATTTGCTCTACAATCCAAAACTCGTTTCTCCCTCCTTATGATTGTAGCTTATGAGTACATTTTCATTCAAATTCTGCAAAAGAATGTACGCATAATCTGAACGATTTAAATTCAATACTTTTCAGGACGATACATATGAAAATGCATCATCATGATAACAATAGAAAGAGCAATGCTTCCAACACACTTTAACATTCTTTCATGGCTCGGATGAACTTTTGATTATTAATGTGACAAAAAGCAAAGGAGAAATTTGCAATGAATTTGACAAGAATCAAATATAAAATGTGTGTTGTAGCTTTCATGAAATTATATAGAACTCTACAGTTCAATGTTACTTCCAATACCATTATTCTTACAAAATATCCTCGTTTTCTTTTTCCATTCATTCTTTCATGTGATTGTACTTAAAGTTTGCTTTTCATGTGATTGACCCTTATCTTTACATTTCATGTGATTTGGTGTAAAAGCAGTTAGCGTATGATTTCAAAGTTATTTTATGGATTATGTAGATCTCATGAGGAAACTTATCAAAGTTTACCGGCTTGAACCGGGAAAAGTATTGTAACTTTTCCCTATATTAACTGGATATGTCAATTAATAGCAATGTTCATCAATATCATTCCAAACATTTACAGTCGACTAAAACCTACAAATCAGTTACTATGTGAAAGGGCTTGTATCGTAAAGCAACCACGGTAACCAATGTAGTGAGGTACTCCCACTCCGTAGCCAGGTTATCTTTCAAACCAAACCGTGGGTTACCCCACCATTTGGTTTGAAGGATCACCTGGCTGAACTTGGAATGCACTGTATAGAGCATGGGTTGGATCCACACCGCCCTTCTTGCTCCAGCCTTTGAAAATATTGAATCGTCGTCTCTTTTCCAACCACGATTTAGATTAGACTCACTCTCACTTTGGCTGGATATAATGTTAGTTTTAAACAACTTTTATCAATAGCTTTCCATGAGATTCCAAGTGCCGTGAGATTACTTATGGCACCTCTTTCAAGAAATACACGACTTCTGCTTCAGCATGACTACCATCCAGAATCATGGCAGCGGAAGTTTTGAGTGAATTGTGGGTGTCGGAGTCCCTACCTTTATAAACTTCGTTCAAGCACAAATATGATGATATGTACTTCCCGCAAATACCCTCCTTACTTTCCTGTTGTCTACTTTCATTTATTGGAAAGAAGATTGGGACAGTATCTATGGCATTTAGTCAAAACTTTTCGTGCAACAAATATAGAGTAGTGTGTTGCATTAAAAATAAAAATACAAAAATAAAAATAAAAGTTCAGGCTATACTATAGTTTTATAGCCGACACACTTTCGGACCTACGAAGAAAACATTAAATGTACGAGGACTCTCTCTGTCCACAGTACTTGGTACTGCAATCCACGACGATGATCACCACCTATTGAGAAGGTGTAGACTACTATGACAACAGGCTTTTGCAATGAAAGTTAACAGAGAGGAAACAATAATAATACTATAATGTGCCTACCTTATTTCTGGCTTACGCGGTCGCCTACTTACGCGGTCGCCTTTGATTCTTCGATTCCCTATCTTACTCCTGGCCTACTTTCTTAAGGGGATAAAGAATCCACGATAATGAATGAAGCAATGGATTCAATGGTATTAAGTTACAAATGTGGCACTCATGATTCCTAGTCCTTACTATAGGATAAAGCAGGTGGGTGACTGTTGGTTCTGAAGTCACTGTTTTCGTAGTTTGCTATTGTTTCGAGTGCACCTACAAGACCAAGTATTTCGTTGACGAATTTCAATCTGCAGGTTCAATGAGTTTCTTATCCTGATGTCTAGAAGCGGTATCTTATGCACATTAAATAATAACGATACCTATAGTTCTAAAGTTTGGATTCGACTATCGAGTTGTTGGCGTTCACCACCACCGCTGTATGAACAAAAAAGTCATACAGCAATAATAAAGTATCTCAAGACGTGTATATAGTGGAGTGGTGTCGATGGAAATGTCTACAGATCTTACATATGATAATCATTGGCTATTGAAGAGCCATACAGGCTATAAACAGTCAATATTTTACCAGCATAATCTACAATTTGGAGTTTCAGATGGACTGGAATATTAAAAGAAATAGAAATTTTTTTTTTTTTAAAGAGATTCCAAGCCACACATTTTTTTGGCTCACGTCGGAGAGTTATTATCAAGAATTTGTATCCTCAACTTTTGTAGTCCTTGTATAACCTAAAGTTGCAACAATCTTCTTTTATTAATTGAAATCGCACAAAGTCTCACTTTCAGAAAACTATCGAAGAGTCTTTTAAAAATGTTGCTGAGATTTATTATGGTCAATGAAGGTAACGTTCTATTGCTCTTTACATGTGTATACGCATAAAATCGAGTAAAAGAAAACAAAAGAACCTTCAAGTTTCTGTAGACTTAAAACAAATGCTTAGCCTCTCTATTCTACCATATGTAGAGTACATTTATTCGGACTAATACTATCTAACATACCCTCAACTCTAGTCCATATTACATACATCATCGAACCAACATAAAACCCAACGATATATAGAAAGTGAAACGGACATAATAGTAACTAGGTCTTTTATCTATAAGTTTAGTTTTGAATTGGTTTGAGTTGAAATCGAAAAGATAGATTATGTACTAGATAGATTATGTAGAAAAGATCTAAGTACTATTTTCTCCAAATACTTAATTTTGATGGACCTTTTAGTTTCACAAGACTCTCAAGGTCATGTATAGCATGGGCACTCAACTACTGTAGTGGTTTTGCTTTGAATCCGAATCCGGCATTGTAACTATGGCGCGGCAAATCCACAGGGATTCATATCCACGTTGCGTCACCACGCAGTTCAGACTTATAGCAGCACATTCTCTGAGTGTGCTGCTATGTAGGACGGAATCACAGTGCTCCTTCCATCGAGAATCTCTATGTACATGATGTACATCCATTCAATCCGAGTTCCTGATAATTATCATGCTAAACTTTCGACTAATTTGCGAATCTAACGTACTGTAGATTGTCTACAGCGAAGCGAATCCGTAACACACGGCCGAACGGGAATCTCTACGTACAGTTTCACAGTCTATCGTGATTCTCAAATCATGAGTTATTATGAGGTTGCTAACCCCATACTGTCGTAATTCAAAGTCGAAGGAGAGAATAGATATGAACCCATCGCTCGCAACGGTATGCTTATGAGAGCATGGGGACTCGAATCGATGTCGGTCAAAGCGTCAGGGAATGTGTAGGTGTAGTGAAAATTACGTAAGCTCCCGACACTGATTAGGTGCGTAATCTGATTGATCTTAAACACAAACCATTCGCACGAGTTAAGTCAGAGCTAATGACGGATACTTACGTACTATTGCTCTAATCCTTAACAAGAAAGATTGGGAGAGCAGTCCAGACTCTATTGTTGACGTCTGCTCTCGCGTGTTGATATTTTCAAATATCGTATGTTCGCTGGTTGCTACCATGCATATGAGGCTCCCCAGCATGAGCAGGAGGCACAAGTACGTCTTTTCATGTGTAGTGTACCGTCATTCCTTTCAAATCGTTGGACGAAAAAGTGGGGTAGGTTCTCAGAAGATCATTGACTCTTCACAAGTGCTGAAGACGATGATCTTCCGTAAACTGCAGGGGAATCAATCACGTTTGGAATCATTAATCTCTGTAAATTCATTGTTTAATTTCTCTTCTGATATGGTCACTCAGTGCTGTTGGATGTCGTCCTGTTTTATCTTGTCGCTTTCGCGCCATTTCAGTTTCCCATTTGCGATTATTGTGTGAATGTCTCCCAGAAATCTTCAAGATCGAGGTACATTCCATAACCCGATATTGTAGTTCAATGTCAGCTAAAAGTGGAGGGTATTGGGGCATGAATTGGGGAGTTAGGTGGCCAGATTCGAGCCGTCAAAGACCCGTGCATCATATTGCAACGAGAAATGCAAGCCACCACGAAAATGACATTAGAACAGCCTCACGGACATGTGTCTGAAACTCGAACTCCTCGCTACTGCGTCCAGTGGACGCCGAAATCTAGTGAATACTATCAGCTGTGCCTTCTGCGAGTTAAGGCACTAGATCCAGCCAATAGATATCAGCCGAGTACGTTGAGAAACATCCTTTTACCTCTATATAGCGTTAGTAATGGCATTCTGGTTGTTCATCTCGAATGCTGTACGTAGCTGTGTAGAACCTTTCATGGATTTTAGGTGGAGCGTGGACTGGATTTATGTATACACGACAATCGACCCCTACCATGTGAGAGTTCTTCCGTGAGAGTTCACTTCTTGTATTGAAAATCAGATACAATACACTCAGTCCTTGTTGCGAAACTCTTGACAATTCACTTTTAGTTAGAAGTTGGCAATGTGTTGAAAATCAACTGAATCTATCCAAAGTGTTTCCCTTGCCGATGACGAACACTCGAACAAACTTACTATCGTTGAAATTATCTCATGATTCATATTGTTCTTCGGTGGCCATGAAAATCTGATAAAGGTTATGAATAGTAGAGTAAGAGAGCAGCGTAATCACGAAGAACTCAAATGTTGAAGCTTGGCACGTATCTCACATTTCTTCGAGATCTCAACGAACTGTTTCAGATATAGAAGATTGCATTAGATACATGACATGCTCTCACAATCATAACGCGTTGACCAGTTCTAGGTTGCTTTTCTACCTTTCGTGGTTTAATACACACGAGCCAAGACCTTTCTTCATACTCACGCCAGAAGAACCCGAGAACATGTTATGACAAGATAGTTTTCTCAAAAAGTGAAATCTAATATGCATCAATACTAACAATACACACGAGAATTTAAAGTACTTAAAACACGAAGTACGCCAAGCAGATTAAGGTTCTCATATAGTAAAGAAAAATTTCCAAGATGAAAGGAATATGATATCTGAGTGCACAGGAGACTGAAATGTAAATTTGACTCAAATATTCCTTGGACTATCGGTTAGAAATCACAGAAAGAATCTCGCACACTTTTTATTCTCTTTCATCCTTTCTACTCTTTCTTTTCGTTTCGTTCCGTTTGGAGCAATTTTATGTCGAAATCCGATAGATATCTTGTCTCTGGTAATCTTAACATGATGAATAAGTACATCAGAATGATAAACTTCTGTGCTGACGAAAATTGCATTAGTTCATGACCGTCCATGCTTTTGATGTAGCAGGAAAATTCTCTTAAACGAGACATTATTAGTCTTGCTACCTGATTACAACCTTAAAACATCTAAGGGAAGTTGATGAATTATGCGATGAAGCGTATGGTCTTATTCATTAAGCTACAGGTCACGTGGTGCTTGCTGGTCGAGGAATTGCTTGCCATTCTGATTGACAGCTCTAGATTTTGATGTCTGAATCAGGTTCCTGGACATCCGATGCAAAGAATTCAAAATGCTTGAGCTGTATTTCTATATTGGCATATTATTGTATCATCATAAAGTAAAAGTAGATGACAGCAATTTTTGCAGCGAACAGTAAAATCCTTCAGAAAATGTGGTGCAGGAAGACCCTTAGTATACAGACTCTTGAGCGTCATGATTTTCATGGCGTCGCCAAAACGCTGATCAAATTGGACAAAAACTTGAGTTATAAATATTTGGAACTGTAATTCCTGCAAGTACACACTTGTTCTGTCCATTGAATAGGGAAGCAACCAGAAAACTGAAATTGAACATTTGGATGTGAGCAGCCGCAAAGGCCTTTGAACTCTCCAACAATTTTATCCAGATCGGGGCGTGACACTCGTAGTGAGGATAAAATTCTACGTAAATGGTGAAGTCCAGATTAGATTATTTTTATGGGCCAATGCAATGAATAGAAACGCATAAGCCCCTGACCTATTGAATGCATGAGACCAAGATACTATTCCTCTGAGATCAGCCAACATATGCTCTAGGCAGGGTCGACGTCAATTTGTCGCCTGTCCTTATTCTTAGGAAGAATCGACCCAACGATTCTTCCCACAATTCATTTTGACTATCGAAAGTAACAATGGAATTCAGAATATTTTCTCCTGTAAAACTTCAGCGAACAAGGTCACCTGGAACTTGAGTGGCGTAGACACATTGTCGAGCACAGCGACCGAAAAGTTGCCAAAACCTCGTGCATGCAGCAACTTGCCTGTTCCACCATAGGTGGTGAGAACTATCTTCGCTAAGAAAGTCTGAACTTAGTCATTAAAGCCTCTGAAGTGAGTGTGCTGTTTCCGAGACCGCTTTGCTCATTGAAACTGGTGCTGATTTCCCACTCGGGTCCGTGGCGTAGGTTGCCGGCTTCGGCGACCTTGTCAAATATATACATTCGTCTTGCTTTGCCCACTTCTGCCGAATCTGGAGGGGAGGGCACAGCCAAGGTGTCTTCAAGCACCACGATACTCAGATTGCTCATAAGAGCTGAAATTGGTATCTAAAAGCCAATTCTGCTTACTAAAAGTTAGATTGTCTAAAGCCTACTCCGGCGACAGGCAATATCAGAGCAAGGGCGCTCCGAGTTGTAGGTGTTATCAGATTTTCCTGCAGATAGAAGACAAACTCGAAATCAGGTTCTGAGATTGAGAGGACGGGGTAAACAGTAAGGTCGAGTAGAAGGACTGTCTTAGACTGCAGTTACCTCGAAAGTAACGAGCAAATGGTTAGAAGGGCTACACACGTTTGAAGCATGGATTGCAGGCTATCACTCTTTCTAAGTGCTCTAGACGTCATTGTGAGGACTCCCGTAGCAAGAAGGCAAAACAATAGAGTTCGATTTGACTCGAAGTGGACTGGACAGATTGTTCCTGAATTTCTAAGATACCGCGCAATATAAAGATATTATGACAATTTTGCACAGAGATAGACTTTACAGTACCCAAACTTTGGCACTTCGACTTAACGTTATTCTAAGTTGGCACAAAGACTTCACGTCACGTCAAGGCTTAGCTTACAGGGAATTCATTGTGCTCACAATTGCTTATTGCGCTGGAGAAGGTGACAATTTTGGTAAGATATAGCAGCTCATCGTGGAAAGTGGAAATAAAGGGAGATTTGAGTTGTGAGAATCTTAAATAGCGGTCACGCGCATTTCAGAACTCCAGCTGTGACTCTTGACAGTAGTAACTTACAATCATCGACATACTAAGTATATTGACATGTAGTAGTGTAACAACGACACGATCATCCGTGGAATTGTTTCAACTACAATACTACAAAGCAGAAATTTTTCTGGGTCGAGAGGTAGCATGGACTGTGCGTCTGCGCATAAACTATATCGATCATGATTTCACGAGCACGATTCGAATGGCTAAGCAAAGACTATATCGATCATGATTTCACGAGCACGATTCGAATGGCTAAGCAAAGATCAAGTATGCCACTGAACATGACCTTCACATCCTGTATTACATGGTGCCTGATTAAGCTTTGAGCACCAAGAACGATGCAGTTGATTACAACCTACCTTGAACTACCTGGCGAGGATATGAAGAATTTCGGCCTTCTATTCTATACAATTAGTCTGATAATTTTATGTGGTCAAGGAAATCAACATCTGCTCACAACTACGGGACTGTTACCTGCTGTCAACCGCTATTGACCTGGGTGTAATACGCGTCCGAAATTTCAGTTTCCAAGTTACTTCCTTCGTATCTGTGCTGCATCTTCAAGAAGATATCTTTCAGAAGAAGTTCTCCTGAAAATTCCTGATTCAGAAAGCATTGGTGAATGGTCATCTGTCTGCACGAGGTTGTCGAGACGTTAAGGATATACCGATGAGGTACTACTCACTCACTATGTCTAAAGCTCCTATAACTCAATTAGCTCGATCCCCCTTAGCCCCCAGGGAACACCGTTGAGATAAATTGGACAAATCTGACTACGTTCTCAGTCCTTCATCTTGGTGGTATAGATTGTACAAATTTTCTCAAGATAGAGTGGATGTATTGGAAGTGGTCGGTGATGTAACTGTTTCTATTGGCAAGTTAAAATGGAAGGTCAGGGGATTCTGATTCCGTTGGGAAATGTTTCTCTAAAAGCAAAAGTTAACAAAGTACGCGATTTGATTGAGGACCAACAGCAGATTGCGATTTCGTCGCTAAGGAGAGAATCTAAACAATGAAGTTTTTCAATGTGAAGTAAGACATGTAAAGAAAGCCATGTTTAGGAGAGGTTGTATTGAAATTTCATGATATTCATTCGTAATGCAAGTCTTGACAGATTGTGGAATGGTGAAAGGTTTAAGGGAATGAATGCAGTATTTGGGTACAATTTTTGGCCTGAAATTCATCAATTGTTTATATAATGGATAATTCTGGCTGAACTTGGGGTTGAGGTCGGAGAAGTTTGGGAGGAGTTCCCCTAATTTTACAGGCCAATATTCAGCCTAAACTGCAGGCAGATTGGGCCAAAATCCGAGCAACAGTCAGACAATCCCTGAGTCAAGTCTTACATCGCTTGATACATCTGGAGATTAATGTTCAACCCCAAATCTGGGCAGCTCAGGATGTATGTAATCCAAACAGCAGCGTATGAGAAAGTGTGACAATCAGCAAGTTATACTTTATGTTACTTGGTCTAAAGGGAGGATTTGGATCAAGGTTTTGGAAGCGATAAAGCTCACTTTCTTAATTCGGTGAAGTTCAAGAAGGAAGAAAGGTAAAGTACTTAGGTATCAAATGCTAGAAGAGTATCAGGATATCAAATATCAAGACGATGCAAAGGAGTAATTACAAAGGAAGTGTTGTATACCAAGGTCAGATTGTCCGATTAGAGGTTAAATGCTCATAGATTTGGAAGTTTAATTTACCAATTTATCTAAAACTATCCTTTAAGGTCTTATGTCCGGAAGGATTGAGAGTCTAGCCTCTTGATGAACAGAAATAAAATAATATCATAAAGGCTAAAATGAAGTTCAGGAAGGCTTTTATCCTTGAATCTTATTATTTATATTTCAAAATTGTAGAAATGAGATACCAAAACGAAAAAATAAATGTATTTCTTAGTTCCCTATATAATCCATATTATTGCTGAACTCTCTAGCAATTTTGTCTCATTGGATTAAAAATTTAAAGAGTAGATAGATATTACTATCATCACTTGAAACAAACACTAGATGAAAAATTTCCCAAAATTATTCAAGAGGAGATTTTTATATTATTTAATGATTTATGGATTTAGACTCAGAATCATTACCAAAGAACCTTCATTCTTGAGAGTTAAGGATTACATCCCATTATTGTAAATTGGAATAGCCAAGAGGCAAAAAAATTTAAAATTTTCATTTCCACATTACTCCTACATTAAGGTTTTATTTTCTAGGATGTTTGTTACGATGCATAAATAATTTAGAAAGCTATCTCCTACTACTAGAAGCATGTGAAATAGTAATTAGGTAAAAAATTTACCCAAAAGATATATTTAAAATCTTCTTCTTTATTTTAGAATTTATAAATTTTGACTCAAAAAATATAACTCATAAATTTTTAAAATGCCATGCTTCAACTTAATTAATTACTTGAGTAAACCATAAACTTCTAGATCAATGCATGAAAATTATAAATACATTAGTACCAGTTCTAAATTTGACTCTTGTAAACTAGTACTTGGCCAAAATTTCTTAGTTCTTAGTGGAATCTCTTAGTGATTGATACTTGATGTTAGTCTATTATTTTATCTCCTCAAGAAGGTTGATAGGGAGATTAGGTAATGCTAAAAAAGGGCTTTCCTTTTGAGTTTGTCAATGCCGAAGAAGATGAGGAGATTAGGTAATGCTAATGATAGAATTTTTTGATAATATTGAGAAGACAAGGGGATATTATAATTCTTAAGAAATTACTAAGTTGTGTAATGCTCAAGAAGTCTTAGAATATTTTGAAACTTAAATGGTAAAGTAAGGTCGGTAATATGGTAAAATAAATAAATAATTTGAAAAGGTAGGGAGATAAGGTAATGCTCAAAAACTTTCTTAGTTTAATAATCCCTAATTAAAACTTTCATTGGTAAGGTAATGCTCAAAAAGGCTCATTATAAGAAGCTTAAGATCCTTTGTTTGATACATTCAAGATGGTAAGGAGATACAATGATGCTCAAGAAGGCTCACTGTGAGAAGCTTCCTATCCTTAATTTAGTAGCTCGACAAGTAGTGAATTCAACTAATGTTAAAGAATACTCACTTCCTTTGTTTGATAATGCTCAAGAAGATGGAGAGATATAAAAATGGAGGAAGCTCATTTCCTTAGTTTTTTGATGATAAGATGGAGGATATATAATGAAAAATCAAGAAGTTCCTTAAATCAATAATGCTTGCAAAGGCTCAATTCCTTAGTTTTGTGGTGCATAACCGTAAGAGAGTTTTAGGAAATGAACCTTCTATTTCTCAGACTTGAGATATTGATAATGTTGAAAAATAAGCTCACTTTCTTAGTTTGAAAATGCGTGAAAAGATGGGGAGATGACATAAATTCCCAAGAAATTCCAAGAAGGAATAAGGAAAATAAAATAATGTTTTTTAAATATTAACATTTAATAAGGCTTGCATTCTTCAGCTAGTGTAATGTTCAAAAGAAAGCTCACTTTCTTTGTTTATTAAAGGCTCAAAAACGGAGAGAGATATAGTTAAAAAGAGAATTTCCAAGGATTCATGAAGATTACTAACTTTCTTAGTTTTGTACCATCTACAAGCTTATAAAGATAGTAAGCTAGTTAGAGAAATTCTAAAACCAACCATGCTTGAGAAGGCTCACTCCTTTAGTTTTGCGATAAGAATCTCTCACCTTTTTTGAGCACTGGAAAAACTTAGAAATCAAGTTATCCACATCTGATGCTCAACAAGGTAAGGAGATACATTTCTTCCCAAAAACTCCAAGAAGTTGAGGAGAATAGGATGCTAAGAAAGGTCACTTTCCTAATTTGGTGATGCTCAAGAAGAAGGTGGGTAGACAGAATGATGCTCAAGAAATTCCTTATATAATTGATGTACAAAAAGCCTCTTTTCTTGTTGGAGAGATATAACAATACTCAAAAAATTGTTTATGTTGGTAATGCTCAAGTGAGATTATCCTTGAGAAATTCCTCACACCAATGTTACTAAAGATCAATAATGCTCAAGAAGGCCTACTCTTCCTTAGTTTAGAGATTTTCAGACTTGGACATACAATTGTACTCAAGAATTTTCTGAAATCAATAAAGTTGTGATGAAAAGGCAAGGAGATGTTGTGAAAGTGCGGCAAAATATGGTCATGCTCAAGAGTTCTTCAAATTAATAATGCCTGAAAAGGAAAGTTTTAAATTAGAATTATTTTAGACGTTAGAGCAATGCAATAATATTCAAGAAATTTCTAAACTCTATAGTCTAGTACAAAAAGGTTTGGAGATATCATGAAAGGGTAGAAAGATATTGCTATGCTGAAAACTCCTTAAATTAATTATACTTGAAGAAGTGTGGAGATAGTAAATCTTCAAGAAATTCCTTGAATAAATAATGCTTTATGATCAGAAAATGGGGAAATACTATATCGTTGAGGAATTTTATTAGATCAATAACGCTTTAGAAGGTGGAGCTATACATTAATTAGAAAAGTCCTCTATAATGCTCTATAAAAATGCTTCATGGTGAGAAGATAGGGTGAAATGGTAGGTAGACACGGTTGTACCCAAGAAATTCTTTAAATCTATCATCGACATTGAGAGCCCACTATAGAAAGGAAATATAGATGTGTGCTTTCTCAGAATAATGGTATTTGACTCGATCCAGATGAAGTTGAGGGATAATAATCATGAGTTTTGGTACAAACCTACCATTTGTATTTGATTAAAACCCTTACACTTCATACATTTACTTTTGTGCTTTTAGACATGAAAGGTGAAAGTCTATGGGATCAATCAATCTACGTGACATGCTTAATTTACTTGCTTAAATATTAAACTGCTATAATCTATTTTGAAACCAACGCATATCTATAAGATAATATGTCGATGGGATAAATCACCATGTTGAAGGACAAACATCGGCATGAGATGTGAGGTAACTAGCATAGGACCTGCACTAGGTAAGATGGATACATTTTGGTTAAGCCATGTCCTTGTCGTCGATAAGATAAGACAAAGTATCAAGTTTCATGTTTTTAAGGCCCAACAAATAACAATGTAAGATAAAAAGAAATTTTGATCGTACTTCACAAAGATGCAGCATATAAGCTGGAAGTATCGGGACTATGTAGAGGTTTTTAAGTGTCTAAAATGAGGATATGTCTAAAATGAGGGCTAAATAAATATATTACACCGAGTGGTTACGTAAACGAGATGGAACGGGTGGCGGAACTTTCGCTCACGAAAGTCTTTGTCAAATGTAATGCGAGAAACTCATTATCATATTTGCTGGATTATATCCAAGACAAATATATGAATTCTAAAAGCTTTCTGATATTATCTATTGGCAACCTCGAAAAGGTTTTCCCAGAAAAGAGAAGATAAAATAAAAGGAAATAAAGAACAGGTTTTAATAACTTAATCTGGCAATATCCTCTTTTGCAAAACCAAGTCTTTATTGGTAAATGTAGGCTCTAGAAAAATTTCTAGCCAAGTTGCATAGTATGAACCTACTCATTTAGTAGTGATAAGATGTTACATTGAGGGAGTTAGTGAAGAGCGCAAACGGATAGGGAAATTTTTTTTCGAACGTATTGGTTCATGTAAGCTTACCATAAAGATGTGTAATTTCTTTTGATGTGATGTTTAAGATTTACAGTCACTGTCAAGATCACGTTTGAAGATTTATTGGTGGATTACAAGGCACTACCTGAAAATTATTACTGTGAGAAATATCCTACATTAAGTTAGTTTGATACTTGAATACCTAAACGAGTGTCATGAGCGTAAGAAGAGGACAAGCTGTTTGGGGCTATTGGAAGAATATACATGAAGTGAATAAAAGAGAGGAAGAGAGAGAAGGACGTCTTTTCACGTTCTTGATGAATCTTAATCCGTCTTGGCCCACGGGGTTCCCTAGAACCGGTCTATCAGATTGAGAACGATTTCTTCTCACGAATTTGTATGGTCCACTTTTCCAAGCAACGCGCTAAAGTCAATGTTACCATATTTGGGGAACTTTGTGACCTGATGCCACGATGAGTTTCTGTCGTTCAGCGTGGGTTATGAAAACAAACGATGACAAACAGGTCCGTGATTCCACACATTTTAGGATTTTATATTGTTACACAATCGGACATCTTTGTACTCAAATGTAGGCGCCTGCTACTTTCAGAATGTTTCGGACATGAGTGAAATTCGAACACAAACGTCATATGAAGCACATCGAAGAGAGGCACAGATGGAGGAGATCTGGAGACCCGAGGTTGTCTGACACTTGAAGGCGAGTTACAAGGAGAAGCTTATAGATATAGCAGAGAGGATCTGTGGTTAATGCAATCAGAGTTCTATGTGGAGTAGCAGAATTCCAAACTTTCAACCCGAAGTTGAACTTACGTGAATTTACTCTCAATCAAATTTTAGAACGGGCAACATAAAACTCAGTTCTTCAGGTTGTTTCGGGATGACTCGGATTTGCATGTAGACGCAGAAGCACAAGGGTACAAGGGAGAAGGGGAGAAATCGGGAAGTCAGTAGATGGTGTGTTTCCGGATTGGGCTTGGAAAATTAATTCCTCTGCCCTGAATCGGTGGTGTACCAGTTCAATTGTGGCAATTTCTGTGACTGAGAGACAAAAAAAGAAAGAAGGAAGGGAAAGAGTGTTCAATGGGGTGGTGTAGGACAATTGTGGCAATATCTGTGAGTGAGGGACAAGGAAAGGAAAAAAGAAGAAGGTGTTCACTGTGGTGGTGTAGGACTCTGTAGTTGTAGTTGTAGGAGAGTGAGATTGACTTCAAGGTCAACAGGAGACGGGAGAAATTTGACTTGAAATCAAGTGCTGCAAGGGTTTGCCATGGATAGGAATTTCAGTACGTAATCCTTCCTATTTGCGTGCAAGTCAGCAGTGCCAGAAGGTACCAAAGCTTAAGTTTTGGCACACGGTCTACAATTCTTGTATCCAGTATTCTTGTGCTAAATGTTCCTATACTAGATGTTTTTGTACTAGCAATTCTTCCATCAGCAGGTTCTTGTACCAAGGTGCCTGAATTAGAGAGTTCATGCATTGAAGTGCTCTTGTACCACATGTGATGGAGCATATAGAATGGCTGCATTCCTTTGATAGTAGATAGATACCTATCACATCATATCTATTCTTTATCTTTGTACCCTTTGTTTTGTTCTTGGGTGTGTTTGTTTCTGGTTGAGTTCCTCATTTGCCATCAGTTTGTTTGTCTATGTTTTGGGTGTATACTCTTACTTGTGTTTTGTGTTGTATCTCTTGGGAGATGGGAGCTGCTACTTCAGAAGACTTCTTAGGATGCTCCGCTTTGTTCTTTAGCCCTTGTTGCTAGAGTGACTACCATAGGCGAGGCTCCTCATCCACTACCCCCTACACCTTATGCGCGTCTAAGCACTGCAATTTCTAGCATGCTCTCCTAAAGGCTCAGGTCCTCCCTCATGGTGCAATCTCTATTCCTTTGCCACATCCTTTGCAATCCTTGGGCAAGGAACCTACATTAGAGGACTCTTCTATGGAAGATCCTCCATGCACCATCCTCTCAGTTCCTCCTCCGCCTCCAACAATCTCTCTTCCTATTGACCCAACCCCACCACCACCAATCCCCTTAGACTTCCCTACCACCATTCCCCCTTTTGTACCCTTAGCATTGTAAGGATGTGGAGCCTGATACATCCGATTTAACCCATCTATGATGCAAAGATCAATGACTCCGATCATCCACGGGATATATTGTCCTAGGTTGAGATACGTGTTTGACTATCCAAGGATATTGGGGTGACATTGTGAGTATGTTTCAGGTTCCTATGTATGTGCAACTATAGGAGATAACCCTATGAATTGCAAAGAGAGGTTTTCACAAGTTGAATAGAGGCTCGCATGTGGAAAACAAATTAGTGGAGTTTTGGTAACTTTGATTCACATGAAGCTTGGTACACGAGGTCTGTATTTTTTATCAAACAAGCAAGAGATAAATAGGAGAAGGGCAGATCAAGATAAACAAAATAACAGATTGGACAAGGAAAGAGTTGGTATGGGCAGAGCTTCTGAGTGATCTTTATAATCTGTATTGAGAGGGAGTAGAAATCCTAGATTTGTGTTGTTGTGGATGTAAGAGAAAATGACTCTAAACCACATTAATCCTTGTGCACCTATTGATGTATGTGAGTAAATTTCTTTACTTTTCTCTTTTCTTTCATGGTATGTTTTTCCTTCCTGTGCAAGGTTGATCTCAATAGTTGATGATTGTCATAAGAGAACAAATAAATCAGTAGAGATTCCCTACAACTAGTATCAAAGCAATAGGTTGAAGGAAAGAGTGAGAGCAATGGCAAGAGAGGAAGGAAAGGTCATGATAGACAAATTTGATGGTAAGGACTTTGGTTTTTGGAAAATGAAAATAGAGGACTACTTGTATTAGAAAAAGCTTCATGTACCTCTCAGAGGTGCAAAACCAGAGCTCATGTTACAAGAAGATTAGGATTTGATGGATAGACAAGCTTTGGGAGTTGTATGCTTAACACTAGCTAGAGATGCGGCATTTAATGTTCTACATGAGAAGACTACAGCAAGTCTACTGAAAGGTTTGTCTAACATGTATGAAAAACCATCAGCTTCCAACAAGGTGTACTTGATGCGTCTTCTTTTCAACTTGAAGATCAATGAAGGTCAGTCTATCTCAAATCATATTCATGAGTTTAACCTAATCATGAGCCAAGGCACGCAACATATTCTCCAAGGTACAATTTGCACGTTTGGTTTGTCCATTTGTTTGAGGATGATAGGCCGTGGACAAAGTAAGCTTGGTGCCGAGTATCTGGAAGAGTGCCTGCCAAAACTTTTTGGTGAATCAAGGATCACGGTTGGAGATGAGTACACGTGGCATCACATGATGCTTGAAGACATTGTCAAAGTAGATTTGCGCTAAGGTTGGAGCATCCACGGTATCAAAGGTTGATGTCAAGTGGATTTTCTTACTAAGATTATCCACAACACGACAATTGTTGTGTGTCCTTGCTTTGTCTTGGGCAAGGATGTGAAGAGATCCAAGCTCATGTGTTCCTATTGAGCGGATGGAATGGGGAGTGGTTGAAGGAGTCCACTCGCCTTCTAGTTGTTGGTCTTGTTACGTTGGCAGCTCTCACATGATTGGACAAACTCTCAAACATCTTGTGTCATGTTGGGCTACCACCATTGGCGTTGGAGGGCACCCAAAGTTTTTATCCACACCCATGTGACTAGCTATTGGTAAATCATGGGCTTCTTGAAGGCATACAAGACGGAGATCAATTTTGGCTGGAACATAGATCCGGTCCTCATGGAATAGAAGGCCTCCCTTGAAGGAGAAGGTGTTGTACTCCTTGTTGCATGCTGTAAGATGACCATGTACCATTTGGAAGAAGGGATCTTGTTGTAGAGTGATCAAAACTTATTTTTGACCTTGGAGTCAATTGACATAGTTGTAATTGCTGTTGTGAGATGAGGAAGAGACTTCAAATTAAATCGTCATGATAGAGCATCAAGGATGACATGAAACTGACCTGGTTTGTACTCAATTTTGATGTCAAACAATTGGAGTTGCTCTTCCCATCAATGATGTTGACTCTTCATGTGTTCCAAGTATAAGGTTTGCAACAATGGTTTGTGATCGGTTTGCATGATCACTTGTTTCCTTGAGAGATAATGCCTCCATACCTTGGTGGCATATTCCATTGCAAATTTTTCCTGATCTCAAGTAGAGTAATTTCTTTTAGTTGTAGTTAGTCGATGAGACACAAAGGCAATGGGATTTAGTCCATTTGGGAATTTGGAATTTGGCTCCAATTGCAAAGTTAGAAGCATGAAAATCAACCACATAAGGTAGCTAATGAACATATGGTTGAAGGATGGGTCTTGAAGACACCATATGATTCAACTTTTGGAATAATTTTCATGTTTGGTGGTCCATTGGAAGCTCAAGTTCTTCCACAAGAGGTCAATCAATGGTGCAGCCACATGAGCATAATAATGAATGAATTGTTGGTAAAAATTGGTAAACCCATTAAATGCCCATACTTTTGTACCATCCTTCAAAGTAAGCCAATCAGTAATGGCCTTGATTTTATCCTCTTCCATCTTGATCCCTTCCAATGAGATCTTGTGACCCAAGAAGGTGACATCCTTCTGCCAAAAAGCACACTTTGATTTCTTGCAATAAAATTTCCATTTTCGTAGTCGTCTAAGGACTTCTTGCACGTGATTCTCATGTTCTGCCTCTGTCTTGCTATAGATTAAGATATCATCCAAGAACACAACCACGTACCAAGGTATGGAATGCAAATGATGATTTCTACCATCCGCCATCATCAATCTACTTCTAATTATTGGTTTGATAGGAATACCCAATTCTTTTACTACTTGCATAGACATGCAATTCTTTGAATTTCTAGAATCAACCAAAATCCTACAACCTCTATTAGATATCATAACTTGCAAGTGAAACAAACTTCCATAGGTTGAGCCTTCAATCCCATTGGAACTAATCAAGCTCCTAATAAGTGGCTCAAAATCTCCTATTGGGATTCCTTGTTTCCTTGATCTTTCCGCTCCACAAACTCCATCTAGGCAACTTGTCGAGATTGCATATTCTTGAATGGACATTCAACAATGCAATGTCCCAATCGGCGACAATAAAAAAACCACCATTTTGTCACAATTTCTCTCTATCTATAGTGCCAAGTGGTCTTTGTTGAATGGCATCAATCTCCATTGGTACCGGCTCCTCCATCCATGTGTAGTGTATTAGTAGGTTCTGTACAGGTCGAGGTCAAGGTCAAGACCAAGTTGTTACAACCAAGGAATCAAAACGTTTGGCCAACTGCATGGCTTCCTCCAAGTATTGTGGCTCTTGCATGGTTACCTCTAATTTGGTTCTTGACTTCAAGTCCCTTACAAATTGATCCAAAGCTCCACCTTATAGGATATCTAGAATTTGCATGATGTAACTTCTTATAGATTCAATCTGTTTCAATTCTGCCAACCTATCCCCTACACCTTGTGTGGCATTTATAGCTTGGAACCAATTAATTATGCACTCTTGAATTTTGCACACGTCAAGATTGGTGCAACAAATTTTTGTTCAGCTTGCTCCACTTGAAATCTCCACCATAGCTTTGCTACTCCATCCAATTGGCTAGAAGCTAAGAGAATTTGTTTTTGCTCGTCTTGGAGATTTGTAACTTCAAAATAACATTCACAATCAAACACAAAATTATCCACTACACTTGGGAGATTCTTGCCTTCAAATGCCTTGGTTTTAGGGAATCGGATTTGCTCTTCTCCTTCTCAAATTGGTACTCTCTCTACGTGCTCATGTCATCAAAGATCTTGTTCATCCAACAATTGAGTAAGATGCTAGATTTGTTGTTGCATAGCAAGGATAACATTGGGCATTTCCGCCATAGTTGGCTACTCTATCACACCACCCCTAATCTATCTAATTAATTAACACATAGAAGTAATATATCCACTGTTCTTCATAAGTTACCACAGGAAGCACTAAGGGTTCCATAGATATGGTGATCATATGCAGAAAATCTTGTCCAAAGTGTGAGGTGATGAATTGCGTGAAATGATGCTTGGGTAGTACTTGGACATGGAAATCCCAATGGTTTGGTGGAAGTGGATTTTGTGATCCATAAATTCTATCCATCCCATTCCTGCTCTGATACCAATATAAAAGATCAAGACCGAGGAAAGAAATAGTAGAATGGCAACTCACATTGGGACACTTGAATAGAAAAACTCCAAATACTTAGCATGAGCTTTGGCTTTGGTATTTATAGGTAGCATACAAGGCCCTTGAGAAGCTTCTCAAGAAGCTTCCTTCTAGAAGCCGCCTACTTAGCGTACAAGCTAAGCTAGTTAGAAGCTTCCTTCTAGAAGCTACCTGCTTGGGGTGCAAGTTAAGCTAGTCAAGAAACTTCCCAAGAAGTTTTTTAGATTCTTTTGGAATATTCTGGGCTAATTTGGCTTATTCTCTACTTTGTTAACTCTACTAACTACATCATTGAACTCCATATTATTACACATTGGATATTGTGAGGAGAAGTGAAGTTTATATTGAAATGCCTAATCATTCTATGTGAAACTAAAGAATGTTAGGCATGTTCTGGGCTTGAAGAGGGATCTAATCTCAATTAGGCAACTTGATAGTGAAGGGTATGTCACAACCTTTGTGAGTGGTTCATGGAAAATCACCAAAGGCATTATGGTGGTTGCATGGGAGAACAAGTTGAGGATTCTCTACATGACCAACAAAACCAAGGACACGGTCGCACTTGCAAACATAGTATTAAATGGTAATCTCTAGTATTGCAAGCTTGGGCATATGAGTGAAAAATGCATGAAGGTGATGATGAAGAAGGACAAGCTACCAGATTTGAAAATCATTGATGTAGGTTGTTGTGAAGATTGCATATTTGGGAAACAAAAAAAAGGTTAGTTTCTTCGAGGGTGGAAGAGCATTCAGGATAGGGAAGCTACAACTTGTACACATAGATGTGTGGGCTCCTTCTCCTGTTGCATCTCTTGGGGGTTCACAATATTACATCACCTTCATAGATGACTCAACTAGGAAGATTTGGGTATATTTGCAAAGTAGAGTTATTTGCCACTTTCAAGAAGTAGAAAAGCTTGGTAAAAAATGAGTCTAGTGCAAACCCACAATGACTAAGATTTGACAATGGTGGTGAGTATGATAGTAGTGAGTTCAAGTAATTTTGTGTAGTACATGGAATAAGAATGAAGAAGACCTTAATGAGCACACTGCAACAAAATGGAGTGGTTGACCGCATGAATCAAACTTTGAATGAAAGAGCTAATGAGGATCCATGCAAGTCTGCCCAAGGTGATTTGGGCTGAAGCAATCGACGCTACATCATACTTGATCAACAAAGGTCCATCAGTCCACTTGACCATAAGCTGCCTAAAGAAGAGTAGACAAGAAAATTGGTGAATTGGTTGCACTTGACAGTCTTTGGGTGAGTCTCTTACTTGCATGTCAATACATAGAAAAGGAAAAAATTAGATGCAAATTCCAAGAAGTGTTTCTTCATTGGATATGGTGCAGATGACTTTGGGTATAAGTTTTGGGATGTAGAGAGTAAGAAAATCATCAAAAATAAAGATGTGTATCAATGAGTGTCTTCTTCACAAGGATGGAAACACTTTGGATTTTGATAATGTAGATGAGCAAAGCAAAGCAAAAAATCAGGTTGAGTTGCAAGACATAACAAAAGATGATGTTATCATAAGGGTTCAGGGAAACCTTGAAAGCTCAAAAATGACTCTATCACAACCTCAACCATGTGCACTGCAGTTGAGGAGATCTACCAGAATCAAAAGACCACCAACAAGGTATTCTCTCTCTCTAGATTACTTGCTATTGATAGATGGAGGTGAACCAAAATGTTATGAAGAAGCTATGCAAAGTGAAGACTCAATAAAGTGAGAGTTTGCCATGAAGAACAAGATGAGGTCCTTGGAGAAGAATCAAATTTGAGAGTTTAGCTTACTACCAAAAGGCAAGAAGGCATTACATAACAAGTGGGTCTAAAAGGTAAAAGGAACACAATGATAGCAAATAGTACAAGGCAAGGTTAGTTGTGAAAGGATTTTGGGCACCAAGATTACGGCACAAGAAATTTGACAAGTTCATGATCAATAATAGATTCACAAGATGTCAAGAGTATCATTGCTATTATCTCAAGATGTTGGATAATAGTTTTATCATCTTACTTCTATATGTTGATGACATGTTGATAGTTGGACCTCATATACTAGAGTGGAGAGATGTAAGAAAGAGTTATCAAGAGAGTTTCTGATGAAGGACATAAGTGCAGCAAAGTAGATACTTGAGTTGAAAATTGACAAGGATAGGCTGGCTAGAACGCTAAAGCTCTCTCAAGGTAGCTACATTGGAAAGGTGCTAGAAAGGTTCAACATGACATATGCAAGTCATGTGAAGACACCTTTTGCAAGTTACTTTAAGCTATCAAAGGAACAATCGTCCAAGGATGATGAAGAGCTGAATGTTATGTCAAAGGTACCATATGCTTCAATTGTAGGCATCCTAATGTATGCAATGACATGTACTAGACCAGATATTGCACATGCGATGGGAGTTTTGAGCAGATACATGGCCAATCTAGGAAGACAACATTAGGAAGTCTTCAAATGGATTTTTAGATATTTAAAAGGTACCAAAGATATAGGTTTGTGTCACAATAGAGGAAGCCATACACTACAATGGTTTGTGGATGTAGACCTGGGAGGTGAGATAGATACCAAAAGAAGCACCACATGGTATGTTTATACCATAGGTGGAATAATATTGAGTTGATTCTCATAGTTGCAAAAAGTTTATCACTTTTTCCACAACTAAGGCACAATATGTTGCAATTATAGAAGCTAGTAAGGACATGATTGGGTTACAATTATAAAGGAGCTAGGCAGAGAGAGAAATTGTAATTTTTTATTCTCAAACATTCAAAGTGCCATTCACTTAGCAAAGAATCCAATATTCCATGATAGAGAAAAACACATACAATTGAGATATCATTTCATTTGGGAGTTACTTGAAGATGGGAGTTTGTCACTTGAAAAGATTCAAGGTGCTAAGAACTTTGCTGATATGTTGACAAAGATTTTCACTTTTGAGAATTTAAGGCTATTCATAACATCAATTGGCCTCCAATGAAAACTAGATAATAAGGTTGCACAAAGTATGTAGATCAAGCACCGGAAGTTTACTATATCTTCTTTGAAAGACATATAGTCAAGAAGCATCAATCTCCATGTGGGAGAGTTGTTAGGTTGTAGAGCCTAATTTGTCCAATTATCCCATCTTTGATGCTTAGATCAATGGCTCAAATCATCCATGGGGTATATTGTCCAGGGTTGAGATAGATGTTTGACTATCCAAGGATATCGGGGTGACATTGTGAGTGTGTTTTGGGTCCCTTTGTGTGTGCAACTATAGAAGGTAACCTTATGACCTGCAATGCAAGGTTTTCAATAGGTGAATAGAGGTGTGGTTGTGGAAAAAGAATTAGTGGAAATTTTTGGTAACTTTGATTGGCATGAAGTTGGTTACTCAATGTTTGTGTTTTTTATCAAACAAGCAAGAGTTAAATTGGAGAAGGGCGGATCAAGATAAACAAAATAACAGATTGGACAAGGAAAGAGTTGGTTGGGGTAGAGCTTTTGGGTCATGTAATACTCCGAGGACAAGAGAAGATAGAAAACATAGATTACACACTCAACATTTGGTGCCCCCAAAGGAGCACCTTCTCTTTATTATATAGACAAAGAGGATCTCCTCCAAGGAAGCTCCACCATAGGATTAGGCACACCAATAGGTGACATGTCATCAAGCTCCACCCTTGGATTACTTACTTGGATGGCTCACATGTCGGTCTAGGTCCTATCTGGCTGGTCAAACAAGCTTTGACCGGAGGAAATCTTTTAGGGAATCTTCCTATAAGAGTCTCAAAATCACGTAAGGTACCATTGGAAAGCCCTCGATGAGACAAACCAAGGGGGAGGGAATGCCAGCCTTTCCTCCATTGGGGAGGAGGGGAGGGGGGGAATATGCACATTTTCAAGGCCTAATTCATCCGTTTAGGCCTCTGAAATTGCCTTCAAAGATTTCAGGCATATTTCTATTCTTACTCTATTAGCAGAAGTCCCCTTTTGGTGAAACCTCTTTCTGATTTGTTTATTCCATCATGTGTAACATCCTTCCAAATGTTACCAAACCAATTCTCACCTTTAAATCATATGTCTAGCTATTGATTCTGAGGTTCTCAAGTCTATTTTGGTTTCTGCTCTATTAGTAGAAGTACTCTTTTGGTGATACTTCTATCTGATCTATTTTGACCATCATGTATAACATCATTCTAGATATTACCAAACCAAATTTCAGATCTAGATCATATAGCTAGCTCGTGGTATTACAGGTCATCTCTATTATTTGTATTGGGAGGGAGTAAAAATCTTGGATTTGTGTTGTCATGAATGTAAGTGCAAGTGACTCTAAACCACATTAATCCTTGTGCACTTATTGATGTGTGTGAGCATATTTTCTTCACTTTTCTCTTTTCTCTCGCAATATGTTTTTCCTTCCTATGCAAGGTTGATCTCAATAGTTGATGACTGACATAAGAGAACAGATAAATCAATAGAGATTCCCCACAAGCACCCCTTACATCCCACCTCACCAATGCCCTACACAATCATGACTTGGTCATGGTTAGTTTAACAAAACATCAAGGGCAAGCTAGATGCTTATGCATGAGAGCCAAGGCCACCTCTTTGCCTATCTTCCTAGACCCACTCCATACTCCAACCCTCTCTCTACAAGCACCACCAGACTCTTACTCTTGGCTCCACTCTATGGATCCCTTTTAGGCTTTGCTACCATGCTTACCTCATCCACATATGTACACAAAGATCTCCCTCTGCTATCTTGTTGGCTCCACACTTTCTATACTCCTATGTGCCATCTTGGCAAATGACCATGAGAGAGATGTCTCTACTTGGACCCTGCCAACTCTCTTCCCTTAGTGGAATTTACTTCTTCTTGCTCATGCAAGCACATCCAGACACCAAGAGATTGCCTCTTAGAGTCATCAATTTCTCTATGGAGATTAGCCAACTTTATAAGAGTACACTATTTGGACTCAAGCAACCACCAGATAGCTCATAGAGTCTCCACATGCTCATGCTTCACCTCTAGAGCATTATTTCTTATGTCATTCCTTGATGCTTGGCCATGTAAGGGAGTGTTGGTGGGCCATTCAAGCACTATAATCCTCTAAACAAACCCCCTTCTCTATAGATACATTATCAACCCTAAAAGATCTTCATCCATCAGCCTCATATGACCTTCCTTCTTTTGTCCATGACTACCACCCAGATGAGGAGCTATAGCTTATAGAGCACTTCCTGATCACATATTACTCCACTCTCCATGTTCCTTAGTAGTTGCTCCTTCAGGGTTAGTTTTTGAGCATTTTTTTGATATTGTCTCACCTAGGATGTGCTAGACTCTAATACCAATAGCTAGACATATTATCTAGAGGTGAAAATTGGCTTGGTAACATCTAGAAGGGTTTTATAGATAATCAACTAAGTAGATCAGATAGAGGTGTCACCAAGAGAGTACTTATACTAATAATGAAAGAGCCAAAAATAGTTTGAAAATTGTAAAGCCAATTTATAAGGCCTAAATGGATAAATTAGGCCTTGAAAATGTGTGGGTTTTGATCCTAAGAGGAGAAAAGGCTAGCTTTCCCTCCCTACCCTTGGTTTGCCTCATTGAGGGCTTTCTAATGGTACCCATGCAATTTTGAGATTCCTAAAAGAAGATTCCTAAAAATATTACTTCCAATCAAAGCTTGTTTGACCAACCAGATAGGACCAAAATTGACATGTCATCCATGCACACAACTAATCTAAGGGTATAGCTCCCTGTAAGGTCATCTATCCATGTAACTGATCCAAGGATGGAGCTTCCTTTGAAGGAATCCTCTTTGTTATATAATAAAGTCAAGATGCTCCTTTGGGGCATCGGAAGATTAAGTGTGAAGCTTGTGTTTCTTCTCTTGTATTTCTCTTAAGGTCTCTTATCCTTGGAAGATTACACAGACTCAAGCTTCCTCCTTCTCTTTTATTTTTTCCAATGTATTGCCTTCCTCTAGGTGCTACTCATTTTTTTGGCGCATCTTGTTTCCTTGCTCTATCTAAGGAGACTGTTGGTGTTTGCCCCATCACCATAGGGGATATTTTCCTATGATTGGTCTGATGTAGCATATATTTATAGTTCCTCCATTCCTTTTCATCTGATCTATCTCCTCATCAATATGCTATAGCCACACCAAGTGGTTGTGAGAAATGTAACAATATGGAGTTTAGCAATGTAGTTAATAAGGCTAACAAAGTAAAGAATAAACCAAATTAGCCTAGAATATTCTAGAAGCATCTAGGAAGCTTCTTGGGAAGCTTCCTATTTATTTAACCTGCACCCCAAGTAGGTAGCTTCTAGAAGCTTCCAACTAGCTTAGCTTGCATGCCAAGTAGGTGGCTTCTAGAAGGAAGCTTCTTCAAAAGCTTCCTAGTTAACTTGGCTTGCACTCTAAGAAAGCGGTTTGAGGAAGCTTCTTGAGAAGCTTCTCAAGGGCTTTGTATAATACCTATAAATACCAAAGCCAAAGCTCATGCTAGGCATTTGGAGTTTTCACTCATTCAAGTGTCCCAATGTGAGTTTCCATTCTCTTATTTCTCTCATCGGTCTTGGTCTTTTACATTGGTATTAGAGCAGGAATGGGATGGATGGAATTTATGGACCACCAAATCCACTTCCACCAAACCATTGGTATTTTCATGTCCAGATATTACCCAAGCATCATTTCACACAATTCATCACCTCGTGCTTTGGGCAAGATTTTCTACATATGATCATTGTGTTTGAGGAACCCTTGATACTTCAGATTGTAACTTATTGAGAATGATGGACATGTTGCATCTATGTGCTAATCAATTAGATAAATCCAGAGAAGTGAGATAGAGTAATAGCTATTGCAGAAATACCAGACATTATCCTTGTGATGCAGCAACAAATCAAGCACCTTACTTGATTACTAGATGAACGAGATCAGCAACAACAAGAACATATAGAGAGAGCGCCAATTTGAGATGGAGAAGATTGCATTCAATTTCCAAAACCCAAGGTGTTTGAAGGTAAGAATCTTTTGTGCACAATGGAGAATTTGTATTTGACTATGAACGTTACTTTGAAGCCACCAATCTTCAAGATGAATGGAAACAAATTCTCTTGGCCTCTACCTAATTAGATGGTGTGGCAAAACTCTGGTGGCAATTTTTGAGTAGAGTGAGTTGAACAATAGATTGTTGCACCAATTTTGACATGGGCAGAATTCAAGGATGCATTATTGGATCTGTTTCAAACTATAAATGCCACCCAAGCCGCACGAGATAAATTGGCGGGGTTGAAGCAAGTTGGCTCAGTAAGGAGCTACATCACACAATTTCAGAACATCATCATGCAAATTCCAAATATACAAGAAGGTGAAGTTCTAGATTGATTTGTACGGGGATTGAAGTCACAAACCAAATTGGAGGTGACCATGCGTGCGGTGTCGTCGAGAAAATAGCCCACATGTACCCTTGAGGCTTTTGGTGTGATAAATTTTCTTTTCTCTTCTTGTTGTTGTAAGGAACATAGACTTCTATCAATATGTCTCTCGTGTGGTTTATGTTACCCTGCTGCGGGAGATATTTCCTATATTATTGTGCAGCCCGGAAAAAGTTATATTGTTATTAGCTCAAGGAGTCTTTGAATGTGGCTTGAGCCAAGAAATAATATGGGGTTACATAAGCTCAAGTTTGGTTTCGAGAGAAATGATTGTGTTTGGAGGAGAAGGGCCGGACAGGGACAAGGAGATTTCACGAGGAAAGAGTTTATGTTTGGGGGAAAAAAAGGAAGATTTTTTTGAGAGGGATTGGGCTGCAGAGGAATTACGGGAAAAAAAAGCCTGGCTGTGAAGGGGCTTGAGTGTGCAGGACCAGGTGAAGGAAATTTTCGCAGGTCTGTTAGGGCTTGAGATTTCAGGGCAGAAGGTGTTTTTTGAAGGAAATTTTTGCAGGACTGTGATGGGTTTGGTGAGGTTCATGAAGGAAATTTTTGCAGGAACGGAAGGGGCTTGAAAGTGCAGGATCAGGTGAAGGAAATTTTCGCATGTCTGTTAGGAATTGAGATTTCAGGGCAGAAGGTGTTCATGAAGAAAATTTTTGCAGGAATGTAAGGGGCTTGAGTGTGCAGGACCAGATGAAGGAAACTTTTGCAGGTCTGTTAGGACTTGAGATTTCAGGGCAGAAGGTGTTCATGAAGAAAATTTTCGCAGGAATGTAAGGGGCTTGAAAGTGCAGGACCAGGTGAAGGAAATTTTTGCAGGTCTGTTAGCGCTTGAGATTTCAGGGCAGAAAGTGTTTTTTGAAGGAAATTTTCGCAGGACTGTGATGGGTTTTGGTGAGGTTCATGAAGGAAATTTTCGTAGGAATGGAAGGGGCTTGAAAGTGCAGGACCAAATGAAGGAAATTTTTGCAGGTCTATTAGGACTTGAGATGTCAGGGCAGAAGGTGTTCATGAAGAAAATTTTCGCAGGAATGTAAGGGCTTGAAAGTGCAGGACCAGGTGAAGGAAATTTTGCAGGTCTGTTAGGGCTTGAGATTTCAGGGCAGAAGGTGTTTTTTTTGAAGGAAATTTTTGCAAGAATGTGAAGTGGTTTGGTGAGGCTGCAGGAAGACAATTTTTGTAGGACTGTGAAGGGGTTTGTGAGGACTGTGAAGGGGTTTTGTGAAGGCTGCAGGAAGATAATTTTCGCAGGAATGTGAAGGGGTTTGTGAGGGCTGCAGGAAGACAATTTTTTGCAGCAATGTGAAGTGGTTTGGTGAGGTTGCAGGAAGACAATTTTTGCAGGACTGTGAAGGGGTTTGTGAGGGCTGTAGGAAGACAAATTTTGCAGCAATGTGAAGTGGTTTGGTGAGGCTGCAGGAAGACAATTTTTGCAGAAGTGAAGGGTTTGGATAGAGGAACAATGAGGGCAGGAATTTTTGAGTTGGACAGGAAAGGATTTGGCAGGAGAGAAATTCTCAAGAAGTGAAGAGTTGGACAGGAGAGAGAAGTGGCAGGAATTTTTGAGTTGGAAGGAATGGAGCATGTGCAGGAGAGAAGTGCTGGGACAGAAGGAAAATTTTTGCAGGAGGACTGTTAGGGCTTGAGAGTGCAAGGCAAAACGTTTTTCTTCTCAAGAGAGTGAAGGACTTGCAGGAGAGAGAGGGCTGGGAGAAAGAAAAATTTTGCAGGTCTGAAGGGGATTTTTTGCATAAGTTGCCGATGGGTAATCTCCCAAAGGTGAGGATAGGAGTGAAGAAGGAAGATATTATTTAATTTTTTTGGGAAATGTTGTGAAGAGTGACTGAACAGGCAGTGATAGGAGCTAGTCAAGAAGAAGAGGAGAATTTTGAAGTGGATCAGCTCATCTAGAGCAAGGACAAGAAAGGATTTGAAGTTGGTTGGCCTGTCTGAATGGAGTGAATCTGATCTACAAAACATGGCATAGGAGAATGAAGAGGTTCGGAGGGTGAGTTGCCTTGTCTGCTGTCGGACAAAGCATATGTGAAGTGCCAGGCTGAGTTGATGAGCAGTTGCAACCTTAGGCAGGCATTGTCTTGACTAGAACTATTTGACTTATCCAACCTTGTGAACTTTGTTGTTGAAAATCCTGTGAATGATGAGTCTTGGAAGCAGATTTGTGTTATGAATTGTGACTAGAGTTGAGGAAAACTCTATTCCAGGAGCTCTGTCGTGCGTATATACATCGCTACACAACATACATCGCTGTCAACATCATACACTATAAAAGCACAACTCACACATAAGTCATACATAGACTCTAAAGTGCCACAATAATCAGATTGCTTAACATTCTCAACTCAACTCAACTCAGATCAGTACTTGATCTGTCACTCTATAAACTGCCAACAACTGGGCACTGATTACAGTCAAGCCACACCCACTCAAGCATAGAGAATCCAGGTGACGCTCGCCGGCCTCTGTCCACCATAGCCAGGAACTCGAAGGCTCAACATCAGAGAAGTGAGCTCTCTGGAGCTCACTTCAAAACTATACCCCCTGGACTCGAGCTAGCCCTGAAACCCTAACGGTCCCGCTGACGGCACACTTGACGGTGCAAACGGTGGGCAGTGACGGTGGGCCCCACCGTGAAGTCAGTACCCCGAACACAAAATCTAACCGTCGGAAAGTAGTCCCTGAGAAACAGCTAGAATAACTCTAACTACCATCACTGGAACTCCAGTGTCCAAGCATCTAGATGCGGAACTACAAATGGCGTGACAGCTGTCGTGCGTATATACATCGCTACACAACATACATCACTGTCAACATCATACACTATAAAAGCACAACTCACACATAAGTCATACATAGACTCTAAAGTGCCACAATCGCCCCCCTAGCTGGCGGTTAGGTCCCTCTAACTCCAGATAGCCATCTACTCTAAGTATATGGTATACCCTCTAATGGGCAAAGATCAGGAGGCCGGGTGCTATGGAGCCCCATCATTAGTCGCCTGTCTGCAATCTATACCATATAAAGAATGAACTAGCTATAGGTCAAGTACATCTAGGACATAACCACTGTCCTTGAGGAACCACCGTGAGGGGAGGAGTCATACATGCCATATGCCATCCTCTCGAACAGCTATCACACACTAACATAGTAGCAGCTCCACCAGAAGAGCCACATAACATACACCTCAAGCCTGCACGTACAAGTGCCAAGCTTGGGTCCATAGTACCATCAATGTTTGGGAGGTGGCATGGCGCACAATTGCGCACATGATCCTTCCAAACAACACCATCATGTCCTTCTAACACAAGGACTCCAGATGGCAAAACCTTGCACACTCTCAAGATAGTGCGGCCTGTAGAAACATCAAGTGTCGTCGGTGCTGTCTGCTATAGATATACATAGTCGCTTGGATGAAATCAACGGATCGAGGGTCTATAACCTCCTCCTCGAATGGTAGCATAGCGTAAAGTATCTCTATGCTGAGCAATCGCCAAGTTCTCAAAGGCCATCGGCATCACTCTCCGAAAGATCTCTGCCCGCTGAGAACATGCGCTCATCCATACATCGGGGTCATCCAAGTCCAAAACTACAGTAGCATCTCGATGAATGGCTGCAGGTAAATCTGGATCTCGTCCATAGAGTAGAAAGTATGGAGAGAAGGATGCTAAGGAGGCTTGCCGGCTGAACCGATAGCCCATGGCCAACCAAGGTAACTGGAGATCCCAATCTCCCAAGTGGCCTCTCTGCAAACCATACTTTCACAATCCTCTCTTCACCGTCTGAACCACTCTCTCTGCTAAGCCATCTGCCTCAGGGTGATCTCGGGATGTAGTACGATGATCAATCAAAGCCTTGTCACACAAGACCTGAAACTCTCCCAAGAACTTTGTACCCTGATCAGTCAAAACCTCAGCTGGTGCACCAAAATGACTAAGAACTCGATCCAGGAACGAGTAAGCTGTCCCTTCACTAGACTTGTCAGGAAGTGCCACCAACTCAATCCACTTGGAGAAGTGCTCCACCATCACCAAAACATACCGATGATGTCTCATAGTCAGCGGTAAAAGTCCAGCGAAGTCCAAACTCCAACGGTAACCCAATCCCATGATAGGTAATGGGTGTAACTGTGGCGTAGGAGCATTGAATGATGCTTTAACTCGGTCACAAACCACACATCTGGCAACAAACTGCTGTACCTTGGTCTGCATACCGCGCCACTAATAATGACTCTGGAGTAAGCTATATGTACGCTTTACTCCAAAATGTCCTAGCTCCTCATGAGCATGACGGACCAACTGTGGTCTCTGTGATGGAAGTGGTACTACTCGCACTCTACCATCCTCCCATACATGCAAAAGGTGTCTACCCTCCAATCTGAACCGTCTGGCTCGCTGAAGAACACGGTCTCTCTCCTTGGCCCCAACTGTGCCACCCACAACACCAGTGCAAAGATAGTCCATCACTAAGACATCATCATGAATGTCTCGTTGAACTGTACCAATATCTTCACTCTCTGGATCTGTGACCTCAATAACTCCTCCTGTATGCGCTGAGAGAGATACCACCAATGTCTCTGCAAATATACACAGAAAGGCTGATGCATGCCAACCTGGCACCATCTCCTCATCTGTCTCACCATGCCAACGTGCTCCGGTCTGATCCTATTGGCTGGGACATGGGTTTCTACTCAACCCATCTGCATCACGGTTCACCACTCCAGGTCTGTGAACAACCGTGAAATCATACTCCTGTAAAATCAAAGCCCATTGTGCAAGCTTCCCGGAAAGCTTGTCGGACTCCATCAACCACTTCAGCGGCTGATGATCAGTGATGAGAGTGAAGGGGTTACCAAATAGGTAACATCGGAAATGTGCTACTGCCCAAACTGCTGCCAAGCACTCTCCCTCATATGAACTATACTTCACCTCCGCTGAATTGTTGGAGCGACTAGCATAGGCCACCACAAACTCCTTCTCCTCATCATCATGTTGGGTGAGCACCGCTCCAAGCCCCAATATACTCCAATCAGTGTGAACCTGAAATGGTCGTCCCCTGATCGGTCTCCTCAAAATAGGAGCAGATGTCAACCTCTCCTTGAGCTCTACAAAAGCTCTCTCCTGCTCATCTCCCCAACACCATTCCTGTGTAAGCTTGGTCAGCTTCGTCAAGGCCTTGGCAATGGCACTAAATCCTCTAACATAGCAGCGATAGAAGTTTGCCAACCCAAGGAATGCTCGCACTCTACTCACATCCGTAGGCCGAGGAATACGTGCAAAAGCCTCTACCTTGGTCTGCTGAACACCAAGTCCTCCGGGGTAGATAGTGTGACCCAAATACTCAACCTGCTCACGGAAGAACCTACACTTCCCAGGATGTAATTTGAGTCCATGAGATCTCAACCTCTCAAACACCTCCAACAACTGTCTCTCATGCTCCTCCACAATAGTGCTATACACCAAAATGTCATCAATATAGCACCGAGCAAAATCCAGTCCAGCTAGGATCCTATCCATGACCCTCTGGAACTCAGCGGGAGCGTTCTTTAACCCAAATGGTAAGAACCTCCACTGATATAACACATCCTTGCCGTGAGGATCAATAGCCCAAAATGCTGTCTTGGACTTATCCTCCTCCTTGATTGGCAACTGATGATATCCCGCTTGAAGATCCAAAGTACTGAAGACCTTTGCATGCCCAATTGCATCAAAAATCTCCTCCGGTGTAGGCATGGCATACCGATCAGCCCTGGTCTGTCGGTTGATAGGACGGTAATCTCCACACATCCGCCTATCTGTATAGTTGCCATGCATATCCTTCTTGGCTGGCATCACTATCGCTAATGCATACTCTCCATGTGAAATCTCCACCAAACCAGCCTCAAAAAGGTCACTACTCCGGCTCTGAATCAATGTCCTCTCCATCTCACTATATCGATAAGGACGTCGGAAAATAGGTGTGTTGCTAGTCAGCTCAATCCGTACACCAAGTCCCTTCAGAGCACCCAAATCCTTCATACTGAAGGCAAAACAACTCGTGTGACTCCTCAAGAACCTCCAAACCCTCCGTCTTTCCTCTCCAGTAAGCTTGGGTCCAAGATCTGGCTCCCAAGTATCCTCTGTAACTGTAGTAGGAGTGGAAGACGTACTGACTGGTTGCTACACTGGGCCCTTGGGAGCAATAGTGTCATGCTCCCGACCACTAGAGGTCCCAACCTCTGTGTGAAAAACTCCCTCCACTCTGGCTGCAAGCTCCATACGTCCTCTGGCTGCATCCCATGTGGACCAAGGGTGTAATCCAAGTAGCCCACGCTCACCTGGATGGACTCCAAGTAGACCACTCTCCCTAGTAGCTACTGGATGTGTCCCAAGAATACCATGTCCACTCGGTCCATCGCCCCCAGCATGTGCTTGAATCGTCTCGATAGGCACAGGGCTCACAAGTGTCCGAGTGGTGATGCCTATCAAGCGCATCCTACGCTGCTCTGCCAAACCAAGGCTCACAATCCAGGTCAAACAGTTCAGGTCCATAGCCTGACCTAACACCTAACGCCTGGATGCCTCTAACACTACTGGAATAGCGGTAATACCGGTGCGAAAACCCATCACCCGCTCTCTCTCATCAGCATTGGGCTCCACCAACTGCTGTAACTGTGAGTCCCAAACAAGTCCAGGTCCTCCCTCTCAAAAAGCATGAGAGCCTGGGAAACTCATGAGTGTGGGAAATGCAGCTCTAGGCTGTCCAACTAGGTTCACCACTGCCATGGGTGACCTATCAGCCACTACCACTGTCTGAGACTGACGCCCAACATCCAAGATATCATCAACAAGAATGTGATCCAGTCGCTGAATCCCATCATAAGCACGCTGTAGAACCTCTCTGGGTAAGAGGTTTGTCCACCAAAGACGAAGACGATGAGCCCGTGATCCCACTCTGGCTGCATCTAACAATGGAATGTTCTCCAAAAGGTAAGCTGGAGAAACAGACTGATGAACCTGGAGATGTCGTAATATCCGTAACATCTCCCAAAACACACCAGAACGAGGATCCTGAAGACCCAAACCGCGGCCCGCACGTGTATGTCCCTGACATGGCCATCCAGAAATCACCAAGTGAACAGGCCCATGTCTCTCTAGGTCATGCGCCCCCAGTAAGGAAATGTCTCCTGGTAAGGCCTTCTGGTAACCTCTGACTGCTGACATCGGTAATAACTCCGGATACCAATAAGCCAAGTGTGCCACATGATGTAGAGAGACTCGCCTAGCAGTCTCATCTCTCTCTACATACAAGTACCTCTGTACTCGGATACCCGCATGTAACACCGCAGCTAGTCCGGTGCTGATCCCACCAAACAACTCTAATAGACATATCCCCTCTACTGGATACTGCCAAGCAATGAGTGTGGTATCCAGAGGTGTCAAAGCAATCGCCTCTGGAGGCTCATCCTCACACTCATCCCCTGATGGAACGAAGGCTCCACTCCAAGCCTGCTGCACCAACTGATCTGCATGTTGCTGCAATGCCTCCTCTGAACTCCACAATGGAACATCCAAGGTGGATGGAACAATCCCACTCGTACTCCATAGCCGAGTGATCTCCTCTGGTACTGGAGTATCCTCTGCATGGGCGTTCCCCTCCAACAAGTCACCAGGCCAAGTAATTGCACCGCTGAAAGCCAAAACTGATGCTGCCATGGTCCCGGACTGTAATGAGCCAAGACTGCCACTACTGAAACGTACTGGTAAGCGACATACCCGTCCCTCACCAGACTGCCAACCAGGTCTATAAGAGGCTGTCTCCTCCCAATAGTCAACACTGAAACCCATAGGGTATAACACTGCTCCCCCAACTAGCACATCATATGACTCAGCTATCGTCGCAATAGCCTGAGCTCTCACCACCGAGCTATCAGTCGGATGACCAGGCTGAACCTGGACAAAAAGCTCTCCACGTGTGATGTACTGTGTCGAACCACCACCAAGAGATGTCTGGATCTGAAATGGACACCTCTCCACATCGGTCTTCCGTAACTCCAGACCAACAACTGCAGCCTTCCCCAACATAAGGGGCTACGCACCAGAGTCTAACAAGACTCTCTGTGGTGTATAGACCTTCCCTGAAGGTCCTACCAAACGAAAGATCCCCCTCTGGTTATCCAATAGGACAACACCAGGTGTAAACCGCGCTCTCTCAAAGGCCGGTCTAGCTGGCAATTCCTCCAGTCTAGCCGCTGCTGCCTGCCATAAACCACTGGTCGCTGAACGGATCCCATGCTCCTCAACCAAGTCAGCTCCACTACCAACCACCTCTGCTCTAGTAGTAGGAACTGCACCATCCCTACTCTCACACAACGTGGCAGCCAACCGGAACACTGGGGCTGGGTCAACTCCCAATGTAAACATGTCACTGGCTGAAAATAAAGGATGCCGCATAATCAGCTGAGCCGCCCCCAACATCATGCTAGACTCAGTCTGTGTAGTAGCAAGTGGCTGACTAGCAGGTACTCCATCACCACCTACCACACCTACACTGGGATGTCTAGGAACCATGGATGTCGTCTGCAATGCCTCAGATAGCGTGAAAGACTGGGGAAGTCTGACCTGTCTCCCAACCTCTCCTCTCTATGGGTCCAACTCCACTGATGCTCCTCTAGGCTCTGGAGCACGTACTGCACTCCTAGTCACTGCTGCAGATGCATCCACCTGTGCTGCTCCGCACATGAAGTCCAAAGCATCTCTATCACCAGCATATGAGGTGGAAGCCTCAGCACCCGAATCTGATCTCCTTTGAGCAATAGCCATACTAGCCAATCTCTGCTCCAACTGCTCAATCCGAGTAGCCATAGCTGTGTCAGAAGTAAGGGCAGGTACTGCACCCCTACTAGGTGTAGATCCTCTACCACCACCTCTACCACCTCGTCCTCCATGAACTGGAGCTCCTCTACTACCTGTCATAGCAGCCCTACCACTCCGTAACTCCGGGTGTAGGTCAAAACACCGGTCACTAGTATGACCAAATCTATGGCAGTGCTCACACTGCCTCTGTGCTGGCTGTGATGCACCAGAGGTATCAGGTCCGCTGCCCTGAGTACACTCTCTCCTATGGTGAGGTCCACCACAAGTCCAACAAGCAACACCACCACTCACTGGCTGTTGCTGACCCAAAAATGAGGGTAAGGGTCTAACTCCACTAGGCCCTCCACTCGCTCCATAGGATCTGGGCTGTCCACCCTGTCCGTGAAAACCAACTGGGCATGGTGCACTCTGCTGCACTATAGAAGAAGTCACAACCGTGGATGAGGTCTCTCTACCAAATCCAGCTGTCACCACTCTCTCCTCCACCATGTTGAGCTCAATACGCTCAGCCAAACCAAAGACTACTGCCAAAGTGGGCAAAGTAGCCTGCAACAATGTAGCATCACGAACTCTACGTCGCAACTCCCTGTCCAGTATCCCATACCAAAACTGGATTGCATGGGCCTCAGTAACTCCCTGAGTGAAACTGATCAGCCGCCTCATGCAAGTATATACCTCGCGTAGGCTCTCTCCAGCCTTCCGCTGGAACTCCTGCAAGCTCCTCAGCTTGTCAGTCCGCACTCCCTGGTAGTTCTGCCTCAAACATAGGAAGAACTCCACCATGGGGTTAAACCCCGGTACCACACCACCTCCTGCAGCGGTACCTCCACTCGTAGTAGCACTATCTCCAGCTAGTGCACCTCCACTAGCTCCACCAACACTACTCGAGCTAGAACTCGTAGGTACAGCCGACCTACTCTTGGCCACCGAACCTAAAGTGATGGAGACATAGTGTGGAGACCAATACTGTCTCCATAACTCAATCTCCTCCAAATGAGCTCTCCTGAACTCATGGTAGTCGTCCATCGGTGGACCCTCCAAGTGCTGAAACAACCCCTTCCATGCCATGAAGGGTGTGAACAAAGTCGGGTTCCGTATTTGTTGCAGATCACACCAACTATCGAACTCCTGGATGAAATCATCCAACTCAATAGTACCCACTGTACCAGAGTAACGCCTAGGCCCTTTGGAGGCCCCATAAATCTCGTCCATGTCCCACAACAACGGTGCGGACACACCAAGTGCACTCTCAACTGAATCAGCTCCTGTGTCAAACTCCAACTCAGAGTCAATCTCCTCCCTCACTGGGACCTGAGATACAAGCTGATACCGAGCACCACTCCGAGTAAACCCACTGCGTACTGCAGGGCTAACTCCTCTGGAATCTCCAAAGACCTCCGTCGTGACCACGTAACTGCAACAGCAAACCCGAACCACCAACTGCAACCGCAAGTCGCAACTGCAAGTGCCCCACCAAGTGCCAACACCAACTAGACACCACCCACTAATGTAACTCTAACCGAGATAACTACACTAGGGGAAGGGCAACCTGTAACCTGCCATCATAACACGCACTCTCACGGTCTGCAGGTCATCACTTCCTGCCTCACCGGAGAGAAACAAAGGTAGTCTGACTGGTCATCACTCCAGCCTCACCACCGAGAGCACACCAGAGCACCAACGCTCAAAAGTCAAGGCACCTCACACAAACGTGGTGCACAAACAGGAAGTAGAGAATGGAGGGGATCCAATCACAAGAAATCTAAACAAAAACCCTCCATCTCATAACACAACACGGGACTGACTCTGCCACCATTTGGCATTTGACATAAGAGTAGTTCGTATCTAAGTCCTAAGCTACCAGGATCACCAAGAATGGGATCAAACTGCCTCTCCTAGCCAAAGCTACATGTGTATAGATAACAGTGGCACAATCACTATGACAACAAGTGAAGGTGGACCAGTTGGCTAGGGCACCAGTCTAGGAACAAGAGATCTAGGGGTCAAACCCTGTTGCGCACAATCTAGCAAGAAAGGCAGATTTTGCCAACCAATGACCAAGATCTACACTAAACTAGCTAGCCTCACGCCAGCAAGCTGGCTTTCTGGCCCTTCTAGGCCTTCGTAGCCTCTCATAGCCCACAGCCCTATGCCTCAAAACGCCGAAATTCAGCCAAATGAGGCCTTTCTTGTTGCCACTTCGAACCTCCTCCAAAATTGGCGAAACTTCTCCAAATCTACGAAACTCCTCCAAACTAGCAAAACTTCTCCAAATCTGGTCAAACAGCAAAACTCCTCCAATTCTGGCCCAAAATTTGACGTAAAATCTGACGTAAACCCTAAAGATGGATGTCCGCCAAATCCCCCGCTAACTTTCCACTCGAGCCAAATTGACAAAACGGGTTTTTCCAAATCACAATTTCATGAGAAGAGCTTTCCAACTCCACCTTCAATTTCACTTTCTGAGCCCAACTCGCAGCAAATTGGTCCTGCCTTCACCTCCTGAGCTCAAAATCACAACACTGCTCAAAAATTGCTCCTTCTTTGCTCAAAATTTGGCCAGCGCTTCCGCACACCGTCCGCCTAACTGCCAAATTTGCATCAACTACACGAGCTTCTGCACACTAGGGAAACATAGAACCTGAATCGAGCTACCACGATCCACCGAGCTTGGAGATACCACCAACACTCAACGTTCCTGCACCCAATTTCCCCCTGACTTCACTTCTCTGATGTAATCAGATTGCTTAACATTCTCAACTCAACTCAACTCAGATCAGTACTTGATCTGTCACTCTATAAACTGCCAACAACTGGGCACTGATTACAGTCAAGCCACACCCACTCAAGCATAGAGAATCCAGGTGACGCTCGCCGGCCTCTGTCCACCATAGCCAGGAACTCGAAGGCTCAACATCAGAGAAGTGAGCTCTCTGGAGCTCACTTCGAAACTATACCCCCTGGACTCGAGCTAGCCCTGAAACCCTAACGGTCCCGCTGACGGCACACTTGACGGTGCAAACGGTGCAAAGTGACGGTGGGCCCCACCGTGAAGTCAGTACCCCGAACACAAAATCTAACCGTCGGAAAGTAGTCCCTGAGAAACAGCTAGAATAACTCTAACTACCATCACTGGAACTCCAGTGTCCGAGCATCTAGATGCGGAACTACAAATGGCGTGACAGCTCTTAGTCCGGTCCATGTGAATAGCATATTAAATGATTTGGGTGCCCCGGGTTTATGTTTGGTTAGATCACTCAGTTGTTGTTTCTTTTATTTTATTAAAGGGCCACCTGACCTAGGTCTATGAACTGCCAGATCCTGACCCATAGCTTGAACCTGACGTGAAAATAGAATATGAGACCAGGCAGAGGTAGAAACCATAACACCAGACTTGTATGACAAGATTAACTTTATGAAAGTCAAGGATAAAACAAAACCTTCAAGGAGAGCCAACCTCAGGGAAACTGAAACAACAAGTTCATATAGAGACAAATTCCCGACAATCCAGGAGTAGGGAAGGAATGTCAGTGTACGGAAAAGACCCAAAAGAAGGACAATAGGGAAAAACTAAGCACAAGCAGCCAGGTGCTCGGCGCACTCTCAAGACCAAACGTTCCACACGATAGCGGGAACCACAAAACATAGAAGAAGCCATGCAATTGGTTGAGCACTTTGATTCCTTGGTTGCAACGACTTGGTCTCAACCTTGACTTACACAAGGCCTACTAGTACATTATGCACGCATGGAAGAACCGGCACTAATGGAGATTGATGTTATCGAACGGAGACCACTTGGTACAATGTATAGAGAAAGATTGCGACAAAATAGAGATTGTTTTTATTGTCATCAAGTTGGACATCGTATTGTTGAATGCACACTTAGGAATGGGTAACCTTGACAAGTTGCCTAGATGGAGTTTATGGAACAGAATGATCAAGGAAACAAGGAATCCCAATAGGAGATTTTGAGCCGCCTACTGGGAGCTTGATTAGTTCTAATGGGATTGAAGGCTCGACCTATGCATGTTTGCTTCACTTGTAAGGTACAATATCTAATTGGGGTTGTAGGATTTTGGTTGATTCTTGAAGTTTAGAGAATTGCATGTCTATACAAGTAGCAAGGGAATTGGATATTCCTATCAAGCCAGTGATTGGAAGTAGTTTGATGATGGCGGATGGTAGAAATGGTTCTACATTCTGCACTTGGCATCCTATTACCTTCAAGATTGGGAAGGAGTATTTGGAGTGTATGAGGTTTGTAGTGGCACCTCTACACTATGATATCATTTAGGGTCTACCTTGGCTTGAACATCATAAGGTTCAATTTGATTCGACACAATGACAAATTCAAGTACAACATCAAGATATGAATTTCCGATTAGGTTGTCTGGCACCTTTGAGTAAGACACCTAAGAATGGTCACTCCCAAGATAGGAAGTTTGCCGGAAAGCCAACCATGGAGCAAGCTTGGAAGAGAGATTAGTCCTTGGAAGGGAAATTGGTTAGTAAAGCAGCCATAGAGCAAGCTTTGGAGGAAGATACGTTTTTATTCACGGTGTGGATCAAGCCAATTGCACAAGAATGATCTAAGGAGGGCCAAGAGCCTCATCAAGCAATGGTTGATCGGATAGTTCAGGAGTTTGCAGACGTGTTTCCGGATGATTTGCCAAAGGGATTGCCCTTCAATCAAGGTATGCCCTTCAATCAAGGTATGCCCTTCAAGATCAAGTTATTGCTAGGGAGTTATTGTGAACAACACTTTCAAAGTTTTCGGAGAAGGACTTCATACAACATAGTACCTCTCCTTGGGGAACACCAATACTATTTGTTCCAAAGAAGGATGGAAGACTTTGTTTTTGTATTGATTATCGAGGGCTCAATAAGCAAACCATGAAGAATTCATATCCCTTGCCTCGGATCGATGACTTGCTTGATCAACTAAGTGAAGCATGTTACTTTTCCAAGTTGGATCTTCATAGCGGCTATTGGAAAATTCCTATTGATAGAGAGGATGTGCAAAAGACTACCTTTTGAACAAGGTATGGGCATTTTGAGTGGAGAGTTCTACCTTTTGGACTCACTAATGCTCCAACGGTCTTCATGGATCAGATGCATTGGGTGTTGGATGGACTATTGGATCGGTCCATGGTGGTGTTCTTGGATGACATCTTAATCTATAGTAAGAAAGAGGTAGAACACCTGAATCATGTGCGAGAAGTCCTAAGATGACTATGACAATGGAAATTTTACTGCAAGAAGTTGAAGTGTGCCTTTTGGCAGAAGTAGGTTACCTTCTTGGGTCATAAGATCTAATCAGAGGGAATCAAGATGGAACAAGAGAAAAGCAAGGCCATTACTCATTGGCCTACCCTAGAGGATGTTGCAGAAGTATGGGCATTCAATGGATTGGCCAGTTTTTACCAACGGTTCATCCACTATTATGCTCATGTGGCTGCACCATTGATTGACCTCTTGGTAAAGAACTCGAGCTTCCAGTGGACCACCAAGCATGAAGAAGCATTCCAAAAGTTAAAGCAAAGGGTGTGTTCAAGACCCATTCTTCAACCATATGATCCTCAACTACCTTGTGTTGTTGATTTTGATGCTTCTAACTTTGTAATTGGAGTTCTATTGCAACAAGAATTTCCAAATGGACTACATCCCATTGCCTTTGTGTATCACTGACTAAATATAGCTGAAAGAAATTACTGCACTTGAGATTGGGAACAACTTGCAATGGTATATGCCACCAAGGTATGGAAGCATTATCTCTTGGGAAAACAAGTGATCATGCAAATTGATCACAAGCCATTGTTGCAGACCTTACACATGGAACACATGAAAAGTAAACATCATTAATAGGAAAAGCAACTCCAATTTTTTGACACCAAACTTGAGTACAAACCAGGTTGGTTCCATGTCATCCCTGATACTCTATCATGACAACTTGATTTGAAGTCTCTTCCTCTCATCACGGCGGCAATTATGATGGTGTCAATTGACCCCAAGGTCCATAACGAGTTTTGGTTAGCCCTACAACAAGATCCCTTCTTCCAAATGGTACATGGTTGTCTGATAGCAAGCAACAAGGAGTACAACACCTTCTATTTCAAGGAAGGCCTTCTATTCCATGCGGACCGGATCTATGTTCCAGCCAAAGGTGATCTCCAACTTGTGCGCCTTCAAGAAGTCCATGATCTACCAATAGTTGGTCACATGGGGGTAGACAAGATCTTGGATACCCTCCAACGCCAATGGTGGTGGCCCAACATGACACAAGATGTTCGGGAGTTTGTCAGATCGTGTGAGAGTTGTCAACTCAACAAGCCCAGTAACCAAAAGCCAAGTAGAATCCTTCAACCACTTCTCATTCCAACTACTCATTAGGAACATGTGAGCTTAGATCTCATCACCTCCTTGCCCAAGACACAACGAGATCACACAATAATTGTGGTGTTTGTGGATAAGCTTAGTAAGCAAATCCATTTGGCACCAACGGTTGATATTGTGGATGCTCCAACCTTGGCGCAACTCTACTTTGATAATGTATTCAAACATCATGGGATGTCACGTGTACTCATCTCCGCCTGTGATCCTTGCTTCACTAGAAAGTTTTGGCAAGCCTTCTTCCAAATACTTGAAACCAAGCTTGCTTTGTCCACAGCCTCTCATCCTCAAAATGATGGACAAACTGAATGTGAAAAATGCACCTTGGAAGATATGTTTCACGCCTTCGTCAACATTCACCATACCAATTGGGATGAATGTCTTGTAGCTATGGAGTTTGCATACAACAATTTTAAATAGGCAAGCACTGGATTCTCTTCTTTCTTTCTCAATTTTGGCCAAGATCCGCTTGTCCCAGATTCTCTTCTTGCTCCTCTCCCATTCAAGTCCCTCATACTTCAACCTTCTTGACCACCATATCCAAATCTCTCCAACAAGTCAAATCTCATCTCCTTGTTGCTCAAAATTGTCAAATTGTCAATATGCGGACCACCATTGTCGTGACCTCACCTTTGAAGTTGATGAAAAAGTTATATTATCCTCTAGTAATCTACCCCTCCCACTTGTTACCCAAGTTTGTAAACTTGCCCCTAATTAGATATGACCTTTTGATATCACTCAAATTGTCTCTCTTGTTGCTTACCACCTTGCCTTGCCTTGTCATATGCGCATCCACCATGTCTTTCATGTTTCCAAGTTGAAACCTTTTGTTCCTAACCTCTCTTCTTTTTCCTCTCGCATCCAACCTCCTCTTCCTCCTATCCCTATCAATGATCATGAGGAGTACGAAATTGATCATATCCTTGCGCGTTGCCACATCCAATGCGGATGCCAACAACATATGGAGTACAAGGTCCTTTGGAAAGGGTATTCCCTTCATGATGCCACATAGGAACCTCTTTCTCACCTCCAGAATGCATAGATGGCCATCTAGGAGTTTGAAGCTTCAATAGCGACGAGGACGTCACCAACTAGCGGTAGGGGAATATGTAACAATATAGAGGTTAGAAACGTAGTTAGTAAGGCTAACAAAGTAAAGAATAAGCCAAATTAGCCTAGAATATTCTAGAAGCATCTAGGAAGCTTCTTGAGAAGCTTCCTATTTAGTTAACTTGCACCTCAAGCATGTAGCTTCTAGAATGAAGCTTTTAGAAGCTTCTAACTAGCTTAGCTTGCATACCAAGTAGGTGGCTTCTAGAATGAAGCTTCTTCAAAAGCTTCCTAGTTAATTTGGCTTGCACTCTAAGAAAGTGGCTCAAGGAAGCTTCTTGAGAAGCTTCTCAAGTGCTTTGTATGCTACCTATAAATACCAAAGCCAAAGCTCATGCTAGGCATTTGGAGTTTTCCCTCATTCAAGTGTCCCAATGTGAGTTTCCATTCTCTTATTTCTCTCCTCGGTCTTGGTGTTTGACAAGAAGGATATTTTGTGCATTAGAGTTTTCTTGGACCTCCATCGTGATTGAATAGTTGTCCAAGTGGATGTCTCAAATGCCTTTAATACTATTTCTCAAGCAGCTTTATTTTGAGCTATTTGGTCAATGGGGGATGAGATCCACTCTCTTGTTCCTTTTGTGTGTACTTCCTATGGTATAGAGATCTTGTTGTTGTACAACCATCTTACTACCATAAGAGAGTTCACTCACTTGGCATTGGTAGAGAGTATATGATAGGGAGATCTTTTAAGAGGGTCATTATTTGCCATAGCTCACTACACAACTTTATGTGAGGTTGCAGATTCCTTTCCCACATATCTTTTCTATCCCTATCAAATGATATCCACACTTAGTTTGGAGTCCTTGGGTTTACAAGTTCAAACTTGTAAATGCAAGGTCTAGAGCCCACACATAGTCTTCTCTCCCTTTTACTTCTCATTAGGATTCCAATTACCAAAAGGAGGTTTGAGCGTATTGGGCTCCCTCCTTGGAGAGGATGCCTTTTGTAAGTCCTATATCTTGGACACTTTGATTCAAGCAACTAACCATGTGCACCTCCTCCCCCAATTGGTGAATGCACAGGTGGCCTACTTCCTCCTTTTGAGATGTTGCATCGAGAGCATCCTATTTGGCTCGTACATATCTTCCCATAGAGGTTCTCATACTACATCTATTATCCTTTGATAGTACCTTGTGGTATACCTTCTCCACACTCTTAGGACCTTGTATGCTCTCACAATTATCATTGTGAGAGTGGTGGCAATTATAGATAGCTCTTTGTAGTCATGGGAGGATGTGGTATCACATCAAAGGAGGTTATTGCACCAATAGTCTACCTAGGAGCATGGGCACTGGTGGCTCCTTCTTGGTAGATAGGTTCTTACACAAGGGTCACCCATTTCTATTGCTACCTATTGCAATAGTAGACTCAAGCACTTATGATTTCCAGATATCTCTTTGATTTGCTCGGGATTTCTTGCACTTTAGGCTTTTAGGCTTTCTCCTTGCTTTTTTACCATGTATAGGGTTGTGACTACTCTTCTCATTATGCACCTTTGGGTACATTTGTATTGTTTTTCTCCTTCTCCTCCTACGGGTATATTCTTGGGCCATTTAGCCTTTCACTAAAATATGAAGCAGATGCATGACACAAGTTTGATGACTTTATGAGTTTTGCTCCAAGAGTACGTAAGTGCTTTGAGGACCTGGCTATGAATGGTGTAACTCGAGACCAATCCCTACCGACTTCGTTCAGGCACATTCACCTTATCGTACTCTCCTTGGCAATTCTTAATTCTGAACAAAATCGCCATTAGCAAAATCACGTGATGTCTTGAAACCTGCAGTTTTAAAAATGTGACATTATCCTCCTGAAGCAAGCGATTGAGGTCATTAAAAAGCGATCTCGTCTGATCAATCAGTGTTCAAGTATCTGTTCTTCTTGCGTCCTCTTTTCAGTGCTTAGTATCATGCAATAAACCTGTCTAGGCTTTTCGTTCAACTCAAGACTACTCTTGAACCCAACAGGTATACATGATGATTCTTCTCCTGAGCTCCATCCTCAAGTAGAAGTAATTGAAGCCATGCATTTAGAGAACAGCTCCTTTAAAACTGCTTTTTGACATGTCCTTAACAACTTGTTTGTATGTGAGGACAAGAATGATTAGGGACTACTCAATCAATAACATCTAGATTTCCCCTGTTACAACTGCGATGTTCCTTTCTCGCGTGTAGAGATTAATTCAGAATTATTTTCCTCTGAAGTACAATGCTTTCTGACCATCACTCAAGAAATTGCAAATGTGATCAGGTTATTCATCGTTCTAACAATAACTGAATAGTGAAATAAGACAGTTTGATGACAGAATTTGTTAATATGGTATCATCCTTGAGCTTTCCTGAATTACAATTACACAATCCACACCTTCGCAAAGACATGTACTGACCGTTTGCTACTTTTCTTAATATGCCGACTTCGAGGGTTCGAGTTGTTCCATATTACGAGTTGCAACTTCTCAAACGCAGATCCCTTTTTTTTTCTTTCTTTTTTATCTAGAACTACGGGTGTCCTTGGTACATGCTTTTCGTGGTTTTCCAACACGAAAGTCATATTAATGGAGGCCTGTGATGGCCCTTCGGGTCCTTGTTCTTCCATACTTGTCTCCAGCTATAGCAAATATAGTATATGTATCCAATATCGTCTGTTTTCTTAGTTGGCTAAAAACAAAGCCTTTCAAGTTTGCTAGAGGGTACGGTGAGGGTTTCCTTTAGGTGGGATGTGGGTGTCCGATCCATAAAGGCTTCGCTCATTTTGTGACCTCCAGCTTTAGATACTCTCCTCTTCAACAGATAAATTGCACGCAAACTTGAGACAGTTTGCAACCGTTATATTTTATTTGGCAAGAATACAGAAGGTCAAAGAAAAGCACACAAGATGGAGAAACTCGTGATAAACCTTTCCGCACAAGTCTCCTGACAATGTTGGTTTATAAGTGGTCGTTGAGTGACTAAACGTATTCTGCAGCTAGCTAACTTGATGCCAATATTTGTCTTACTCAAAAGCGCTTGTCACTACGTGGTGCATGCGTGACGGGATTTAGAAGCCCAAGATAGAGCTCGAGGTCATTCTAACGCACACATGTGTTTTGCGGTGTCTTTAAAAGGGAATTGAGCCTTTATTGATACTATGGTCTCCTCTTGGTCAAAAGCAACAACAAGTACATGTGGTCCGCCATTTGTCATTGATACATATCCCTACCATGTCGGGGTTTCCGCCTTACGAGAAAAGAGGAAGACTGGGATGAAATCGAATCGTTGAAAAGCTAGCTAAATCATAAAATATAAAGAATTATAAAACACCTTTTCTACTTGTTGGTGGTAATCAATCACTAGTTTTTAGTTTTACATGTATATCTAAAATCAAAGCTCACATACGCACACCTGTGTAAACCTGAGTTCCATTGATTGCATGGACAGGCAGCATATAGATGTTTTATAATTTTATCGCAGTAAGAGATAATAGAGCATGCACAAATCGCTTTGTTTCATGCTCTGTAAAAGGACGATGATTTCAAAATATTCTACGCACAGATGATTCATGGAACTTGCGTCTTGAACCACTATCAACAATATCCTTTCTTTTTATATTTGAGTTCTCGAACATACTCAACAAGGACTTGACTTGACTTGACTTGACTTGACTTGACTTTGTGAATTATACCTTTATGAGTAATGTATAAAGGTGTCTTTATATCTTGTACGTAATAGAGCTTCGCATGACCGGTTTGGGATCCAAAGGTGAATAGGGATGGGCTTTCTAAATTAGTGCGCTTCATTCAACAATCCATTGAAGTCTACCATATGACGACCTTGAACTTGGAATAAAGTATCTATTCACAATCTTACAATATACTGTCGCCTTCCAAATTCGAGGGTATTGATCTCCTTTTATCGGTACAAATAATTGAATAAACTTCCTGCCATGCCTGGCAGGGTTGACCCAGTCACGGCAAAGGGTTCAATTAACAGCTCATGATAACATGGTAATTTTCGAAACGTGGCGGTCGTGAAGAGTGTCAAGTTATCAGGATATCATCATTCAGAAAACATTGTTCTCCTATATCCCCATCCTTCTTGTTATCCCATGTGTGTCACGTCCCTGATTACAATCGTTACCCCGTCACTTACACGAGAAATCAACGATCCATTGCAGTATACCGAATAATGCCTTTAAACACTTGCGTACATTTCTAGTTGCAGTGTGCTTCTATTCCTCGCCTTATCAAGATATAGTTCCTCGATAAAGTCATTCTCTGCCGTGACTTGGTGGAATAGCTCATAAATAACATTGGCACATATTTAGAGTCGTGGCCGTCTTAAAAGTATCAAGTTATGAGAGTATCAACATTTCTAAAACACATGACCTTTTGATATCTTAACGATATGTTACAGCCACCCCCACCTTCGGCGTACATACATGCATGTAAGGGGATAACATAAATTATGTATAATGAACATCGTTTCTCAATGGAAGTAGGAATGCAGGATATTACAAATCATCATCATCATAATTCTGACTAACTCAGATCTAGTATTCGTCTGGCTTGCACTGGAATTCGGTTGGAAGTCCAGAACGCTGAGGAGATGAAGAGATTGATAGAGGTCTCTTGATGGTTCATCCATATTTGGCTGGCGCTCTTTAAGGTGTGTTTGTTCTTTCCAGTAGTCAGTGCCATCACAGCAACTCGAATTTTATTGTCATCCTCTAGAAGTACAGCAACTCGGATTCTTATTCTCATCCTTTCTCATTTGCCTTCTCCCGTCCTCGTCACCTCATTTTGAGTCTTCTATCCACACAATCATGTTAGGATGACTTGATTTTACCAAAAAATCCAAATACCTTTGCAGTACAATTGCCTGTTTGCCGAAGAAGATATTTCGGTTCTGGATGTAAACGTTGTACGTGAAGAAGTCCTTGACAGTGGCTGCCGATCGAAATATAGGGGAAGCTGGCAAAGCGAGATATACGCTGTATTTGACAAGAACTTGTATGCCACCAACCAACGGTAAGGAGCCGAGTTCTGCTGCTGATTCACTGCTGGTTTCAATGAGCAAAGTGGGCGGGCTCAAGAACAGCTCACTCTGCGTTAAAGGGTTCGTTTGGTATCATGATTAGACAAACCAGATTTCACCATTTGAGCTGGAACAGGGAAGCGCAGGCTCCCTCTACGTTTGGCTACCTTGTCATGATCAATTCGATAAACACTCAAACTCCATGTTAGCTTGTACGTCTAGTATCTAATTCATTTGTTAAGTTGAATCGTTTTGATTGATTCTTGTGCAGGCTACTGCATTGACCGCGAGCGAGAACATCTGGATGGTGACCTTGTCTGGAGTGCAATCGAACACATTAATTAAGCTGAGATCTCAGAGGAAGCCATCTCCGGCCGGAACCACGTTGTCTCGGTCTCGCGGCATTCGAAACATAAGAATTTGCTGCTATTCAGGAGAGAAGCTTATGAGCCCTCATCCGCATGGGATGCCACTACATACACCTGCTGCGCAGAAAGCTCAGTTATCCAGTTGCAAAATCCATCCATGGAGCTTGCACAGAATAATATCGGTTAAAATAGAATGAGATCACCCAATACACCCCAAAGGATGTGTTTCGGACCATGATTAGTCTGCGAGTGTGTTCCGATACGATTTATGTCCTTCCATTATGAAATCGAGCATCGCAGAAAAATACATCTTTAGCTTTTGCTGATGACGGAATCACCTTGCGATTTGAAAACTTAAGAATCTGATTGAACCCGAGGGTGATCAGAGAAAGTTGGACATATCGAACGTTGGTCCTCTATTGGGAAAAGAACCGCACCTCAATATCCAGAGCCTTGAGATGGCATTCATTTTGGCGTGCGGGATGGGGAAGCTCACTCTCGCCGTGAGCTTCCCCACCCGTCTGCTCCCAGATCGTTCGAGAAAACGACGCAAGGTCTACTTGCGGACCAAGCGGATGTAACAATCGAGAACAGACGCCAGCCACTCCCTTACCACTTCCCTAACTTACCACCACTTACCACTTCTTTCGTTCTTCACACCACGATGATCAACAACAACACCTGCAGCAGCACACTGTCGAGAAGTACTACCGGAGTTGTTGCCTTCCTCCAAGCGGTAGTTGCAGCAGCGTGAGCTCATCCGACGCTACATGTTCTGACGACATATTTCTTTCTTGGTTGTCGTTTTCCATCCATCCAACAGTAGAAGCAGTAGGCAGCCTAGCCTGTCGACCAGCGATATCCAGGGGCGCCGTTGGTGTACGCCCACACGCAAGTGAGGAACCTCTTCCATTGGCATATTCCTCCTCCCCTACCGTTTGATGCCTTTTACGTCGTTATGGACGAGCTCTGGTTGAGATTTTCGGCGTCGCATCAGATTTTTCTTTGGATGAGTAAGTAAGCACTGTGAGGTTGGCTTGATGCTATTGAACAAACTTGTTGTAAAATCGAAGTAAAGTATTGTTTGTGTTTCATTAGAGCACAATGAAATTGGTTCAGAAGACTGAATATTGAAAAATAATCTTCAATATTCTTTTGAGCAAGAATGCAAGTACAAGTTGATCAAGATTTCAATTCTAGGAGGAGTTTGAGACTCTCACCAATATTATGCATAGATTTTGGTTATGTCAGCACTTCTATAACCTAGAGGTTCCTCATTGTTTGAAACTAATGTTCAAGGTTAATTTCGAAGTTTAAATGCACTGCCAGACCACATCCATCCTACCCATACAACAAGCTAGGCGACTAACTTGTCAATTACAAAGGCGTTATGCAGATGGCTCTACAACAACATACTTTCCCAAAGATTACATGGCCTACTGTATGACCTGAGGTTTTGTAGCAAGAGCTAATTGAAGTTCAAAAAGCTCTAGCAAACACAAGCACTTCTAGTAGCAATTTGTGACCTCTCTGGATCTTATCTTACCTCATCTTTTGTTTTCACCTTCTCTATTATTCCTAGTGACTTGTATGGAAATTTATAAAAAAAATGTGTTAATTGTATCCTCACTATATAGACAGATGAAACATTTAACATACTTTCTTGCATAAGATTTTTGTTTTAAACTTACCATCAAGACCTAAACCCTTATGAGGTCAACTAAAATATAGAGCAACTAATATAAAAAGTAAAGAAAAATTACTTTTCATTATTTTCAATAAAAGAATCCCAATATCTCATTGAGCAAGTTAGCTTAGCTACTTAGCTAGAGTAGTAAATGTATTCTTTAGCATACTAAAAAACTTAGTTGAAGTTTCCAAATATAAGCAAAAATCTTGTTATTTCTTGTTGTATTAGTTGTCCGTTTAAAATATTCATAAATCCTTTAATAAATCATGTTAGTGGATCTTGAGCTAGTTGAACTAGTCTTTTCAATTCATTGTAGAACTTCATGTCTCTCACTTTTGTCAACTAATTTTTGTTCTACAATGACATCATTATATATAACATACATATATAGTAAATATTACAAGAATAATCATTTATAAATTGCTAAAGTCATATTTGTCAATTACCATAAATATTAAAGCAGATGAGAGGTCTTATCTACTCCATGACAACTTGAGATGGAGAGATCATATGCATTATCTCATAATAAAGCCAACAAAAAATAGGATCATATGGAACAAACACTTGGTTGGAATTCAAAAGGAAGATAAGGATCCATTATGGATGGAAAATAAAGTACTCTTACTTTCAATAACTACAATATTGGCTGAAATATGTTGGAAGAAGATGTCTTCTTGAAGTCTCTATTTGAACTTTGACTTGTATTCTGCCTTTACTTTACCACAAAAGTGTTGAACAGAATTGAAGGATATAGAAGTTGATTATATTCTACATAACAAAGAGCTGTTTATAGCAATAAAGGTAATTCCAAGTCTATATTCAAGCTTTAGTTGTATTTCATATACTTAGATTTTCTTTTCTTAAATGATAAAGAGTCATCTTCTTAGGGATGATATTGATTCTGTGCTCCATATTAATAACTACAACAATGGCATATGATGTACGTGCATATGACTTACCTTGCATAAAAGATAATTCTTGTTACATGTCAAATAGGTTTTTTGAGAAGCATCTAAGCTCCTTGAGGCAAAGCACTTGGATAAAGATCATCCAAAAACTCTTATAATAATAATATTTCTCTAGTATCAAGTTGGAAGCATTAGAGTAAACCACATAAGATAATCTTAGGTAATATAATTATAGGGTTTGACAATTGAAACCAAGTATTTCAAAGACATCTAAATATAATTGTAGTTAGCGTATATTGAAAAATTAGATGTTATTATGCATGTGTCAATACACCACTCACAGATCTCCTAGAGAAGGATGTCAAATTTCATTTTGGTGACAAGGAGAAAGCCATATTTCAATAGTTGAAGGATATGGTGTCAACTTGTTAAATCAAACAACCTAATAATCCAAAGCTACCTTGAATGTTTGGTTTTATTACTTCTAACTTTGAATTTGAAGTAGTTTTATACACAAGAAGAGTGTTGAGATGGCTTGCATCTAATTGTCTTTGCCTAAAGTAGATTAAATTCTATTATAGTAAATAACACCAGTAGTTTAAAATACTAAGATTTTGCATCATTTAATTTGTAGGTAAGCTTGTGGTCATGCCACATGATCATATATTATAATTAGAAACCATTTACTTGGATCATATATAAATATCCAATATAATCTTTAGGTAGCTCTACTTCACCTATATCAAATTAAGTTTAAATTCAGAGTTAGTAGTTTTTTCATTTTTCAAAAAAATGTAGAATCAAGATGGTGAAAAGGGATGATATTGATTCCAAAAAATGTAGAATCAAATGTAGATCTCAACCTTTGGACAATCTCCACATCATTTTGGGAGCATTTAAGCTTGGACATCATGATATATCTCTTCCAATTGCTACTCCAAGCTACATTCTGATTTTTTAATTTTATGCAAATTGAGTAACAAAACCTACTTAGCTATTAAAATCCACCTAATAGATGCACTTGATTGGTCCAGCTCTACTTCATCATTAAATTTTTATCATCATGAAATACAAGGAATACTCATGTATAAAGACAAGTTTTACATGCAAGTTTTAAAGTTCTTTGCACTAAGTTTGCTTGCAAGCATAATTATCTCTCATTCAATATGAATTTCTCAATAAGAATTTAAAACTAAGTAGGAAGATATGTTTGAAGTTTATGAAATATGCAACTTACATAGATATACATTCTTATCATGTATATGTCTTTATGATCCATTATCACTTTCATTCTAAACATGGTTGAAGAATGAAGGCTTCTCCCTTCTTGGTCACGATGTCTTTCTCCCTTTACCCAGATATTTTTATTTGCAAAACTAGGTCTTTTGCAGGAAATACCCAATAATATACAAGGCAAAAGATGATGAATCATAAAATTTCCATATAATATAATATTATTTATATAAAATAATTATTAATATATAATTACTTATGATAATTATATTTAAATTTATTTTATTTGAATAGGTCTAACTATTTCTGATAAGTTTTAATATTTTGGATAAGTTTTTTAAGTTCATCATTATATTATCTCTATTTCATTATAATTTAAAATTTAACCCATTGCTAATATGATATTAATCTGGTAAATGAAATTTTTCTTTTGCACCTTCTTGAGTTCCTTACATAACTAAATCTTTTGGAATAGATATTTTATTATATGAAGGAAAAATTTCATAAAAAGCATAAAAGACATGTATGATTTATTATGTATGGGCAAAAATTCATAACAAGAAAGATCTTTTACATGTAAGAAGTATTTTCATATTGAGATACTTTGATATCAATAATTAATTATATGGACTGTTTGGCAAAATATGCACAAACTTTTCTCAATTATTACATCTTTAAATGCAACAAATAACTTATCTTTACAAATAGTTGACTTGAGAAAGTAGAACAAATAAGAGATTTTGTTAGAATGAGTGGTTATATTTATAAAATATTATTTCTTATATTTATTATATATATATATATATATATATATATATATATATATATATATATATATATATCACTGAACTTGTATTAAAATTTAACTACCATATCATTATTCAACTCACAAATTGAGTAAATAAAATTTATAAAAGAAAATATATCAAGAGAAAAAGCTAAGATTATAAATTAACATCTTTATCCTTTCTAACTATCTAAATAGAGCTAACCATATAATATAGGCTTGTTCTTTAGAACTAAAACAAACAAACAAACGAAGACCAAATGAGAGATATTCAGATTACCTTTGGACTAGGTACGTCTTAGAATAAATTTGAGATCTCTCTTGGACTACCTATGATGTCTCAATTATCACTTATTCATGTAGAACATGGAGCCTTAATCTCTTTTCTCAATCTCAAAATAACATTAGATGAATTAATATGTTGGGATTGGGGGGATAGAGAGAGTGAGTGAGGGAATTTTCTTGATTTTTAGTTGTATATTGGATTATATATTATAAGTGAATAGTCACCTCTCTCTGTTTTTTCATTTTGATTCTATTTGTATCCAAATTTCATAGAAAGATATGAGTATATTTATATTTTTATGGTTTTAAATGATTATTGTAATACAAGAGTGATGCGTTAGGTTCTTTTATTTCCAGTCTTTTGGTTTTCAACCTTGGTTCTATTGAAATTTATTTTGGAAAATATAGAGATATGAATTAGAAGTTATGAGGGTATATTATTTTTAGAGTTTTGGAAGTTAGCATTTATTCATATGAGGTGGAGTGTGAGTGGATGATGGTTTTGCAAGTACAAGGAGATAAAAAATGAATTATCTTGTATTACTATCATTATTTTTGTATTATTTGAGCTTCAATTCTCCACATGGGCCTACTTAGAGCTATGCAAGATACACCATGCTTGATGTATCATATACTATTTACTTTGCAAAGTAAATATATTATGACATACCAAGAGCCATGTGGGAAAGATATACAAGAACTATCATTGGACAACTTAGGATGCTCACTCAAGGCAAGCAATTATATTAATATGATTGACATCCGAGACTATACATGTTATATTAATCCATTTTTTGACCATTTTGGGGGTTTATTAGTTGAGTTCTATGAGTAGTTAAAATTCCAAGTGTGTTATATTCTAGGGTTATTTGAGACTATTTTTTCATATCTATGGTCATTTTTCCACTCCATGATAAGGCTAGATAGGCTATCTTTTTACCACCAAATTGATTTCCTTGTGATCCTTTGGATGAATCAGATTTATTCTTATTTCTCTTACTTTACAATGATGTCTTTATGATAAAAGAGGGATGTGTGTAAGGAAAAGAGAAGTTATTGTTAGATTTTGTAGATTATGAGTTGGAGATTGTGCTACATTTTTGAGTAGATAATTTTACTCATTAGATATTATAAATTTCAGTCCATTATTATGATGTAGGACCTCGGGGAGGATAGTAGAGTGGCACAAGCACTACATATTTTGTTCATGGTTAGTCCTATTAATGAGACTTTTCCTGTCGTGCGTATATACATTGCTACACAACATACATCGCTGTCAACATCATACACTATAGAAGCACAACTCACACATAAGTCATACATAGACTCTAAAGTGCCACAATAATCAGATTGCTTAACACTCTCAACTCAACTCAACTCAACTCAGATCAGTACTTGATTTGTCACTCTATAAACTGCCAACAACTGGGCACTGATTACAGTCAAACCACACCCACTCAAGCATAGAGAATCCAGGTGACACTCGCTGGCCTCTGTCCACCATAGCCAGGAACTCGAAGGCTCAACATCAGAGAAGTGAGCTCTCTGGAGCTCACTTCAAAACTATACCTCTTGGACTCGAGCTAGCTCTGAAACCCTAACAGTCCCACTGACGGCACACTTGACAGTGCAAACGGTGGGCCCCACCGTGAAGTCAATACCCTGAACACAAAATCTGACCGTCGGAAAGTAGTCCTTGAGAAACTGCTGAAATATTTCTAACTACTATCATTGGAACTCCAGTGTCCGAGCAGCTAGATGCGGAACTACAAATGACGTGACAGCTCTCGTACGTATATACATTGCTACACAACATACATCGCTGTCAACATCATACACTATAGAAGCACAACTTACACATAAGTCATACATAGACTCTAAAGTGCCACAATCATCCCCCTAGCTGGCGGTTAGGTCCCTCTAACTCCAAATAGCCATCTACTCTAAGTATATGGTATACCCTCTGATGGGCAAAGATCAAGAGACCGGGTGCTATGGAGCCCCATCGTTAGTTGCCTGTCTGCAATCTATACCATATAAAGAATGAACTAGCTATAGGTCAAGTACATCTAGGACATAACCACTATCCCTGAGGAACCACATGAGGGGAGGAGTCATACATGCCATATGCCATCCTCTCGAACAACTATCACACACTTACATAGTAGCAGCTCTACTAGAAGAGCCACATAACATACACCTCAAGCCTGCACGTACAAGTTCCAAGCTTGGGTCCATAGTACCATCAATGTTTGGAAGGTGGCATGGCGCACAATTGCGCACATGATCCTTCCAAACAACACCATCACGTCCTTCTAACACAAGGACTCCAGATGGCAAAACCTTACGCACTCTCAAGATAGTGCGGCTTGTAGAAACATCAAGTGTGATTGGTGCTGTCTGCTGTAGATATACATAGTCACTTGGATGAAATTGACGGATCGAGGGTCTATAACCTCCTCCTCAAATGGTAGCATAGCGTACAGTATCTCTATGTTGAGCAATCGCCAAGTTCTCAAAGGCCATCGGCATCACTCTCCAAAAGATCTCTGCCCGCTGAGAACATGCGCTCATCCATACATCGGGGTCATCCAAGTCCAAAACTACAGTAGCATCTTGACAAATGGCGGTAGGTAAATCTAGATCTCGTCCATAGAGTAGAAAATATGGAGAGAAGGATCCTAAAGAGGCTTGCTGGCTGAACCGATAGCCCATGGCCAACCAAGGTAATTGGAGATCCCAATCTCCTAAGTGGCCTCTCTGCAAACCATACTTTCGCAATCCTCTCTTCATTGTCTGAACCACTCTCTCTGCTAAGCCATCTGCCTTAAGGTGATCTTGGGATGTAGTACGATGATCAATCAAAGCCTTGTCACACAAGACCTGAAACTCCCCCAAGAACTTTGTACCCTGATCAGTCAAAACCTCAGCTGGTGCACCAAAATGACTAAGAACTCGATCCAAGAGCGAGTAAGTTGTCCCTTCACTACACTTGTCAGGAAGCGCCACCAACTCAATCCACTTGGAGAAGTGCTCCACCATCACCAAAACATACCGATGATGTCTCACAGTCAGCGGTACAGGTCCGGCAAAGTCCAAACTCCAACGGTAACCCAATCTCATGATAGGTAATGGGTGTAACTGTGGCGTAAGAGCATTGAATGATGCTCTAACTTGGTCACAAACCATACATCTAGCAACAAACTGTTGTACCTTGGTCTGCATACCGCACCACCAATAATGACTCTGGAGTAAGCTATACGTACGCTTTACTCCAAAATGTCCTAGCTCCTCATGAGCATGACGGACCAACTGTGGTCTCTGTGATGGAAGTGGTACTACTCGCACTCTACCATCCTCCCATACACGCAAAAGGTGTCTACCCTCCAATTTGAACCATCTGGCTTGCTGAAGAACACGGTCTCTCTCCTTGGTCCCAACTATGCCACCCACAACACCAATGCAAAGATAGTCCATCACTAAGACATCATCATGAATGTCTCGCTAAACTATACCAATATCTTCACTCTCTGGATATATGACCTCAATAACTCCTCCTGTATGCGCTAAGAGAGATACCACCAAAGCCTTTGAAAATATACATAGAAAGGCCGATGCATGCCAACATGGCACCATCTCCTCATCTGTCTCACCATGCCAATGTGCTTCGGTCTAATCTTGCTGGCTGGGACATGGGTTTCTACTCAACCCATTGGCATCACAGTTCACCACTCTAGGTCTATGAACAACCGTGAAATCATACTCCTGTAAAAACAGAGCACATTGTGCAAGCTTCCTTGAAAGCTTGTCGGACTCCATCAACCACTTCAGTGGCTGATGATCAATGATGAGAGTGAAGGGGTTACCAAATAGGTAACATCAGAAATGTACTACTGCCCAAACTGCTGCCAAGCACTCTCCCTCATATGAACTATACTTTGCCTCCGCTGAATTGTTGGAGCGACTAGCATAGGCCACCACAAACTCCTTCTCCTCATCATCATGCTGGGTGAGCACCGCTCTGTAACACCCATTTGTGCATGTGTGTGGTATTGTGATATTGTGCTTGGTATTACAAGTACTTAAGAGATATTATTTATATAGAGATAAAGGATGGTTCTATATTAGTCATGGTTAGCTAAAGTTAGTCATAGCTAAGATAGAGGGGACCTTACTTTAGAGGAAGTAGAAAAGATGAGCACCACTATTTTGGACTTTAGTGTGTTGACTTGGTATTATTCCTAGGTGTTTGGCTTTGAGGAAAGAGTTGAGAACTCTTGGGCCCGCAAGCCTTTTTGTTTTGGATTATTCTTTAGTCCAAGGATAGCCCATGTGAAGGAATCCTTGACTTAGTGATTGGGTCAAGATAAGACCACATGCTTAGGGGAATATGCCCATGTGAATGGATATTCCTTTCTACTTTTTGACTTTACTTGACTTTTAGTCTAGTAACTTGAGTTACTACGGTAATTAGTAACTTTGGTACATAACTATTTCACAAGTATATAAACAAGGGGTGAGGAGGTACTCATCATCCTTTCCTTTGCAACTATCTCTCTCTCATTGAGTTCTCTAGTGAGCAATGTCTTGAGTCTTGGAGTGTTAGCCTTGGAGGAGTATGATGGAGTTTGGGTTCCTTGCCTTCTTAGTCCATGGTGCGCTAGCATAATAGCCATCAGAGGTTCATCCTGAGTGAGAGACAGGCCAGCTCACAGCTCCAAGTCCCAACATACTCCAATCAGTATGAACCTAAAATGGTCGTCCCCTGATTGGTCTTCCCTCAAAATAGGAGCAGATGTCAACCTCTCCTTGAGCTCTACAAAAGCTCTCTCCTACTCATCTCCCCAACACCACTCCTATGTAAGCTTGGTCAGCTTGGTCAAGGCCTTGGCAATGGCACTAAATCCTCTAACATAGCGGCGATAGAAGTTTGCCAACCCAAGGAATGCTTGCACTCTGTTCACATTCGTAGGCCGAGGAATACATGCAATAGCCTCCACCTTGGTCTGTTGAACACCAAGTCCTCCGGGGTAGATAGTGTGACCCAAATACTCAACCTGCTTGTGGAAGAACCTATACTTCCCAGGATGTTATTTGAGTCCATGAGATCTCAACCTCTCAAACACCTCCAACAACTGTCTCTCATGCTCTTCCATAGTAGTGCTATAAACCAAAATGTCATCAATATAGCACCGAGCAAAATCTAATCCAATTAGGATCCTATCCATGACCCTCTGGAACTCAGAAGGAACATTCTTTAACCCAAATGGTAAGAACCTCCATTGATATAACACATCCTTGCCGTGAGGATCAATAGCCCAAAATGTTGTCTTGGACTTATCCTCCTCCTTGATCGGCAACTGATGATATCCCGCTCAAAGATCCAAAGTATTGAAGATCTTTGCATGCCCAATCGCATCAAAAATCTCCTCCGGTGTAAGCATGGCATACCAATCAGCCCTGGTCTATCGGTTGATAGGACGGTAATCTCCACACATCCGCCTATTTGTATAGTTGCCATGCATATCCTTCTTGGTTAGCATCATTTTTTCTGATGCATACTCTCTATGTGAAATCTCCACCAAACCAGCCTCAAAAAGGTCACTACTCCGGCTCTGAATCAATCTCCTCTCCATCTCACTATATCGATATGGACGTTGGAAAGCTGGTGTGTCGCTAGTCAGCTCAATCCGTATACCAGGTCCCTTCAAAGCACCCAAATCCTTCATACTGAAGGCAAAACAACTCATGTGACTCCTCAAGAACTTCCAAACCCTCCATTTTCCTCTCTAGTAAGCTTGGGTCCAAGATCTGGCTCCCAAGTATCCTATGTAATTGTAGTAGGAGTGGAAGACTTACTGACTGACTGCTATACTGGGCCCTTGGGAGCAATAGTGTAATGCTCCCGACCACTAGAGGTCCCAATCTCTGTGCGAAAAACTCTTTCCACTCTGGTTGCAAGCTCCACACGTCCTCTAGCTGCATCCCATGTGGACCAAGGGTGTAATCCAAGTAGCCCACGCTCACCTGGATGGACTCCAAGTAGACCACTCTCCCTAGTAGCTACTAGATGTGTCCCAAGAATACCATGTCCACTCGGTCCATCGCCCCCAGCATGTGCCTGAATTGTCTCAATAGGCACAGGGCTCACAAGTGTCTGAGTGGTGATGCCTATCAAGCGCATCCTACGCTGCTCTGCCAAGCCAAGGCTTACAATCCAGGTCAAACAGTTCAGGTCCATAGCCTGACCTAACACTTGATGCCTAGATGCCTCTGATACTGCTAGAACAGCGGTAATACCGGTGCATAAACCCATCACCTGCTCTCTCTCATCAGCATTGGGCTCCACCAACTGCTGTAACTGTGAGTCCTAAACAAGTCCAGGTCCTCCCTCTCAAAAAGCATGAGAACCTGGGAAACTCATGAGTGTGGGAAATGCGGCTCTAGGCTGTCCAACTAGGTTCACCACTGCCATAGGTGACCTATCAGCCACTACCACTTTCTGAGACTGACACCCAACATCCAAGATATCATCAACAAGAATGTGGTATAGTTGCTGAATCCCATCATAAGCACGCTGTAGAACCTCTCTAGGTAAGAAGTTTGTCCACCAAAGACAAAGACAATGAGCCCATGATCCCACTTTGGCTGCATCTAACAATACAGTAGGTCGCATCCAAGAATGGACCTGATGTGTACTTGCCACCACTCTGGTGCGAGAATCACCCATCAAAGGAACATTCTCCAAAAGGTAAGGTGGAGAAACGGACTGATGAACTTGGAGATGTCGTAATATCCGTAACATCTCCCAAAACACACCAGAACAAGGATCCTGAAGATCCAAACCGCAGCCCGCACATGTATGTCCTTGACATGGCCATCCAGAAATCACCAAGTGAATAGGCCCATGTCTCTCTAGGTCATGCACTCCCAGTAAGGAAATATCTCCTAGTAGGGCCTTTTGGTAACCTCTGACTGCTGACATTGGTAATAACTCCGGATACCGATAGGCCAAGTGTGCCACATGATATAGAGAGACTCGCCTAGCAGTCTCATCTCTCTCTACATACAAGTACCTCTATACTCGTATACCCGCATGTAACACTGTAGCTAGTCCGGTGTTGATCCCACCAAACAACTCCAATAGGCATATCCCCTCTACTGGATATTGCCAAGCAATGAGTGTGGTATCCAGAGGTGTCAAGCAAATTGCCTCTGGAGGCTCATCCTCACACTCATCTCCTGATGGTATGAAGGCTCCACTCCAAGCCTGCTGCACCAATTGATCTGCATGCTGCTACAATGCCTCCTCTGAACTCCACAATGGAACATCCAAGGTGGATAGAACAATCCCACTCGTACTCCAAAGCCAAGTGATCTCCTTTGGTACTGGAGTATCCTCTACATAGGCGTTTCCTTCCAACAAGTCACTAGGCCAAGTAATTGCACCATTGAAAGCTAAAACTGATGTTGCCATGGTCTCGGACTGTAGTGAGCCAAGATTGCCACTACTGAAGCGTACTAGTAGGCGACATACCCGTCCCTCACCAGACCTATAAGAGGCTATCTCCTCCCAATAGTCAATGCTGAAACCCATGGGGTATAACACTGCTCCCCCAACTAGCACATCATATGACTTAGCTATTGTCGTAATTGCCTGAGCTCTCACCATTGAGCTATCAGTCGGATGACCAGGCTGAACCTAGACAACAAGCTCTCCACGTATGATGTACTGTGTCGAACCACCACCTAGAGATGTTTGGATCTGAAATGGACACCTCTCCACATTGCTCTTCCGTAACTCTAGATTAACAACTTCAGCCTTCCCCAACATAAGGAGCTGTGCACCAGAGTCTAACAAGACTCTCTGTGGTGTACTGACCTTCCCTAAAGGTCCCACCAAACAAAAAATCCCCCTCTGGTTATCCAATAGGACAAAACCAGGTGTGAACCGTGCTCTCTCAAAGGCCGGTCTAGCTGGCAACTCCTCCAGTCTAGCCGCTGCTGCCTGCCATAAACCACTGGTCACTGAATGGATCCCATGCTCCTCAACCAAGTCAGCTCCACTACCAACCACCTCTGCTCTAGTAGTAGGAACTGCACCATCCCTGCTCTCACACAATGTGGCAGCCAACCGGAATAATGTGGCAGCCAACCGGAATAATGTGGCAGCCAACCGGAATACTGGGGCTAGGTCCACTCCCAATGTAAACATATCACTGGCCGAAAACAAAGGACGCCGCATAATCAGTTGAGCCGCCTCCAACATCATGCTAGACTCAGTCTCTGTAGTAGCAGGTGGCTGACTAGCAGGTATTCCATCATGTACTCCATCACCACCTACCACACCTGCACTGGGACATTTAGGAACCATGGATGTTGTCTGCAATGCCTCAGATAGCGTGAAAGACTGGGGAAGTCTGACCTATCTCCCAACCTCTCCTCTCTGTGGGTCCAACTCCACTGATGCTTCTCTTGGCTCTGGAGCACATACTACACTCCTAGTCATTGCGGCAGATGCATCCACCTGTGCTGCTTCGCACATGAAGTCCAAAGCATCTCTATCACCAACATATGAGGTGGAAGCCTCAGCACCCGAATCTGATCTCCTCTGAGCAATAGCCATACAAGCCAATCTCTGCTCCAACTGCTCAATCTAAGTAGCCATAGTTGTGTCAAAAGTAAGGGCAGGTACTGCACCCCTACTAGGTGTAGATCCTCTACCACCACCTCTACCACCTCGTCCTCCATGAACTGGAGCTCCTCTATCACCTGCCATAGCAGCCCTACCACTCCGTGACTTTGGGTGTAGGTCAAAACACCGGTCACTAGTGTGACCAAATCTGTGGCAGTGCTCACACTTCCTTTGTGCTAGCTGTGATGCACCAAAAGTATTAGGTCCGCTGCCCTGAGTACACTCTCTCCTATGGTGAGGTCCACCACAAGTCCAACAAGCAACACCACCACTCACTGGCTGCTATTGACTCAAAAATGAGGGTAAGGGTCTAACTCCACTAGGCCCTCCACTCGCTCCATAGGATCTGGGCTGTCCACCTTGTCCTTGAAAACCAACTAGGCGTGGTGCGCTCTACTGCACTCTAGAAGAAGTCACAGCCGTGGATGAGGTCTCCCTACCAAATCCAAATGTCACCACTCTCTCCTCCACCATATTGAGCTCAATACGCTCAGCCAAACCAAAGACTACTGCCAAAGTGGGCAAAGTAGCCTGCAACAACCTAGCATCACAAACTCTACGTCGTAACTCCATGTCTAGTATCCTATACCAAAACTGGACTGCCTGGGCCTCAGTAACTCCTTGAGTGAAACTGATCAGCCGCCTCATGCAAGTGAATGCCTTACGTAGGCTCTCTCCAACCTTCCGTTGGAACTCTTGCAAGCTCCTCAGCTTGTCAGTCCGCACTCCTTGGTAGTTCTACCTCAAACATAGGAAGAACTCCACCATGAGGTTAAACCCCGGTACCACACCACCTCCAGTAGCGGTACCTCTACTCGTAGTAGCACTATCTCTAGCAAGTGCACCTCCACTAGCTCCACCAACACTACTCGAGCTAGAACTCGTAGGTACAACCGATCTACTCCTGGCCGCCAAGCCTGAAGTGATGGAGACATAGTGTGGAGACCAATACTATCTCCATAACTCGATCTCCTCCAAATGAGCTCTCTTGAACTCATAGTAGTCATCCATCGGCGGACCCTCCAAGTGCTGAAACAACCTCTTCCATGCCATGAAGGGTGTGAAAAAATTTGGGTTCCGCATCTATTGCAGATCACACCAACTATCAAACTCTTGGATGAAGTCATCCAACTCAATGGTACCCACTGTACCAGAGTTACGCCTAGGGCCTTTGGAGGCCCCATAAATCTCGTCCATGTCCCACAACAATGGTGCGGACACACCAAGTGCACTCTCAACTGAATCAGCTCCTGTGTCAAACTCCAATTTAGAGTCAATCTCCTCCCTCATTGGGACCTGAGATACAGGCTGATACCGAGCACCACTCCAAGTAAACCCACTACGTACTGCAGGGCTAACTCCTCTGGAATCTCCAAAGAACTCCATCGTGACCAAGTAACCACAATAGCAAACCCGAACCACCAATTGCAACCGCAAGAGCCCCACCAAGTGCCAACACCAACTAAGCACCACCCACTAATGTAACTCTAATTGAGATAACTACACTAGGGGAAAGGGCAACCTGTAACCTGCCATCATAACACACATTTTCATGATCTGTAGGTCATCACTTCCTGCCTTACCGGAGAGAAACAAAGGTAGTCTGACTGGTCATCACTCCAGCCTCACCACCGAGAGCAAACCAGAGCACCAACGCTCAAAAATCAGGGCACCTCACACAAACATGAAGCAAAGAATGGAAGGGGTCCAATCACAAGAAATCTAAACAAAAACCCTCCATCTCATAACACAACACGGGATTGACTCTGCCACCATTTGGCATTTGATATAAGAGAAGTTTGGATCTAATTCCTAAGCTACAATGATCACCAAGAATGGGATCAAACTGCCTCTCCTAGCCCAAGCTACATGTGTATAGATAACAGGGGCACAGCCATTAGGACAACAAGTGAGGGTGGACCAGTTGGCTAGGGCACAAGTCTAGGAACAAGAGATCTAGGGGTCAAACCTTGTTGTGCACAATCTAGTAGGAAAGACAGATTTTGCCAACTAATGACCAAGATCTACTCTAAACTAGCTAGTCCACGCCATCAAGCTGGCTTGCTGGCCCTTCTAGGCCTTCGTAGCCTCTCATAGCCCACAACCCTATGCCTTGAAACGCCGGAATTCAGCCAAATGAGGCCTTTCTTGTTGCCACTTCAAACCTCCTCCAAATTTGGCCAAACACTGAAAACTCCTCCATTTCTGGCCAAAATCTGACGTAAATCCCAACCAAAATCTGACGTAAAATCTAACGTAAACCCTAAAGTTGGCCGTCCGCCAAATCCCCCGCTAACTTTCCACTCGAGCCAAATTCACAACATGGGTTTTTCCAAATCACAAATTCATGAAAAAAGCTTCCCAACTCCACCTTCAATTTGACTTTCTGAGCCCAACTCGCAGCAAATTGGTCATACCTTCACCTCCTGAACTCAAAATCACAACACTGCTCAAAATTTGCTCCTTCTTTGCTTGAAATTTGGCCAGCACTTCCGCACACCGTCTGCCTAATTGCCAAATCTGCATCAATCAATTGACGTTCTACACACTAGGGAAACACTGAACTTGAATCAAGCTACCAACGATCCACCAAGCTTGGAGATACCACCAACACTCACAGTTCTTGCACCCGATTTCCCCATAACTTCACTTCTCTGATGTAATCAGATTGCTTAACACTCTCAACTCAACTCAACTCAGATTAGTACTTGATCTGTCACTCTATAAACTGCCAACAACTGGGCACTGATTACAGTCAAGCCACACCCACTCAAGCATAGAGAATCCAAGTGACGCTCGCCGGCCTCTATCCACCATAGCCAGGAACTCGAAGGCTCAACATCAGAGAAGTGAGCTCTCTGGAGCTCACTTCAAAACTATACCTCCTGGACTCTGAAACCCTAACGGTCCCGCTGACGGCACACTTGACGGTGCAAATGGTGCAAAGTGATGGTGGGCCCCACCATGAAGTCAGTACCCTGAACACAAAGTCTGACCGTCGGAAAGTAGTCCTTGAGAAACTGTTGAAATAACTCTAACTACTATCACTGGAACTCCAGTGTTTGAGCAGCTAGATGCGAAACTACAAATGGCATGACATTCCTCCTTTTCTCTATCACATCTTCTACTAGTATTACCTTCAAGAGTTATTATATCTTGATATATCACCTTTTGCCTATGCATTCTACATGGCCTTATACCTCTCCTAGGGAGTTGTCAAGGATAATTTCTGAGCATTTTAGAGATTTCTTTCAAGAAAATAAATTCTCTTATGGTTTTAAAGAATTGTTCTTAGTGGCTATAACAATGAAGAAGAGGAGATTCTTATATCAATTAATTAGGTCCAAGATACTCATTGACTTTTAACAATAGAGAAAGAGCAAGTGCAGTATGATGATTGCTCTTATGGAGGTCTTATTGAATCTTTAGTCATACCATTATCTCTCAACATCATTCTTACTTAAAATTGCATGATAGTCCATATTTAATTTTAGTTGCTACATCTAGAGGTTGTATCACTTGGCATCTAAGCATGATTAGATATCTATCCAAATTAGATTGTCTTGCAAGTGGTGTTAAGAATAATTTTAAAAATGTCTCACATATTCATCTTTAGAGAGCTCAAGGAGGCTAGTGGATCTTAGCAAATTCTTATTCCTTTTCTTTAGTGCTTGTATGGTTCTCCTTCTACTCCTTCCAACTAATTTGGCTTATCGCATTAGGGAGTCATGATTCTATTGCAAATACATGATAAGGAGATCCCCTAAGGAGGACAAGTTTTTGCTTGGCTCATTTTTTAGATTATTTTTATTATTACTTTAGCCATACCAAATTAGATCTGTACCTCTTTGGTAGACAATACACATATTTTGGTCATGTATACAAGATTAGGAAAGCCTTTGATCACTTGACTAGCACACTTCATCTTATAGGCTTGAGAATCAAGGTGTTAAAATGTAAGAGATGGCCTTTTAGTTATCCTTCCTCACCTTTAGCTTCTAAAGAGATATTTTATATCTATACTTAGCTCACATTGTTTTGGAGTGCAAATAGATTTAAGGATCTCATCACAAGCTTTTAGAAGTTTCACTTATTGAAATATCTTTTATGTAGATGAGTTTCCTTTACTAGGAAATCTGCAAGTGGCATTTGATATACTCTCTTCTAGGGTTTGTTGTTGATAAAACTACCAGTTTCCATAATTAATTCTTCTCTTACCTTTTCATCATGTTTGAGAACCTTTGATAGAACTATAATGGGATTCTTTGGTATTATTATTTGACCAAGGAATTTTGAGTGTGGGACAAGAGGCTTTTGGCAAGAGTGCAAGAACTTGGATCTTAGTCTAACCTTATATTAGTGCATTCTAACTTTCACATACTCTCATTATACTAATGAGGTTCTGCTTAAATTTGGTCAGCCAATCTTTATTTTAATTATTCATTTATGAGTGTAGTATTAATTTAGATGCAACAAGGATTACTATGTAATTTATTGCACTTTTTAAATAAAGAATAATTAATTATGATGCCATCAAAGATATGTCCTTGCAATGGCACAAGAGGATGAATACTTCACTTAAAATGAGTATTGAGTATTCATTCTAGATGCATGAGTTAGGGTAAATTTTTATATGGTCCAAGATGATCAGGTGATAATAATAGGTCTTTTGGTTAAATTGCCACGTGCAAAGTAATTTTGAAGAGGATGATATCCATTCCTTTGATGTGGGATGAGCAAAGCAACAAAAACCAAGGTTTTGAAGTATAAGAGTATGTAGTGAAGCCACATCTTTTCTATTCTATTGATATGGAAAGAATTCAAGAGTGCAATAATTGAGAGATTCCAAAAAATGAATGCTAAATGAATCACATGAGACAAATTGACAAAATTGAAGCAGATTGGTATAGAGGCATTATTACAAACCTCATACACTCCAAATACTCCTTCCTAATCTTAAATGTAACAAGATGTGAGGTACAAAGTGAAAAACTCCTTCTACCATCTACTATTAGCAATCTACTTCCAAATATTGGCTTGATAAGAATACATAATTTCTTTGCTAATTGGATGGACATGTAATTCATCAAATTTCTATAGTTAACTAAAATTTTAAAACCATGATTAGATACCATACCTTGCAAGTGAACCAAAATTGCATACGTCAAGCTTTCAATACCATTGGAACTAATCAAGTTCCCAATAGATGGTTTGATATCTCTATTAGGATTCTTTGTTTCCTTGATCATTGCACTCCATGAATTCTATTTGAGCAATTTTTCAAGGTCATTTGTTCTTGAGTGGATGCCTAATTTGGCAATATTAAAAGTTACCATTATTTTGTTACAATCTCTCTTTATATGTAGTGCCAAGTGGTCTCTATTGGACAATATCAATCCCCATTGGTGCCGGCTCCTCCATTTTTATATAGTGTGTTGGCAAGTTCTATTAAGGCTGAGATCAAGACCAAGCTGTGGCAATAAAGGAATCAAAGCGCTTAGCCAACAGCATGGCTTCTTCCAAGTGCTTGGGCTCTTGCATGGTCACTTTCAATTTGGTCCATGACTTCAATTTCTCACAAATCAATCCAAAGCTTCATCTTCTAGTATCTCTAGAATTTGCATTATGGTGTTTTGGATTGAGTGATATAACTCCTCACAAAAGCAACTTACTTCTATTATGCTAATCTATCTTGTGCGGCTTGTGTAACATTTATAATTTGGAATCTCCCAATTATTTCATTCTTGAATTCTTCTCATGTTGAGATTAATGCAACAAATTGTAGTTGAGCTGGCTCCACTCAAAATTGCCACCATAGTTTTGCCACTCCATCCAATTGGCTTGAAGCCAAGAAAATTTATCTTTGTTCATCTTGAAGATTTGTAGTTTCAAAATAATATTTGAAATAAAATACAAAATTCTCCACTACACGTGGGAGATTTTTACCTTTAGATACCTAAAGCTTCAATAATCTAATTTCCTCTTCTTCTTTTTAAAATGATGCTCTCTCTAGATGCTCTTGTTGTTGTTGATGATTTCTCTCTTCCAACAATGAGTAATCAATTTGTTACTACATAATAATGATAACTTTGGTATTATCGCCATGCCTACTACTATCAAACTATTTATAATTATCTAAGTTAACACATAGATGCAACATGTTTATCTCTCTCTATAATTTACAATCAAAAGCATCAATGGTTCATTTGACAAGGTGATCACATTCAAAAAAATTTACCCAAAGTATTAAATGATGCTTGGATAGTACATGGACATGGAAATCCAAATGGTTTGGGGGAAGTGGATTTGGTGGTCTATAAAATCCATCTATCCTATACCAATGTAAAAGACCAAGGAGAGAAATAGGAGAATGGAAGATCAAAGTAGAAGAGCACATTGGGACTCTCAAATGAGGGAAACTCCAAATTCCTATCATGAGCTTGAGGCTTTGGTGTTTTTAGGAAACATATAAGGCTCTTGGGAAATTTCCCAAGAAAGCTTCTTGTTAGAAGATAGCTTCTTAGAGTGCAAGCTAAGCCAACCAAGAAGGTTCTTTGGAAGCTTCTCCCTAAGAGCCATCTACTTGGCATGCAAGCTAAATTAGCCAAAAAAATTCTTTAGAAGCTGCCTACTTGGATATACATTACTCAATTCAATACACAGAAGGCACTAAGAAGTTTCCTATATGCTTCTAGAATATTCTTATATTTCTTGGCTAATTTAGCCTATTTGCTAACTTGCATGCTAACTCCATATTTTTAAATTTCAACTATGTGATAAGGTCATGCTTTCTCCAATAACCTTCCTCTCTTATTTGACACTCAAGTTTGTAAACTTGCTACTAATTAGATAGGTCCATTTGATATTATTTAGATCATTTCTCTTCTTGCTTACCAACCTGCACTTCCCAATAATATGCATATCCATCTTTTATTATATTTTTTGACGTTAAAACCCTTTATTTCAAACCTTTTTTTCTTCTTCCATTTCTTTTAAATCCTTCTTCCCACTTGTTTCTAATCCTCTCCTCCATCCATCCTTATCAAAGATCATGAAGAATACAAAGTTGATTGTATACTTGCATGTGGTGGTATCTCACATGGCCATCAATGACACCTTGAATATAAGATCCTTTGGAAAGGGTGTTCTCTTCACAATGTCAAATAGGAACCTCTTTCTCATCTCCAAAATGAAAAAATAGCCAGATAAGTCCCAAAGATTCCATGGCAATGAAGATATCACCAACTAGTGATGGGGTAATATGTAATAATATGGAGTTAGCAGAAGTTCATGAATTAATAAGATAAGCTAAATATAGTTAGAAATTTTATGAATATTCTAGAAATATCAAGGAAGTTTCTTGGTAGAATGTTCTAGAAGTATCTAGGAGCTTCTTGGTGTGAAGCCTAAAGGTACCTTCCAGAAATTGGGTAAGTTGCATACCAAGTTAAAGGTTAGTTTAGCTTGTAAACAAAGTAGACAACTTTTAGAATGAAGTTTCCTTGGTTGGACCATTTGTAGTGTCGCATCTAGATTGCTTGGACATTAGAGGTGTAGTGATAGTAGTTAGAGGTATTTCAGCAGTTTCCTATAGACTATTTTTTGACAGTCAGATTTTGTGTTTGGGGTATTGACTTCACAATAGGGCCCACCGTCACTTTGCACCATTTGCACCGTTGAGTGTGTTGTCAGCAAGACCATTAGGGTTTTGGACGTAGCTCAATTCCAGGGGTATACTTTCAAAGTGCAACTCCAGAGAGCTCATTTCTTTGATGTTGAGCCTTTGAGTTCATAGCTATGGTGGACAGAGGCCGGCGAGCGTCACTTGGATTCTCTTAGCTAGGGTGGGTGTGGCTTGATTGTAATCAATGCCCGATTGTTGATGGTTTATAAAGTGATAGATCAAGTACTGATTTGAGTTGAGTTGATTTGAGAGTTGTAAACTATCTGATTACATTAAAGAAGTGAAATCAGGGAGAAATTGGGTGCAAAAACTACAAGTGTTGGTCGTATCTCCAAGTGCAGTGGATCGTTGGTAGCTCTATCAAAGTTCAAGTTTTCCCTGGTGTGCAGAAGCTCATTGTTGATGCAGATTTGGTAGTAAGGCAAATGGTGTGCGGAAGTGCTAGCCAATTTTTGAGCAAAGAAGGAGCAATTTTTGAGTAATGGTTTGTGATTTTGAGCTCAAGAGGTGAAGGCAAGACCAATTTGTTGCGAGTTGGGCTCAAAAAGTAAAATTGAAGGTGGAGTTTGGAACCTATTCTTGTGATTTTGTGACTTGGGAAAACCCGTTAATTCAGTTTGGCTCAAGTAGAGAGTTAGCATAGGATTTGGCGGTCAGCCAAATTTAGGGTTTATGTCAGATTTTGGCTAGATTTGGAGGAGTTTTGCCAAATTTAGAGGAGGTTTGAAGTGGCAAGAAGAAAGCCTTCTAGCATTTAGAGGCTTTGAGGCATAGGGCTGTGGGCTATAAGAGGCTACTAAGGCCTAGACGAGCTAGAACAGCCAACAAGCCAGTTGGCATGAGGCTAGCTAGTTTAGAGTAGATCTTGGTCATTGTTTGGCAAAATTTTCGCATCTTGCTAGATTGTGCACAATCGTGTTTGACCTCTAGATCTCTTCTTCCTAGACTGGTGCGCTAGCCAACTAGCCACCCTCACTTGTTGTCCTAGTGACAAGCCCATTGTTATCTATACACTTGTAGCTTTGGCTAGGAGAGGCAATTTGATCCCATTCTTGGTGATCTTAGTAGCTTAGGACGTAGATACAAACTTCTCTTATGTCAAATGCCAAATGGTGGTAGAGTCGGTCCTGTGTTGCTTTATGAGATGGAGGGTTTTGTTTAGATTTCTTGTGATTGGACTCCCTCTATTCTCTACTTCTTGTTTGTACACCACGTTTGTGTGAGGTGCTATGAATTTTGAGTGTTGGTGCTCTGGTGTGCTCTCGATAGTGAGGCTTGAGTGATGACCAGTCAGACTACCTTTGTTTCTCTCTAGTGAGGTAAGAAGTGATGACCTGCAGACCGTGAGAATGCGTGTTGTGATGGCAGATTACAAGTTGCCCTTTCTCCTAGTATACTTATCTTAGTTACATTAGTGGGTGATATTCTTTTGGTATTGGCACTTGGGGTGCTCAATTGGTATTGGCACTTGGTGAGGTACTTGCAATTGCAATTTGTGGTTCCGGTTTGCGGTTGCAGTTGTGGTTACTTTGTCATGACGAAGTTCTTTGAGGATTCCAGAGGAGTTGGCCTTGCAATACACAATGGGTTTACTTGGAGTAGCGCTCGGTATCAACCTATATCTTAGGTCCTAGTGAGAGAGGAGATTGACTTTGAGTTGGAGTTTGACATAAGAGTTGATTCAGTTGAGAGTGCACTTGGCGTGTACGCACCATTGTTGTGAGACATAGACAAGATTTATGGGGCCTCCAAAGGCCCTAGGCATTACAATGGGTACCATTGAGTTGGATGATTTCATCTAGGAAATTGATAGTTTGTGTGATCTGCAACAGATGTGGAACCCAACTTTGTTTACACCTTTCATGGCATGGAAGGGATTGTTTTAGCATTTGGAGGGTCCGCCGATGGACAACTACCATGAGTTTAGGAGAGCTCATTTGGAGGAGATTTAGTTATGGAGATAATATTGGTCTCCAAACTATGTCTCTATCACTTTAGGCTTGGTTGCCAAGAGTAGATTGGCTGTACCCACGAGTTCTAGCTCAAGTAGTGTTGGTGGAGCTAGTGGAGGTGCACTAGCTAGAGATAATGCTACTACGAGAGGAGGTATTTCTGTAGGAGGTGGTGTGATATTGGAGTTTAACCCCATGGTGGAGGTCTTCTAGTGTTTGAGGCAGAACTACTAGGGAGTGCAAAATGACAAGTTGAGGAGCTTGTAGGACTTCTAGCGGAAGGCTGGAGAGAGCCTAAGCAAGGCATACAATTGCATGAGGTGGCTGATCAGTTTCACTTGGGGAGCTATTGAAGCCCATATAGTCTAGTTTTGGTATGGGATATTGGATAAGGAGTTGCAACATAGAGTTCGTGATGCTAGGTTGTTACACGCTACTTTGCTTACTTTGGGAGTGGTCTTTGGTTTGGCTGAGTGTATTGAGCTCAACATGGTGGAAGAGAGGGTGGTGATATCTAGATTTGGTAGGGAGACCTCATCCATAGTTGTTAATTCTTCTAGAGTGTAGCAGAGTGCACCACGCCCAGTTGGTTTTTAAGGACAAGGTGGACAACCTAGGTCTTATGGAGCAAGTGGAGGGCTTACTATAGTTAGACCCTTTCCTTCATTTTCAAGTCAACAACAATCAATGAGTAGTGGTGTTGCTTGTTGGACTTGTGGTGGACCTCACCATAAGAGAGAGTGTCCATCTGGTGCATCACAACCAACACATAGGTAGTGTGAGCATTGTCATAGATTTGGTCATACTAGTGACCGATGCTTTGACCTAAACCCGGAGTTATGGAGTGGTAGGGCTGCTATGGTAGGTAGTAGAGGAGCTCCAATTCATGGAGGACAAGGTGGTAGAGGATCTACACCTAGTAGAGGTGCGGTACTTAACCTTAGTTTTGATACAACTATGGCTACTCAGATTGAGCAGTTGGAGCAAAGATTGGCTAGTATAGCTATTGCTCAAAGGAGATCAGATTTGTGTGTTGAGGCTTCCACCTCATATGTTGGTGATAGAGATGCTTTGGACTTCATGTGCGGAGTAGCACATATGGATGCATCTGCAATAGTGACTAGGAGTGCAATACATGCTCTAGAGCCTAGAGGAGCATCAATGGAGTTGGATCCACAAAGAGGAGAGGTTGGGAGGTAGGTCAGACTTCCCCAGTCTTTCATGCTATCTGAAGCATTACATATGACATCCATGGCTCCTAGACGTCCTAATGTAGGTATGGTAGGTGGTGATGGAGTGCATGATAGACTACCTATTAGTCAGCCACTTGCTACTACACAGACTAAGTCTAGCATGATGTTGGGGGCGGCTCAGCTGATTATGCGGTACCCTTTGTTTTCAGCCAATGACATGTTTACATTGGGAGTTGACTCAACCCTAGTGTTCTGATTTGCTGCTACGCTTTGTGAGAGTAGGGATGATGTGGTTCCTACTACTAGAGCAGAGGTGGTTGATAGTGGAGCTAACTTGGTTGAGGAGCATGGGATCCATTCAGCGACCAGTGGTTTTTGGCAAGCAACAGCGCCTAGATTGGAGGAGTTGCAAGCTAGACCTGCCTTTGAGAGAGCGTGGTTCACACCTGGTGTTGTCTTATTGGATAACCAAAGGGGGCTTTTCTGTTTGGTAGGACCTTTAGGGAAGGTCTATACACCATAGAGAGTCTTGTTAGACTCTAGTGTGCAACCCCTTATGTTGGGGAAGGTTGCAGTAGTTGATCTGGAGTTACGAAAGACCAATGTGGAGAGGTGTCCATTTCAGATCAAGACATCTTTAAGTGGTGGTTTGACACAATACATCACATGTGGGGAGCTTGTTGTCCAAGTTCAGCTTGGTCATCCAACTGATAGCTTGGTGGTGAGAGCTCAGGCTATTGAGACAATAGTTGATTCATACAATGTGCTAGTTGGGGGAGCAATGTTATATCCCATGGGTTTTGATGTTGACTATTGGGAGGATATAGCCTCCTATAGAGCAGGTTGGCAATTTGGTGAGAGACAGGTATGTTGCCTACCAATATGCTTCAATAGTGGTAGTCTTGGCTCACTCCAGTTTGGGACCTTGACAACATTGGTTTCAGCTTTTAGTGGTGTAGTTACTTGGCCTGGTGACTTGTTGGAGGGGAACACCCATGTAGAGGATACTCAATTATTAAAGGAGATCACTCAAATTTGGAGTATGAGTGGGATTGCTCCATCCACTTTGGATGTTCCATTGTGGAGTTCAAAGTAGGCATTGCAATAACATGTAGATCAATTGGTGCAATAGGCTTGGAGTGGAGCCTTTGTACCATAAAGAGATGAGTGTGAGGATGAAGCTCTAGAGTCAATTACTTTGACACCTCTAGATACCACACTCACTGCTTGGCAATATCCAAAAGAGGGAGTATGTCTATTGGAGTTGTTTGGTGAGATTAGCACCGTACTAGTTGTGATATTATAAGAGGGCATATGAGTACAAAGGTACTTGTATATGGAGAGAGACAAGACTATTAGGCAAGTCTCTCTATGTCATGTGGCACATTTGGCCTATTGGTATCCTAAGTTATTACCGATGTCAATAATCAAAGGTTACCAGAAGGCCCTACCAACAGACATTTCCTTACTAGGTGCATGATTTGGAGAGACATGGGCATATTCATTTGGTGATTTTTGGATGGCCATATCAAGGACATACACGTAATGGCCAAGGTTTGGATCTTTAGGATCCTTGTTTTGGTGTGTTTTGGGAGATGTTATAGATACTATGACATCTCTAGGTTCATCATTCTATTTCTCCAACTTACATTTTGGAGAACATTCCTTTGATGGGTGATTCTCATACCCAAGTGGTGGCCAGTACACATCAGGTCCATTCTTGGATGAGACATGTTTTATTGTTAGATGCAGCCAAAGTAGGATCATGGGCTCATCATCTTTGTCTTTAGTGGACAAACCTCTTACCCAAAGAGGTTTTATAACTTGCTTATGATGGGATTCAATGACTTGACCACATCCTTGTTGAAGACATATTGGATGTTGGGAGTTAATCTCGGATGGTAGTAGTGGCTGATAGGTCACCTATGGCAATGGTGAACCTAGGTGGATAGCCTAGAGCTTCATTTTCCACACTCATAAGTTTCCTAGGCTCTCATGCTTTTTGAGAGGGAGGACCTAGATTGGTTTGGGACTCACAATCATAGTAGTTGGTGGAGCCCAACGTTGATGAGAGAGAGTGGGTGTAATACCAAGAGCTAGCCATATGATCTAGATATAAAATTCAGTTTGGTAACATCTAGAATGATGGTATACATGATGGTCAAAATAGATCAAATAAAAGTATCACCAAAAGAGTACTCTTACTAATAGTGCAAAAACCAAAATAGACTTGAAAACCTTAGAAGCAATAGCTAGACATGTGATTTAAAGGTGAGAATTGGTTTGGTAAAATTTGGAAGGATGTTACACATGATGGAGTAAATAGATCAGACAAAGGTATCACCAAAAGAGAACTTCTACTGATAGAGTAGGAACCAAAATATGCCTAAAATCTTTGAAGGCAATTTTGGAGGTCTAAACGGATGAATTAAGCTTAAAAAATATGCACATACCTCCTCTTCCAAATTGAGTAAAGGTTGGCCTTCCTTCCTCATTTGGTTTTCTTGTCAAGAGCTTTCCAATGATACCTCACCCACGTGATTCTGAGATTCCTACAAGAAGATTCCCTAAAAGATTCTCTCTGGTCAAAGCTTATTTGACCAACCAGATAGGACCAAGACCAAAATGTCATCCATCCAAGTAGGTAATCCAAGGGTGGAGCTTTCTGACATGTCACCTATCTATGTGCCTAATCCTATGGTAGAGCTTCCTTGGAAGAGATCCCCTTTATCTATATAATAAAGAGAAGGTGCTCCTTTGGGACATCAGAGGTTTGAGTGTGAACTTGTGTGTTTCTCATGGTGTGTTTTTCTCCAGGTCTCCTATCCTTAGAGTATTATAGTGGGCAATTTTTTTTTGCACCAGTATTACCGTTGTTCCAGCAATGTTAGAGGCATCTAGGCATTAGGTGTTAGGTCAGGCTATGGACTCAAACTGTTTGACATGGATTGTGAGCCTTGGCTTGGCAAAGCAGCATAGGATATGCTTGATAGGCATCACCACTTGGACACTTATGAGCCTTGTGCCTATTGAGATGATTCAAGCACATGCTGGGGGTGATGGACCGAGAGGACATGGCATTCTTAGGACACAACCAATAGCAACTAGGGAGAGTGTGCTACTTGGATTACACCCTTGGTCCACTTGGGATGCAACTAGAGGATGTGTGGAGCTTGCAACCAGAGTGGAAAGAGTTTTTCACATAGAGGTTGGGAACTCTAATGGTCAAGGGCATGACACTATTGCTCCCAAGGGCCCAATGTAGTAGCCAATCAATACGTCTTCCACTCTTGTGATAGTTACAAAGGATACTTGGGAACCAGATCTTGGACCCAAGCTTACCAGAGAGGAAAGATAGAGAGTTTGGAGGTTCTTGAGGAGCTACACAAGTTGTTTTGCCGTAAGTATGAAGGATTTGGGTGCTCTAAACAGACTTGATATATGGATTGAGCTGACTAGCGATACACCAGTTTTTTTATGTCCTTATTGCTATAATAACATGGAGAGGACATTGATTTAGAGCCAAAGTAGAGACCTTTTTGAGGCTAGTTTGGTAGAGATCTCACATGGAGAGTATGCATCAGCTATAGTGATGCCAGCTAAGAAGGATATGCATGGAAACTACACAGATAGGTGGATGTGTGTAGATTACCATCCTATTAACCGGCAGACCAAGGCTGATTGGTATGCCATGCCTACACTGGAGAAGATTTTTGATGCAATTGGGCATGCAAAGGTCTTCAATACTTTGAATCTTTGAGTGGGATACCATCTGTTGCCAATCAAAGAGGAAGACAAGTCCAAAACAACATTCTAGGCTATTGATCCTCACGGCAAAGATGTGTTATATTAGTGGAGGTTCTTACCATTTGGGTTATAAAACACTTTTTCCAAGTTCTAGAGGGTCATGGATAGGATCCTAGCTAGATTGGATTTTTCTTGGTGCTATATTGATGAAATTTTGGTCTATAGCATTATTGTGGAGGAGCATGAGAGACAATTGTTGGAAGTGTTTGAGAGGTTGAGATCTCATGTACTCAAATTACATCTTGGGAAGTGTAGGTTCTTCCATGAACTGGTTGAGTATTTGGGTCACACTATCTACCCTAGAGGACTTGGTGTTCAACAGATCAATGTGGAGGCTATTGCATGTGTTCCTCAGCCTATGGATGTGAGCAGACTGCAAACATTCCTTGGGTTGGTGAACTTTTATTGCCACTATGTTAGAGGATTTAGTGTCATTGCCAAGGCCTTGACAAAGCTGACTAAGCTTACACAAGAGTGGTATTGGGGAGATGAGCAGGAGAGAGCTTTTATAGAGCTCAAGAGAGGTTGACATTTGCTCCTATTTTGAGGAGACCGATCAAAGGACGACCATTTCAAGTTCATACTGATTGGAGTATGTTGGGGCTTGGAGAAAGTCCCACCCAACATGATGATGAGGAGAAGGAGTTTGTGGTGGCCTATACTAGTTGCTCCAACAATTTAGTGGAGGTAAAGTATAGTTCATATGAGAGAGAGTGCTTGGCAGCAATTTGGGCAGTAGCACATTTCCAATGTTACCTATTTTGTAACCCCTTCACTCTCATCACTGATCATCAGCCGCTGAAGTGGTTGATGGAGTCCGACAAGCTTTCAAAGAAGCTTGCACGATGGGTTCTGATTTTACAGAAGTATAATTTCACGATTGTTCATAGACCTAGAGTGGTGAACCGTGATGCAGATGGGTTGAGTAGAAACCCATGTCGCAGCTAGCAGATCAGACCGGAGCACTTTGGTGAGATAGATGAGGAGATGGTGCCAATTTGGCATGCATCTACCTTTCTTTCTATATTTTTGAGGCTTTGGTGGTATCTCTCTCAGCGCATACAAAAGGAGTTCTTGAGGTCATAGATCCAAAGAGTGAAGATAGTGATACAGTTCAGCGAGACATTCATGATGATGTCTTAGTGATGGACTACCTTTGCATTGATGTTGTGGGTGGCATAATTGGGGCCAAGAAGAGAGACCATATGCTTCAGCAAGCCAGACAATTTAGATTGGAGAGCAGATACCTTTTGTGTGTATGGGAGGATGGTACAGTGAGAGTAGTACCATTTCCATCTCAGAGACTATAGTTGATCCGTCATGCTCATGAGGAGCTAGGACATTTTGGAGTAAAACGTACATATAGCTTACTCTAGAGTCATTATTAGAGGTATTGTATGCAAACCAATATATAGAAGTTTGTTGCCAGATGTGTGGTTTGTGACCGAGTTTGAGCATCATTCAATGCTCCTATGCCACAATTACACCCATTACCTATCATGGGATTGGGTTACTGTTGGAGTTTGGACTTTGCTGGACCTTTACTGTTGACCATGAGATATCATCAATATGTTTTGGTGATAGTGGAGCACTTCTCTAAGTGGATTGAGTTGGTGGTACTTCTTGAAAAGTCCTATGAAGGGATGGCTTACTTGTTCTTGGATCAGGTTCTCATTCATTTTGGTGAACCAGTTGAGGTTTTGACTGATCAGGGTACAAAGTTCTTGGAGGAGTTTTAGGTCTTGTGTGACAAGGCTTTGATTGATCATCGTACTACATCCTGAGATCACCCTAAGGCAGATAGCTTAGCAGAGAGAGTGGTTCAGACAATGAAGAGAGGATTGCAAAAGTATGGTTTGCAAAGAGACCACTTGGGAGATTGGGAGGTCCAATTACCTTGGTTGGCCATGGACTATTGGTTCAGCCGGCAAGCCTCCTTAGCATCCTTCTCTCCTTACTTCCTACTCTATGGACAAGATCCATATTTACTTGTAGCCATTTTTCAAGATGCTACTATAGTTTTGGACTTAGATGATCCAAATGTATGGATGAGCGCATGTTCTCAACGGGCAAAGATCTTTTGGAGAGTGATGCCACTGGCTTTTGAGAACTCAGTAATTTCTCAACATAAAGATATCGTAAGCTATGCTACCATTCAAGGAGGAGGTTATAAACCCTCAATTTGTTGATTTCTTCTAGGGAACTATGTATATCTATAGCAGACAACACCAAAAACACTTGATGTTTTGATAGGCTGTAGTATCTTGAGAGTGCATGAGGTTTTCCCATCTAGAGTCCTTTTGTTGGAAGGATATCATGGTGTTGTTTGGAAGGATCATGTGTGCAATTGTATGCCATGCCACCTCCTAAACATTTATGGTACTATGGACCCAAGCTTGGCACTTGTATGTGCATGCTTGAGGTGTATGTTATGTGGCTCTTCTGGTAGAGTTGCTACTATGTTAGTGTGTGATAGTTGTTTGAGAGGATAGCATATGGTATGTATGACTCCTTCCCTCATAGTGGTTCCTTAGGTACAATGGTTATGTCCTACATGTACTTGACCTATAGCTAGTTCATTCTTTATATGGTATAGATTGTAGACAAACAACTAATGATGGGGCTCCATAGCACCTGGCCTTCTGATCTTTGCCCATCATAGTGTATACCATATACTTGGAGTAGATGGCTATATGGAGTTAGAGGGACCTAACCACCAATTAAGGGGCAATTGTGACACTTTAGAATCTATGTATGACTTATGTGTGAGTTGTGCTTCTATAGTGTATGATGTTGATATCAATGTATGTTGTATAACAATGTATATATGCAAAATAATTGTCACACCATTTGTAGTGTCATGTCTAGATTGCTCGAACATTGGAGTTGTAGTGATAGTAGTTAGAGGTATTTTAGTAGTTTCCCATAGACTACTTTCCGACGGTCAGATTTTCTGTTTGGGGTATTGACTTCACGGCGGGGCCCATCGTCACTTTGCACCTTTTGCACCGTCAAGTGTGCCGTCAGTGGTACCATTAGGGTTTCATACCTAGCTTGAGTCCAAGGGTATACTTTTGAAGTGCAACTCCAAAGAGCTCACTTCTCTGATGTTGAGCCTTTGAGTTTTGGGCAATGGTAGACAGAGGCCAGCGAGCATCACCAGGATTCTCTTAGCTAGAGTTTGATTGTAATCAATGCTCAATTGTTGGCAGTTTATAGAGTGATAAATCAAGTATTGATCTGAGTTGAGTTGATTTGAGAGTTGCAAATGATCTGATTATTGTGGCAATTTAGACTCTATGTATGACTTATGTGTGGGTTGTGCTTCTATAGTGTATGATGTTGACAATGATGTAATTTGTGTAGTGATATACACACGACAAGGCATCTTGGAGAAAGAAGTATGCTTGGTAGCTTCTCAAGAGCTTTCTATCACCTTACTATAAATACCAAAGCCTAACCTCATGCTAGCCATTTGGAGTTTCAATCACTTGAGAGTTCTAATGTGATTTTCTATTCTCTTTCTTGATCCTTTATAGTTTGTGAGTTATCATAAAATTTTACATCTTGATGTCTTTATGTTTTATGCAAATTACACAAAACCTTATTTTAGTGAGCAATAAGGTAGTTCAAATGAGGGTTTTAGGAGTCTTGTAAGAAATTTGTAAATAATTTTTACAATTTGTCATGGAAAATATTATGGTAGGTGTGGTAAGGGTACCAATTTTGTTGTATGGTGCTTGGAATATAGTTGTAAGAATTCCATGGGTCACAAAAATCATGACTCACTAAATTTTTATGGGTCTATATTTATCTCTTACTTAGGTATCATAATTAATTAAAATTTGAAATAAAGTGGACAATGCACTTCTATATCACTATATGGTCCATGTGTTTATGTGACATTTTTACAATATGAGGAGAAACAAATAAAATTTTGAGTTGCTCTCCTTGGGTGATCTCAAATTGAATGATTGGATGCAAAATTTGCTAGCCAAAATCATACCAAACATTAGTATCAAAGTATGAGATATCCTTCCTAGAGAGTTAAAACCCCTTGATCTTTTGAATTTACAAAGTATATTTATACTTTGCAATCACATATGTTTAAAAAGTTAATTTGTATGGACATAGAACCTCTTTTTACTTTAGTAGAGATCATTAAAGACCATTAAGTTTTCTCCAAGAAATCACAAAGAAAAATTCAGAATCCTATATTGCTTCAAGTTGCAATGGATCTTGATTGCTTCGGACATAGTGGGAATGGCACCTTAGTACTCAAGGGAGTGAACCTTTGGTGGGTAATTGATGGCTCCACCACAATTTTTACCGAGAGAGTGATATAAGCTATATTACTCACAATGTCAAGAGAAGTACAATAGCTAGCAAGAGAAGAGAGATCTCAAATATCATTCATGTTTGCATTGAAAGGATTTCTTGGGTGTTGTTAGGTTGCTAGATGGGATCTTATTTCCTCTTTCTCAAAGACACAAGATAGATGGTGAAACTTATAATAGTAAGAAGGGATCTTAGTAAATAAATGACCAAGTAATCTTTGATAGACTAGAGACAAATTCTTCATTTTGTAAAGATATGACTAATATTATTTGCTTTTCTTAGGATCATCTTGCATCATCTGGTTTGCAATGTTTGTTATATTTCCTTGTAATTGAAATTGGCTTCTTATATTTCAATGGATTTAAGGCAATTTCTTGTGTTGATCCACATATTGATTGGTTTTAGGGATACTAGGCTCAAGTCATGATACAACATGTTTGAAGAAGTCTCCTCTTTAGATAGATCTTAATCAAAGAGGCATAATGAACTCTTTTAATTATATTTTCCTATGTAATTTATGTACATGCCATTGTCACATTTGGTACCGGAATTGAAAATAGCTTGCATGGTAAATAAACATGACTTCAACAAATGTATTTCCCACACCAAAGTAATAAACATACATTGTATAAGGATTCACAAGACTATGTAGTATTCCTTCTACCTACACATGGCATTGCTACGGTAGGCTTTTGCCCACTACCCCAAGTGGCTAAGAGTAGACATTGAGGTGCAAACCTTTAAGAGAGTTATGGATTCAATTAAACTATATAAGTAGAATGCTTATGTCATAAAATAGACACCAACTTGTATTACTATGCATAACTTCTTGATAAATAGATGCAACACTTAGGAACTAGAGGAGGAGGGTTTAGTTGACCAAGTAGATGATGTGAACCAAGATAAGCACCCAAGTAGGGAGTATTTGAGAACAAATAATATAGCAAAATGTTTGGAATTAATTCAACATGAGACCAAGTGGTTCTTTGTATACAAGAAAAATTTAATAAAGTGTTTTTCTTGGTATGCTCTTGGACATATGTGTGTTATGCCATGGGTGTGCACTCTTGGTGTTGGGGTTGATTGGAGTACATAGGTTTGGGTATATGCAAGCATGTATAATTTTCTTGGGATACACATAGTTGGATGTAAGTAGGCTTAGTATTGAGGTGTGAAATCTTTTCTTTATTAATTATTCTTTATTAAGGGTGTTTTTACTCCATATTCATACCAGTGTTGTGTTGTGGTTTGCGTAGCTAGTGAAAAAGGAGTTAAGTATGGTTTATCTCTACATTATTGAAGTAGATTGTAAGACAGATCCCATGGTTGAGCTTTTTCCATGTGAGAAAACTATGTACATGTATATAATTGGTCATGTAGATTATAGTCTTGTTTGAGTGCTCTTATGTGTATAGGTGGTGGAGAATTGATAAATAGGAGGAAGGTGTGTTTTTAGTTTGAGGAGTCACAAGCAAGAAGAGGACATGGGAAGTGAGAGTTGTAATAGAGTGTGTGCACTAGAGCATTGGCAGAAGCACTTGAGTAGGAGATGTCCCATGCTCCCAATCTACCACTCCCAAATCCTTTTCTCATTGGGCTTCAAATTCTACACCATGATGAACTTTAGGGTTGGATGGTAGTGCAATTTTGGCTTGCATTCACAAAGTTGATGATGGGAAGTCCGGATCTAATTTTTCTTCATGTGCTTACTCATGAGCAAGTTTGGGATTTGAAAATCTATGTGCTCTTGTAGATGGAGAAGAACTTAAAAATATAGTTCAATGGCTTCAAATTGGAATTGTGGGGTCAATTTGGCAAAAAGAGAATCAACTAAATAACAAAAATGCAAGTGATTGGGTCCCAAGAAGAGAAAATTGGAGTTTTTTGACCACCAAAAAGGTAAGGGAGGGCATTTGGGGAGAGATGACCACGGTTGGAGAAAGGAGCTAATGTGCTATAATTTGAAGATAGAAAAAAAGTGATTTGAGTGCATTCTTAGGGAGATATAATCTATTGAATCAAGGGGGTAAAATTCACACTCAAGTGCAAAAACTAGACAATTTGGAGAACTTTGTGACACATTTTCATAATCTATTATTGGAGTTAGAGAGTACATAAAGTGCTTATAGTGTTGAATGCAAGAAATTATAGTTGTAGACCATTCTCAAATTAGACCTAATTGATTGAACTTAGAGCTTTAAAAGTAAGGTGTTGGAATGAAATGATGATCAGGTTTGGCGTTTTGGTCATTCCTCAAGTTGAGGTTTGAATCACCTCATAAAAATTTTGTGTATTTTTGGTTAGTAGATCTTGCACCTTTGTAAAAAGATTTCATGTTAATTAATCAAATAAAGAATTTAGGGTCTTGGATCAAACATAATTGGGTCCATAGAGCTCACAAGTTAGCTCAGCTCATGGATTGATTCATATTTAGAAATTGGGGTTGGATTAGGCTTCAAAATTTTCAAGAGTTTAGACAAAGGCACAACCAAATACTATAAAAATTTGGTTAGCTTTGGGTCCATGAAAGTGAAAGCCAATAAAAAAAGTTCTATTGAAAATATTATCGTAAGTTTGGTAGAGCATTTGTGTCTTCAATCATGATTGAATGTCAATTCTCTCATTTTTATGACTATGATTGAAGATTTTAGGTATTGAAGTGTTTGTGAGGATTATGTATATCTTTGATCCAAAAATTTGGGGAAGTTGCCTAGAACCAAGAGCAAACTCTTAATTAGAGATTTCAAAATTAGGTGGAAACTAAAAAAACTGGCTAAGTTTGAGAGCTTGTCAAGAGAGCTATAGAAGTCAAATTGTTGCTTGCTTTACACTATTGGAAGCTTATATAATATGCTTTTTATTGAGTTCTAAATCATGTGAACTAAAGCAACATAAAAAAGTCACTCTCATCTAAGTTGCACAGAGTTTTCCCATTCAAAACGGCATAGAGTTCCCTCACTTGGTGCAATTTTCTGAGGATAGGAGAACTTCTAAGAGAAACACAAAGCTTCACTCTCAATACTGCGATGCCCCAAAGGAGCACCTTGTATTTATTATATAGCAAAGAGGATTCTCTCAAAGGAAGCTCCACCCTTGGATCAAATACATGGATTGGTGACCTGTCATCTAGTTCCTTCCTTAGATTAGTTATTTACATGGATGACATGTTGATTCTTGTCCTAGCTGGTTGGTCAACCAATTTTGACCAAAGGGAATATTTAGAGAATCTTTATGTATGAATCTCAAAATCATATGGGTGAGGTATTGTTGGAAAGCTCTTGATGAGACAAAAATGTGGAGGGAAGGCCAAACTTTTTCTTCTTTGGAAAGAAGCCACCCATTTTTGAGGCCTAATTCATGTATTTTTGCCTCCAAAATTGGCTCTAAAGTTTTCAGGCTATTTTTGGCTTTTACTCTTTTAATAGAAGTACTCTTTTGGTGACACCTTTATTTGATATACTTAGTCCATCATATATAAAATCCTTCCAAATGATACCAAACCAATTTTTATCTCTAGATAATATGTCTAGCTATCGATATGACAAACTTCTCCTTTTAAAGTACAACATCATGTTGCAAAACTAATGCAAAATTGTTGCTCAAAAGGTTTCACTAATAATGGTGGATAGATCAAGTTGGTTGTTGGTTCCTATGTTGCCTCATACAATGGATACTCTTTTCAATGTACAAGATATTCCACACACGGATTGCAACTTCCACGGTTGCATTTCTGAAGAATGCATTTGACTTCATATTCCTCGGTGCCACCAATGAGTGTTGGACAATGGCAAAGTTCTTATAGGGAAGGAAAGTGGGGCAATTGGAATGCATATTTGTGTAGTAAGGAAACATGGAACATTGGATAGATTTTCATGTGTAGTGGTAGCTTGAGATGATATGCCACTATGTAGATTCAATGAAGGATGGGAAAAGGTCCAATAAAATGAGGTCTAAGGTTACAAGGGCAAACTAACTTGAGGTTGGTTGTTGATAACCAAATTGGATCTCCAACATTGAACTCCATGTGTTGGCAATGTGCATCTACATATTGTTTCTATCAATTTTGGGCAATCTACAACTTGTGCTTGGCATTCTCCATGCCTTGTTAGATTCTAGAAACAAAAGTGTTAATAATGTCAACCTTATTAACTATTGGGCAGATCTTTTCAAGATTGAAGATGTGAAAGGATGCTCTCCATACATGAGGAAAAGTGGTGTGACTTGTGTGGATATATTATCTAAATTATTCTAAACAAATTCCACCAATGGAAGTAAGGTGTCTCGTTTCTCTTGCTCATGTAAGGTGAAGCCCCAGAGCATGTCCTCAACAATGCAATTAGCCCACTTTATTTGTCCATCAGTTTGTGAACGGTAAGTTGTGAACATGGCCAATTGGGTTTTGAAGAAACCAAAGAATGTTCTCTAAAACAAACTAGTGAATTGTATGCTTCTATCAATGATCAGTACTTGAGACTACACATAATGAGAAAAGACTTCATTTAAGTACAAATGAGCTAATTGTGGAGCAGTCATGTCCTTTATGGTATGATGCACATGAATCATTGCTGAGTTGGTCGACAAAGAGTATGCTGGAGTCAAACCTTGAGGTAGTCTTGGGCGATTCACAAACCATATCTATTCTTACTTGTTCCCAATGCTGTGTAGGAGTAAGGATGGATTGAAGGAGAACTATGAGAACTTGATTAGGAGCTTTATTTTTTTGACCAAGTGTGCAACTTTGAACATATTCCATCACATCGTTGCTCATCTTGGGCCAATAATAATGGCGTTTGACTACATCTAAGGTCTTGTCCACATTTTGCTAGGATGGTGGTTCTTATATTTGTGGCATCTAGGATCCATAACTTTCCATCACAAAAGGTGAGTCTTTGGATATTGGTGACACCTTTGGTGATCAAGCTCCTACAATCTATGGGTCAGTTTTCATAATAGCAAGAATCCTTGGCCAGAATCTTGTGTTCATCTTGACATCTAACACTAGGTTTTTGTCATATGCATTTTGGTAAATACATCTACAAGTTGCTTCTTGCTTTCCACATATGTGATCATCATGTTGAACCATTGTCTCCACTCTACCCATAGAATCTATTGATGAGATAGATCTTTTTGTATCTTGAGGTAGACTAGAGGTTTATGGTTTGTCTCTACTACAAATGCTGCCAAGATAATGCTTTCAATGCTTGGTTGTAAGGACAATGGCCAACTCTTCTCATTTGGTGGTGTGATAGTTGCATTTTTCCAATAACAAATTTTAGGAGAAATATGTAACTTGATGCCATTTATCATGCCACTCTTGTTGTAGGATTGCTCCTATTGTTACACCTAATGCATTTATAGCCCACTTGATTGGACATTTTGGGTCATATCATCAAGATTGGTGCATGTAGTAATGCATCTATCCATTCTTGAAAGGCCAAATCTTTTGTGGTTCCCTGTATCTACTTCTTTCCCTTGCAAAGTAGTGCTATTAGAGGTTGTGCAACCTTGGATAAGTCCTTGAAAAATCGTCAATAGAATCTCATCAATCCCAAGAAACTCTTGAGTTGAGTCTGATCTTTTGAAACAACTTATTTTTGAATGACCTCTATTGTTATCTATTAACACTTGGATACCTTCTACACTTACTCTATGCCCTAAGTAGTCTACTTCAAACTTACAAAATTCACACTTTGAGATTTTGGCATACAACTAATTTTGTCCTAGAATTTGGAGGACTTCTTGTAGATGTTGCTTATGTTCCATCATCATCCTATTATAGACTAAGATGTCATCTAGGAAAGTTATAATAGATTTATCCAAGTATGGATGAAATATATCATTCATTGACTCATGAAAGTGATTGATGCATTGGCAAGGCCAAACGGCATTACTAGGTACTCAAAGTGACCATATTTTGTTCAAAAGGCAATTTTTGTAGGTCTTTTTCTACAATTCAAATTTGATTGTAACTACTTTGGCGATCAAGTTTAGTGAAGTATTTTGGCTTGTTTAGTTGATTGTAATACCAAGGGTTAGCCATATGATCTAGATGTGAAATTTGGTTTGGTAACATCTAGAATGATGTTATACATGATGGTCAAAATAGATCAGATAGAAGTATCACCAAAAGAGTACTTCTACTAATAGGGCAGAAACCAAAATAGACTTGAGAACCTTAGAACCAATAGCTAGACATATGATTTAAAGGTGAAAATTGGTTTGGTAACATCTGGAAGGATGTTACACATGATGGACTAAACAGATCAGAAAGAGGTATCACCAAAAGGGGACTTCTACTAATAGAGTAGGAACCGAAATATGTCTAAAATCTTTGAAGGCAATTTCGGAGGCCTAAACGGATGAATTAGGCCTAAAAAATGTGCACATAACCCCCCCTCCAAAAGCTCTGTCTTGTCAAGAGCTTTCCAACGGTACCTTACTCACGTGATTCTGAGATTCCTACAAGAAGATTCCCTAAAAGATTCCCTCCGGTCAAAGCTTGTTTGACCAACTAGATAGGACCTAGACCAGATAGGTCACCCATCCAAGTAAGTAATCCAAGGGTGGAGCTTGCTGACATGTCACCTATCTGTGTCCCTAATCCTATGGTGGAGCTTCCATGGAGGAGATCCTCTTTGTCTATATAATAAAGAGAAGGTGCTCACTTGGGGCATCGAATGTTGGAGTGTGCAATCTGTGTTTTTTCTCTTCTCTTGTCCTCAGAGTATTACATTGATCAAATAGGTCATCCATATGAGGTAAGGGGTATTTGTTCTTCACCGTTCCTTGATTTAGGCCTTGGTAGTCAATGCACATACGCATGGTATCATCTTTCTTCTTCACAAACAAGACAAGAGCTCCATATGATGATACATTGGGTTGGATAAACTCTTTTTGCAGCATATCGTTAATTTGAGCCTTACATTCCTCCAACTCATGAGATGATACATGATATGGGGTATTACAAGGAGATGTCTTTCCAGAAACCTCAATTTTATGATCTAGTCTCCTTTTGGTAGTAATGTCCTTGAGGGTAGGTCATCCGTGAAGACATCTTGAAACTCATAAACCACATATTTCAATTTCTCATTAATTTGTCCATTGAGTTGTGCATTCTGGACTTCTCTTATTAAACCCATGAGACATCTATATGTCTTATAAATAATTATTATCCCTATGATATAGAGAGGAAAGTCTTTCCTATGTGATCTTTTGTTAACCCTAATGATCTTCCATTGGCAATTTCTCACTACTTTCTTCCTCCAATTGACCATGGGGTTGTAGTGCTCCATCCACAGCATACCTAAGATTGCATCATATGAGCTAATTGTATCACTTGCCACTCAATTGCTCCTTGATACTCTCCTATAGAGAGTGCTACCTTTTTAGGTAAGGATTCACTCATCTTTGTCTCCCATTAAGTAATTCTACTTTTTCATTCTCATCCTTCTCTAGATCTATCTCCAACCTTATTACAACAGAGCAAGATAAGACATTCTTTATTGCTCAAAATTTATCAATATTCTCACCTAATTACCTTTTAGCACTCCATTCACAACAAGCAATTGTAAGTTTTTCTTCCTCAATATTAGCACACTCATCTTCTTTCTCCTCTCGCTTTTTTGTTCCTATATTGAGCCAATAAGGCCGTGAGGTACATTTACTAGCAATCTCTATTTTTTGATGTGATTTCCATATCCTTCTCTTCAATTTTCTCTGCATCTTGTTCAAAAATAGCCTATATGGAAGTCGAGGGCCTTTAGAAAGACAAGCACAACAATTGATGGTTATGTGCCCAACTTGGCCGTAATTGTAATAATGATGTTGTTCTACTTGAGTCCCTTCCCATCATGGGACTCCATCTCTCCTTTCTTTGATGTATTCTTATTTTACTTGGAGCAATGGTGCTCCTTGGTCTTAGAACCAAATGTTCCCCAATTCTATAGGAACTAGTCTACCAAAGTACGAAGTATCAGCCCTATAATATTGAGTCGGGACTACTTCTTCATCTCCTCCAAGCGCCCTTACTATTCTTTGAGTGCAAGCAATGGGTTAAAAAATAGTGTGAGTATTTTGTACCATTACTTCTTGGTAAATTTTCTCTTTTAACCCTCATTTAAAATTACCCAAAGCTTCTACTAGACTAATGTTGATTTTTGCAACTTGTAGATTGAGAAATACCTCCATTTACTCTTGTACATTGTTCTTATGCTTCAAACCTCATAGTCAAGTTTGGGCAAACTCTGCATAGAATCCATACATTGGAAATTCTTCAACAACCATTCCTATATTGCCGTCCAAGTGATCTCTCTTCCTTTTGCCAACATTGATCGTTTCCAAACATTGTATTATATGAGGGCTTTATTGGTCAAGTACCACATGCAAACACGCATATAGAATGACGGTGATCTCAATTGGGAATAATCAAAGGTATTAATTCATTCTTGAAATCTAGTTCTCCATTACTCCCATAGAACATTGTCCCTTATAAGGCTCAATATAGTATATTTTCTTCATCTATAGTAACAATGTGGCCTCATTGTTGATCGGGGTTGGTGCTATTAGTTGAGTGACTCTTTAGGTACTTTAGCTGCTAGTACCAGGTTTGGGGACATGTAAAAGACCAAATCCGAGGAGAGAAATAGGAGAATGGAAACTCACATTGGGACACTTGAATGAGGGAAAACTCTGAATGCCTAGCATGAGCTTTGGCTTTGGTATTTATAGGTAGTATACAAGACCCTTGAAGCTTCTCAAGAAGCTTCCTTGAGCCGCTTTCTTGGAATGCAAGCCAAGTTAACCAAGAAGCTTCTCAAGAAGCTTCATTCTAGAACCCATCTACTTGGCATGCAAGCTAAGCTAGTTAGAAGCTTCTAGAAGCTTCCTTCTAGAAGTTACCTGCTTAGGGCGCAAGTTAACTAGTTGGGAAGCTTCCCAAGAAGCTTCTTAGATGCTTCTATAATATTCTATAATATTTTGTCTTATTCTCTACTTTGTAAGCCCGACTAACTTTGTTATTAAACTCCATATAGTTACATATTCTTCCACCGCTAGTTGGTGACGTCTTCGTCACTAGTGAAGCTTTGAATTCCTTGATGGCCGTCTGTGCATTTTGGAGGTGGGAAAGAGGTTCCCATGTAGCATCATTAAGGGGATACCCTTTCCAAAGGACCTTGTACTCTGTATGTTGGCGACAGCCTCATTGAATATGGCGACTCGCAAGGATACAATCAACTTTGTACTCCCCATGATCATTGATAGGGATAGGAAGAGAGAGAGGTTGGACTCAAGAGGAAAAAGAAGAGAGGTTACAAACAAAGGGTTTCAACTTGGAAACATGAAAGACATGATGGATACGCATGTGACAAGGCAAGGCAAGTCAATAAGCAACAGGAGAGATAATTTTGGTGATACCAAAGGGTCCTATCCAATTAGGTGCAAGTTACAAACTTGGGTATCAAGTGGGAGAGGGAGGTTACTAGAGGATAGCATGACTTTATCACCAACTTCAAAGGTGAGATCATGACGATGGTGGTCCGCATATTGTTTTTGGCAATTCTGAGCAACAAGGAGGTGAGACTTGGCTTGTTGAGAGATTAGGATATAGTGGTCAAGAATGTGGAAGTATGAGGAACCTGAGAGGGAGGGAGAGCAAGAAGAGAATCTAGAACAAGCGGATCTTGGCCAAAATTGAGAAAGATAGGAGAAAATCTGGTGCTTACTTGTTTGGAATTGTTGTAGGCAAATTTTGCAGCTGCAAGACATTCATCCCATTTGGTATGGTGGACATTGACAAAGGCACACAACATATCCTCCAATGTACAATTTGCGCATTTGGTTTGTCCATCAGTTTGAGGATGATAGGCCACGGACAAAGCAAGCTTGGTGTTGAGTATTTGGAAGGGTGCTTGCCAAAACTTCCTAGTAAATCAAGGATCACGGTCGGAGATGAGTATACGTGGCATTCCATAATGCTTGAAGACATTATCAAAGTAGATTTGCACTAAGGTTGGATCATCCACGGTATCACAGGTTGGTGCTAAGTGGATTTGCTTACTAAGCTTATCCACAAACACCATAATTGCGGTGTGTCTTTGTTTTGTCTTTGGCAAGGATGTGATGAGATCCAAGCTCACATGTGCCTAGTGAGTGGATGGAATGGCGAGTGGTTGAAGGAGTCCACTCGGCTTCTCGTTGCTGGCCTTGTTACGTTGGCAACTCTCACATGATCGGAAAAAGTCTTCAACATCTTGTGTCATGTTGGGCCACCACCATTGGCGTTGGAGGGTGCCCAAGGTCTTGTCCACTCCCATGTGACCAGCTATTGGTAAATCATGGGCTTCTTGAAGGTGCAAAAGTCAAAGATCACCTTTGGCTGGAACATAGATCTGGTCTGCATGGAATAAAAGGCCTTCCTTGAAGGAGAAGGTGTTTTACTCCTTGTCGCATGTTGTCAGACAACCGTGTACCATTTAGAAGAAGGGATCTTGTTGTAGAGTTGATTGAAACTCATTATGGACACCATTGTAATTGCCACCGTGATAAGAGGAAGAGCCTTCAAATCAGGTTGTCGTGATAGAGCATCAGGGATGACATGGAACCGACCTGGTTTGTACTCAAGTTTGATATTAAACAATTGGAGTTGCTCTTCCCATCGATGATGCCGACTCTTCATGTGCTCTAAGTGTAAGGTCTGCAACAATGGCTTGTGATCAGTTTGCATGATCACTTGTTTCCCCAAGAGATAATTCCTCCATACCTTGGTGGCATATACCATTGCAAGTTGTTCTTGATCTCAAGCAGAGTAATCTTTTCAGCTGTATTTATTCGGCAAGACACAAAGGCAATAAGATGTAGTCCATCTGGAAATTCTTGTTGCAACATAGCTCCAATTGCAAAGTTAGAAGCATCAAAATCAACCACACAATGTAGTTGAGGATCATATAGTTGAAGAATGGGTCTTGAAGACACCATATGCTTTAACTTCTGGAATGCTTCTTCATGCTTGGTGTTCCACTGGAAGCTCAAGTTCTTTCCCAAGAGGTCAGTCAATGGTGCAGCCATGTGAGCATAATAGTGGATGAACCGTCGGAAAAAACTGGCCAATCCATTGAATGCTCATACTTCTATAGCATCCTTTGGGGTAGGCCAATCAGTAATGGCCTTGATCTTCTCTTCTTCCATCTTGATCCCCTCTGATGAGATCTTATGACCCAAGAAGGTAACCTCCTTATGCCAAAAAGCACACTTTGACTTCTTGCAGTAAAATTTCCACTGTTGTAGTCATCTTAGGACTTCTTGCACATGATTCACATGTTCTACCTTTGTCCTGCTATAGATCAGGATATCATCTAAGAACACCACCACATACCAATCCAATAGTCCCTCCAACACCCGATGCATCTGATCCATGAAGATTGCAGGAGCATTAGTGAGTCAGAAAGGTAGAACTCTCCACTTGAAATATGCATACCTTGTGCAAAAGGCAGTCTTTTGCACGTCCTCTCCTTCAATAGGAATTTGCCAATAGCCGCTACAAAGATCCAGCTTGGAAAAGTAACATGCTCCACTTAGTTGATCAAGCAAGTCATCGATTCAAGGTAAGGGATATGCATTTTTCACGGTTTTCTTATTGAGTCCACGGTAATCAATACAAAAACAAAGTCCTCCATCCTTCTTTGGAATAAATAGTACCGGTCCTCCCCAAGGAGAAGTACTATGTTGTATGAAATCCTTCTCCAACAACTCTGTAAGTGTTGTTCGCAACTCCTCCAACTCCTTTGGTGAGAGCCGATAGATTGGTCTACTCAATGGAGTACTCCTTGGCAATAACTCAATCTTGAAGGGCATACTTGGATCAAAGGGTAATCCCTTTGGCAAATCATCCCGAAACACATCTGCAAACTCCTGAACTATCTGATCAACCATTTTTTGATGAGGCTCTTGGCCCTCCTCAGATTGTTCTTGTGCAATTGGCTTGACCCACACCGCGAATATAGACTTATCTTCCTCCAAAGCTTGCTCTATGGACGCCTCATTAACAAACTTCCCTTCTAGGGACTCATCTCTCTTCCAAGCTTGCTCCATGGTTGCCTTCTTGGCAAACTTCCCATCTTGGGATTCATCTCCCTTCTAGATTTGCTCTATGGCTACCTTCTCGACAAATTTCCCATCTTGGGATTGACTATTCTTAGGCTTCTTACTCAGAGGTGCCAAACAACCTAATCTGAAATTCCTACCTTGGTGTTGTACTTGAATTTGACGTCGGGTCCAATCGAATTGAACCTTATGATGTTCAAGCCAAGGTAGACCTAAAATGATATCGTAGTGTAGAGGTGCCACTACAAACCTCATACACTCCAAATACTCCTTCCCAATCTTGAAGGTAACAAGATGCAAGGTGCGGAATGCAGAACTTTTTCTACCATTTGCCATCATCAAACTACTTCCAAACACTGGCTTGATAGGAATACCCAATTTCTTTACTACTTGCATAGACATGCAATTCTCTGAACTTCTATAATCAACCAAAATTCTACAACCCCGATTAGATATCGTACCTTGCAAGTGAAGCAAACTTGCATAGGTTGAGCCTTCAATCCCATTGGAACTAATCAAGCTCCCGGTAGGTGGCTTGAAATCTCCTATTGGGATTCTTCGTTTCCCTTATCATTATGTTCCACAAACTCCATCTGGGCAACTTGTCAAGGTCACCCATTCCTAAGTGGACATTTAGCAATGCAATGTCCAACTTGGCGACAATAAAAGCAACCTCCATTTTGTGGTAATCTTTCTCTTTTTGTTGTGCCAAGTGGTCTTCATTGGATAGCATCAATCTCCATTGGTACCGGTTCTTCCACTTATGCATAGTGTACGGGTAGGCTTTACATAGGTCGAGGTCAAGACCAAGTTGTCGCAACCAAGGAATCAAAATGCTCAACCAATTACATAGCTTCTTCTATGTTTTGTGGCTCCTGCATGGTCACCTCCAATTTGGTTTGTGACTTCAATCCTTGCACAAATTGATCCAAAACTTCACCTTCTTGGATATTTGGAATTTGCATGATGATGTTCTGAAATTGTATGATGTAGCTTCTCACTAAGCCAATCTGCCTCAACTCCACCAATTTATCTCGTGCGGCTCGGGTGGCATTTATTGTTTGAAATCGACCAAGTATTGCATCTTTGAATTCTGCCCATGTCAAAATCGGTGTAACAATTTGTCATTCAGCTCTTTCTACTCGAAATTGCCACCAAAGTTTTTCCACGCCATCCAATGGGCTAGAAGCCAAGAGAATTTGTTTCCGCTCGTCTTGAAGATTGGTGGTTTCAAAGTAACATTTGCAATCAAACACAAAATTCTCCACTGTACCTGGAAGATTCTTGCCTTCAAACACCTTGGGTTTTGGAAATCGAATGCAATCTTCTCCATCTCAAACTGGTGCTCTGTCTATCTGTTCTCGTTGTTGCTGGTCTTGTTCATCCAACAATCGAGTAAGATGATCGATTTGTTGTTGCATTGCAAGGATAACATCCGGTATTTCCGCCATCGCTACTACTCTATTCCACTACACTCAATTTATCTAGTTGATTAACACATAGATACAACACGTCCACCGTTCTCCATAAGTTACAACTGGAAGTATCAAGGGTTCCTCTGACACGGTGATCATATGTAGAAAATCCTGCCCAAAGCGCGAGGTGATGAATTGTGTGAAACGATGCTTTGGTAATATATGGACATGAAAGTCCCAATGGTTTGGTGGAAGTGGATTTGGTGGTCCATAAATTCCATCCATCCCATTCCTGCTCTGATACCAATGTAACAGACTGAATCCAAGGAGAGAAATAGGAGAATGGAAACTCACATTGGGATATTTGAATGAGGGAAAACTCCGAATGCCTAGCATGAGCTTTGGCTTTGGTATTTATGGGTAGCATACAAGGCCCTTGAGAAGCTTCTCAAGAAGCTTCTTCAAGCCGCTTTCTTAGAGTGCAAGCCAAGTTAACTAGGAAGCTTCTCAAGAAGCTTCTTTCTAGAAGTCGCCTACTTGGCATGCAAGCTAAGCTAGTTAGAAGCTTCTAAAAGCTTCCTTCTAGAAGCTAATTACTTAAGATGCAAGCTAAGCTAACCGGGAAGCTTCCCAAGAAGCTTCCTAGATACTTCCGGAATATTCTAGGCTAATTTGTCTTATGTGTTACTTTGTGAGCCCAATTGACTTTGTCGCTAAACTCCATATTGTTACATCTCTACTCAAAATGCCCATACCTTGTAAAAAAGGCAATCTTTTGCACATCCTCTTTCTCAATAGGTATTTGCCAATAGCCGTTGCAAAGATCCAACTTAGAAAAGTAGTGTGCTCCACTTAGTTGATCAAGCAAGTCATCAATCCAAGACAAGGGATATGCATTTTTCACAGTTTGCTTATTGAGCCCACAATAATCAATACAGAAACAAAGTCTTCCATCCTTCTTTGGAACAAACAATACCGGTGTTCCCCAAAGAGAGGTACTATATCGTATGAAGTCTTTCTTTAACAACTCTGTAAGTGTTGTTTGCAACTCCTCCAACTCCTTTGGTGAGAGCCAATAGATCGGTCTACTCTCTAGAGTACTCCCTGGCAATAACTCGATCTTGAAGGGCATACGTCGATCGGAGGGTAATCCCTTTGGCAGATCATCCAGAAACACGTCCGCAAACTCCTTAACTATCCAATCAACCATTGCTTGATGAGGCTCTCGGTCCTCCATAGATTGGTCTTGTGCAATTGGCTTGATCCACACCGCAAATACAGACTTATCTTCCTCCAAAGCTTACTCTATGGCTGCTTTACTAACAAACTTCCCTTCTAGGGACTGACTATTCTTAGGTGTCTTACTCAGAGGTGCCAGACAACCTTATCAAAAATTCCTACCTTGATGTTGTACTTGAATTTGGCATCGGGTCTAATCAAATTGAACCTTATGACGTTCAAGCCAAGGTAGACCTAGAATGATATCATAGTGTAGAGGTGCCACTACAAACCTCATACACTCCAAATACTCCTTCCCAATCTTGAAGGTAACAGGATGCGAGGTGCGGAATGTAGAACCCTTTCTACCATCCGCCATCATCAAACTACTTCCAATCACTAGCTTGATAGGAATACCCAATTCCTTTGCTAATTGCATAGACATACAATTCTCTAAACTTCTAGAATCAACCAAAATCCTACAACCCCGATTAGATATCATACCTTGCAAGTGAAGCAAACTTGCATAGGTCGAGCCTTCAATCCCATTGGAACTAATCAAGCTCCCAATAGCTGCTCAATATTTCCTACTGGGATTCCTCGTTTCCTTGATCATTCCACTCCACAACCTCCACTTGGGCAACTTGTTGAGGTCGTCCATTCTTGAGTGGACATTCAATAATACGATGCCCCAACTGGCAACAATAAAAATAACCATCATTTTGTCGCAATTTCTCCATATTTTCCGTGCCAAGCGGTCTTTGTTGAATTGCATCAATCTCCATTGGTATTGGCTCCTCCACTTGTATGTAGTGTATTGGTAGGCTTTGTGGAGGTCGAGGTCAAGACCAATTTGTTGCCACCAAGGAATCAAAACGTTCGGCCAACCGCATGGCTTCCTCCAAGTGTTGTGGCTCTCGCATGGTTACCTCTAATTTGGTTCTCGTCTTCAAGCCCTTCACAAATTGATCCAAAGCTTCACCTTCCAATACATCTGGAATTTGCATGATTGTGTTTTGGAACTGCGTGATGTAATTTCTTACAGAGCCAATATGTTTCAATTCTGCCAACTTATCTCGTGCAGCTCGTGTGGCATTTGTAGCTTGGAACCGACTAATTATTGCACTCTTGAATTCTGCCCATGTCAAGATTGGTGCAACCATTTGTTGTTCGGCTCGCTCCATTCAGAATCTCCACCATAGCTTTGCTACTCCATCCAATTGGCTACAAGCCAAGAGAATCTGTTTTTGCTCTCCTTGTAGATTGGTAGCTTCAAAATAATGTTCACAATCAAACACAAAATTCTCCACTGCACTCGGGAGATTCTTGCCTTCAAATACCTTGGGTTTAGGGAATCTAATCAGATCTTCTCCTTCTCAAATTGGTACTCTCTCCACCTGCTCTTGTCTTCAAAGATCTTGTTCATCCAACAATCAAGTAAGGTGCTCGATTTGTTGTTGCATAGCAAGGATAACATCAGGTATTGCCGCCATGGTTGGTCCTCTATCACACCACTCCCAATCTATCTAATTTATTAACACATAAAAATAGCACGTCCACCGTTCTCCATAAGTCACAACCGGAAGCACCAAGGGTTCCTCAAAATATAGTGATCATATGTAGAAAATCTTGTCCAAAGTACGAGGTGATGAATTGCGTGAAACTATGCTTTGGTAGTATTTGGACATGAAAATCCCAATGGTTTAAACTCCAATTTCCTTCAATGTTTATGTGCAAAATTTGATCAATCCATATGAACCTATGTTGGTACTTTTGTTTGACTCTGCTAGAGAGAAAAAAAATCTCAAGAAAAATCAACTACTAATATTTGCATCTAGAAGGATTGTGCATATTTACCTTTGTGATTTTTTTCAAATTTTCAAACAAGTTATCATGCTAGTCACAAAGGTATGCCAAGTGGTATGTTATGGATTTTCCATGCACCAAATAATTATTTCAATCTTTATTATGTTAATTAATCTGACCCTTAAGTAGTCACTAATTCAACCCATAAGCAATCATTAATCACTAGGCCTCCTTAATTGCAGGTTTTCTTGCACATACCACAAATAACTTATTTGTAGGGTAAATTGAATTCAATTTGTGGTATTTGCAAGTTAGATGGGAGTTTTTTTGTCTTTTCCCTTCATTTCAAGGTAGAATTGCAAATATATTTGGTATTTGCGGGTTAGATGGGATTCTTTTTTCTTGACTTTAGTTTTATTGTAGGAACAAATGCTTATTATGCAAGATTACATATTTAGCAACTATCTACTAACTATCTATTAATTATCTAGTAACTATTAGCTAATATGTTGATGGATATCCATGAGGAAATTCTTTAATATTATTGTTATATCTAGAGAAACTACATAGTTAAATAGAGTTATTCCTCATGCTCACTATTATACTTTGAGCAGCTACATCAAACACAATTTCTCATGCTTGTTGAACATAAATGATATAGCAAAAATAAAATATCAATCCTACTCATTGATATTAATTGTTATACCTAAAGCAACTACATTAGACAAAGTTACTTCTCATGGTCATTCTATTGCAAGACAAGGATAGTAGTTGAAAGCAACCAAGTATTGAACATTGTAAAAGTCAATCAGTCAATGCAAACAAAGCACATTATTTGATTCTCAATTTAATGCAAGATGACTAACATTGATGTAAGTAATCGGGCATAAAACATTCTAGTAGTTAGTTTAGGCAAATAGCATTGTGTGATAGAAATAAAAAATCAGATTTCTTGATGATTATCAACCTTAAAGCAACTTCTATCATAAAGCTAAAAATTAAATAGTAACAATATTTATTACTAACTAATACTATAATCAAAATAGAGTATTTAATGTACATGAATATCATGAGATAAAATTCTATAGTTTTGAATTGCTTATAATGCAATCTTCCTTCAAGTGAGAAATAGGTAAGATCAACTCTACTATCATTCTTCTCACATTTAATGATAGAAAATTCAAATTCAAATTTTTTGTATTAAGAAATGCAAAAGCAAGACCTCCACAAAACTTTCCAAGAAATGAAAATTGACCTTGCATTTATGCCTAACACTCTTTGAAACCTTTTGAAGCATTTGTATCATTCACAATTTCTTCTTTGAAGTATGGTTCTTCTCAAATAGCTTGGAGGAGCTTGGAGAACTAATAAGCTCAATACATTCATCTTTGAAATGTGGTAATAAATAAATGATCATGATGAATTTGAAGTACTTTAAGAAAATGTCTCATGTAGATGCAAGCAAGCTTCTGTGACAATATTGGAGGAAGCTCATCACTATTCAGGTTTGATGACCCCTACTTGCAAATGATTTGAGAAATTCCATCAGCCACCTCAACAAAACTCATCAAATGATAAATAACATCCACACTCAAAGTTTCTATAGTCTCAATCATCCACATACATAAGCCATCAAGGCAAGATCTTGTGTGCTCATGAGTAATGATAAACTTTCTAAACTTCTCTATTGGTTGTAGAACTGCAATGCTATCAATCTGATTAATTGATAAAGGTCTTTGCATTCTAGAAATTTGATAGTAAGTATCAACTAAACCTTGAAGTCTATTTCTCTATTTACAAACAATCATAGTCAAGCCCTGGAATGAAACAAAAGCTACCTTTGCTTCAGTTTCAAATGCATTTATTGCATGGTGAAAGACCCACAAAACCTTATTTGGTCCACATATTGGCCCCTTCTCAATCAAATGTTGCTCCACATGAATTTTATTTTCAACCAACCACTTTTTTGAGAATTACATTAAGATCCAAGGAATATCAACAACCTTTGAACATGTTGTCTTAATCTCAAAAATCAAGTTGGCTTGATGGCATAAATGACCAATTAGAGCAGTCAATGTTGAATAAAATTGATCCTCCAAAGTAGACTTGAAGACATGTTGCATAACTAGATCCACCCAGTGCAAGTCACACCAGATACAAATAATCCTTGGTGTGTATTGATCTTTAAAATGTGTCACAAGGCCTTGAACTCTTCTAATCATACTCTTTGCACCATTTTTTGACACATCAATACATTTCTTTCTACACAAGTCTAAAGTGACAACATCAAAAAATTGCTTGAGGACTTTGAACATGTTTTCAATATATGTTGCTCAAATGGTAAAATTGCCATTAAATGGAAATCAAGCAACAGACCTTTCCATTCAAAACTCACCCAAACATCCAAGTAAGACATGCCTTGATGGATTGAGCCATTGAAAGCAATGGAAAATTTCACACTTTTTATATTGCATTTGACAAGATCTGAAGAGCATTTGCACATATAGCACAAGTATAGTTGGAAGCAATAACATCACTACAACCTCTATATATTGATATATTGGACTCCATTGAGTACAATCCATCAAACAAGTTGCCATGTGAAAGGATGTAGTACATCCAACAAAGTTGATGCATAGCTCAAAGCACCCAACAAGTCTTGAGGAGAACTTCATACATATCACATTGAGCAACTTCACCGTTTCTTGGATTTGGCTGCTCCACTTTCTTGGATAGGTTCAAAGCACGTTCAGAGTCACACTTTCAACATCATCGGGGTGGAATAACAACTCTCCAACTACTATCTCAATAATTGGTGTATTAATGAGAATGAAAATAGGTTGCTTGGTTTCAACATGAGCATCCAGGCTATTCACAAGAGGAACTGGCACACTCTTAAACAATTGCCTTTTCTCCACCTCTATATCAAGCTTCTGATATTTTGCTCAATTATCTACATGAGCTGAGCAAACATAGCACTTGTATACATCTACTCTAAATGTTGAGAAGTATTTGACATTTATTGTATGAGATCTCTTTCCTCCAATGTCATCTTTTAGATAAAAAATTGTACAAAAATGAAATATTACATCCACAACACAAGATGATTTTGGACCCTGTGTAGTTACTTTCAGACCATAGGTGACTGAATGAGAAGGTAAATATTGCTAATAGCTTTAGCCTTTTGCATACTGAATGTAAAGATAAAATGAAGAGCACTACTGCAAACAAATAACAAGAGAAAGTAACGTTGAGAATTGAGATAGGGATATAATGGACCAATGTGGTAGACACTTTCTTGGGCAGACAACAAAAAGAGAGCATTGAGAAAAATGTCTCGGTAAGTAACAATAATATACAAAACAAGTAAACTCTAGAAAAAAGATAGGAATCCGGTATACTATAGTATACCGATTACAAGATTAAAAATTGAAACAGAAATACTGGTAGCTCTATAGTGAGATCTTGGGCTAAAGAACAAAACAAACTTATAAGAGACATAAACACACTACAGTGTATATATCTGATAGCCTATATACAATATAGAAAATTGAACTCATGAAAAAAATAAGTAGAATCTAGGATCGTAACAGGAATTGATGTAATGTAGACAGAACATTGATAGGCTAGAGAACAAACTGCATTATAATAAACTTAAAATAGTATATAATTGTATATAACATAAAAGATTGAACTCTCGGGTGAAATTAATGGAATCTAAAATAATACACTTCTCATCAGGTAGAAGCTATAGAGAGAACTTGACGTGAACCAGAAAATATGTCAATAAGCCCGGCAAGAGAACAAACCAAATGCAATTTACAGAGTAAGACTTACAAAATGTAATTTTGTAATTTTTAAGAGGAAAGGGCTGAACAACAAACATTAACAGAGGGCAAACTATAATACAACCAAAACTGTAAATTTTGAAAATAACCAGCTGAAGGACATGTATGAAAAATGCAGAATGTAATTTACGGGGTAAAAGCTTACGGGCTTAGCAACAAGAACGGAGAACGCATAATGGAATTTTTGGGGCAAAAACATTCAAGCAAAAGCTTTCAAAGGACGCGGGTGAATGGAACACGAAGCCGGCAGCAAACTGTAGTTGAAACTAAAAAGTGTAATTTACAGGGTAGCGTGCTGATTGGTAACTTACAAGGCACAGGTAACTGCAGAGATTTAATGCAATGGACTTAATGAACTTTGTTTACAAAATATTTAATGCAGTTAACCTATTTATTATTTTATTTGAAAATCCATTTGAGGGGTGACATCAAACCCCGCGATTAAGGAGATCTGCTAATCACTGATTGAACTCATGATACACATCGAAATGTCCTCCAAAACCAGCTAAACCAGCTAATCAGCGCCCTGATAGCACAGAATTTTAACGTACCGTTCATTTTTGTTGCAGTTTTCGTTTACGATACCCCGCCAGAAAGTTTACGGCATTTTGCCACGTCCCGTAACCAAACTGTAAAATTTCCATTTGAACCCCCGTAGTTGGTCGTAATACGTCTAGAAATCGACTCGGTTCGAGCCGACTGCGCTCCTACATTCGGCCTCCCTCGTATGGTGGAGCTGCGGGTGAGTGTCTTGGCATTTGAGTTTGAAATTCAAATATCTGTTCAGACCGCTAGCTCCTCTGTCTGCTTCTTCGGATGGACGAGAGGTTCCCCCTCCGTTCACATCTTGAGTTCTTATCATCAGCGACCGCGCAGACTTAAGCTATTTGAAGTTTAAATAACGAGGGAGTTTGTGGAACTCGTTGTGATCGGATCTGGATCGCTTACTGCCGCGCCTGGAATGTGTTCAAGTAGACGAGAGAAGCATACTTCTCTCACTCACATTGTCGCTTGCTTGTTGGAGTGAACATTCGTGGCAGAGGTGAGAAGGTAAGTCGATTACACGAAGAGGTAAGAGTGGTAAGCGATCGCCTGAGTTGCGAGAACTCGATGCGGTATTAGAGCGCTCAGAAGTTCGAAGGAGAGACTTATCTGCATCGCAGACGGTGTTAGTGTGGCAGAATTTTGAAGGAGAGAAAGTCATATGATAAGTAGAGCGAGTAGTGAAAGTGATCGAATCGTGCTCGGAAGCGCAGCAACGGGTGTTTGTCCGTGACCTCTTTCTACCGGTTCCAGTTCCTCCAGGAGATCCAAGGAAGCGGACCCATTCCTCAGTACGATACAGAAGACAGAAGTGACGAATTCTCTTGAATAGAAGGCAAACTGTTGCTGAGTGGTCAGTAAAATGGAATCACAAGCGATACAAGTGTATAATCCAACAATTGCCGCTTACAACAGCGCAAGGGCAAGGGTTGCGAACGCAAGGAGGTCGGAGTTAGCTCGGGTTATGAAGGAATTCTTTGCAGAGCTAGAGAATTACTGCCCTGTCCAAGGGCACCGTGAACTTCCGGGCCGGCGCAGTCCATTGCCGGAATGGTATCCAAGAAGGCCACTGCAGGACATAACGCAAGTTCTGTGTTCTTCCAACGTGAGTATTATTACTTTTCCGAAAACAATGGTTTGTCATTGCAAAGTGTTTTCGCCCGTGCAGTCTGATATCGAATTTCTAAATTACTAAGGTAAGTTCCGAAATTGAAAGGAATTTGTTCCGTCTGGTATCTGAAAGTCACTACAATGGTCAAATGGCTAATTCCAGTTATGTCCTTTTCGGTTACTGCTCCCACCTTCTACTTCCTCCATGGTTTGAAAGATCTGTTCTTCTCACATCCTAGAGCCGTACCGTGCAGATTCTTCAGAGTTATAGCTTTTGCCAGCAGTTTATATGCGCTCCTTTCTTAGAAGCTCATTCTTCTCGTGCGCAGGTGGCACCTTCTGAAGACCCAAAGATGAAGAAAGACAAGAAACGCCGGACCATCAACTATGCCTACATAACTGTGGCAGCAAGTGAGGTGTGCAGACAGAAAGCTCCAAGGTCTCAGGAAAGATTCCCGAGCACGGCTGCTGGTGTTGCCAAAAGAGGTCTCTTGCTCCGCAGAGGATTCAGATAACCAAATGGCGAACATGACAGTTCGTGATTGATGACCATTCAACGCTTGTTGAATTCTGGTGCGGACAGACTTCACATCCCTCTGAATGTAAGAAGCACACGAGTAGGGAGGTGAAGGCTGAATAAGTTACCTCTTCGCTCGTTCAGTCATGGCAGTCTTTCGATAGCTCCATCCATAGTCCTGTTTGGAGATATCCGGCACTAGCTACGTGAGTGTAAATATCAGGATTTTCATTCTTTGACCACAACACAGTAGTGAGATTCAAGGGTTCCGTCTATGAGTAAGTTCAGGAACAGACACCTCCTGCTGCCTGTTTTCCAGCAGCCTCACATATATCAACTATAATTTAGGTTATCATTATTAATTTTAATCAATGTATCTGACCAGCAATGTAGCGTTCTTTAGGATAGGCTCATCCCATGCTTAGTTGAGTAAACGATACAACAGAATTTTTGCCAGAGCAAATAAAGTAAAAGTTGACAATGATCAATTTTACGGAATTATGCCTTTTGATTTCGGCGTTCATTTCAGTAAATTCATGGTAGACAACATCGATTATTTGCTTATCTCAACAGATCACAGAACGCGTGTAGCCTTTCAAGCTTTACATCACTTCCGTCAGTTCTGTTTGATCTGCTATTTGCTCTCAAATTCACTTGATATGTTTCTGATCTCAACAGTAATAATTTCACCAGATTGATAAACTCACTGTCTTATTGCATTACAGAACCCCTATTCCATAACTCGACGTGAGAAAAGCCTGGAATCTCGAGAGGTAATAGTAACACTAAAGCTGTACAGGTTTCAAAACTGGTAAGCGTACCAATGTGCTGTTGGGGTGTAATAACCTCAATCACATGAGCTTACATACACCAACCTTTAGTGTCTGAATTCCAAGACTTGTTTGATGAAGGCTGCTACATCGCCATGTTCGCAATCGAAAGCCAAAAGATTATTAGCAAGAGTCTGTAACGGGAAAATACATCGTGTATCAGTCATCGACATGATGTGCATCACGTCCTATTCTGTATAATGAGTAACCATTACCTAAACATCGAGTAACGTGAAGTGAAGTAAATGCAACTCAGTGTGAAGGGGCTTTTGACTCGTCTTGAGTATCACCTTATATTCCCGGTCCTTGGACTCTGTACCGGGGGTGCTGAGACGATCGATTGGCATACCAGACACGAAAAGCTTTTGAAGATATCTTGACCGATCAAGTATCTCTTTCGAAACTCCTGTGTGACCAGGAAAGAGTAAGAGAGAACCCGTAACCAAAAGATGTGAGAAATAAAGTACCTTAAAAGAATTAACTTCTGTGCATAGCGTACATGATTTACCTGCAAGCTCTGCGCAGTGTATACCTGCCGAAGTGTAGAGCACAGTTTTTTAGTCCATAGTCGATCAACTGAAAAGCTCATATGGCTGGCCATTCTCCGTGAAAGACAAGAGTAGCATATATTACCACATTTAAGTCAGCAGAGAAACAAAGTTCATACGCACCGTAGCTTGGTACTTCATAGCCTGGAACAAGTCTGCACGTCAAGAAACACATTTTGAGGTGTACACTTCAATTACAAATATGACAGACAAATTCATGACAGAATACAACTCAGTTCCACAAGGCGAACGGAAAATTACTATGATTGACTAAAAAGAGAGGTGCAGCTGCTGGAGATGACAACTCATGACACAACACTTCGTTCATCCTATATATCGATTGACTTACAGACGCTGAGGATCATTAAAGCATAGATACGTCAGTATCATTCGATGTTTGAGCTTGATTGAAACAGTGCACTTGCTGAACCTGTTTTGCAATACTTACTTTAATTCGTCGTAGTGATTTGTCCAGTATGGTAATCTTACATTTATGATTTCAGACTTTAATATAAATTCGAACGATACAGTTCATTAAAACAGATGTACCCTTGACCATATATGTATATTTGCTGTTATACAACTGTGAATATTTGTAGAAAGACATGTCATGACCATGCTTAGGAATACTTACATAAGGATTTAATATGGTCTAATATTCAGATTCGAACAGCCACGACTAAGGGTGTGCCTATATACATGCGTAGGCTTCACTTACCTGTATAGGAAAACAATGTCCTCAATATTCTCTTGGGTTTCTTCTGGGTCCATTATACTCATGGTGTGGAAGGCAATACGTGGTGACTGCACCCGAAATCATCCGTTTGACAAAGCTGGTAAGAAACATACATACAGAAGCATGCTCAAGTAGAAGGCAACACTCGAAACCATTTGAAATTTCTGCTTAATGCGATCAAAAGAAACAAGAGCACGGCACAGTTGAAAGGCAAAGGCCCGAGTTACCTTCGGTAGATTATTCGCATCAAAGACTTCACTGAAGTGAGTACATGCAAGAATCTGTAGTATGAAGACTGAACAAATGAGATGAGCAGAAGCTAACATAAAGTGAGGAGCATCACTGATGCAGTCAATTCAGTGTTGACCGTTTCCACCATATCTTCTGAGGATACCTGCCTTATAAAGTGAATCAAGTAAAAAAGCAACCTTCTACACACATGCTTTGTGCAGTCATTATTTTAGGAAAGCGGACACAACACAAAATGTTAAGTCTATATAGAAACGATGAAATAGTTCACATGCATAGTTATCCTTCTCCCGAATGTCGGTTTCGCTTTCATTACAAAGAAAAACTGAAAACTGAAAAGGTTTGGAGTTAAAGTTAGCATCCCGGAATGACCAGATAATGGACGAACCTTGGGAGGAGATTCCCTGGAAACAAAGTCGTTCAAACTAGCACACAAGAGACCAATACCATCTGTTGACAGACATCATATCAATGATAGACTTTGTATCAAGAATAGGGGAGAGGGTGACAAAGTAAATGATTTTAAATAAGAAGATTATAATTTTAGCTCGGAAGCATGCTCATACTCTACGAAACCTTTCCTTGAATTTCTCATAGACCTCACGCTCATTTCCTACAAGTCTAGGTTCAAATTGGTCGATTCAAGCAGACATCAGTAACTCGGCGGCAACTTAAGCACCCTTCAGGCAATTTTTCGGCCAACTAACCTGATGTCATGGTACCTTTCCCAAACTCGTCGATTATACAGAAAGATCGGGCCGTTGATTGCCTGCCGTTGACCCAAGAGGATTTTCGAGTTAACTACAGACGAAATTTTCATCACATAACAAAATGTTTCAAGGCCTTTTAAGACCATTGAATGCAATTACTGTAAATTTTAGGCATGACGAAGTTTTAGTGTCTTATAGCTTGAAGATACTTTAAAATGATAAGTATCAAGACCATCTTAAATGCTCCGCGATGTAATCGATGAGCTTGTGTTCGACATGATATGGTGAATCAACTTGGTTTATTTTTCATACTGTCGTAGAACGAAAATTTCAAGTGCATAAATAAATGTAAAATGGAACTTGCACAAATTATGCGCACCTTAGCATTACAGATATTTGATTCAAATCTATCATGAATGTTGATTGAGAAATTCCCACAGTTTCCCTGCTTACAATCCGAGTGAAAATCCTGAAAATGTAGGGCAACGATATCAAGCCGTTTAGTTTAAGATACGACCATAAAAGATGTTTGATAAAAATGTCCTTGGAACAAACATGTCCAAATGTGAAGTAATTTCATACCTGTCCACCAAGCCTATTATAGCTTTATCAGCAGGAACAAAGCTCCCAATATGTCCAAGAAATATAATCAACGCCACCTGAGCACCAATTCATTCCATAAAATCTAAACAAGGAGAAGATAAAGTACAATTAACACAAAAAACTGGAAATATTGTACTGCAACTATAAAAGATTTATTCCAAGTAGATTCCATGTCGTATTTCAGGGTCATGGTTGCGAGACCTGTTTCGCATATACGCTTTTTCCGGAGTAGTTTGGTCCAGTAATGATGTTTATTCGGCCTGATTAAAAGAGTTACAGCAACCGCCTTCTAATAAGTTCCAAAAAACAAATAAAGTAAATCATATATATACACCTCATGACATATTGGCCTACGCAAGCCGAAAATATATTTCCCTGATTTCTAAACCAAAGCATATAATCGTGCTGATTAAGATCAAATAGTTAGTTTCAAAATATTGGCCTAGATAATTGTGAAGAGATACCTTCTTCACTAATGTTGGTATCATTTGGAACAAATCGGCCCACCGTCATTTCTTGTAGAACATGCCTGCATAACACCATAGAATTTAACTCTCAAGTAACAAAACATACATGCAAATCAAACAAGCAGTTTAGAGCATTAAGCCAATGGAATACATGGTCAATCGATGTGCCTACTTACCTCCCATTTTCAATTAAGAGAATGTTGTCTTCAGTTAAGTCCGGTCTTGTGTATCCGTAATCTCGTGCCGCAATTGTAAGTGAAATGATACTTGATTGCAGTTTCATGACAGAAACGTTAGCTAAAGAAGGGAAAGCGACTGCAGCCATACAAAATAACTTCTGTCTAATCATGGTTCGTGGTCCGGGTAACAAAAGATGAAATCTACCAATACTCATAGATCATATCTACCTTAAAGTCAAAGAAGGTTTAACCTAATGAATTGAGTAACATTCTCAGTCCAGAGATCCCGTTACCCTTATACCAGTCAATTTCTGCCGCAACTTTTGCAGCATCTTTCAACTTTTGGCTATATCTCATTATCCTCGTCTCCAAATTTCTCACGATAGCCCTTTCCATATCTGTCTTGCCGGAGCGACACATCTTAATGGTTTGAAGCTGTAGATCCAAGGTATAGTTCATGGAAAATTTTATCTATACCACATGAATCACATCATTCTTCTTCAATCAAAGCTCTGCTTATTTAGCAAATTACGGTAACGTCTTATACTCTCGTACACCTTCGACATCGATCCAAGCAAATTATTAAAATTTTACCTAGAATTTTATTATAGAGATCACCAAGAACAGCATCAAGCTCAACCATGCGCGGCGTGCGATAAAAGTACTCCTTTCCCTCGAGAGTTCCCGCTTCAAACTTTATGGAGATTGACATGGAAGACACGTTAGTGCAATCATATTAATCTGATCCTTGACATTCCTAGAACTTAAATTTGTATGGATGTGTTATTACGTTTATATTGAAGGTCAAGTTCACCCCAAATAAGTCTAAAATTAGTAAAATTGTGGGATTTAATCCAAGGAATTTCGTGTCGCCCATATTCAACATAAAGCATATGAACTCAGACCAATTTGAATCATAATCTATTAAATATTCCTACAGGCGTGGACGTACTACGAATTCAATTTCTGGGTGGTTCTTCACGATATTCCCATCGATTTTCTCAACGAAGCGTAGAAAATATCCTGTGAACAGCAGAATCATTCCAGGAGGCAAAACCAACAATAGAACAGTCACTGTCACAGAATATATGAGTTTTCCAGAATGTCAATGATTGGTACAGCTAAATTCTCGATTAAATGTAAATGAGAGAGCGTGAAACGTTTTACATATATCAAGTATGAAGCCGAGAACCTAAAGCTGGAAAAAATCAAGTCTTAAGATTGTGAAAGGATTAAGTATAAAGGTAAATTTTTTAATAACTATCGGTATTATAACAATCATCGTACTTGAGTAACTTGATTACAACGCATGCAGAATAAAAGAAAGTAACTGAGAGTTGAAGAATCAACATACCAACTTGGGGAACATACACCGTAGAGCCTTGTAATATGCACTGCTCTTGTGGTAAACGTTTTAATTCTGATTTGGTGACCTGAATAAAAAGCAAAGGATCATCACAACAGTAGTATGCTGTGATGTTAAGTATAAAATACCGCAGATGATATCACCAGATACACCAGTACCAGTCATTTCTTGGTTTTGACTTGTATGTAGGTGAGAGTAAAAGAAATCCTGTCAACGAATCCAAGACAGCACTCTATAGGTTGAATGCTCAAATTTGCTCAAATTCTGATGCTCAAATTTGTGCTGCTACAAAAATTCAGAGTTGATATTAACTAGCTTATTTAAGGTACTCAACCTCTGCACACTTGGAATCAAGATTGTTCGACAACTATCTGGTCGTGGACTTTTGGTTTGATATGATTGGAAAATTTCAATTTGTAGACATATAGGAGTGTTTACATTCTATGTGAGATCTAGAAGTTGTGCACATATACTAGTTAAGTGACTAACCTGAGTGAGGAAATCGGGTAAACCTTCATAAAGAGTTTTGAGTTCGTCAAGCTGATATGTAATAGGACGATGAGAGAGCTGATTAGTTATACTGGACGTAGCTGCATTGAAAATACGATGACAATGTTCGAAAGAGGATAATCTGATTGTTGATCTGTAAGAGTTAAATGGAACTGTCAGCGGATGGGAATACACCTAAAGAGAAAATTTGGTCATTGACAAAGTGTTTCCACCCACAGGTTGGTGTTTAGTTCAGGGTCCGAGGTAAAGGAATGCTTGGCTATAGCCGCAGGTCTTTACAAGTCGTGAAACTATATATAGATAGCTATATATGTTCTATAAATAACTATAGTATGTGTTATATAGAAGATCTTCCTCAGTGATTTCCATTGCAGGAACAAACAAACCAGAAAACTAGTACTCCGTTACACCGTGTTATTACATCTCTCCTTTTCTTTGTGGCTGTCTGGATATGATTTACCTCTTCACATAAACCGTAAGCAATTATGGTGTCTAGGTTCTCCCCACATACTTGATCGAAATCAAGAACTCCGTTTATCTACACATAATTCAAGTGTGGATCGTTGTCATAAATTGAGCGATCGAAAGAAGCAGTTGGAAGCAAACTCGACGGTGAAATAGATGGATTGTCATTTTTAGAGAATTTGATATGATGACAATTCGGAGTTTGTTTTCTTAAGTTCTGATTTAAGCTACTAATATTGCGATTCGTATGGCTGGCTAAGTTCTCCTTCAGTTGATCTTTCGTCAAAAGACAGTTTTTACAAGTATACAAGTAGTTTGAAGGGCACGTACTACAACTATATTTAACGCGGTCTTTCATATTCATAAAAGTTTTTTCAGGTGAAGGCAGCAAGTGGTTCTTAGTACTTACGAGATCTCCGATATGGACAAGATCATCGTCGATGATTGAGAAAACCTGCACATGGTTAACGTGAAGCACCAAAGATGATAGTCCATATAGGATTCGACCAATAAGCAAGACCACATTAGAGAGTAGTAATGATTATTCAAGCAAACTCACCTTTTTTACTATTTGCAGTTGCATCAGAGCATTCTGGTGATGATGCCTCTGTGAGGTTGCAACTTCAAATATCCCTCGAATCTGCCAGAGTGCACCTATACTCTGCCGATCATAGACTCTTAGTACTTCCTTAACATGCAAGAGTTTATCGGTAACAAATAAGAGTCAAATGTACCAACTTGCCAACCAAATCTGGCTCTTCTTATCTAAACAACATCGATTTTATCTATGGGGACATTATACGATTGACTGACCTCTACAAGCGCATACCAGTCCCTGGCTGTTGACTGTGAGCTAGAGAAGAAGAGTTTCTGACGTCATCTCAACAGGAGTCGTCAGCAATTGCAGGAAGGCAAATTCAAAATTAGCGTATGAGATGTCATCAAGAATCCTCTGAGTAAGCTTCAGAGATCTGATATGATGCCATCTTTTGACCAAGACTGACTGATACGAAATATGAATAAATCGGATACTGACGTGGATCTTATGAGATGATTGTTTTATACAGAGCAGTGTTTACGAATTCCTTTGAGCATAACATAATTGATTTGAGAAGCAGAACTAGTTTCTTGGATCAAATCCTTAAGAATTGCCTTTGATAAAGAGTTCGAAGGACACGCAGATTCTGAACGCGAATGTACGTCGGACAAAGTCCAGAGCGTGACAGGCATATTATTTGGAAACTCGAAAAGGGACGATGCACCCCTCAGTTGTGAAGTTCTCTCTCTGGTTATCGAGCTTTCCGTTGAGCCATGTGGGTCTCGATGTCCTTGTATATAAATCAAGTGCAATAACTCAGGACTTCACATCTGCATAACCATCATTTTGCAGAAAGATATCTACCTTCAACAAGCGAGGAACATCCTTCACATGTCTTAACGAACCCTGCAAAGCCTCAATCATTTCCGTAGTTGACTTGAAGACCTGTATCTGTGATGTCCATTTCATGTAACCAGGAGAAAACCTTGATCACTAATTTCTTGGATTGAACACCAGTTATATTCTTTACAGAATTTCAAGCAAGAGGTATGTAACAATGTTCAATGCTCCAATTGTATAAGAAGTGGATACCGTATCAAGGCGATCATTCAAGACACTCAAATCCAGTATGGGTCGTAGAAACCATAGTCTTCAGAGTGTCGTAGGGTTCCCAGGGAGAATGATTTCGAGAGGATCACAAGGTCTTGTTAGAGCTTCCGATCAGAAGAAATTACAAAGACTCAATTGAGATCGCCTGAGCTGGGATGTTGAACATATGTTCCAAGTTCTGATCCATGTAAGAAGAACATCTCGGTTGAAGGTTTACCTTAAGAGCCGCCTGCCCACGACAGTAACACACTGACATAGAGGGCCAAATGAAAAGGTTAATGATCAGTTAGCACAGTCACCAAGTTATAAAGACCTGACCGATTTATTGAAGCCTGGTCAAAGTTACGCACCTTATTTAACATACCGAAAACAGAAAACCTGTAAAGTTTTGAGTAGATAGACATCTTGTTAGTCCCATTCAGACACGCTTACTTACCGTCTACGTTGCACTACCCTATTCGAGTACTGTAAATATATCAAACCCAAAGATGTTACAGAGGAGAGAAACTCGTACCCTTCTTTGGCTTTGCCGATGCCCATGGCACTTGCATGCTTATCAACCTGAAAAATCTGTAGAGCGTCGTGTGTAATAGCATCCACGTATAGAAATCCTTCTCTATTTAGGATGTAAGTTGCAACAATACTCCAATACCCCGCAATTGGATTTGCACACTCCTGTGACAGCATGAACTATGCATGTAATATGTGGCATAATTCTCCTACTCAAAACTCTCCGATTTGTTTGGGTCAGTAATGGTATTAAGTTACTGCAGTAAACTGCCGTACGTCCCCAATATTATAGAAAAAGTGCATGTCGGTGACGTAATTTCTGTGTGTAAGGGGACTCAACATGTAAGTGGGGAATGCGTTAGAGTGTCTTCTTAAAGATAGTACTGGAAAAGATACAGGGAAAGCTCCACTATGCTGTCAATTTGAGCGTGTTCGCGCAGTTGGTCTTTTAGTGGTTCTGCATCGGCGTCAATAATCATTTCCTGCTGTAAGATCGCAAGTAATCCGCCAGCAGCTCGGACTTGCATGTCGCTTCCGAGATTGATCATGGAGTTCAGCTGGAAATAAGATTGAAATGTCTCATTATAATGCAATTATCTTTAGAGAAACGAAACTCGAAAACTAGTTGCACCAATTGAATTGAAATTGCTTGCTAGAAGTGTTTGTTTTGCGTGCATGTATTTGACCTATGAGGCCAGTCACAACCGCTTTGTCGATTCAATTAAAAAATTACATATGCTATTATGGAGGAAAGATAATCCGCTACTACTTTCGAGTAGCTAACGCAGTTCCATTTTGAGTGGAAATTCGAAAGTAATTCAGACCAGCGGATCTAGAAAGAACAGTGTCCCTATGAACTTACAACATGTATTCTTTCTTTGTCATTCAATTCGTTTCTAACACCCTTGACTTGGATATACGCCAATCTGAGCCAATTGCAACCAGAAGTCAATTCAGTGTAGATGCTCATAACGTGGTGGACAGACACATATCTGCTGTCTGCTAAACCTGGTACAATTGTTCTCACTATCAGACCGTGTAATACTGGAGTCTGGTACTTGATTACCGTAGAATCGTGGCTTCGATACTCACAACTGCATCCGGTTTTGTCGTCTAACTATAGTAGTCATTCCATCTAACTTAACTTAACGTCTAACTTACTCACGACATAACAGAATTTTACAGCATCTGGGCTGGAACAGTACAAGGTGGATATGAACGTCTTCAATTTCTTTTTCTCGAAATGAACGTGTACTCTGGAGCAAACTTATGGAAGTCGCCAAGTGTACCGGACGATATCTAGAATGACATACCTGTGGCGGGCTTGCTGGTAACTGAAAATGGAGCTTTTGAAAAGTTTAACTTGAGGGACGTCACCACCCGCTCCACCTGCGCAATTTACGATATAATCGGAAACTACTGTCCAGGTCGACTGATGGATCATCTAGCTCTTCAATTCACTAGTACTTTGTTCTCTCCTTCTTCAAAATGAAACCAACAAAATGCAGGGCCATCAGCACATATGAAGCAGTTGGCATGTAACAATTTCAAAGAATGACTAACGAATGTGAAGGCCAGAGGTCCTTACTGCTCTTCTGTAGAGCAACCACGAAGTAATCATCCATCTTTGTGCTCGTGAAAATGACCGCTGGCTGAACTTGGTACTTAACTGATAAGCGAGGAAGCTTCCGCATTAAGCAAAATGCTATCTAGAAAACTCGAAAACTAAAGAAAAGCGGGAAACATGAACCAGATACTGAACATCCTCCACAATTCTTCTTGTGAACAATCTACATATGCTGGTACTTTCCTGGAGAATATCCATTGATATCAGATTTTTATGGTGGCTTATACCTAAACCAAAGTGCCATAGAATTTACTACTGATTTTCTCGCCTCCAACTACGACTCCACCTACTGTTGAGGAAGTTTTATTTTGAAAAACTAGCATTTAGTCTAAAAACATCCGCAGGTGGAGCTGAAGTGTGAAGTATTGGCCATTGACATCGACGGCCTTAAATAGATGATAGTCTGAGAGAAGCTTTGTAGCTATCTCGAACAACATTATTGGAGGAGCAGGGGCTTGGAATTGACAGCATTTACCATTACTAAACTGCGGAATGCCTTCCACGGAAATATTAGTAATATTGCTGTTATATTTGACATGCTCCGCTGAGTACTTGTATTCCATTCTATCGAAATCAAAATCGTCCTTAGCCTATATATAGTCCACTGATTTTACCAGTGCACTCGGGCTAGAGACTATTGTCCGGTATGAGAAAACCGTTAATCACAAGCTAGTATCAACAAACGGAAAGATATGGAGATACTGTCTTCAAACAGGCTCCACAACATCCAGCAACATGATAATCAAGGTTTCATACTTAGCTGTATGCAAGGGAGTTCCGGGTCCTCTTCTTCATAGAGTTCCATAACAAACATTTCGCGAGTATTTGCATCAAAATAGGCAGCTCCAACCCTGCGTCTACAATGTTAAACTCAATACTAGCAAAACCGGAAGATATGAAGGTGGGACAGATTCGTTCAACACTCAAGAACCAGAGGTCTGACTCAATAAAAGATTCGAAGAAAATAGTTCTTACTGGAACTGGCATACCTGTGGCCTTGCATGATACACGTCATATAAACCTGAGATGAAAACACAGCAAGCTGAATTAGTTGCGCGTGCTACTCCTCGGCTTCTGGCTAGAAGAAACTGAAATTCCTATAGATGCAATGTGAAGTGAACGATTCGAGAAGCTGCACTACGAGGAGATTCGCTTGGGTTTCATCCGCTGTCAAAGCACCAACTAGTAGGTAAGCTGGCTAATTACATGAAGTACTAGTTGAAACTACAGGTGGATAAAGTTTCGGATCAAGCTCCTCGGGAGTGCAGGCGTTGGTTCAGACAAAGAGACCTGTGAATTATCCGGGACTTTCTCTTCAGCAGAGTTGTCCTTCACGGCTTCTTGTGTTTTCTGGTCATCACGTGTCTGTTCTGTCCAAGATTGAAGGTCACTGGAGGTTTCTCTTCTGTGAACGGAGGAACTGCTCTTCGACAATTTGGAATTGGTTCTTACTTCATTGTCCAGGGCCATAAGCCTTTTACTAGATATTTTCGTCATAACGATCGCTTCTCCTACAAGAAAAGTTTGACATGCATTAGCAATCACAAACTACTTCGTTCATCGGCAGAAAACTTCAGGCTATTCAGTATGAAACTAGCTTCAGGTAGACACTACTGAGAGCCAGCTTGATATATGAGAATCTAATCCACGAATTCAGTACAAGTGAGCGTAATGGTTTACTACTAAGAGGCCAGGCATGAACATCGACACCAACGCTGGAGCGCTATGACAGCAAATGACTGGCATCATAGGGCAAGATTTCTCATCTACGTTTCCTTTCAAACTTTCCATCAAACTAAAGGGCTTTCAATCTCATGGATATCAATCTCTCCATGGGCACCGACATGGTTGAAATCTGGCATTTCAATTGTAAGATTTCCAAGTGAAACACGTGGCCGGAGTACGTAGCTATTGAAGATACGCGGTATCGCATCCGGCGCGTCCAGCTCTAACGATTTCATGCATTTCACTGTACGACAAATATAATCACGCTCTCCAAGCCCAATCACTCTAGATTTTCATTGAATGACGGAGGATGAGAAATTCTGAGAAACGAGGTTGCGGATAGTTTTACGTAAATCAAACGCCGAATCAGACATCTCTCAGACTTCAATTATCTTGTCCCAGGAGGATATGAAACAAAATTTATGTCCTAGACTGTATATTGTCAAGCATTTCTGTTTTGAGCTCATCCACTCCACCGAGATGTTCACGTTCTGGAAGACTTTTGTTACTAGGTCCACTGTTAGACAACTTCATTCAAGTTCTTTTGCTGCCTTCATGATTGCTGATCAGGTTTCTCACGTCATTATCAATAACTTCTATCAATATCTATATTCTAAATGATGAGAAGCCAGAAAATCGCATTTCTACCTGTATCAAGGTATGGAATAGATCAAAATAATATGCTCCCTTGAACCGGGATTTGGATTTTGGCAACATTGAAACGAGAAAGGGTTATAAACAACAACGATCGGATTTCTAGATATAAATATATTGTCTCGAAGATCGGATTTCTAGATACAAATATATTGTCTCGAAGATCGCAGGCCTCACAGAAAGGTACTTGCAGCAGTTCAAACCGCAAAAGGTTCCAAGCACATAATATCAAACTATTTGTCAGATTCAACAATTTCATAACGATATTGACAAAGTACAACGCTGATCTGCTGTAGATGATGCCTGTTTATTCGTCAGCTCACGACACAGTAGAACTCCACACTCCTCACCTCCAGTGCACGTGGACCACCGAAGGGCCTGCAGGCGTGGAAAATGAAGAAAAACACTTCAGAGTCCCGATTACGCACGCAACCTGAAAGAAGAAAAGAAGCCCCCACGACGAGGAGACGACCGAAATAAGCCCCCAAGGCCCGCGCCATAAAAGGTATGAGTCTCCCAGGGTGTATCACCGGACGCTAATATACGGTACCGTATTTCAAATGGGTTACAAGTCAAGATGCCACGTGTGCGCGCGGGAGTTTTTTCGTGTGACCACGTACAGCTGCATCTACCCCGTTAAAGTACAGCATAGTCCACCGCTTGAACTTAACCTAGTAGACTCAAAACTTTCCTGTCCATCCTTCTAGTCTTTAGAATCTGGACCGAGATTTAGTAGTTGACTGGAGTAATGAGGACGGACGCTGCTGCTGAGAGAGCAAGTTGGTATTTTGTATCTCACCCTGTTCTTCTTTTATATTGTCCTTTTCTTGTTCAAGTTTTGCATCTCTTGTTCTACTGTTGTTGTTACATCATCCTTTTCTTGGTCAAGGTGGCCTTCTGTACACATTTTTTCTTTTTCTCCCTTCTCTTACTGAATGTAAGCGTGCAAGCAACATCTATATTCTTTTTATAATATTATTTACTAAGATTTAATAAATGCCGTTGAATATAGAGTGGATCTTAATTCATCAACTCCGTAATCTCTGAATCTCAAAATGAAGTTACCCGATTCAATGCTTATTTTAAGAGTTGTTTGGAAGGTGAAAAAATATATATCAATTTTTCCAATTTTATTTGTGTAATAGAAAGTGTACTACATATTCTGTTTATACATTTCAAGATCTACTTTCATCGAAGATTAATATTCAAATTCTATGCCGATAAATAGAATGGTATGGACGAGTATACACACTTAAATGATAAATCAATAGAATCTCAAAAGAAGTCATACAAGTTTCAGAATTATAATCAGCTGAGGTAATAGCAATTTATATCTCAAAACTTTACAAAGCGCATATCATATATTTTCTCAAACCTCAGCCTTCAGATATATCATTTTCCGAATACTTGATGTAGATATCAATAATCATGGAATTTCCAGATTTGGGTTAGAACCGCCTTCCAGCTTGCACACAAATTTTCTGCTACCAGGTTCATTGCAAATAAGTTTCTTCTTGGAGTAAAAAGTTGATCAACAATAACTTTTGCATTGATTGAAATGCACAAGTAGCTCTGTGTGAAATGTGTAAACTTGATGTACCTTAAAGAGCATGGAAATTAATCTTTTTGAAAAGCTAAACTGATTTTGGTTGGTTTTCTCTTTTCTAGAAACATTGTGTTGTGGATTACCTTTCTATTTTTCTATTAAGCAGCTCTTCTTCTTGTTCATGAAAGTGGGAAGGAGAGCAATATGTGGGTCAAGGACCTGATCATTGCCCTTCTTATCACGTCCTTGTTTGTAGACAATATGACTTGCATAGCTCGGATATCTTAGATGCGATAGTGCAGATTCTTCGTATCATATCGCGGCTCTATTGGGACTTAGCCTCATTTTACCTTCTCATCCTTCGCTTTTTCTACGCGATCGCTCTTGATCTCTCTCACGTGAAGATACGGTTCCTGATATTTTGGCAGCGAAGGACTCGAGATGGACCAACGGAACGTCCAATTCACGTCATAACTACCTGATCCAGTGTTTGCAACACATTCTCGAAAGAATCGGGAAAAAGCTTGTAGTAGACTGGTGGCACTTTCGGTTTTCGAGAGAGTACAGTGGACGTGTTTTGTATGAGTTGAAGAAGGTTAATTGAACCTGACCGAATAACTTCACCATGGTCTTTTAATACTAGGTGAATTGATGGATTGTATGAGAGTAAACATACTTTTACTTTGTCAAGCCATACTTTCTTTGTAGGGGAATGGAACCTTGTAATTAAACAATCAAGAATAGACGTAAGGAGATACCATACCCAGTAAGATTGATTGATAATCGCAATATAAAGTCGAAAAAAGTGAAAGTCGAACAAGCAAATTCTCTTTACAGAGTGAGTTATCTACACCTTTTTGAGACCGCCGGTCGTATATATATAACGACCGGCGGTCTCAAATGGTACCAGAACTATTGTAAATCAGTATGAAATGTAGTGAACGTTCAAAATGGGGACTTTATTATTTAAACATAGACAATCATATCTAACTACTAAGATAAAGATTTCATCTCCTAGACTAAGAAGGACCTCTTCTCTTGCCCTATTAATTGCCCCGTAGATTAGATATGGAAAAATGATTACAGTGGGAATAGAAGGCCGGACCCTAACATGTTACTCCTTACCTCCCCTGGCAAATGTTTCTAAATATTTATGATGAATACATCTTGATTCCGTGAGATTTTTTTTTTCCCTCTATCTTGAAGGGTGCGTGTCATTTTGGAGCATCCTTATGTTTTTGTAGGGCCAATTCAATCTTCTCGAGATCATCTTATAGTTATCAAATATTTCCGACCTGAGCTTTTTAAACTTATAATTTTATACCTTTGAGAAGCTTATGAATATATATAAGCTTTAATTTATATATTTAGTTTAGACTTTGACATATGCGATAACCACGGGTTTAAAGCTACCATTATCGTGCTATTTTTCCACTATAATAATTATTATCGTATTCTTCCTCATTTCAAAATACTTCTCTTTATACGGAAAAGCTCTCAACTTGCTTATTGTGTTTGTATCCAATCAGAACATGTAATATATAGCTTTATTCTAATAATTAGGTTTTGTGAAAAAGCGTTGTAATCCTTAAAGGAAAGTTACTTCTACATTATCAAATCATCTCCCCGGGAAAATATTCAAAAGAATACATTCACTTTTAAAGAAACTGGTTTTTTCCGTGCACTACACATAGGGATATTGTTTCACTTCATTTTTCCTAAATCCTTCTTCATTCAAACTGCATTAGTGCATATTGAATATTGCGCTTTCGGGGAAATGTGGACTGGAAAAGTAAGCACCTATTAAAAGAATAATTTCCAGGATTTCCTTGAAAAGGACATGGGGATTGAAGTTAACCTCGCGAGCTAATTGGTTGATTTTGACCTTGAGAGGGGTTTTAGAGGACAGCAACTCAATCCAGATTTGCATAGAATTTAAATTCCAAAACGATCTTAATTGGACTTTTCATACTTATTTTATACTCGGTATCATCAGTTAGCTGCATACATCTTCCTCTTGATCACATCTGGTGCAAATTCAATAGATATCCTTTAAAGATGGGGTGCTTTTCTAGAAGCGAATATTCACTGCCAAATTAAATTATAATCTGAATTACAATATAGTACTCGTCCATCAAACATGGTGTGACACTTCCCATAGGAATCCGAGTTTCTTTGGTAGTGCACTGAGGTATGACAAATAAACAGATTCATGTGTAAGAATTACCAATTATAAGAAAGTGTAAAAGGCATATGTAACGACTGTCCATACCAAAATATATATATTCCGTGGACTTTTATCGAGATAAATAAAGAGCAAACTTAAAATTCCACTCAGGGATATATAAATATTTATAATCATACAGTACTCAGAAGTCAGGAGCAAGAAATGGGGAAAGATATATAAAAGTCAAGAGGGTACTCTTCAACACTAACGTAATATTTTTCAAGTGAGAATAGACTGAAACGAAATAAGCTCTCTATCTTCTCAATCATATCTGGTACATGCAAGCGATAGTATTTGGTGCGACTTAACTAATTATCATTGATGCTTGAGAATCGTCCTATCCACTTTTTAGTTCCAATGCTGAATCACCTTTCAACCATCGTTTCACGATCAGCTCAAGCAGTAGTACTGTGATTGAAACGTCAAGCTCTTCCAGAAGTTACTCGACAATCGGGTGAAAGGCTATTCTAGGTACTATTTCCTTCACTTCACTCCTTCGCTTTAGTTATTTTATTTTATCTAATTGGCAGGAGAAATCGCCCTTGAGTTGGAATTTGGGACTTAGAATGGCCTTCCCTGAGTATTATAGGGCAAATTGACATGATTATGAAAGTATACAAAGTTGTGAGCAGCAGTTATTGAATGGTTTTATCTGCCGTATAAGATAGAAGGAGAGGTTGAACAATACCTGAACAAAATTCTCACGACCTTAGCCTTATTATTCCACAGTTGATCGTCACAGCCTTCAGCCTACTTGCGTGTTTGTGGTGCTTTGTACTTTCTGCCAGGAAAGATAAAGAATACACTTTAAAACCAAAACATAACTATTGCTCATTCTGTCTACAGTTATAGGCCGGATGAACGGTAGACAAGACCAATCTTAGACAACGGTATGTTCAAAAGGACTATTTACAATCTGAATCTAAAGAAAAGGTCTTGCGAACAGTGTAGAAAGAACATGTCCCTGATTAGTGAATTGACATTGTCAAAATATCTACGAGATCTTGGATACAGTAAATTGAATTGAACACTGCCTGCGAGCGAAGACTTCACCTATAAGGTATCAGTACAGAGTCATACGAGGAAACTTGAGCTCTTAAGCAAAATTGTTATTCTCATTATGTGCTCTATCCCAGACGACTGAAGTAAGAGATAAATTTCACATGAACCTCTGTGTCATCGAGCACTGATTAATATCACCGTACGTCATTTGAGCTTGAACCATCTGAATGCTTGTGGCAAAATTCTTTGTAGCGGCTAGCAAGACCTGACCATGACTAGATACCAATACCTGTAGAAATTGTCTCAAACTGTTCTTCCAAACACTGCCGCTGATGTGGGTTGTTTTGAGACAATTGTTGTCGACGGCACTAAGAACCTCGGCAAATTCGATTAACTATTGGGGCATGCATAGTCACTTATCATGTAGATCCGCCATCCAAGAATGGCTCGCGTGTTGCAAAGCACATTCACCAGTCGACGCCATAAAATACAAGAAGTTGACATCGTCAAACGCTACATCTATGGATTTTGTAGAAACAGACATAAGACAAAATGTTCAAACTAACCATCTAAGGAGAAATAAACCTAATCAAGGAATCGATCGCTCAAGCCGGCTCCACGAGAACTACAGCAGTCTATTTAGCCATACTGAATGCATGATTTGAAATGAGCATCTGGACCTGGTATTGGTATTGAGGAGGAGAAGAACCATCCACGTCAATTCATCTCAAGCCGCCAACAACAATATTGTATGTAATTGAGGGAGAAAGCTGAGTTGAGATGCTAACACAGCAACATATTCTCGTTACAGTTTTGTTTTGTCATGATTTCATTTTTAGTTTTGGGTTTAACCAATACCCAAGATAACGTTCGTAGGGTCAACTCGACCGAATTTCAAACTTAAAATCTATAATTTCATTGATTGGGACCAAATTGTGATTTCATTCTTAAGTTTAGATTTCATCCATACTAGGATATCGCATGTCATGTCGACTCAACCCGACAGCAGGTTACCGAACTTTCAACCCACATTACAGGTCGTCTGTCTTATTCAGCACATTGATTCTCATTTCTGACCTTTTTGTTCAATGACTTTGACATTGTTAATAATAATAATCATCCTGAACTACAATTTGACGTTCAAGTATGAGCTTCCTCGATGAAATTTACAATAAATCATAACTTAAAGCATAAGCTTTCAAGATTATGTGGTGGCTCTTTTTAGCTCACCAACCATGACTTACTCTTATTTCAACTCCCCATTAATTATTTGGCCATCTTTTACAATTTTCATGAAACAAAGTATGAGCTTCCTTGAATAAAATTTACAATATATTATAACTTAAAGCATAAACTTTGAAGATTATGTGGTAGCTATTTTTCGCTCACCAAGCATGCCTTACTTTTTTTTTTTAACTCCCCATTAATTATTTGGCCATCTTTCACCATTTTCAAGAGACAAAACTTTCCATTTTGATTGAACAGTAACGATTCCCATTGCTTTGGTCCTTCTTCCATATTACGGGACCCTAATTATCCTATCATAAATAATCCTCTATCTTGGTTGTATTTGCACCTACCTTGCTCTTTGGTTTCGTTGGTCATTATACGGAGGTATTTTTGCTGCTCGCATTTGATTTTCTATTCATCCTTATCATACTTAGTAAGCCTTGCATGTGGTCCAGGTAAAATTGAAGGTTTCATTTTCTCTTCTTTAATTTGCAAATGCAACACAAACTTTGCCTTTTGCCTCACCTCGATATAATAAGCTAACTCCATAGGATTCAACAAGTGTAAACCCTTTTCAATTGTTGATCAAAGGTCTTCACTGTAATCTGATCTTGAATCTATGAGGAATATGCGTACACACCAAATCAGCATCACTGGGGTGAAATGACCAAAGATCAATGCTCTCTTTCTATTGTTAACCAAAGACCTTCTCAATGATTCGATCTTGAACGTTATATTCTGCAAAGAATATGCACACAAACAAGAACCTCATCATTCGGGTTAATGACCACAGATAAATATATGGTACTATTTCTATTTCAGACAGCAAGTAAACAACAATCCCTCGTTTGGTAAACTTTGGGATATGGTTGATGGGTAAATTGTTGAAAACTATTGTGAAACTGATGTAAATATGCATGCATGCAAACTGATGTTTTATAATTGATATGCAGATTTAAATCTGCGCATCAATTTCAAAACAAAAGGAACACTAAAAGATATACAAAGCACTTATGCAGACTTCCTGCAAATCTAGTTGCATGAAATGAAGAATAGAATACCTGCAAGCTAGTATGCAGGTTCTAATCTAATTGAACACTTTTGCGTGTTGTCAAGCCTTGTCTCTCCGGACTGCTACTCTCACAACCTTACTGCTCAAGCTTTCTTTACTATGCCACTAGCATCTTGATGGAATGAAGGACAACTTCTCATTGATGGATAAAGACCTATATATTCTAACCCTAACTAATGCTGCCATTGGGTGTTGGGTGCTATGTTCAAACCCTAACACCTATAGTACATGGTATAGGCTATATCAACCTCAACTTCCACTTGCCAAATGTACTATCTGAAAGGTAATTTTAACACTCCTATTTATTTGAAAAAATAGTAGTACTCCAATTAAACTTCTAAACTATGAAACTTATCTCCAGATGAATTTTTAATAAAAATGTCTGCAATTTGATAGTTGGTGTGGATGTAGCTGGAATAGATTCATGTTTCTCTTAGTCCTTTTTCACATACTGATAATGGGTCTCTATGTGCTTGGTTCTCCTGTGGAATTTTGGATTATACACCAACTTGATAGTATTTGGATTGTTGCTATATATAGTAGTTGGACCATCTTGTCCAAATTGTAGTTCCTTGAGTGACCTAGATTTCCATATAGCTTCTTGGGCAGCTAAACATGTTGTTATGTGCTTTGGCCTTATGGTAGAAATGACAATACATTGCTGTTGTTGGCTGCTCCAAGCTAATGGTACACCATTCATCATGAATATGAAAGCACTATTTGACTTTCTATTATCTAAGCCACCCACAAAATCAACATCACAGGATCCAACTAGTGTATTAGCAACATCAAAACCTCCACTAAACTCTCATCCATAATCCAAAGTCCTTTTGAGGTACTTGAAAATTCTCTTCATTGCTTCGTGGTATTGAGATGAAGGATTAGAATTGAACTTTGCTACTATGCAAACAACATAAGCTATATCAAGTCTTGTACCTATCATATAATACATTAGACATCATATTTATTCTTTGTAAAGTGTTCTTAGTGGTTGTTTTTCTTTCACTTGTTATCTAGCATTTGGATCAACAGGAGTAGCAACTTGATATGCATCTCCAAGATTGAACCAATTTATTTATAATTTTCACTCTACATATATTTCTTGAGTCAATCTAATTTTGAGTTTTTCTCTATCACAATAAAAATTTAAAGTCTTACATAACATTCTACTTTTCCGTGTGTAACTTCAAACTCTTCACCACAATGATCGAACATGGTAATAATATGAGATTTATCTTTCACAAAAATCAATCCATAGTCTATAAAGGTAGTGAGGATTACTTTAGATCCATAATACACATAGGGATCAAAAAGTGATGCTTGCAACCCATACCTCACTATGAAGTCATCAAACTTTTGGTTTTAGTTCAGTTCCTTGAGGGTTTCTTCATGCCATAAAGACTCTAGCAATCTACAAATGCTCTTCTCCTTTCCAACTTTTATGTATCCTTCTTGTAATAATATGGAGTTAGCAAACAACTTAGTAGAAGCTAATGAGTTAATAGTCTAAGCTAAATATAGAAAAATGAAGTAGAAGTAGCCTAAGAATGTTCTAGAATCATCAAGGAAACTTGGTAGAATTTCTAGAAGCACACAAGAAGCTTCTAAGAACTTTCCAAGGGTAGAGTAACTTGTATGCCAAGTTGCTTGCTAACTTAGCTCGGACACCAAGTAAGAGTTTAGCTTAGCTTACACTCCAAGTAAGGCGGCTCCTAGAAGGAAACTTCCTTGGAAACTCTTAGGGAGTCTCGTACCCAAGTAACCTATAAATACCCGATCCAAGCTTGAGCTAAGCATTTGGATTTTCTCTCACTTTAGAGTACTACTGTGATCTTCCACTCCGGTCTTCCTTTTTCCTATTTCTTTCCTCTATATTTTACACTTGTGGTTGCTCTATGCAAATTTCCTCATCCAAATCTCCATTAAGAAAAATTTCTTGATGTCAAATTGTGCTATCTCTAGGTCTTTTGCTACAACTAGTGAAAGAACAAATCTGATGGAATCAAACTTATCTATTGGAGCAAATGTCTCCTCATAGTCAGTTCTTGCAAATTGTAAATATCTCTTAGTTACAAATGTAGTCTTGAGCCTTGAGCCCTGATATTTAACACTTAGTATCAAGCTTGGTTCTATAATCCCACTTACATTTAACTAATTTTCTCCCTTCAAGCAATGTTATCAACTTCCAAATATAGTTCTATTTCAATGAATTGAATTCATCCACTCATGTGATTGCATTGCATCTTGGAAATGAATAAGATCTGAATCTACATCTCCTCCTTCAATCTTAGCTATAACAATGTAAGTATAAGATGTCTTATGGTAATCCCACTCACCAAGTCTTTGTGATGGTCTTCTCATTCTTCCATTCTACAATTTT